>CM062294.1:540248656-540848656 GCA_031216915.1 Pictodentalium vernedei
TAGAAAAACAAAACAAAAAAAAACAAAAAAAAAAACGAAAAAAATGAAAAAAAAAAACATTATAAGAACGGCGCATTTCCGAGCCCACTCATAACCTTCCCAGTGATCCAAGGAACACTGATGACGAATTTCATCTGAATTCATGCAGCGGTTGCTTGCATACATAAACAGACAAACAGACAGACACACTTTTTTATATATAGTAATAATAATAACTCTTTGGCCAGCCACTGATTTTGTCGCGGTTCTCGAAAGAGATGAATCTTTTAAGCCGTGGTCCACAGGCCTGCAACCAGGGTCGATCTTCGGAGTGGGAGTGGGAGTGTGAAAGGCAGCGAAGAGCCGTGTAGGGGGGTGGGGTGGGGGGGGGGAGACAACCTGCACATAATCCCCCCACGTAAAAGCAGACGTTACACCCCCCCCCCCCCGCCCCCACCATTTTTGCAACTACATACGCTATGGTAAGGGCAGGCATGTAGCTAAATAGCAGACCCACAAATTCGCAAAGAGGGTGGCTATTGATCTATTATGGGGTGAAGCAGGGCCTTCGCTACTAATGGCTGACCATAGTTGGACCCGGGGTAGGAAAATTGAGAATTTCAGGGTCCCCAAACCCTCGTTTCCTTGCACCTGAGTGGATATTTTGAGGTTTTTAATGAAGAAATATTGGTAAGATTTCACACTTCCAGAGCCGATAAATGCCGGCGTGGAGTATAAATGACAGAACGACGAATATAAGGCTCAGTATTGAACTGAGAATTTGCTTCGAGATATTTAAAAAAAAAAACCCCCAAAACTATGAATGATACAAACGGGATACTAAATATATGGGAATATATATTAAACCTACTGTATATAACTTGAAAACCCCGAGCTTTTGCAGGCGCCGGGGAGCAATTTGAAAGTGTGTGGGGGAAGGGGGAGGGGCAATGTATCAAAGGTTTCTGCATTACCCCCCTCCCCCCCCCCCCCCCCCCCCCCCCCCCCCCCACACACACACCCAGACACACGCGCGCGCGTGCGCACTTTTACAGAGTGTTGGGCATCCTAGTATGATCTAGAGGGAATACATACTCCCAAAGAAAGAAAAAAAAACACACAAACGAATGGGTAAACCAATCGAATGAATTTAGAAGCGAAACTAATAATGAAAAGAGCAGAGAATTCGAATTTGCAGTGTTCAACAGTCCTCATCTGAGGAGTCAGTCACAGCAGCCTCAGAATCACTGAGCATGTGAGTTTTGGCCCTCGTTTTTCAAAATATCCCAGAGAAAGCCCACAGACCCTCACCACCGAGAAACGGCGATATCGCCTCTTGTGCTACCCCCCCCTACACACACACACACACACACATCACCTAACCACTGTGCGGCTTGGATGCTGCTGCACAGCACACGGTGAGCATACATGGTGGCCCCTTGGGATTAGCTCTGATAGCCCCACTCCCACCTCACCCCCAATATTTTTACCTTCCTTCGCTCCTGAATAATCAACTATACTCTATTTTAAAAATAAATATGTGGAACTGATTCAAATGAACGCCTTTCCAGTGTGTTATCGTTTTACCATAAACAAAGAAAAAATATGGTATAAATGTAAACTACATTATTAAAATTGCATGTTAGAGGTCAGTGTAAAACAAAACGCAAACGAAGAAAACAACCAAACGAATAAATTTAGAAGCGAGTCTGATAACGAAAGGAGCAGAGAATTCCAATTTGTTGTGTTCTACGACTGGATCTTTAGCCTGTGTGGAGTCTGTCTCTCTCCGTACAGAGGACAGCCATTTTACTTCCCCACCCAATAGGACGACACGCCGTGACATCAACCCCGCAACTGATACTGCCAGAGAGGGTTCAGATACCTCCATATCTTTTCTCAGCCGGGGATCCGCGATCCCGCGACTTCTGGCACGAGAGACCAGCGAACTTATCCACCACTCTTTTCAACTTGTCACCCACATTTCAACTTGGGGTGGGGGGGGGGGGCAAAATGAAGTGTGACAGTTGTAACTGAACTAATTTACCCTAATGCATAGGTAAATTAAAAAAATGAATGCCGATTGAAAAACATGGTCTGAAATCTTTTGGGTGGGGGCGAAAGTTCTTCAGGGGGAGGAGCGGTCCTCTCGGCCCCTTCCCCGTGGTTGCAAGTTCGGTGGTTCAGTCAGTAGTGTTTCAGTTGAAAGGTGTGACGTCAACGTTGTGCATTCGAGTCTGTTCATATGGTTTGTTAACTGATTAGACTTTCGTACATGCACAAATATGGGCATTGGAACGACCATATGGGAAATCGAATAATCTCAACTGGACGTATAATTATCACCAACTCCCCGATCAACGATTTTACCAACTGGGCGTATAAAAAAATCGATAAGGTGACATTATATTTTGAACAGTTTCAGTAGCACCGAATCTCCTTCGTTGTTATGGTTGATAGTTTCTGGTGTGGAATTGAACGCCGAATCTGTCGATCTATGATTTTAACATGTTACATTTGTGCGAACATGTGAAAAACGATATTTGAAGGAGAAATTTGCCCGAGAAATTCATTTTCTGAGATGATCAGCAGGTGTTTTTTCATACTACAAGAGTCGATTTTTCCATTAAGTTGTGTCGTTTCATTGTTAAATATTGTTTTATATAACATACTTACTGATTTTGCATTCTTCGGTCATTCCTTTTATTAAAAAACTCTTGTTTTCGGTGATCTTTGATACGCTGCGACTGAAACTTTAAGATAAAAATAGAAATCTCTCGCCTCGCTTATCTCCCACTTCCGGCGAAAGGTTTATACGGTTTATACCCTGTGGTAAATCCTCTTGAGGAGATAACATCGGAAATGATATTACGACAATAGAGTATACACCTCCTGTTAGTGGTCTGGAGGAGCTCAGAGCGACAGTTAGTGGTGGATTTTTTGTAAATTAGTTAAGTATTGTGTGAAATTATGAAATGCCACCAAGGCATTATTAATTCCGAATCATCACTCCAATCAGACTGAACGATATGTCGAAAACCCTTTATTCGGCGATATATTGGAACTTGCCATTACTTTTACAAGATCATCATCCACGCGAGTCCTTCGGCACCCAAATTGTACCGACCTGAAAATTTATTAATTCGTTGCAAAACAACGTAGATGGTACAGATGAAAGAACCAACTAAAAAACTAAAAAAAAAACCATATAATGATGTTTAAAAAAACCCGTTAGTTACAAATTCTCATTTGGGTTAAGAAATGTTGAACATCACAGCGTGGTTGCCACTAACCCCTTTACCTAACGTGAAAAGCAGACGACACTTGCAAGAAAAAATCTTGAATAACTAATTTTTTTTCATTTTTGTCTCAAAAACATAGGTTATGACCCCTCGTTGGAACGAGCTCGACGAGCTCGTTCCAACGAGGGGTCATAACCTATGTTTTTGAGACAAAAAATGAAAATAATAGTGAAAATTAATTGGCGATTTTTGAGAATAGCGCTGGCCGGTTTTGGCCGTTACGTTGGGTAAAGGGTTAACATCACAGCGCCGTTGCCACTTTCCACAACTGGGTGGTTCACTTTGACGGTCTGTGTTGGGGTTATTCTGCATCCGGGATCTGTCGGGGTAAGTTTTTTTTTTAAATCGAAGGGATATTTTTTAGGCTACGAGGGCCATTTCCTGGCGTCAGAACAATGGGGCGTCACCTAGGTATGTGATTTTGAGTCGAGTGGCGATGCACAGAAGTTGAACGCAGACATTTTTTTAGCCCTATATATATTATTCGAAGAGAGATAATATCTGCTACGTGAAAGTAAGCTGGTT
Organism: Pictodentalium vernedei; assembly: GCA_031216915.1. Lineage (NCBI taxonomy): Eukaryota > Metazoa > Mollusca > Scaphopoda > Dentaliida > Dentaliidae > Pictodentalium > Pictodentalium vernedei. The sequence goes on from CM062294.1 coordinate 540,252,463, forward strand.
GGGATTGGGAATCATCAGTCTAACTGATAAAGTAAAAAAAAAAAAGCTGAGTTTCTTACCTCTCCATTTGAATGAAAATTGATGACTTTTAACATAAAAAAACACGTCACAGCGCCCGAACAGAACATCACAGCGTCGAATTGCACGTCACAGCGTGAGACCGATTAGTGGGGGTGATAAAGGGCATAAATTTGATATCGTCTGCGTTGGGTAAGGGGCTAATTAGAAGACTTTTTAAATGTTTTTTTTATTATCCACAGTAGTAAAATCTGGGTCCCCATAACACCCCTATATATGACCCCATCGGCTTGAACAAACCTGTGAATCATACATGCAAGCCAGAAAATAAGCAGACTGTCATCTGCAAAATGAGGCCCCCAAATGATTAATTTTGTGATGGTACCCTGCACAGCAGGGTAGCATCACTAAATTTACCCTCTGTGAATCTCAATCTGAATCAGGGTTTCAAAACTAAACAGAAAGAGGTATTCAGAGGATAAATTGGCCCACTGTATGGGATAGCATCATCAAATTCTAAGAGTGGGAGCACGGTGGCTTAGTGGTTATGGCACTGGACTTCAAACCAAAAGGTGCATGGTTTGATCCCCACCAAGGGTAACTGCGCTGTGTCCTTAGGCAAGGTTCTTAATCCTGATTGCCAGTGTGGGGGGCATGATGATGCTGTGTACTACTAAGGCATACTGCATGTCCATGGTGTACCTGTCTTCAACCAATGCTAACCCTGCTTGTTTGGAGTTAGTACGTTCGGGAATCAGGCATTTGCTTGCCATTGCTCGACGGTTTTCTCTGGGTACTCCAGCAGTCTCTATACCCGTAAAACTGTCTGTCTGACACGAGGTGACTCTGGCTGTCGAATGTGAATGAATGGTTTCGCGCGCCGAAGGCGCGCAGGGGCGGAATTGGAGAACAAGCCCCTTTCGACCCTCGTTGACTGTATAGTTTTGTCATGTCAGAGCGTGGCAGAGGAGGGAAAGAGTAAAGGTGTTCAGCGGCGTCTGTGTCTCCTGTGGTTTTTCTTGGTGGGAGGAGGATGTGTTGGAGAGATAGATGTTGGCGTTGTTGGCCCTGGAGGATTAGTAGGTTCCTTGGTAGTGAATGGCCTGGTCCTAGCTGCTGTTTCTTCTTGAGGTTTCCTATAGTTTTTTAAATTTATTGTGAGGATTGACCTGATTGAGTGTGCTGGAAATTGTTTGGATACATAGAAGCTGTAGTTGTCTTGGACTGTGGCTCGGGTGTTATCGTCCTCGATCTCCTCCCCAAGGAATGCCTCCGCGGACTCCGGGAAGCTCTCCTCCTGGTCGGACTCCTGGTCCAAAGAAGCTGGAGAAGCAAGAGCTGGAGGGGTGAAAGGTGCGTCATCAGAGACAACTTCCTGCACCATTGACAGAGCATCCTCCTCCATCTCCTCTTCAGATGAAGAGTCTGATGAGCTGGAGAATGAACTGTCACCTGACGACCCATGGTCCTCCGGACCCTCCTCCTGGGAGAGGGGTGCCGGGCTGGACAAGGGTTGTTCAGGGGTGACAGGCGTTGTCCCCTTGACGCCCTCACTTGCCTCCTTCTCTTCCTTTTCCTTCTTCTTCTTCTCCAGGAACTCCGTCATTCGGTGGGCATCTCGTCGTCTGGCGGAGGGTCCCTTCTTTCTTATTCTCTTCTTCTTCTTGATGGTGGCTGTGGCTGTACAACCCAGCTTTTCCGTGTCACTAGGAGGGTGACCAGTGTGAGGGGAAATCCCCTCACGAAAGGTGCTACACCTCTCCGAGGACGGCGGTTCCGATTCTTTATCAAAATCCACTGTCAGGTGAATTTTACCTTTGAGCACCTGGATACTCCAGGTGGTGGCAAGGGTAGCCTTCACTCTGACAAGTGTCTCTTGGATTACCAGTGGGAGCTCCATTGATCAGTTGTTAGCACCTCGGAGTCCAAGGTGTGAATGACAAGCACGAAATGTCGAATGTGTCGTTGAAACCCCAATAAATAAATAACGGACGAAGAGTGATATCATAACCAATGTTTCACACCTGTAATGTACGGTGCGATTAACTACCGCAGTTTCAAGCAGCCTTCTGGTTTCAAAAGTCCTAATTGTTTTCACACTTATTATTGTCAATTCATTGTGCGTTATCTTCATGTTAATATTATTTTGCATAGCCTGTAAGAGAGTATAATAAACTCGAATAAAAGACTGTAAAGCGTAGCAGGTCGCTAATGGCTATTTCTGTCATTAGCACCCCAGCGGACAGGCTAGCGAGTGCGGACGTTCTGCACATGACACCATTTTGTCTTCCTGGAAACCTGTTTACATTTCCCTAACGAGTTTATGTTTCATTGTTGTTGACTGAGAAAAATATCAAGTGTCTTGCCTTGAATTGCTTTACTGGAATTAGACATGGATTTCCCGCCTGAACAAATCAAGAATACCTTGCTAGTGCTGGATGCCAAATCACTTCTCAACTGGAATGTCCAGGTTGAGAGTGACTGCGTCCAGCTTGCCATTAAGTACGAGACAAAGCCCACCTCTGGGAGTGGTAGCACCTTTCGCGGGCCAACCCGCACTGGTCCAACCCAGAGGAAGGGAAAGGAGACTACCACCGAGACATCCGTGGAAGCAAAGAAGAAGCCAAAGACAAAGAAGAAGTCACCAGCCACCAAACGCTGGAATGCCAGACGAATGGAGGCGTGGATCGAGCGGAAAAGGGTTGCTACCGAGAAACAGGAGACGGAGAGGGTAACGACTATCGACTCACCTCCTAAACCTGCATCACCAATCCCAAACCGTACCTCTACACCAAAGAGGCCGGAGGGAGAGGAGAAGCAGGAGATGGAGGAGGAGGTGATGGAAGTTATCCAAACTGTATACCTGGATCTCTAACCAACCCCATCCAACCGGACCACAATTCCACTTCGACCTCGGACTCGAGTACGAAACTGTGAAGGCAGCAGACATGTCCCTAGGGATGTATATTGAAAGCCTGGATGAACGCGCCAATGAGCGCTTCGGCGAGCTCAAGTTGGATTTTGACGGCAGCACGGGTGACTTCTGGGAATACCTAAGAACTCAGGAAGGATGGGCGGATGGAGTTTATGGCTTTCTCATAAACAAACCTGAGAACTTGGAAGCAGCCAAGGTGCGCAATCCCTACTTCCACAAATGGCTGCGATTAAAAAAAAGCAAGATCAGCAAAATCAACAACTGCAACGCCTTCTCCTACACACCCACCACCAGCTAAGAAAAAAGAAACAGAAACGACACAAGCGCAACTGAGTACCTGAGCCCTCTCCTCCCTTACCACGCTCAGACATACAAGAAATCTAACATACTGTTACCGAGGGTCGAAATGGGCTTGCCCCAAACAGTCCCCGCGCGCCTTCAGCGCGCAAAAACCATTTCGTTCACTTTACTGGTAGAGTGCTGAATTATTTTTAGTGATAAAATTTGTTCACATATCCTTGCATTGTTACAATTTATGGGAAAGTGCCTACAGGAACTCTCCCTAAAATTGCAATAAAGCAAGTCCTAGTAGACTAAATAATTTCACTTCAAAAATGCTATGAAGCACTTCCACTGAATTTTTAGCCTTTAAGCTGTTCTACCTGCACATCAGAGTAAAGTCCAGCACTCTACCAGTTAATAAATGGTGTTTCACATTGATTCTTTTACCGAATAATATATATAAATCCAAAAGTGCCGTGGCGTAGATAAAGGGGGGGGGGGGGGGGGGGGGGGGCGGAGGCCCCCACCAGAAGTTTTGTCGGAAATTTTGGGGGACAATTTTTAGGCGAATTTATGCCTAATAACATTAAAATGCTGGCTTTGGGGATAAAAACATGCCATTTGGGGTAAATTTGGGGTAAAAAGATCAATTTTCAGTACATTTGCAGTAAACAACAGATACTTTCTGTTTGTTTGGATTTTTGTTGTTGTTACACTGTCGGAAAATTTTCGGTCTGTCGGGAAATTTTGGGCTTGCCCCTCCGCCAGCGAAAAGCTATCTACGCCACTGCAAAAGTGTCAAAATCGTTCTTATAATTTCCAAGTATTGAGAATAATAATAATAACATTTGGCTCCATTACTGGATCTCCATCTGTGATTAGCAGCCCCACATCTACTTCTAATGACGGCTAATTACAGATGGCGGTCCAGTAATGGAGCCCAACGACACCTGAGAAAATCATGTTATTGTATAATTATTAGCACACTTTATCTCTCTATTTATTTTTGGTGTTTAAGGTCACATATTTCTGCACTATGGCTAATCATGACCACGACAGTTTTACAGGTGAAGGAAGCCGGAGTACCCGGAGAGAATCACCGAGCAACTGTCAGCTCCCAGACATACTAACTCCACACAAGCAAGGTTTGCCTTGGTTGAAGACAACCCTTATAAAAAAAAGTACCATGGTAAATCCCAAAATACCCTGGTAATACCATGGTGTTACCATGGTATTACCAGGGTATTTTGGGGTTTACCATGGTTTACCATGGTATTTTTTTATAAGGGAAGTGCACTGTTGACGTGCAGTACGCCTTAGTACACAATATCACCGTGCTCCACGTTGGGAATGGGGATGAAGTGTCTTGCCCAAGGACACAACGCGGTTGCCACAGGAGGGATTTGAGCCGAGGACATCTTGGCTTGCAGCCTGCACCACTTTGTCTATCTGGTCTTCTGGTGATTAGTATTCAAGCAATAACAGAATAAATATATCATTTTGGGGGTTCATTCAGTTTTATTCTTTTCTTTTGAAATGGATGAATGTTCTACTTAGGCGTTTTCTCTTCAGCTTGAATTACCTTCAAGTACCACACCCCTCCACCAACACCACTTTTTTCCACAGAAGGGCGTACACACGCGTCGGAATGGGTTAATTGATGAGGCACGAGTGCTGCAGGCCTCGAGTTTTATCCTTCTGCGATGGCACATGTGCCATATCGATTGACCCATTCATATGCATAGGTCGTTCTGTGTTTATTACACGCCTTCACGTCTATAAAAAAAACAATTATTAGAAGGACCCTTAGACATTCATTTGACAACTCGTCCCATGAGTTTCAATGTGTTCTATGCAAGCCACAAAATAAGCAGACTGACATCTGAAAAATGAGGTCCCAGAGGGTGAATTTAGTGATGCCACCCTGCATAGCAGGGTAGCATCACTAAATTTACCCTCTTTGAATCTCAATCTGAATCAGGGTCTCAAAACTAAGGTTCCGCTCCACAGTTTTCCAGGCATTTCCAAATATGACATGCCATACACTCTTTTCAAATGCAAATATTCTGTAGCTTAGTTATCTAACTCATAACATGTATTACATTTCCCAAATCCACAAAAAACATATAACACTATCTGACTAAGTAGAAATGAACAATCTGAATGTGGGTGGAATAATTTATTGTCAAAGGCCAGACTTCAACCTGAAAAATTACATGAAAAAATGCCGAAACCAGTCATTTTCAGCCACCTAGCAGCCTCAAAAGCAGAATTTCCCCACCAACCCCACCCCTGGAACAGAGCATGCCCTGTTTCTAAAATGCAAAAAAAAATTTATATGTTCCCGTCTCATTTTTTAGTTACCTGTCTGGTAACAAACCCGTGTAAAAATTACATTCTGTTTCCCATAATTCATCTGGTAATTTACCCCTATGTATCAGAATCCAACTTTGGGACCAAAACTTCAAATTCTCTTGTCCAACACAAAGCCTAATGTAATCATATATCTGATACTAAAAATATATCTCAATTTTACATGGCCTTAGTTTCAGCATATGCCCTATGTTTAGAATTTCACCCCTGTGCAATAGTGCGAAACCGTCTGTGCAATAGTGCGAATCCGTAAGGCGGAACCTAAACAGAAAGAGGTACTCACATGATAAATTGGCCCACTGTATGGGATAGCATCATCAAATTCACCCTCTGGGGACCTCATTCTGCATATGTCAGACTGCTTATTTTCTGGCCTGGTTCTATGTGTTAGTTGGCACATTGTAACTCAGTGGATCGACGAACTATCAGAAAAAAGAGCACATGTTTTTTTTATCGTCTACCGAATTAGCGAGGGGAACCCGTGTTACTATTTTAAGCTATCGCTAGCGATTCAAATTGTAATTGCGGTATACGATTTGTAGAAAATTCCAGTGAACTTTTGCTTAAAAATAGTCTGTCAACAAGTTCCGTTCCACACATGTGTGCGGAACAGATTTTCATTTTCCACGCGGTTTAGTTTTGCTGCAGATGGGGATTTCATAGAACAGGTGTTTAATAAAATAATTTGCTTGCTTTTGTTGGCTTTCTTGAAATGGCTTTTTTGAAATTTCAGTCATTAAGAGCGTTTGTGATGACACAGTAGTGAAATAATATGTGTGGAAAGTTAATTTGAAAATGATTTACAATTTTACTTTTAGTGTCATTATTACTAATACAATATATATTATATAATGGTAACACCATTAATTAGTGATCAAACGTATTTTCCGTCTATCAGACTTTCTTCAAAGAAAGTTTACATTTTATGAACAGGAGATTGCGTGTAATTTCGTACAGTTGGGCTTTAAGGCCAGGCTCGTGGAGTAATGTGTAAATTAGATAATTTCTTGTGTCTCGATTTTTAGGATTACCCCGTTTTGCATGGCTGAGAGTGGATGACCCAGATAACCGGCAGCTTGGATATTAATAACACTGTGATCAGCGAGTTTACCCGTCTCACGCACTGTATAGAAACTATTCCGCCAAGACATGTGTTTCCACAAACGTGATCGCTTTCAATACTGAATAATTGTATTTCTGTCCTATTATTAAGCGTACACCCGTTGAAATATGAACATATGTGAAAAAGAATTGATGAAAGCACTTCTAAATATGCTAGGGGCAATGCTTCTTGGAAAAAAAGTGAAGAACTATTTTGTTTTGGTACTATGACCATTTTGCAGCATTTGTGAAAACATAAACAAGGGGCAAGGACTGAAGCAGAATGGTGAATTAGGCCATTGTGGGATTATTTCTTCATTTCTTGTGTTGCTTTTTAGAAAGAAAAGAGAGAACAGGTTCCCTCTCCATCGCCTGTTGATGAATACAGTCTGCAACTGAAATCCAGATGTCAACAGCATAGTTAGTATACAAACAGAATTTGTTGATAAATGCGGGGTCATCAAAATTCAGGTGCTCAGAGAGACGAAGTTCATTGTTGTCCAGTTGAGTTGTTCTTGAGAGTGTGGCTGTGGGACCTGGAGAGATTTTCTTCAGGTTGAGCGTTTCTGAAATTATGTTATGAATCGCGGGGAAACTCGATAGCCTAGTTTGTTTTGTGCCTTGTATTTCTGAAATACAGATATCGTCATCAGGAACTGAAGAATCCAGGTTATATTCTTGCAGTTTTCCCTGCGAGTCTCCCCAAAACTCGCAATTTCTTATTTTCGATATAAAATCACCACGGACCTTGTCTTGTAATATTGGGTGGAATAGGCTTTAAGAAATCGTGAACAAAGGTTCTTTTCTGCCGCAGATTCTTCTGGGTGTGTACAGAGACCCTTTCCTAATTGCATTTGGACATGATTTTTACCCCCCCCCCCCCACGAATTTCTCAATCAACACTTGGTGGACAATTTAAGGGGCTATAGCCTATATAAGTAATGGAATTTTGTTTATTTTGGAAATTGGCACCTCCGATATTCCTTCAATTCAAATTAAATATACACAAAATGAAGATTGAGTTGTATAGAACAGGAAACACATGTAATCAACTCATGGGTAGTACTAAAATGAGTCCGCAGGTAGAAAAAGAGACCGTAAGAGACCGCAAGTAAACTATGGGGGTTAATGTTCTGAAATGAATGGTTTCTGGTCCTTTGGGTTACAAATAATACATATCCGAAGTTTGGTGTTGATATTTCAACGTTAACCCCTAAAATTTCACTATTAATATTTTGCGCGTTCACAAACTTACCGACTCATTTTTCGCAAGACAGGCCAAAGAGTCCGCAAATGAACTACTAGTCATACAAATATCAAATGAACGGTTTCTGGTGGAAAACAGTACAAATAATACATATCCGAAGTTTGGTGTTGATATTTCAACGTTAACCCCTAAAATTTCACTATTAATGTATAGCGCGTTTTCAAACTTACAGACTCATTTTTCGCAAGATGGGCCAAAGAGTCCGCAAATGAACTACTAGTCATACAAATATCAAATGAACGGTTTCTTATTGAAAACAGTACAAATAATACATATCCGAAGTTTGGTGTTGATATTTCAACGTTAACCCCTAAAATTTCACTATTAATGTATAGCGCGTTTTCAAACTTACGGACTCATTTTTCGCAAGATGGGCCAAAGAGTCCGCAAATAAACTACTAGTCATAAAAATATCAAATGAACGGTTTCTGATTGAAAACAGTATAATTAATACATATCCGAAGTTTGGTGTTGATATTTCAGCGTTAACCCCAAGAATTTCACTATTAATGTTTTGCGCGTTCACAAACTTACCGACTCATTTTCGCAAGATGGGCCAAAGAGTCCGCAAATGAACTACTAGTCATAAAAATATCAAATGAGCGGTTTCTGGTTGAAAACAGTACAAATAATACATATCCGAAGTTTGGTGTTGATATTTCAACGTTAACCCCTAAAATTTCACTATTAATATTTTGCGCGTTCACAAACTTACCGACTCATTTTTCGCAAGATGGACCAAAGAGTCCGCAAATGAACTACTAGTCATACAAATATCAAATGAACGGTTTCTTATTGAAAACAGTATAAATAATACATATCCGAAGTTTGGTGTTGATATTTCAACGTTAACCCCTAAAATTTCACTATTATTGTATAGCGCGTTTTCAAACTTACAGACTCATTTTCGCAAGATGGGCCAAAGAGTCCGCAAATGAACTACTAGTCATACAAATATCAAATGAACGGTTTCTTATTGAAAACAGTATAAATAATACATATCTGAAGTTTGGTGTTGATATTTCAACGTTAACCCCTAAAATTTCACTATTATTGTATAGCGCGTTTTCAAACTTACAGACTCATTTTCACAAGATGGGTCAAAGAGTCCGCAAATGAACTACTAGTCATACAAATATCAAATGAGCGGTTTCTGGTTGAAAACAGTACAAATAATACATATCCGAAGTTTGGTGTTGATATTTCAACGTTAACCCCTAAAATTTCACTATTAATGTTTTGCGCTTTCACAAACTTACCCTTACTCGTTTTCAAACAGAGATACCGGAAGAAAACCACTGGTCGAATTAACAATTAAGTAGGTGTCAAAATTATATTGGATTATCGCTAGCTCTGATGACTGGTTTCCCATTACAAATTTATCAGGGGGTTTCAAGAGTGCAGTTAATACCGTTCAAGTACATACTCACACTTAATCTTAATTCGTCAATAATCTTTATATCCGTGTCATACTAAATACTCATTGGGTTTTGAAGTTAGAAATCCCAAATTTCACTATTATTGTATACTGCGTATTGCTCAATACAACTTTCCAGCCACGTCAGACATGCAATAAAACAAGCAAACCTAGAAAGGAGGAAATATCAGTTATGTGGTCCGGAGACATGAATGTGACTTCTTTCTGGTCGCCAAACCATTTCGTTCCATTACTGCCTGGAGAACATCTTCCCGAACTCCTAGTAGTTGACACCGATGACGACTTGCTAAATACAAGTTCAAGGAGTGACGAAAACCGTTCATTTGATATTTGTATGACTAGTAGTTCATTTGCGGACTCTTTGGCCCGTCTTGCGAAAAATGAGTCGGTAAGTTTGTGAACGCGCAAAATATTAATAGTGAAATTTTAGGGGTTAACGTTGAAATATCAACACCAAACTTCGGATATGTATTATTTATACTGTTTTCAATAAGAAACCGTTCATTTGATATTTGTATGACTAGTAGTTCATTTGCGGACTCTTTGGCCCATCTTGCGAAAAATGAGTCAGTAAGTTTGTGAACGCGCAAAATATTAATAGTGAAATTTTAGGGGTTAACGTTGAAATATCAACACCAAACTTCGGATATGTATTATTTATACTGTTTTCAATAAGAAACCGTTCATTTGATATTTGTATGACTAGTAGTTCATTTGCGGACTCTTTGGCCCATCTTGCGAAAAATGAGTCTGTAAGTTTGAAAACGCGCTATACATTAATAGTGAAATTTTAGGGGTTAACGTTGAAATACCAACACCAAACTTCGGATGTGTATTATTTATACTGTTTTCAATAAGAAACCGTTCATTTGATATTTGTATGACTAGTAGTTCATTTGCGGACTCTTTGGCCCATCTTGCGAAAAATGAGTCTGTAAGTTTGAAAACGCGCTATACATTAATAGTGAAATTTTAGGGGTTAACGTTGAAATATCAACACCAAACTTCGGATATGTATTATTTATACTGTTTTCAATAAGAAACCGTTCATTTGATATTTATATGACTAGTAGTTCATTTGCGGACTCTTTGGCCCGTCTTGCGAAAAATGAGTCGGTAAGTTTGTGAACGCGCAAAATATTAATAGTGAAATTTTAGGGGTTAACGTTGAAATATCAACACCAAACTTCGGATATGTATTATTTATACTGTTTTCAATAAGAAACCGTTCATTTGATATTTTTATGACTAGTAGTTCATTTGCGGACTCTTTGGCCCATCTTGCGAAAATGAGTCCGTAAGTTTGAAAACGCGCTATACACAGGGTTCATACAGCTCTTGAAAAACCCTTGAAAATGAGTTTTTTCTTGAAAAACCCTGGAATTTGAAATTAGCCCTTGAGAAACCCTTGAACTTTCAGAAATCTCTTGAAAAACCCTTGAATACCAAGCTATTTCCTGGGCATTGTAAATATATGTGTACTCGCCTTTTACTTGTTTGTTGCGCTCGTGTCGCTCAGTTAAAAAAAAACATAAAAAGTATGGAACGTTTTACAAAGATTACTGTAACACAGATCACGCTTTGGGTACCAGTACTTCCTGACTTCCAAAGTCAGATCCGTGTCACATGAATCTTAGATTTTTAGAGCTCATACAACATGCTGAATAGTATATGTAGCCCTTGAAAAAAAAAGAAGAAGCCCTTGAAAAACCCTTGAAAAACCCTTGAACTTTGTGAGCAAATTTTTGTAAGAACCCTGTATACATTAATAGTGAAATTTTAGGGGTTAACGTTGAAATATCAACACCAAACTTCGGATATGTATTATTTGTACTGTTTTCAACCAGAAACCGTTCATTTGATATTTGTATGACTAGTAGTTCATTTGCGGACTCTTTGGCCCGTCTTGCGAAAAATGAGTCGGTAAGTTTGAAAACGCGCTATACATTAATAGGGAAATTTTAGGGGTTAAAGTTGAAATATCGATACCAAATTTCGGATGTGTATTATTTGTAACCCAAAGAACCAGAAACCATTCATTTCAGAACATTAACCCCCATAGTTTACTTGCGGTCTCTTACGGACTCTTACGGTCTCTTTTTCTACCTGCGGACTCATTTTAGAACTACCGCAACTCATAGAGTTGACCGTAGGCACCACTGGTTCCTGCAGGGCTTGCCTTGAGTCGGGGCTGATCAGCCCAGGCCCCGAGATCAGCCCCGAGGAGCACTTGCTGGGGGTTTTTTTTCAAGCCCCGACATTTTCCACAAAAAAGCACTAACAATAATGGACAAAATGGAAAATCAGCCCCGAAAAGGCCCCGACCTCAATATGTGGGGCACTTTTTTTTAGGCCCCGACCATTTTATTCAAGGCGAGCCCTGTTCCTGGAAGTCTACGTTTTCGTACCAGAACTGATAATTTAATAATATTTCACGAGTATTCAGTAGCGACATTAAAGTAATCATAGTACAATCCTCATGCTTTATGATTACTTTGATGTCGCCTTAGAATAATTGGCATGATGTCATGTTTGTCTTTCGATCTTGTGGACTGGGGTGGTTTAAATGTGAATTTCTCCCATCTGACTGCGATGTGTCACCCTATTGCTGATGTGTCCCGGTACTAGTACCTGTTTCGCCTGGACAGACTCTGTCCTGTCCCTGTACCGATTATGTTGGTACTGACGGTACTTTGACATGCCTGATTGGTCCTAATGTTCAATTTAAATGTAAAATTCTTAGTCTTTGTATTTTTCTTCCCCACAAAAACAAATTCCCTATTGGAGCCCACAATATGCAAATTTTCTCACTGGTATGGACCTGGACCCTTTCCCAAGTATCAGAATTTCAGACGTCAACGGAACCGAAAAATCGTTTCCGTGGTTTAAGAGTCACGGAACCCGCTGGTAACGAAATTTAGGTACCGTCTGTGAGCAGTTATGGGAACCTTTTTGAAGTTTTTCCGAATCGAAGGAATTTTATATAATTCGTAGCTTTTTAGATTTCAGACACGTTTCCTTCCTAGATAAAACTGCCTGCATACATTGATATAAGTTATATGTGAAATGATATTGGGACGTTTTGGCTCCGAGACGTTTCGGCCTCCTATATTAACAGTCCAGAGTGAAGGGAATTACCCCCGGCACGGTAGATACCAAACAGAGGTTATTGGGATGTTGATTTTTTAATATATATTTATTGTTTTAGATATTATAACGCCAGTAAACCTGTGCATGATACCTTTGTTTTTCAACATATATCGAACACAGTCGCTTGTTCTTTTATCATACTTAAAACAATTCTCAGACACACAATGAAATTACTTGTGATAATGTTACTGGCGAAAAAAAACGTCAAGATGTTTACAGAATCTGCCAATCACATTCACTTCAGCAAAAGGGTCCCGCACTTTACTCGTTCCAAGAATGTTATTGGTTGAAATGTCTAACGTGTGCAAACGGTACACACATGTTTTTCCCACTTCAACTTGTTTCTGTATTCAATGTAAACAGCATTTCGTTTCTATCACAGTGATGATTGTTCACCAACGAGTAGCTCTTATGAGCATTTCTTTCAACAACAAATGTTTCAATGTCTTTAGTGACAGATTGAGTGGGTAACGATATTTCGGTTTCGTCATTTTGTGACCACGGTACCGACACGCTACCGGTAACGATCGTTACCGTGAAATCCTGACACTTGCTTTCTCAAAGAGGGCCAAAGAACCCTTGACTGTTTTCACCCACAGATTGGATCAGACAGACTCATAATTTCAGCAAAATGCTTTCCAAGAAATGGAATAAAGATCTGGCCCAATCTGTTGGATTGCACAGATGTCTTGGAACATAATGATATTACTAGTAGGACAACAACTTGACCTGTTCACAGACAGGTACCTGTTGTCAGACGCCCTATTTCTGGCCATTTAAAGTATTTCAGACTTGAAAATGTTGCTAATATTTCCCGAAAGTAGTGGAAATGACAACACTTTCAACTCCGATTTTTTTCCTGCACAGACAGCTGGCACAGAACATAATTCTTGGCGTCAAAAAAAACATACCAGGTTACAACACACAAGCCAACAGTCAATTAACTGGACTAGTGTGAAAAAAAAATGGCTCAGCAAGTGTAAAGAAATACCCTGAAACATCCAAATGACAATCAAAACCTCAAAGTTTGGTTTTAGATTGGGAAAAATCAGGGGTTTTTTTTCTAATTTTAATGGAATTGGTAGCAATGCCTATGTGGAATGCAAGTGTTTTTCATTATTTAAGGAATAGTGCATGGCATGGAGTTGACTACAGTTAAAACTAGAAGTCCTGTCATGTAATGCGCACAAACAGCACGTCGATCTGCGCGTTAAACTTCGCGTTATGACCAAAGTAAAGCTATCAAATTCTGTACATACGGCCTGTGCACAAGCAATGTTTCAGCCAATGGGCCTCCCGGTAAACCGGAGGTCCATTGGCAGAAACATTGCCAGTGTTCGCTATGAGTAACCAGGAGAACCTGTCGTGCTTTGGGTGCCATTCGATATGACAATTGCGAGCAATTCGTACGCACAATTAAGCCACGATAAGCGCAAAGTTCGTGACAGGACTTCTAGTTTTAACTGTATGTCCATATAGTGCCCAGTGAGGTGGTGTAGTTCCCGACGCGAAGCGGAGGGAACCACACCACCTCCCTGGGCACTATATGGGCATAGTCAACGACAAGCCATGCACCAGTCCTTATATTGTATCGAACAACCTGAAAATGCAAATAATCTACAATCCAAACTGTAAACATGTAATGATGTTTTTATTTTAAACAATAACAGAGAAATGAGAATAATGTGTGGATAACTGGATATTGATAATTGTTCGACACAATGATACTATTCCTCGCCTCTGCAAATGTCTCACTCCGAGTTCTAAGGATACAGATAAAACTAGAAGTCCTGTAATGAACTGTGTGCTTATCTAGGCTTAATTACGCGTTGGAGTTGCGTGCAATTACCATATTGAATGGCATGCAAAGCATGGGAGGTTCTCCTGGTTAATCATAGTAAACACAGGCAATGTTTCTGCCAATGGACCTCCAGGTTAACCGGAGGTCCATTTGCTGAAACATTGCTTGTGCACTGGCCAAATGTACAGAATTTGATCGCCTTACTCTGGTCATAACGCAGGCCTGGCATTCTGAAAAATGCAGGAAGGCAAAAAATCGCTCTCCTCAATCAGCTTAGGAGAGCAATTAGCTTTACACAGCATTTTAAGCATCCAGTAGAACGAACTCATTGAAACTGAAACCAACAGACTACATCAGTGATTTTATTAACTTTACTAAGGTAAAGCGAAATCTCTTAGACATCTAGATGTCTCAGTGTCTCACTCAACAACCGAAAACACACTTGACAAGACCTGTGTGTGTACCCAGACCTGTTGTCCAAGAAAGTCATACGCCTACTACTACCACCTTCAACCCCAAAGGGGGTTGAAGGTGGTAGTGGTAGGCGTATGACTTTCTTGGACAACAGGTCTGCTTGAATCTATAGTCACATCCTGGTGCAAGTGCTTCAAGTGACAGGCTAGTAGTAATGGTAGTATATTATAGTGTCAATATTCCTTGAATAATTACCCCTCAAACTGTGATCTCAGTTATTGATCTTGAAACTGACAGAAAAAAAATATTGCTGTGACCCATTTTGCTTCAAATGATTGCAACTGTGTTTGGGTATGGTTGCAGCCATTACCTTTTACCACTAAACCACTTTCAAAATGAAATTACGTGATGTTATGTGACTTCGAAGTTAAATTACATTTTTGCTTTACAACAAAAATTTAATGTGAGCATAATACATGTAATCTCAATCATCCCAGACCAAAATATTTAGGAGGGCAATTTTTCGCTCTCCTTAATTCTTTCAGGAGGGCAGTAAGGAGAGCTAAAAAATCGCTCTCCTGAAATTGCCAAGCCTGATAACGCATAGATTAACGCGCAGATCGACGTGCTATTTGTGCACATTTCCCGACAGGACTTCTAGTTTTAAAAGTAGATCATGACAAGTCTTCGACTCGTCGTGATTTGCCCTTAGAACCCGGAGCTCGACTCGGATACATATTTTGTACGTCCACATAATGTTAATACTCTCTATTTATTGGAACGTATCACCTCAGAAAAGTTTGCGACACTAAAAAAACGAAGTGTATGTTTCTAATGTAAATCCAATCGAATGTCTAATTGGTGGCCGGGATTTTCTGTCACCATTTTGGATAAATCGTTGTTTGTACGCTTTTATAATCAGAAAATGCATATACATGTAGTACCTGTGCTAAAAATAGAAAACATATAGTGCCTGCATGTAGTTACACTTTAGCTCTGTGCTGGACAACTACACAAAATAGGGTATCACCTTTCAGCCAATCAGAATGCAAGGAAGTCACGTGAGGTTTAATATTCAGTGTTATATGTGCATGTATCTACATATATTGACCTCACCAGAGATACTTTGAATGGCAAGAGATGGAATTTTTGGACTGAAAGTAGTGAAAGTCTACAGTACGTGGAGAGTGTATTATCACTGAATCACCCGCAGAGTGGAGATTCCACCTGAGCAATAATTGCAAATTTGTTGCAAAGCACAACCAGCACCAGCAAAGTTTCAGCCAATGGACCTCCGGGTTAAACCCGGAGGTCCATTGGCTGAAACATTGCTTGTGTTTTTTTACAGTATGTACAAAATTTGAAAGTTATACAGTTAAAACTAGAAGTCCTGTCCCATATTCTGCACTAATTTGAAATAATAGCGCGTTAGGTTAGCACAGCAAATCATCAGAGAATCACATCTGATGCACAGTAGTGTATCGCAATTTCTGCAGAATTGTAACGCACGGCGGCTGATTGATATTCAGTACTTGAAACAAGCAATCAACAGTAATTAAGTCGCACGTCCTAGTGACATGAGGTGGCAATTAAATATTAGAATGTAGATACTCAGAGGACGAAATGATGTTCATTCATCTGCTCCCCCCCTCCCCCGACACTAGCCACACCTCAATTCATTTCGCGACAATACAAGAAGTATTTAAAAACACGTATTGCGTGCTTTTTGTTTTCGAAGATTGATGAGAAAATCATGCAGGTTGATTAATTATTCGTCGAGAACTTTGAAAATCAACAAAAATAAAAAAAAGATGTCCCCCGCACCCTCCCTTTCTGGGGAAGAACCCTCAAGTCCTCATGTACCCTTATCCCTACACAGAGGGAAGCATGAGCAGCAAACTGCCAATTCCTCACACACCACAACTCCTCATCCCCACGCTAGCTTCGTTTTTTTTTAAGTAAACGGTAAAAAAAATAGTATTCTCAAATTTTGCTGGTGGCCAATGCCACGTGCACCTTCGATCATTGAAGGTAAAACAAGGTTAACATTATGAGTTAGATTAAAAACGTTGATGCGTAATTATTTTGTGTGAGTTCGTGTGATGGGGGAGGGGGGATTTTATATATCTTTTATATCCCCACCCCACCAACACAAGTTTCCACCACTGCATGGTTCGAATCGATGGGCATGCTGTGTTAACAATTTATGATTGATAAGGGCGGGCCTACCCTTCACAACACTTTTTCTGGGACCTACATTCTTACTCTTCCATATGTGGTCAGTTAAATTTGGCCTTTTACAATTCACAGTACGGCATTTTTAAATTTCTCTCAAATACTGGCAACCGCAATAGAATATTAAACCCTTGGGCTTGACATGCATATATTTTATTTTTATTTTAGAAAGATATCCATGAAACATTTCAAACAATCGTTGTCAATATTTAATGGAGTGTTGAAAAAGCTGGGGCAACTGAACAATGTCCACATGCTCATGCTAGAAATCAATTAAAACCAGCTTTTTTTATTTTCTGTTTGCGGGTGGCTTTTTTGGGGTGAATTGATATTCTGACGCATTTCACTTGATAGGTTAATATGTCGTGAGCCTGACATGAGGGAGCATTTCCAAATGACTGAGAACAATCAAAAGCCTGTAACAACTATTTATTCGTGAAAAATATCTGAAAGAATGTTTTAGAAAGCTCAGTGAGCATGAACATTGTGGACAATTTTCTCGTCCACATCTTGACACATGGTTTGAGATGTTGAAACTTCCTCTCTCAGTTTCGTACCACAGGTGACTCGACCCATCGTTCTTGTGAATTTCTCGTACACCGTCAACTATTGTACTTCTGATTGTGGATATTCTGTAACGTGTCTGAAACCCATCCATGGTACATGGTATATGCTTTTGTACAGAAACTCCAACAAAGTGGAATTTCCACGCATTCTGGATTGTGTTATGTAAAAGAAACATTCTCAACTTCAAGTGAGCTTCGAACCAATATAAAAGCCCAATCAACAGAACCATACTGTGAGTTCCTTGTGTTTGCTTTGTCACAGAAACTGAGTATATCATTTGGGAGGATATTCCACCCCTGGAGTGATTTGCAGACACCCCAATTATAAGGAGTTCTTTGAAGAATAACTCGGGTCATCTGGCGAGTAGATGAGTACAAGTGCCAAGTGGTGTTTCCTCGAGTTGAAATTTGCAGGACTTCAGTCTGATATTCCAAACAGTGGGTGGGGGAGAGGAATTGTATAGACCCATCCCACACAAGACCCTATCATATCTCAGGCGTACAGTTCGTTTACAATGAACTGCCATTAAACCATGTGCATGGTGAAGGTTTTACTCTGCACACTTGAAAGTTGTTAGTTTTAATTTTCATAAATTGTCACCAGTTCTTTTGAGGGGGGGGGGGGGGGCATTCAAGTAAGTCGTGTAGGCTTATGACCTATTTTTAACCACTCTGCACAGGAAGGGGAAGGGCATTTTTCAATCAGCATTGAAAAATTATTGTTTATTTAGTCCTTAGGCTAATATGAACAAGTGCGCCGTTTGCCAAAACAAGAAAAACTACCGCCTCAAAAACCCAGCTTGTGACCACCCAGTCATTATTTCAAAATCTTGTTTGGGGGGGGGGGGGGTGTCGGTCTAAATATTCTGGGGACGGTTTGACTCTGGGACGGGCAGGGTGAAATCGTTCGCCAGCCTTACGGCCTTGCCACTGAAAATGGGTTTGGGTCAAATAGTGGAGACGGGGTTCGGATCAAAATGGTGCGGATCAATTCGGCTAGGGGAGGCTCTGGGCGATTCCCATCATACTGAATAGCGAGTCGCAGCCTCACTGTGTTTGTTATTATTTGGTGTAGCAAGTGATATGAACAAGGCCTTATATAGGGATGAGAAGGTTTTAAATGATATTGAAAATTTGTTGCGAATTACTTGTTGAAATTCAGACGGAGACTGAGCGGTATTATCGGTATTTGGATTTTTTATGTTGATTTTACAAACAAATTTATCCACGTTTTCCAAGTCGAACGAAGTCACGGATATTAATTAATTGATAAAATGTTGTTGTCAAAACACTTTTTATTAGGTTATTTCAAAACGATCATGTGCTGGGCTGTTCGTACATACACATCTCACACAAGCCTCGTCCCCGCGTTCATCAATAGCTCGGAATAAAATCATTTAAAAGACGATTATATCCGATTTGGCAATGACTTTGATTTCACTGTCCGGGCTTCTTGTGAAAATTAAAACTGGTCATTTCGACATTTTTTCTGCCTTTTTTCATTCATTGTCACGACTAATTTACCAGGCGAACCTGATTCGAAATAACATCGACTGATGTCCGAGTCCACTTACCACACGTTTCTTTTCCAAATGATATGTGTCGGAGATCGATGTTAATGACCTCGGGAATAGCGCACTACGTTCTGCGTTACATAGCGCAGAAGTTATCGCATGTTTAACGAGGTTTACTTGACTGTTCTGCACTAGATAGCACATTAGCTAACGAGCGTTTTCTGCAGGAGACATGACAGGACTTCAAGTTTTAACTGTAGCTTGGGTGATAACTCCACTTCACGGGTGATTTAGTTACAATCCACACTCCACGTTATGTAGATGCATCATAGACAACTGGACCTGGATTAATCGGACGTTTATGGAGGACCACAAGCTAAAAATATGAAGGGGCGGCAGGGGGGTGATACATAAATATTCTTAATTTTCCCCAGTTGCCTATGAAGTCTCCCTACTTGTCTCTGCAGTCTCCCTATTTTTTCTGGAGGGAGACATGAAGTCTCCCTAAAATTCCCCCCTAGGGTGGTCCCTTGTGAAAGCCCTAAAACTATTTATTGAAAAGTAGTAAAAATCTCCCAAATATTGATTTGTAGTTGGAATTTATAACTTCAAGAGCCTCAGTTGTATAACCTACAGTCAGGGGGGTATACAAATGGAATTCTGTATATTAGTTAGTTGATTAATGGAAGACATATTTTGTGCCTTATTCTGGAGTGAGGTAACCCAACTTAAACGCTTCATATTCTGTGGATGAGCTTCATATAATATTTGACTTTGAAGTTACATGTACATCTCTAGGGAAGCCATATTCAAGTTTCTTCAAATCCAGTTCCTCAGTTAATATTTGGGCTCCCTGAGGGAGCCCGATTTTTAACTTTGTGCAATATGAGGAAATTTCTTTAAAAATATTTTTCCTCAGATCCACCATTTAGAATCCTTTAGCATTTGGTATACATCATCTCTAGGGGGTAGTACTGAAACGATTAGTCAACTAGTTGATGTCGACTCTGGGCAAACCAGTAGTCGACTCTCAATTGTGCAGTCGACTAGTATGAGGAGTTCAAGCTTTTAGGTAAATAGTATCCCTTCTGTGCCACTGACAGGCAGTTTGAACAGCAATATTGGGCAATCAGTGTATACATCTATTGCCATCCAATAATAGTGACAGTAGTTTGTTTTAACTGGTACTAGTAGAGTGCTGAATTATTTTGGGCTATCAGGATATGTTATTAATTTGCCTTGTTGCAATTTATGGGAGAGTGCCTATAGGCACTCTCCCATAAATTGCAACAAGGCAAATTAAATAAGACTATATAATTTCACTCTTAGCATAATTAGAAGCACATTAACAGAATAATGTTCCAGTAAGTTGCTGTATATGAATGCCCAAGTGAAGCCAAATTTGGACCTTCAGCACTCTACCGTAACACCAACACTGTTATAAGGAGAC
This sequence comes from Pictodentalium vernedei, assembly GCA_031216915.1. Lineage (NCBI taxonomy): Eukaryota > Metazoa > Mollusca > Scaphopoda > Dentaliida > Dentaliidae > Pictodentalium > Pictodentalium vernedei. The sequence continues at coordinate 540,273,007 of CM062294.1, forward strand.
AGGTTATCACCAATGACTAGTCGAAGTCGACTTGACTTTTGGGTATTGACTAGTCGACTTTGGAATTCACTAGTCGTTTGAGCACTACTAGGGGGTCAGATTCAAGATTGTTCAAATCAGGTCTCTGGGTTGAAATCTTGGATCTGGTTTGGACCAAAATTCCCCCCCCCCCCCCCCACCCCCCAAATTTGTTTTGCATTTTGTTCAATTTTGAGACGTCCAACAAAATGATTTTATAGCCTGAAAACGGTTCCAATTTTTGGAGCAAAATTCAGTTTTTCTTGTTTTGGCAAATGGCGCGCTTGTTCATATTAGCCTAAGGACTAAATAAACGATAATTTTTCAATGCTGATTGAAAAATGCCCTTCCCCTTCCTGTGCAGACTGGTTAAAAATAGGTCATAAGCCTACACGACTTACTTGATGTAACAAAATGTTTGACTGCAAAATATATTTAGAAAGATTTAGAGTGATTTTATACACCCCCCCTCTTAAAAATACCCCTATGACCACCAACCCCATTCCCACCCGCGGGGTCAATTTAGCGGAGGAAAAACGCAATATGAAGAAATTTTTTTTAAAACCTTCTTCACTAGAGCCATCAGTTAGAATCTTTTGATATTTGGTATACAATATCTCTTGGGGGCTCAGATTCAAGTTTGTTTGAATTGCGTCCCTGGTTAATATTTTTGCTCCCTGTGGGAGCCTGAATTTTAACTTAGAGCAATATGATGAAACTTCATTGAAAATTTTCAGATCCACTGCATACAGTATCTGGGGGGGGGGGGGGGGGGGGGGGAGGTGCTAGGGTGTGTGCGTGTGAGATTTAATCTTACCCTCAGAAACTACAAAGGCAAATGTTTGAAACTTCATATGATTGAGGACTGGAACACCTTCTACAATGATCCTCATGTAATGTTGATGTAACGTTGCAAACATGGCCACAATTGCAGCTCATAGTTACCATGGAAAGCCTATGGGTAATCACATTTTTATACTTAGTCCGAGTTGAGTGATTACAGGCCCTTTAGAGCCTCTAGTTTAGGTTCTTGGGGCTTGGGTGTGTCTGCTGGTTGTGTTCAAATCTCAAGCATGATCTGGTCAAAAGACCTGGGACCAACTCCAAACAAGTCAAAACTTAAGTTGAGATCAAAATAGGAGTCAAGGTCAGTGAGGTCACCCAGAGGTCATTCAGTTCATTTTTCAGAATTGCTGGAAATGGTATTTTTATGTCCCTCTCATGAATTTGTACACTAAAAAAAGTGAGCAGGAAAATTTTTTTTGGAAGCGAGTCACTCTCTTGTCTCAAACAAGCTGTGCCTTATGGACCTGGGGGCAGCATCAAATGAGTGAAAACTTGGTGAAGGTTCAAATTATGGGTCATGGTCACTGAGGTCACCAAGGAGTCCCTCCGTGCATTTTTCAGAATTGCTGGAAATCACATGTAATGCCTTCCCAAATGCATTCGTGAAGTTCAAACATGTACATGTATTTATACACTCAAAAAATGGAGCAACAGTGGCTCATGAGGTAGAGATGCAGGTTGGCAAGTTGAGAGGTCGTTGCTTTGAACCCCACTTGTGGCAACCACGTTGTGTCATTCCGTGGGCAAAAAAACTTAATCCCATGTGAGGGCACAGTTGCATTGCAGAATAGGGCGTTCTGCATGTTGATGGTACACTTGTCTTCAAGCAATGCTAACCCTGCTTGTGTTGAGTAAGTATATTGCGAGTCTGACAGTTGCTTGGTGGTTCTCTCCAGGTACTCCAGCCTCCTCCACCAGTAAACTGTCTGACACAATGTGACCCTGGCTGTCGAAAGTGTCGTTAAACTCCAATAAATAAATACACTCAAAAACTGTGGATGAGCCCAAACATTTTGAAAGTGGATCATTCTCGGTATCTCAAGCACGGTATGACCTATTGACCTGGGACCAGATCCAAATGAGTCGAAACTCAATGGACTTTCAGAATGTGGGTTAAAGTCACTGAGGTTACTCCAGGATCATTACCGGTAGTTTTATTCATTCCCACTAGACCAATTCCCCTTAGACCAACTGATATGTTCTACTTTTAAAATAATTTTATATCAATAATTTGATATACATGTATTTATAAATGTATTTAATGTAAGTGATATTTTATAGATGTTGGACTGATTTTTCATAACAATCATTATAGTAATCACACACTTTCAAAGGATGTGATCCTTTTTTATTGTGTTGTGGTTAATAGAATTTTGGGCTGATTTTCATAACAAAACAAACACAATCCTTTACAGTTAAAACTAGAAGTCCTGTCATAAAATGCGCACAAATAGCATGTTGATCTGCACGTTAATCTACGCATTATGACCATAGCAAGGCTATCAAATTCTGTATGTGTGACCTGTGCACAAGCAATGTTTCAGCCAATGGACCTCCGGGTAACCCGGAGGTCCATTGGCAGAAACATTACCTGTGTTTGCTATGAGTAACCAGGAGAACCTGTCTTCTTTTGGATGCCATTCGATATGGCAATTGTGCGCAATTCCTAAGCGCAATTAAGCCTAGATAGGCGCACAATTCGTGACAGGACTCCTAATTTTAACTGTATGTTATTTGTGATTTTAGTGAATGTGTGGCCAACAGTGGTTTATAGATAACAGTAATCACAAACTTTCAGTTCTCGTCAGATCACCGATATTAAGCAACGCCGAGCCCGGTTAGAAGCAACGTCAGGCCTGGTTAATCCTTGGATGGATGATCGTCTGAGTGATCAATTCGGACTCCCGCGTTGTGTCCTTAGGAAAGACACTTAACCCTGATTGTCCACCTGGGGGCACGATGCCGCCGTGTACTAAGGCGTACTGCACGTCTATGGTACGCATATCTTCAACCAGTCTAACCCTGTCTGTGCTGCAGAACGGAGTTACGATGTTGGGTGGCTTGCAGCTGCTCATTGTTGCTCGGTGGTTCTCTCTGGGTACTCTGGCTTCCTCCACCCGTAAAAAGTGTCACCAACACGATATGACCTTGGCTGTTCACGTTTCGTTAAACCCTTATAAATAAATAAATAAATCACAAACTTTCAAATAATCAGAGCTAGGAAATTGGGAGGTCACTGTAGAATCTGTTAAACTCTAATAAATAAATAAATACATGTAAATAAATAAATCACAAACTTTCAAATGATGTGAGCTAGTAAATTAGGAGGTAAGTGCAGAAGCATTTCTCGACCAAGCGAAGTATTTGTGCACAGTATAATGTTACATGGGTTAATGCAGAAACAATCAATTGGGTTAAAAATGAACACAAAACAAGTGGGTTGGGTGAAAATTAATCCAGCCTAGTTGATTGGGGTTAATTTTTAACACAATTGATTTTAGAGTGGAATTGGCTGATTTTGGTGACACCAATTTTATATGTCAGAGCTCATGAATGCTTAGTACCTTCCTTCCTTCAAGGGAAGTGAAAGGAAGAGGTAATGACCGGAGATCGTACATTTAGTTACAGGTAGGACTAGTGAGGGCTTTAAAAATCCTTGAATTTGCTAATTTGGCTGTTGTTGGGACTTGAAAAGTGCTGAAATATGTTGACAGGTTGTGCACATCCTTGAAAAGTCCTTGAATTTCAATCTTACTCCTTGAATTTTGAAAATTCAGAAAATATACTTGAAAAGTACTTGAAAATCCATCAGACTGACAGACTCCTTGAAAGTCCTTGAATTTTTCCCAACATGTATATCATTTTTACCTGTGTAGTAGTGGACGATTAAAACATCTCTTTTGCACTTGTTTTAGTTGAAAAACAAACACAAATAATGGATAATCGATAAATGAGGAATTAAAGTTGAGGCATTATTTAACTGGATGTCATTCTGTAAGTACCATAATTTTGCTGCAGAGCATTTTAGAAGCACCATTTTCCTGGAATTTAAAAGGATGAGGTAGAAGGCATATTTAACCCTTTACCCAGTGTAACGATCAAAACCGGCCACCTCTATTCTCTAAAATGGCCAATTAATTCAATTATTTTATTCATTTTTGTCTCAAAAACATAGGTTATGAATCCTCATTGGAACATGCGCATCAAGCCCGTTCCAATGAGGGGTCATAACCTATGTTTTTGATACAAAAAATTAGTTATTCAAGAATTTGTTTGCAAGTGTCGTCTGCTTTTCATGTAAGGTAAAGGGTTAAAGTAGGTAAGGCTTCTAAAATGGTTGTATTCCAAATGTACATTTTAAAAAAAACATCCTTGGAAAATGCTGATATGTCCGTGAAAAGTCCTTGAATTTTTTTGGTCCTTGACTGTAAGAACCCTGGTTGAGAAATGTCCTTAAATAGCCTTGAATTTTAGTAGTCCTTGCCAGCAGGAATCCTGCTATATAAATTTAGCTTCCTCTCAAATTTTTAGCTAGGACTAGCAGCTCTATAAATGGCAATGTCGGTCTGTCTGTGACCAACGAGTTTCAAAACTCAACTTTTGAAATACTTGATGGAATGACTTTATATTTGGCATGTAAGTGTATCTTATTGATGTCTAGCCACTGTTCAATGCATGCGTTGTTCCAAATATTTTTCTTGGAGTTATGGCCCTTGATGAACTTAGAATTTTGTGACTAATGAGTTTCTAAAAGAATAACTTTCAAACTACCTGGTGGAATGACTTCATATTTGATATGTAAGTGTATCTCATCCATGTCTAGCCCATGTCCGATGCAAATGTTGTTCCAAATATTTTTCTTGTTTTTTTTTCACCATCACCTGTAAATTGCCCCTGAGAATATTTTTTGGACTTGCAGATTGCACCACCCATCGCAGCTACGGCGTCGATGTCACGATTTTTAATGAACAACCTGCATGATCAGTGGTAATGACTACCTTCATGGTTATCGGTCATATTGGCCAGGAAATATCATATTATAGTTATCCAACATACATGCATTCATCATTATCAATAAAGTCTATCAATATATAATTTGTCATTTTCAACTTCAGCTCAAATGTTTGTCTAACTGTAGGATAAACACAAGAAAATTTCTTGTCGTTATCTTATACATGTAGCTTATTTCATACTAAATTAATTTCCACTTAACACTGTTTGTAAATTTTTATTGGTATGAACAGATTATGTAAACCTAATGACTTAATTTCATCTACACACCTGTAATGGAGGAAGTGTTTAATTTCCAAAGGTTGGTACTTGAAATAGCATGCTATTTTTCTGATGATCGTTTCACAACACACTTGAAATTTGTTTTGAATAACGAAATATAAAGCTGTGTACATGTTCTATACAGTGACTGAAGTGAAGTGGAACATGACTTTTTGCCTGTACTGTACAAGTCATAACAAGTTGTAGGATAACTCTATAAACTATGTATCTTTCTCTTCCAACACTGATAAGACTAGAAGCTGACATCATTTTCTGGAAAGCTCTCACTGGTGATACAAGTGAATCGAAGTTTTCTGCGTGTCAAGGCTGACCTTAGGAGCCCAAAATGTTTATAAGTCACTTTCGGAGTTCAGTTTCTTCAGTTGGGATGATGGGTATGCTGCAAGCAAAACACTTTTGAAAGTGCTCAACTCTTGAACTAATATGAGTAGCATAATACAGTGCAAGTCAAAATAAGTTGTGGGATAACCACTATAAACTATGTATCTTTTGCTTCCTACACTGATAAGACCAGTCAGATTCTGATCTAATCAGTGCAGGAGAAGCAGTATACATGTACTTAGTTTATTGCGTTATTCTACAACTTATTTTGACTTGTACTGTACATGTACCTCCCATGACTGATAACTGTAGATAATTGTTACTGTCTGGCTCATTGTATCTTGGGAGGATTCTCTATATTGCTTCACCAAAATTCAGATTATTCGACAAGTATCCTCGATGTTAGCTCCCATGATTGAAAGTTGGTGTGATTTTGTGATCACTCTCCAAGCCTGAAAATACATGTAAGCAATCTCTCACTTGCAGAATGAGGGTGAATTTGCTGATGCTGTCCCATACATCCTCTGGATGCATCTTTCTGTTTAGGTTTGAAACATTGATTCGGATTGAAGTTCACAGAGGGTAAATTTAGTGATGCTACCCTGCTCTGCAGGGTAGCATCACCAAATTCACCCTCTGGGAACCCCATTTTGCAAATGACAGTCAGTCTGCTTAGGTCTCGTTTCCTATTAAAAGGTCATTTCCGAGGTTATTGGATATCCTCAGCCATATGGCTATTTTGGGCTATAGTTTTAGTTTATGGTGGTGTGGATTTAGTAAATAATTCTCATTAATGGTGATATGACCAAAATAATCTGTTGATGGTCTTGATTCAAACTGTGTATTGTCAAGTGCATTTCAGTTGGGGGTCAAGGTCACATGGAAGTGTTAAATGACTAACCCAGACCTGTTTGGGATCTGACATTTTGCAGTTTAGAAATGGGACAATTTTTGTGTAAATTTGCTTTGAGAAAGCCTTCTGAAAAAATGAATAAGAAACCCATATGTTTTTTATTTGTCAGAATGGTCATGCTATGCTGTAAAATCCTCAGTGGAGGAATGAGGAATTCCTATAACACAGTTTTATCACTATCGATGTACGAAAATTGGAGATTTATCCCCAAAATGAGAAAATTTTGACCATTTTGAGCCATTTTTTTAACCATCAACTGTGTCATTCGGCTGAGTGTTTTTGGGTGATATTGTAAGATTTTTGGTGTGTACAGTTGTCTCCAGAAAGGGCCATATTCAGACCTTCCAGAAACTATATACATTGTGAGTATTGTGAATAGGGGAGGTAATTTAAATGCGAAATATCCTCGGCCGTGTTAATCAGAAGCTGAACATTTCTTGAAAAGCCGACATTTTCACCTGAATACCGGTAACTGTAACAAGACCTTATTTTTAGGCTTGTCACTCTCCATCCACCATTTCAGTTCAGACGGCCTGTAAACACGAGAGGGAATTTCGAACCATATTTTGCAGTTATGACATTAACAGCTCAAGTACTTGCTGTCACCTGTTTGCAAATCCGCTCATACATTGTCTCGAACAAATAAAGGGCGTGATCACATCCTTGCATTCTTACGATTGCCCAAATTGAGTATTTCTGCAAGAACCACATCGTAATCACATGACCGGAAAAACATCGTTGAAACATGGCCACATCCGGAACATCAAAAATTTGTGTTGATGTTATTACATTCAAACGTCAAAACCCACCAGAGTGTGTGTCAAAAAAATGCTTTCTCCGAGTTTGTAGTATGTTATCATTATTTTGAGGACAAGGCTTTCGAATTACCGATTATTTTGTGGTTTTACCGGTTCGTTACTTATGCCATTTGCAATTTAATCTTCTTCAAAATCATAAAATTCACTTTTTTCCCTGAAAAAAATTATATGTACCTTTTCTATGCACTTTACTCATTATTTTGATATATAATTTGCCTTTCCTTACTTCTCTTATCTGTTTCTGAGGCATTGGGAAAAATGTCAAAAAATTGACCAAAGTTAGGTTGGATGACCCCTTAAGCTGATGAATTGTAAATTAGTGAGATTTCTGAGCAAAAATAGTGAGATTTTAATTTTTAAATGGCTTAAAGGCTCAGTAGGTAGGGGTGCAGGCTGCTAGCCGAGAGGTCCTCGGTTCGAATCCCACCTGCAGCAACCGCGCTGTGCCCTTGGGCAAGACACTTCATTGCCCGCGTGGGGGCACTTTGACACCATGTACTAAGGCATACAGCACATCGATAGTGTGCATGCCTTCAATCTAACCCTGCCTGTGCCTCAGTGCAGAGTTACAATGTTGGGGAGCTGGCAGCTGCTCGTCGTTGCTCGGTGGTTTTCTCCAGGTACTCCGGCTTCCTCCACCCGTAAAACTGTCACGGTCATGATTAGCCATTGTGCATAAATATGTGACCTTAAACACTAAATATGTGACCTTAAACACCAATAAATAAATAAATAATGGCTTAAAGAGTAAAATTTATTGATTTTAATAGTGAGATTCTGTTAAAAATCCTAATTTTAGGCTCATTTAACAAAAAATCATTCTGGAAAATAGTGAGTTTCCCTCCAAAATAGTGAGACTTACCATGTCTGATTTGGGCTCCGAATTTTAACTTCGTGCACTATGAGGAAATGTGTTTAAAAATCTTCTTCAGATCTACTAATTAAAATCTCTTGACATTTGGAACACTACATCCTTCGGGGAGGGCAGCTTGAAGTTTGTTCAAATCAGGTGCTTGGAATCATATTTGGGCGAATTTTAACTTGGTGTAATTACAGTACGTGGAGAGTGTATTATCACTAAATCACCCACAGAGTGGGGATTTCACTCAAGCAGTAATTGCAAATTTGTTGCAAAGCATAACCAGCACAAGCAACGTTTCAGCCAATGGACCTCCGGGTTAAACCCGGAGGTCCATTGGCTGAAACATTGCTTGTGTTTTTTGTCGATATGCACAAAATTTGAAAGTTATAGCTTGGGTGATAACTCCACACCGCGGGTGATTTAGTTACAATCCACTCTCCACGTACTGTAGAAGCATACACTGTATTCCTTAAAAATCTTCTTCAGATCCATCAGTCAGAATCTTTTAACCCTTTACCCAACGAATCGCCTGCATCCGCCCGCGTAATATGCAAATTCAGCAGTTGAAAAAATATTATTTTTCAAAAAATTTCAACAAAACCATATCATGTGACCCCTCGTTGGAACGAGCTCGTTGAGCTCATTCCAACGAGGGGTCACATGATATGGTTTTGTTGAAATTTTTTGAAAAATTAAAAAAAATGATATTTAAAATAATAAATTTTGATATCGTCTGCGTTGGGTAAAGGGTTAATATTTGATATGCAGCGTTCTTTCAACTTCTTTGTGGGGTGAGATTCAAGTTTACTTTAATATCGTGCAATACGAGGCTTATTATTAGCTCACCTGACTGAAAGTCAGGGTGAGGAGTTTTCATCACTGGCTCTTTTCGGGGTTAGTAATCAACTTGAAATACCTGATGGAACAGTGAACTGAGTGTTCAAGTGACATCACTTGAATACCAGTCATGTACAGAGTATACCCGACTCTGCATTTTATTGATGGAACAAAAACAGGAAGAAGTCAGTTACCAACCTAGTTATTGTTATTTATGAATTTCAACATCAAGTATGAGCTATTGAGATGGGTTGTGATCCATCGTCCATCCATACGTCTGTTTATCCTTCCATACATACGTTCCTCTGCCACAATTCCTTTAGCACACCCCACAGGCTACAGTTCTCACCCGATCAGTTCCAAACATCATACATGGCTTTGGGGTAATGTCCAGATGTGAGCTATCCAATTTTTCCGAATTTTTGTTGACAAACATGGCCGCCAGCATCCATCTTAGATTTGGCATATAAATTGTCAACATGTCCATTGGCACACCCTACAGTCCGCATCTCTCAATAATCTTTTTCAAATTTCATATGTAGCTTTGGTTCGATGTCTACAGTTAAAACCAGAAGTCCTGTCATGAACTGTGCGCTTATCTAGGCTTAATTGCGCATAGGAATTGCACACAATTGCGATTTCGAGTGGCATCCAAAGCATGGCAGGTTTTCCTGGTTATTCATAGCAAACACAGGCAATGTTTCTGCCAATGGACCTCCGGGTTACCCGGTGGTCCATTGGCTGAAACATTGCCTGTGCGTAGGCCATATGTAAGAATTTGATAGCCTTATTATGGTCATAACGCGTAGATTAATGCGCATTTCATGACAGGACTTTTAGTTTTAACTGTACATGGGAGCTATTAAATGTTTCTGAATTTTGTTCATTTACATCAAAAACAGGTGGAGCATGGTGGCTCGGTGGTAGACTGTTGGACTTCTGTGCTAGAGGTCCTGAGTTCAATTCCTGTCCACGATGACCTGCATTGTGTCCTTGGGCAAGGCACTTTATCCTGGTTGCCTATGTGGGGGCTTGATGACGCTGTGTACTAAGGCATACTGCACGTCGATGGTGCACATGTCTTCAACTGCTGTAACCCTGATTGAGCGGAGCTTTAACAGAGTTAGAATGTTGAGGAGCTGACAGTTGCTCGTCGATGCTTGGTGGTTCTCTCTGGGTACTCCAGCTTCCTCCACCCATAAAACTGTCAAGGTCACGATTAGCCATTGTGCAAAAGTATGTGAGCTTAAACACCAATAAATCAATCATAAACTTCAAAAACATGGCCATCAGTGGCTATTTTGGATTTAGCATATATATTGCCAGCAATTCCAGAAGTACACCCTACAGATCGCATCCCTCACCCAATCTTTTTAAGATTTCATATGTAGCTTTGGTACAGTTAAAACTAGAAGTCCTGTCATGAAATGCGCACAAATAGCACGTTGATATGCGCATTAATGTACGCGTTATGGCCCAAGTAAAGCTATCAAATTCTGTACATATGGCCTGTGCACAAGCAATGTTTCAGCCAATGGACCTCCGGGTAACCCGGAGGTCCATTGGCAGAAACATTGCTTGTGTTTGCTTTGAGTGACCAGGAGAACCTGCGTGCTGTGGATGCCATTCAATATGGCAATTGCGCGCAATTCCAACGCACAATTAAGCCTAGATAAGCGCACTATTCATGACAGGACTTCTAGTTTTAACTGTATGATGTCTTCTCTGTTGAAACTTGATTAAATGGCTTGGTACATGTACTACTGCAGCTTTCTATTTTGTTCAGTCTTTTCTTGGACAAGTTGAGCTGCTGTATCATTGACACTTTCATTTGAAAATCTTCAAATCTCTTTGTGAAGAAACAGTGGGCTTTTGTCAGGTCAGCACTTAAGGTCCCTTGGGTACCCCCTTTAACAGGGGGCGCGGTGGCTCAGTTGGTAGAGGTGCAGGCTGCAAGCCAAGAGGTCCTCGGTTCGAATCCCACCTGCGGCAACCGCATTGTGTCCTTGGGCAAGACACTTCACCCAGATTGCCTACATGGTGGCACGATGACGCTGTGTACTGTGGCGTACTGCACATCGATGGTGCGCATGTCTTCAACCAATCTAACCCTGCCTGTGCTGCGGTGCAGAGTTCAGAGTTACGATGTTGGAGAGCTGGCAGCTGCTCGTCGTTGCTCGGTGGTTCTCTCTTCCTCCACCCGTAAAACTGTCACGGTCACGATTAGCCATTGTGCATAAGTATGTGACCTTAAAAACACCAATAAATAAATAACCCCCTTTAACAGGTACCCTCACCTCTCTTCAATTACCCATTCTTTGCATTCACTATTCAGTTAAGTATGACCCATCAGTATTGGACATTCATCTTCTTTATATGGTGTACATGTAAACTGAAGTTTGTTCAAACAATGTTCCCTTGACATTATTTGGAGTTGGCTTTGGAGGGACTAAATTTAATGCCCTAACCCCAAGAAGACTGCAAATAAGATTTTTTTTTGGCATCTTTCACTGTGACTGCTACCAATAGTTTGGAATCTGTCAGTGGGATTAAGACCAACATGACATGAAATAGTGTGATGGACCTTTACTTTAAGAGCATTAAACATCTATACTTCTGGTAGGTGTATGAAACAGCTTTACTCTGTTAGGCTAAACACCCTGTAGGGGGCCGGTTTTGATTTCTATTAATTTATTTAAACCTGTTTATTTGGTAGAGTGCTGGAAGCCCATATTCAGGCTTTATTTTGAAGTGCAGGTACTGCTTCATATTATCTTTGAAGTGATATTCTTTTATCTGTGAGGATTTTCCTTGTTACATTTTATGGGAGGGTGCCTATAGGCACTCTCTCATAAATTGTAACAAGGCAAAGACCCACGACCCACGAATAAATGTTCAGGACCAAAAAAAAAATTAACACTCTACCAGTTAATATACTTTCAACATGTGGAGAGTGGATTGTTTTGAAATCACCTATGGAATGGAGTTATCACCCGAAGTATCACTTTCAAATTATGTACATGTACATATGGACAAAAAATACAAGCAATGTTTCAGCCGGGGTGGACCTCCGGGTTTAATCCAGAGGTCCATTGGCTGGAACTTTGTGCTTGTTATGCTTTGCAATAAATTTGCAATTATTGTTTTGGTGGAATCTCCACTCATGATTTAGTGAATACTGATAATGCACTCTACAAGTACTGTATATTTTACCATACATGTTTATGTAACTTAGAACTGACAGTAATTCCCTTTTGTTCTTACTGTACATACGCTGGATCATCCCCCTGACGTATACTTATAAGAGCTTTCCAATAAATGATAATAAGTGAAGAATTTGGTAAAGTCTTCTACAGTACAACCACCATAGACTGTTCATAATCCACACTGGGACAGTGATGTCCATGCGTGCATTTACCAGGTAATAAAAAATTACCACCAGCAACATTTTAATTAGTGAAGCAGCGGGTTGTACCCAGTGCTACATTAATTAAATTTTTGATGATTATTCGTATAATTAATGTTTGGAATCTAATATTATCGTATCTCTGGAAATATTGGAAAGTGGCCAGTCCACGGTGGCCGTACTGTAATATTGGATTATTTAGTGAGTGGTTTATATTCAGTTCCAAGAAACTGTATCTGCTGTCTTTGTATCGCTCACAAGAGAAAAAGTGCCTCTCAAACATGCAAATTGTGCATGTACATGTATTGTCATTGACCACGAGAGGCTGCTTATTTGCAAGTTTGAACCTGAAATTTTATTGTGTAACCAGGTGTAACACCATATTTTTGCCATCAGTCTCCATTCAAACAGAATCTCTCTAAAGGTGTGGTAATTGATACAGTAGAACCCTGTTTATTGAATAGCCACTTTGCCAATTAAAATTATCAAATTAACAGGCGTATTCAATTAACAGGGATTGTATCATTTTCCTGTATTCTAGAGATAAACATAGCATTTATTCTATTATATCTTGTTTGACAGAGCTCCATGAGCTCTGTCAAACAAGATATAAGAGATTAAATGCCTGTATTTGATGTACTGAGGCCAAATATGTCTATAAACAAAGGAAAACTGGGGAGAGTGAGGGTAAATGCTTGACAGGTTACAAGATTTTTTTATTCAATTAACAGGAGTTTACTCTATAACCTATATTCAATTAACAGGTCAAATTTGTCCTTAAGGTATGGTAAATGGTTTTGTGTTGGAAAATTATATTCAATTAACAGGGTTAATCATTTAAGAGATATCCAATTAAGTAGGCGCCACTGTTATTTATTTATTTATTTATTGGGGTGTAAGGTCACATATTTTTGCACAATGGCTAACCATGACCGTGACAGTTTTACGGGTGGAGGAAGCTGGAGTACCCGGAGAGAACCACCGAGCAACGGCGAGCAACTGTCAGCTCCCCAACATACCAACTCCACACAAGCAGGGTTAGCATTGGTTGAAGACAGGTGCACCATCGACGTGCAGTACGCCTTAGTACTCAGCGTCACCGTGCCCCCATGTGGGCAGTGGGGGTGAAGTGTCTTGCCCAAGGACACAACGTGGTTGCCGCAGGTGGGATTCGAACCGAGGACCTCTTGGCTTGCAGCCTGCACCTCTACCAACTGAGCCACCGCGCCCCCAGGCGCCACTGTCATTATAAAGTTATACAGTGATTTCATTATTGCTCAAGATAGCAAGACAGTTTTACTGTTGATTATCCTCATTTGATTATTTCCGCATTTGAATTTTTGTGAATCATAAAATATCTTCCGTCTTAGCAGGACATTCACCTTTTTTGGTTGTCCCATTTATCAAGTTGCCTGTCAAGATTAGAGTGAGTAATAATTAATGGTGTCATTGTGTCAAATGTCTCAGAGGGGTAAAGTTAGCTATCAGAAAGTGATTATCAGGTTTGTAATATGTACAAAAACAAAGACAAGTTTTTAATTAAGCAGCCAGAGGCTCATACTCTTGAGAGTTTTAAGAGATTAGAGATAAGATATGTATAAAAAATTGTAAATTATAATAGTCATCAAAAGAACAGTTATTGAACTTTTGTCCATTGTTAGCTTGGGGCTGTTTTGTTAATTTCTATTATTTGGAAAATTGATAGGTATTGATAAAATAATTTGTTGGTATTTGTTGGTATATCTTGGGTAAGATTATTTCATTTTTAATAGTTGATCTTTGGTCAGGGGACAAGACAGTAAAGGCTTATTCTTTTTCGAGAGGTATGTTTGATATAATTAGGATGCTTACTATACTAATACTAATACAGTGGAGCCCACTTAATTGGATAATCAACAGTAAATCTGTCTTGCTATTTTGAGCAATAATGAAATCACTGTATAACTTTATAATTACAGTGGCGCCTATTTAATTGGATATCTCTTAAATGAATAACCCTGTTAATTGAATATCATAATTTTCAAACACAAAACCATTTACCATACCTTCAGTACAAATTTGATCTGTTAATTGCATATGGATTGTAGAGTAAACTCCTGTTAATTGTATATAAATTTTTGTAATATGTCGAAAACATTACTGTGACACGAACCAAATACCCCTCATTTATCAACCTTTTTGGCCTCACTACATCCAATACAGATATTTATTCTATTACATCTTGTTTGACAGAGCTCATAGAGCTCTGTCAAACAAGATAAAATAGAATAAATGCTCAGTTTACCTCCAGAACACAGGAAACTGACCAAATCCCTGTTAATTGTATACTCCTGTTAATTGAATAATTTTCACTGGCAAAATGGATATTCAATTAAGAGGATTCTACTGTACTGTGGAATCCTATTAGGATTTAGGGTCCATTTCAAGCAACGTCAAGCCCGGTTAGTCCTTGGATGGGTGACCGTCTGAGCGATCGATTTGGACTCCCGCTTTGTGTCCTTGGGCAAGGCACTTCACCTCGATTATCCACATGAGGGCACTATGAAGCCATGTACTAAGACGTACTGCACGTCGATGATGCACATGTCTTCAACAAGTCCTAACCCTGCCTGTGCTGCAGTGCAAAGTGACGATTTTGGGGAGCTGCTCGTTGTTGCTCGGTGGTTTTCTCCGGGTACTCAGGCTTCCTCCAGCCATAAAACTGTTACTGACACGATATTACCGTGGTTGTTAATGTGTCGTTAAACCTTAATAAAAAAAAATTGTTGGCCATTTCTGTCAAAGATTGACCGACTATAGTTTTGTTCTAATAAGTTGTTTTGATTGGGCAGTTTACACGGGGTATTTGATGGGAAAAATGATATATACATATTTATTACATGATAGATTGTCAAAAAAATTTCGGAAAGATAGAAATCCACTGTGAAGATATAGAAATTTTCACTTTCATAGAATCAATCAAAATGGCAGCTTTCAAAGCATCACTTCAAGGTGAATATGAGCCAAATTATCACTAGAAATGATCATTTTGTTCTAAAAACGTATAATGAAAAGAAAATCTAGTGTTTTTGTGTGGATACTGATCATTTCCAGCAATAATTCAACACATATTCACCTTGAATTAATGCATGAAACCCACCAGCTGAATAAGATCGCAAGACACTACCTGTTCTGAGTATCGATCAAGTCAATGCGCATCAGCTGTTTCATGCATCAATTCAAGGTTGAAACAAGTGGAATTATCGATAGGAATGATAAGATTCTTATAAAAAGCGTATAATAAAAAGAAAATCTAGTGTTTTTGAGTGGATATCGAAAATTATCTCACTCTTGATAGAGACAAATGAATATTTTCGTTCGCGCAAGCACTTGCAAAAAAATAAACATTTGTCTCAGTCACTCATGAGATAATTTTTGGTATCCACTCAAAAACACTAGATATTCCTATGTATATGTGGTAACAAACAATTTATAACAAACAATTTATAACAAAAGTTGACAGACAAATAATAATAATAATAATCATTGTGTCACTTTCCTGTATTATAGAGATAAACTTAGCATTTATTCTATTATGTCTTGTTTGACAGAGCTCCATGAGCTCTGTCAAACAAGATATAATAGATTAAATGCCTGTGTTGGATGTACTGGGCCAAATAGGTCAATAAACAAGGAAAAACTGGGGAGAGTCTGTGTAATTTCTCGACAGGTTACAAGATTTTTTATTCAATTAACAGGAGTTTACTCTATAACCTGTATTCAATTAACAGGTCAAATTTGTACTGGAGGTATGGTAAATGGTTTGGTGTTGGGAAATTATATTCAATTAACAGGGTTATTCAGTTAAGAGATATCCAGTTCAGTGGGATCCACTGTCCAAATTAACTCCAGGGTATGAGAAATTCAATTCCCCATTCATTTTATACACATGTGTACATGCATGTCTGTAAAAGTTAGTCAATTTATTTCCATTTTTCCAGCTCAAAACACAACTTATCCAAGGACACGGGAAGCACTTCAGGGTTGGGGGGGGGGGAGGGGCAGTACCTTGGAAAAGGGAGTTTACTAGTGCTAGCTGCCCCACCTTGACAAAACATGTCGAAAGCATGCATGTCTTGAGGACCGAAAGCCCAAGATGGAGAAAACTTGGGCATCTCCCAGGATAATTTTTGCATTTTGAAAGCTCCCAGAACTAACTTCACGAATAAATCACTGAAAAAAGTGGTTGATGAACCTTGGAAGAACATTGCCTGCCATCTCTCACCCATGTGCTTCAGGTGCCCCTGAATTAATGTCATCTCATTGAAATGATTTTATTGTGCTCAGCGCTAAAGTGGTTCACAAGCATCATGTATGCTGTTGGTGAGAGAGGGTTTTTTTTTTACTAGGGTTAAGGAACAGATGGTGTAACCAGCTGCTAGTCTGCTGTCACTGCATCAATGGATTAATAATTTCTACACATCTGGTGTTTGTATTTGTACAGCATTTTATCCTTTGTTTGGCATTGTGTAATGGGGCATTTTATATTATACAGTACCACACAAAATGTACAGATTCTGCTGTTTTACATGTACATTTATTTCAGGCATCATTTCCATTTAATCTATTAACCCTTTACCTATCGGCCAAAACCGGCCAGCGCTATTCACAAAAATCGCCATTTAATTTTCATTATTTTTTTCATTTTTTGTCACAAAAACATAGGTTATGACCCCTCTTTGGAACGAGCTCGTTGAGCTCGTTCCAATGAAGGGTCATAACCTATGTTTTTGAGACAAAAATAAAAAAAAAATTAGTTATTCAAGAATTTTGTTTGCAAGTGTCGTCTGCTTTTCATGTTAGGTAAAGGGGCTAAAATCTAATTATTGAATTCAGTGTTTTATATATTACAACAATAATATAACTTCTTTATTGTATTGCTACACCATTATGGTCAAATGTACATCAAGATTAACATTACACATTTAGTTGTTCAGGAAAAAATCATATTTTTATGTAAGGTGGTACAAAAAAAAAAATTTTCAATTTAGTTCAACGTTCAACGATGGAACCCTGCTGAATAACCTCCCCATGGGAAGTGAAGCGGTCTTTGTTTACTGTGGTAAACAAGCTCTGTTTTTCTGGTAAAATAGGACTCGGTCACCAATGCCTTGGGTGGAAGTCCTCTAAAATGGTTGGCTGGACTTGACTTTATATCCATATTGTGGTCACAATTAGCCATTGTACAAAAAGAAATAAATAGCCACTTTGCCATTGAAAATTATGCATTTAACCCTTTTACCCAACATAACGGCAAAAACCGGCCAGCGCTATTCTCAAAAATTGCTAATTAATTTTCATTATTTTTTTTTTTACTTTGTGTCTCAAAAACATAGGTTATGACCCCTCATTGGAACGAGCTCGCCGTTAGTTATTCAAGAATTTTTTTTGCAAGTGTCGCAGAGTGTCGTCTGCTTTTCAGGTAAAGGGCTAACAAGAGTATTCAATGAACTTGGATTTAAATATGCATCACCTTCATCACAGTGGAACCCTGTTAATTGAATAGCCATTTTGCCAATGAAAATTATTCAGTTAACAAGAGTATTCAATTAACAGGGATTGTGTCACTTTCCTGTATTCTAGAGATAAACTGAACATTTATTCTATTATAACTTGTTTGACAGAGCTCATGGAGCTCTGTCAAACAAGATGTAACAGATTAAATGCCTGTATTGGATGCACTAAGGCCAAATAGGTTTATTAACAAGGGGAATTTGTTGATTGTCACAGTATTATCTCGACATACTACAAGGTTTTTTACGAAACTTCTTGGGTACCTTTGTTATCACTGTGGCACGAGAATGAGTGTTTTGGGGTCCGGTCTGAAATTCAAGATGGCCACTGGCAGCCATTTTGTACAAAATTAGGTGCAATCAGATTGTTGTGCAGAACTTCCATATGAAAGCGCTGATTTGAATAATTTTTTGTGTGAATGTTTAGTACCATGGGATACATCACATATAATACAGGTTTTTTTCTCGTGCGTAAACTATGCAAATTAGAGTAACTTTGATCTATTTAGTGTTACTTTCAGCACTGTAACTGCAAATGCCAATACGGCTCGGGCTAGAGGCCGTATTCATGAACCGATCTTTACAAAACTTCTTGGGTACCTTTGTTATCACTGTGGGATGAGAACGAGTGTTTTGGGGTCCGGTCCAAAATTCAAGATGGCCGCCAGCAGCCTTTTTGTACCAAAATTAGTGCAATCAGTTTTTTCTACGGAACTTCTGTATGAAAGTTCTGATTTGAATAAATTTTTGTAGGAATGTTCAGTAACATGGAATACATCACATATAATACAGGGTTTTTTCTCATGCAGAAATTAGGCAAATTAAATGAGCTTTGATTTGTTCATTGCTACTTACATGTATATACAGGAAGTGCACATGTCAATACGGCTCGGGCTAGAGTCTGTATTTATGAACTGATCTTCACGAAACTTCTTGGGGTACCTTTGTTATCACCTTGTGACAGGAACGAGTGTTTTTGGGTGCCTTTGTGATCACTGTGCAATGAGAACAAATATTTTTGGGTTCAGTCAGACCCACTCTGGGACTCAAAGATTTCTTTTCTAGTTTAGCATCTAACTGTCACCCCACTTTTACAATACTTTACCTATATATTTGTTACAGGCTACGGTCAGCATTTATGTACAGACCGTTACAATACCTTACATGTACCTTTGTTATCAGGTCATTACCTAGATGTTTGTCATTGCTGTGTCACACACTATACATGTACATGTCTTAAGTTGAGCTACAGTGTCATTGACACTTTCATTTTAATTAACACTGACAGCAGAAGTACATCTACAGAAGTTCATGCTTTTTCAACACATGCTTGCTTTGGGTAAATGTTTGAGCAATAAGATTGGTCAGAAAACAAATGGTCACACAATGATATTTACTACTGAATCAAGTTTTACAACTCACATTACGTAGTGCTCATATACTAACCAAACAAATCGCACTGTTTTGTGACATGGCGCATTCAACAGTCTGTGAGGTTATTGTTTACATTTTGTCAAGCTTTTTATTGGGGTTGATTAAGTTATGCAGGTTTCATGGAACAAACGCGCCATCAGAGTACACTTCTTCATTCATTTTTCTATGACATTTGTGTACGGAAATCTTCAAAAGGAGTCTAAAAATAGCACTTCAATAATCTGTGAATCAATTATTTCTCAGGGATCGGGCAGGTCAGGGTGAATTTTCACATCTTGGTTAATGTTTGGAAGGTTTCCTGGTGGGAAAATGCAGCCGGTTGATGACCACTATGCAGGGGTAGTGGAACCCCTA
Organism: Pictodentalium vernedei; assembly: GCA_031216915.1. Lineage (NCBI taxonomy): Eukaryota > Metazoa > Mollusca > Scaphopoda > Dentaliida > Dentaliidae > Pictodentalium > Pictodentalium vernedei. The sequence continues at coordinate 540,292,661 of CM062294.1, forward strand.
TTTATGGCAATGGGAAAAGGGGCCATATTTTTCCCCCAAAGAGGGCCTAGATTAAACCCTCGGTAATTCCATAGTTATCATCCTTGATTGTACAAGAACAGTATTTTTTTTCTTTTTGCATGACGACTGTTGGATCTCATTGTACAAAGATTTGAAATTTTAAAAGGAAGGTCAGCTTTGATTTTCAGTGTTCCAGTAAAATGGTAGTTGATATGGTCCTTGATTGTCAAAAAACTATTTGTGGTTTTTACATAGTATCATTGAGTTTTTAGGGACAGCATAAAGGTCTTTAAAGATCAGAAATTTCAGACTTTCATTCATGCTTCCATTTACAGCTCTTTATGTTAGTAGTGTGTGATGTATGGGTGATTTAGAGATACCGTATTTACTCGATGTATTGGGACACTCTATGATTTGGGACACACATTTTTTCCAGAAAACTATATTTTTTTTATGCTCCAAAGTTTGGGACATTCAGGAGATTTGTTTCCAGTTGGCCCATCGCTAGTAGCAGATGACACTCATAAAATAAATTCTTGGGTAACTAAAAGTTTTCATTTTTTGCTTCGAAAACATAGCTTATGATCCCTCATTGGAACGGGCGCAATGCGCTTGTTCCAATGAGGGATCATAAGCTATGTTTTGGAAGCAAAAAATGAAAATATAAAAAAAAATTGTACGGCGATTTTCGTATATAGTGATGGAAAACGAATCACACACAACTTTATTCAGCATCAAATCAAGACCAGGCTGTGTTCTTTCCCCATTTTCTAACAATTGGGACACCTGTGAAAATAATTATTTTTAGCTGTCCCAATACATAGAGTAAATACGGTAATACACTCTACATGTGTGTGACCTCTACAGTGTCAATGCTACCAGATCAGTGGAGGATTTCAGATTAGGCCGTTCCCAACCGTCTACGCGAGTCAGGTCTGAATGCTAGACAGCCGGTTTGTGACGTCGTTCTGACGGCACAGCGTCGTCGACAGCGACTTCAATGGTGTCAAATGCACAGAGCATGGCCTCATTAGATATGGAGAATGGTATGGTTCAGTGACGAGTGACATTTCCATTTTCGCCGAATTGATGGACGATGCCGAACAGATTTGGTAGTGGTAACGTTATGATGTGGGCAGCCATCTCACACAGAATGGACCTCATCCATGTTCGTTGAGGGTAACTTGACGGTGCAGAGGTACAGGGATGAAATTTTGCAGCCACACATACTCCCCATTATGCAGAATACCAATGCCATTTTCCAGCATGACAATACCCGACCGCACACATCTAGGCTCATGACAGCTTATCTACAGGATAACAACATTGAAGTTCTGCTCTTGTCCTCCAAATCGCCAGATTTGAACCCGATTGAACATCTTTGGGAACAACTGGACGTGTGCAACAATGTCAACCACAACTTCAGATGTTGCTGCAGTTGGTGCAAGTGCTGCAGGAAGAGTGGGCCACCATACCTCAACCTTCCATCTGGAATTTGATTGCTTCAGTGAACAGAAGGTGCCAAGCAGTTTTGGACTCAGATGGCGGTCACACTAGATATTGAGTTTGGATGACGTCGACTTGTGACGTTAACGTCTGAAACTTTTCCATTTGTGTTTCATTCATCCTTTAAAACTTGGGTTATGAATTGATTTCTTTCTCTATCTCATTATTGTATAATGCGGGAACATCCCTCATCACAGAAAACCTTTTTGAACAGTATATTGTGGGGTTTCTGCACAGGGGCATTCTGGGACTTTCATTCCAGTTTAGTCCTTTGGCATTGTCAAAGAATGCAAGAGGTCAGGGACCAGCCTAGGAGGAAATTTTAGGGAGACTCCATGTCTCCCTCCAGAAAAAATAGGGAGACTGCAGAGTCATGTAGGGAGACTTCATAGGCAAGTGGGGAAAATTAAGAATATTCATGTACCACCCCCGCCGCCCCTTCATATTTTCAATTTGTGGTCCTCCATTAATGTCCCAATAATCCAGGTCCAGTTGTCTATGAGGCATCTATGCCAGGTTAAAAAATCACAAAGTAATTATTGACTGAAAATCCCCCACTGCTACCCTCTCCTTCATGACCCCCTCCCCTCTTCTTCATGCCAATCCCCCAGCACCCTCTTGTGGTTGCCTTTCATCAAAGTCTACTAAGCTAATAATTTCCTAAGTCTGAAAGTGTGGACAGGACCAGATGTAAGAAGGTTGCTTGGGAGGTACTTTGTTAGTAAAGAAACAAAATACGTTCTGGGGTCGAGTATTTTGGAAAAGAAATGTCATTCCGCATCATTTTTATGGCATTCTGGTGTTATTCCGCGTCATTTCGTGTCATTCCGTTGTTTAGGAGGACCCTTTTTCAAGATCATCCACATGCACTCTTGTGTCCTGTACAAAGCTTTTCTTGTCATCACTAAAGCTTTTTTCATGTGTTTCAATTCCATTCGTGTTTTTGTGGGAATAGACGGCCCAACAGTTAACAGTCGTCAGCAAAACGAAACAAAAATACTGTGTTATAAAATACATCCGTTGTGTATACATATTCGGCATCCTAAGCGACGTAACCTACTTTCAAACTGAGTTATTTTGTTGAGTCGCGTAAGTCACCTATTTTCGTTTCGACATTTGAAGCTCCGACTGAAACGCAACAAAATAGAAATGAAAAAATTCGCCAAAAGAGACAATGGACAATTGATTGTCGTGTGATTTCATTAAATGGACGTTTATTTGACGAATTAAAATGCCCATTTATCACACTCGAGCACATTCGATTTTTGAAAATAATCGTTTTCATGCAAAGCTCGCATCACTCAGTTCAGCCTTTCCTCATTTTGGCCAATTTTTAGAGGGCGACTTGTAATTGCCTGACTATTTTTCTAGGCGACTTTGAGCTTAGAAGGGCGACATAATCGCCCTAGTCGCCCTCACGGCTGGTCCCTGCAAGAGGTATTTATTCCGAAGAGCATAGATTTCTTCATTCAGGATAGGAATAAGATGGGTTAATTGCTTAATCAAATTTCATGTTCTCACATTGGCAGTTACATGTAGCATATTTGATATTTGTTTACAATACAATCATTCATGCATTGAGGTCAGTTGAATTATCAACAACATTTGATATTGGTTGTATGACTACTGTATGTCTTCTGAAATTTAAAAACTAAAATTCAACAAAGTCCATTTCTCTTCACTAGAAACTTCCAGAATGAGTGCTTACTCTAATGGTGCTAACAAATTGTTCCTCAACTATTTACAGGGAATGTGTCACAAAACCTGTGTTCTTGATCTCTTTATGCTCAAATTTTGCTTTATTGTTACTGGTGAACCTATTGAAATGTCTCAACATGATTTATTCACTATAATTGATATCTACAGTTCAGGGTCAGGTTATTATTCTGTCTTCATTTAGTTAACCCTACAGTTACACATTACTTTGAATTCATTTCCTATTCTTTTTGTTTTCCTTCAACTCTTAAGGCCTAAAAAAATAAAAAATCTGTTTCTCAGGCCCTCCCGCAAGGTCCTTTTGGCTGCCGCATGCTCTCTTTTTATAACCAATTTAAACTTAAAAAAATAAAAATTAAATGGTTTATGTCTGATATTTTACCCAAGTTAAAAAAATTGATGAATTTGTCCCTTGAGTGCAAGAAGGCTTTGCAATGCTTTAGCATTGCAAAGCCTTCTTTCACTCAAGGGATGAAATACACCACCACCCATGCTATTCTGTAGATTATGAGGCCTTACACTTGAACCAGGAGCATGAACTTTTGATGGCAAAGAAGTAATTACTGGAATAAAAAATAAAATAAAAAACCGCTCGCCCGCATGTAATTTTACAAATAATGGCCTGAGAAACAGAAGGTCTACTTTGTGTGGCCTAACTCTTTGATACTCTTATGACATACGAAATCAAACAGCACGTTGATACTTTTGTACGTCTTATGACGTATGAAATCAAACAGTGCGTTGATACTTTGTGGTCATTTGTTTTGCTATTATTTTTCGATTTTTGAAAGTTTTAACCTCAATTCATATTTTCTCCCGAATAGTGCTTAATGACAACCGTTGAGCCAAATGTTATCGCAGCTTAAAATACTAATATAATCCTGCTGTCAAGACTTCTTAACTGGTTGAGTGCTAGGAGCCACTACCAGGGCTTTCAAAAAAATGAGGATACCAGAGCAAATGCCAACACTTTCCTTGCTTATATTTCATATTCAGTCAAACACAAATAATATTTTGTTTATATAAATTTGTTTTATTTCAAATTATTGGAGAGTGCCTGTGGTTTTTGAATAACAAATTCAGACCACCAAAAATAATCTACCCCCCAACCAGTTAATCACTAATGTGAAAAATGTCTTATTTGTACTTTCCAACGTTTTACGTCGCATTTTGAAAAACATTGAAGCAACTGGATTCCCAGTGATGTTTGAACATCAGGATAATTAAAGTCTCAAAGGGTTAAACTGCTGAGTAATTTCAAGATATTTTTCACCAAAACTAGTCATGGCTGCTATGGAGCACCCATGACTAGATTTGATGAAAAACTCATCTGAATGACCCATTGTCATATTATCAAGGTCAAGGTAACAAGTGGAAACCCTGGGTGGAGCTGTCTAGACTGAGAGGCCTTTTGTATTTTGAAAGAAGTAGTGTAAAAACTTGCAGAGTTCAAAGTTTCTGTCATTGTTCTTGATATTCTTTTGGTGAAAGTCAATAGTTGCTTGATTTAAGTTGACTTTTCACTCTATCAGATGATCTGCATAAATATTGATGTTAAGAAAATTGATCAGGCAGATGGTATAATAGTATAATATTGGAGGTTGAAATTGCATCAAAGCTGCAAGTGCAATTTTGTTCATTTATGAAAAAAAACCAGAAGGACTTAATGACTGACTCCAAGCTACGGCAAAATCTCAGGGTGGGTGGCATACTTGTTGGTTGGTACAGTGAGAATTTGTTCAAAATCTGTATGTTAAGCATCATTTATACTGCAGGTTAGCCCGGGGCACCTGTTTCATTGATGCTTGATATGCTGAGTAAAAACTGGCGAATTAAAATTGTTATTCACTATGAGGTAGTAACTGGTGAAAATGTCAATTGGCAAATTAAGATAATTTTATGACTGAGGTCCATAGTACTCATCTGGAATCAATATTATATATAATTGGGGGTGGGGAGGGGGTGGGAGGGTGTGGGGGGGGTCAGTGAGCTCAGTCCAACCCAATTGAGGTAGGTAAATTTCTACTTACATTAGGGGAAGAAGTTACTTCTTGAAATCGTGGTATTTTGACATCAGTGTGTTGAGGGTTAATCATTTTGAGTTATGTTGAACGGGGTAAATCCTACTGATAATCATGTGGTCAGATGGTCACTAGCCTCTTTATGATAACACTTAACAAATTTAGTTTCCTGCTTTAGACCATGTCCACATGTTCATCCAATTCACAGATAATAGTTACATGTAGGTATTATCTACACACATATTTATTAACTGAGCACTTCTGTGCTTTGAGGGGGGTTGGGGGGAGGGGTGTATTATGAGTTTTACTTTGAAATGGTTTACTATTTCTCCTTTTATTAGCCTTTGCACACTTAGAATTCGACTTCGATAAAATGATCTCTCATATGGAACATGCTTATTTTAACTCTTAACCTGCTGAGTATTTTAAAGATATTTTTCATCAAATCTAGTCATGGCTGCTTTGGAGCAGCCATGACTAGATTTGCAGAAAAAATCTAAAATTAACTCGAAGAAAATTCATTGGTGAAAAAATTCATTCAGTTTACAGTGTGGAAATTGGATTAAATGTGATCAAATTATACATATTTCAATGACGAGAGAAATCCTGTCCTGGGCTGGAATATCCACCAGCAGCATGCAAACAGGTAAGAGATCTTACAAACATTTGCACTTGTTGTACATAACCACCATCCTCTGGTTATCACACATTACCACCACCTTCACTGAAACCAAAAACATTAGAAAACTGTATTCTTATCTTGGAAAACCATTGCAATTCTCATATTTTATACTGTGAGATATATATTTCAGATTATGATTTTGAAATAGTCAATCAGATTGGAAGGATAGAATGAGAGGCCGTAGGCCTTGAGTTTTATCTTTCCACGATGGCACCACTGCCATATCGATTAACCTATTCACACGTGTGTGCCCTGTGTTTATTACATACCTTCACATCTATAAAAACATTATTAGAATGACACTCAGCAATTCATTTGACAACTATTAACAAAAACAACACATTTTATCGCCAATCAAATTTGCCAAGGGAACCTGTGTTACAATTTTTTTCCCTGAGTTCCTGAGTTCCAATGGCACGTAGAACATATTGGAACTCGGGGGACGATTGTAATTGTGTTGCACAAGTTGTAAAAAAATTCCAACGAAATTTTGCTTCTATTTTAACCCTTTACCTAACCTGAAAAGCAGACGACACTTGCAAAAATAATTCTTGAATAACTAATTTTTTTCATTTTTTGTCTCAAAAACATAGGTTATGACCCCTTGTTGGAACGAGCTCGTTGAGCTCGTTCCAACAAGGGGTCATAACCTATGTTTTTGAGACAAACAATGAAAAAAATAATGAAAATTAATTGGTGATTTTTTAGAATAGTGCTGGCCGGTTTTGGCCATTACGTTAGGGAAAGGGTTAAAATAGTCTGTCCACGATTTCCGTTCCGCACCCATGTGCAGAACAGATTTTCATTTTCTGCATGATTTAGTGTTGCTGTAGATGGGGATTACATTGAAGAGGCGTGTAATAAAAGCATATACAACCTGCTTGTTGGAATTGAACAAATAATCATTTTGTTATAATTCACATCAAAGGCAAAATTAACTGTAACTTAAATAAATTGGAATAAGGTTTACTTGAATAGAGAGTATTACAACAGTCATTTCATCTGGATTGTCATATTCCATCAAGTTGACGAGATCAGATCAAATGCTATGCCTTTGGCATTGTGTTTGATCTGGTCATATGACTATCCATATTGATTGACTGCTGTTATAATTTGGTCATTATATGAGAGTGGATATTTAAAAACACTTCAAATGCAAACAAAAAAAAAATAATGAAATATTTGTCAAGAGTGTTCAGTGTAAAGGCACTTGAGTTTTCACGATGCATTTGAAAATTGGTATCTCAAAAATCTGCGCACATCAGTTACATCACGTGAACCTCATTTGAGACAGGCACTATTTGGATTTGAAAAAGTTGAGACTCTTGTTTTCCGACGACTCAGAATTATTGGGCAAACTACAGCAGTATTGATTGATGAGCCAGGGACCAGCCTAGGGGGGAATTTTAGGTAGACTTCCTGACTCCTCCCAGAAAAAATAGGGAGACTGCAGAGTCATGTAGGGAGATTTCATAGGCAAGTGGGGAAAATTAAGAATATTTATGTACCACCTCCTGCTGCCCCTTCATATTTTCAGCTTGTGGTCTTCCATTAATGACTGATTAATCCAGGTCCAGTTGTCTATGATGCATCTATGCCAGGTTAAAAAATCACAAAGTAATTACTGACTGAAAATCCCCCACTGCTACCCTCTCCTTCGAGACCTCTCCCCACTCCTTGTGCCAATCCCCCCTGCACCCTCCTGTGGTTGCCTTTCACCAAAGTGTGCTAAGTTAATAATTTTCTGAGTCTGAAAGTGTGAACAGGACAAGATGTAAGAAGGTTGCTTGGAAGGTACTTTTTCAAGATCCTTCATATGCACACTAGTGCCCTGTACAAAGCTTTTCTTGTCATCACTAAAACTTTTTTTTTCACGTGTTTCAATTCCATTCGTGTTTTTTGGGGGAATAGACGGCCCAACAGTTAACAGTTGTCAGCAAAACGAAGCAAAAATTCAGTATTAGAAAATATGTCCGTTGTGTATACATTTTCAGCATCCTCAGCGACGTAACCTACTTTCAAACTGGGTTATTTTGTTGAGTCGCGCAAGTCACCTATTTTCGTTTCGACACTTGAAGCTCCAACAGAAACCCAATAGAAATAAAAAAAAAGCAACAGTGGACAATTGATTCTCCTGTGATTTCAAATAAATGGCCACTTATTTGATGAATGAAAATGCCCATTTATCACACTTGAACACATTCGATTCATGAAAATAATTGTTTTTATGTAAACCTTGGATATCTCAGTTCAGCCTTTCCTCATTTTGGCCAATATTTTTGTAATCAGCCCAACTATTTTTCTAGGTGACTTGGGGCTTAGAAGGGTGACCTAATCGCCCTCATGGCTAGTCCCTGTGATGAGCTATTCATGGTAATCACATAATAAAATTTTAAGAATTTGAAAACCATAATTATACCCCTCTGAACAAAGTTCAAGGGGTATATAGGAATGACTTTGTCTGTCTGTCCATCCATGTCCATCCATCCATCCATCTGTCTATCTATCTGTCTCTACATCGGTCTGCGCAAGTCATGTCCGTTCAGAACTTTTGATGGCCATGAAGGATATTAATATTTGGTATTAATGTTTCCCACCACCAGAGGGTATGTGGCAAATAAGGTTGGAAAGCCCAACTACAAGTTCATGGTCACAGACTTAGTTCGAGTTCACATATCGTCCCCCTCCCCCATATCCAAATCCAACTATAACAAGATGTGTTCGGCTGAGAACTTTTAATGGCCTTGAAGGATATTAATGATGCTTGGTATTAATGTTGGCCACCACCAGAGGGTGTGTCACGAATAAGTTTGGTATGCCTGTCTACAGGGTCAATGCCACAGACTTAGTTCAAGTTTGCATACCCCCAACCCCCAAATCCAACTATAACAAGTCGAGTACGGCTCAGAACTTTTGAATTTCTCTAAGGATATTAATGGGACTTGGTATTATTTTTGCCCACTATCAGAAGTGTGTCATGGGGGGGGGGGGGGGAGGGGGGGGTATTCTTAGTCCTAAGTTGGACAGGCCACATCTAGTTTATTTTGTAATTATACTCTTCAACATAAGAAATTCCACAAGATTGTATTGGAAGTTCTCAGATTATAAATGGATATTTTGTGGTAAAAAAGGAAGTAGAAACATAACTCTACAAATGGCATAAACACAAGCAAACGTGAAACATCATTAACACACATAAACATGGCTGCATTGACAACCGGGGAAAGTCAATACCACGTATGACCATCACATGCATTGATAACGGCGTGGCAACGTCGACCCATAGATGCTACCAGAGTCTGAAATACACGCTGTGGGTTGTTCTGCCACTCCTCTTGTATTGCCACAAAGAGTTTCTCGAGTGTCTATGGTGCCTGCTGTCTCCGACGGACTCGGCGATCAAGCTCATTCCTAAGATGTTCAATGGGGGATAAGTCAGATGAACGTGCTGGCCAGGGAACTTTATGTGCACAGTTATTGGCTTAACATTCGTTCCATCGTCTATACACTCGGGTCCATCGGCACATCATTTCACAAATTGTACCATAGGTCGCCAGAGCGTTATGCTTTTAATTCTTTATGTGTTGGGCGATATTCTGACCTACCAACACAAGCATTTCATGATTTGATTACAATTCATAACATATACAGTACGTGGAGAGTGGATTGTAACTAAATCACCTGCGAAGTGGAGTTATCACCCAAACTATAACTTTCAAATTTTGTACAAATGGACATAAAACACAAGCATTGTTTCAGCCAATGGACTTCCGGGTTTAACCCGGAGGTCCATTGGCTGAAACTTTGCTTGTGCTTGTTATGCCTTGCAACAAATTTGCAATTATTGCTTGGGTGGAATCTCCACTCTGCGGGTGATTTAGTGATAATACACTCTCCACATACATGTACTGTATTTCAAAATCTATTCACCATGACCAATTTTATATGTGTATAGTTCAGTGGGATTTCGAAGTATACTTTCTTTATTTGAAGAGTACATAAAAAAAAACTTGGTGTTTATTTTTGGCAGCAAAATGCTGTGATACAATACATGACTGCGTGAAAGGGCTCACTGAAAAGTGAATTTCATTATCCTGGCAATATGCCAAAATGAAATTTTGTAACAGCTGATAAACAGACTGAAAGCCCATCTCACAATGCAAATTTATCATAACTCTGAATTTTGTTTATTCACTCCGATTGTAGTATAAAGAAGCCGACAATGAAATAATGCTCCTTTAAGATTTCCCACACACAACACCCCAGTGAAGTCTACAATTTCTCGATTCTGCATTTGTGTCTGATTAATGAATCAAATGATAGTTGATCATAGTTCACACATTCCAATGCAACAGTGTCTCTGTATTTGAATATTTTCTCTCTATTCTAACGGTCTAACACGACTGAATTTAGCATGTTGCTTGAATATTTTATTCTGTTCATCACCTCTGGACTAGGAGTTCACCTTTTAGTTCACTACTGCATATGCTTTCTTACATGTGGTGTGGATTTATAGGCCTGACATGTTCAGGAGAGCGATTTATTCTCTCGCCTACTGTTCGTCTTAAAAAAATTAAGGAGGTCGAAAACTAGCCTTCCTGGCCTTAGAAAATAATGATTACCAAAACAGCCTATTCCAAAACTCGCATCTTTTCAGATCACTGCTATGTTAGTGATCTCTGTAAGCAGGCCAGAAAATAAGCGGACTGTCATCTGCAAAATAAGGTCCCCAGAAGGTGAATTTGGTAATGCTACCCTGCAAAGCAGGGTAGCATCACTAAATTTACCCTCTGTGAACCTCATTCTGAATCAAGGTCTCAAACATAAACAGAAAGAGGTACCCAGAGGATAAATTGGCCCACTGTATGGAATAGCATTAGCAAATTCACTCTCTGGGGTCCTTATTCTGCAAATGACAGATTGCTTATTTTCAGGCTGTTCTGTAAGATGGTCACACTGCCCCTCCCACCCCTGTGGGCAGGGCTGTGTAGCTGTCTCACAGGGACAACCTTGTTAGCAGCGCCAAATAAAATGTACAATGCCCTCTAAGCAGAATTCATTAATAGCAAAACTTCATTTTGCCACTTTCAGCTTTTGTTAGCTTTTGGAGAGGCAATCCCTCCCCTTGGCCATGCAATAGGCCTGGATTTATTGTTTTGTCTGTGCTCTGTGTGTTTTGTAACCAAAGATGTGAAACAGAAGTGGGGCATAGCAAATAGGACACCATTATAAGAGCAGAATTTGCATTAACCGTTTACCCAACACAGACGATATCAAAATTTATTATTTTAAATATCATTTTTTTTAAATTTTTCAAAAAATTTCAACGAAACCATATCATGCGAGCTTGTTCCAACGAAGGGTCACATTATATGGTTTTGTTGAAATTTTTTAAAATATAATATTTTTTCAACTGCTGAATTTGCATATTACGCGGGCGGATGCGGCCAATTCATTGGGTAAAGGGTTAAGCCCATACATCATAATGTGTAATACATGCTGGAATGAAATACAACCACCATCCAGACCCCAAACATGTGCTTCTTTGGTCTCCCCCCTTATCTAAAGATAGTATGGTCTGATTGGATCCTTGGCATTTGTTCAAGGGAGAGAGTTTCTAACAGTTTTTTTGTTGTTTTTTTTTTTTTTCTACTGAGTACTTGTCAATGAATTGTCAGGACTGTATTACAGTTAAAACTAGAAGTCCTGTCACAAACTGTGCGCTTATCTAGGCTTAATTGCGCGCAATTGCCATATCGAATGGCATCCAAAGCACGACAGGTTCTCCTGATTACTCATAGCAAACACGGGCAATGTTTCTGCCAATGGACCTCTGGGTTACCCGGAGGTCCATTGGCTGAAACATTGCTTGTGCACAGGCCATATTTACAGAATGTGATAGCCTTACTATGGTCATATCACGAAGATTAATGCGCATATCGACGTGCTATTTGTGTGCATTTCAGGACAGGACTTTTAGTTTTAACTGTGCATCACAATATATCACAGCCTAAATAAAAGAAGTTAATAAACCCTTTACCTAACCTAATGGAGAAAAACGCAGAAATGTTCATATTTTTATTATTTTTCCAAATTTTGCCTCAAAAATAGCTTATGACCCCTTATTGGAATGGGCTCATTGAGCCTGTTCCAATGAGGAGTCATAAGCTATGTTTGGAGGCAAAAAATAAAAGTTTGCTGTTCTTATCATTTTTAGCTCATCTGATTGAGAAAGTCAGTTGTTGCCTTAGGAATTTTGTCGTGTAGACTAATTGTCGCTTAGACCAGTTGTATATGGGCGAGATGTTGTGCACTGGTATACATGGGTGACATTACTTGAACACCTTCCATTGTTCGATAAAATATTTATCTCTTGATCCACTGAGTATTTTGAAGATAGTCCCCTGCGAATATTTGATTGTTCAAGTCGAAGTTGAGTTGATCAATAAATTTGATTCGAATTCGAGTCAAAAATAAAATCACAAATATAAAAACAGAATATGAAAAAAAAATTAATACATATCTCGGTAAAAGTACATTTGTACATTTAATACTGGCTAAATTGTCAAAACAGTGTGAGGAATTGAGTGCCAACTGCAAGCACACATCATCAACATGGAACTTACAGTGTATTACCAATGTCATTTTGAATCAAGCGTGTCGCATGATTCCAAATGACATCGGTAATACACTCATATTTTACAGTGGATAAAGCCATTCATATTTTACAGTGGATAAAACCATGGCTAAGTACAAGTGTAATACATGGAAGACTTTGTACAAAACCCAAGCAATGGGGACCACATTTCACCTCTGGTACACTTCAGTAAGAAGCATCCACCATTTCAGAATAAGGCAAGATCGGATGATATCAAACTTAAAGTCAGGAAGAAAGTGAAGCAATCACAGGTACATACAGATTCTTTGTCTCCAATTCAACAATGCGTTCAAGTGTACTGTATTGTTAAAGAACGAACTGTTGAATGTTAGCATGAATATGTGGATAAATCATTAGTACAATGCCAAAACAATCCCAACGTGGCTATTTTAAACTGAAAATATCATGTACGAAACCGCACTTGGACACCTGGTTTCGGCTAACTTGGTTCGAATTCGATGTTCGGTCGACTTTAACATTTTTGGTTCAATTTTGAGACAAAAGGTAAATCGAAAAAAAAAATCCATATTTGCAGGGGCCTATATCAAGATATTTTTCCACAAATCTAGTCATGGCTGCTTCATAGCAGCCATGACTAGATTTGATGTCAAATTCATCTGAATTTAACTCATGAAATTATTGATGTAAAAATCCATTCAGTTTACAGGTGAAAAATTTGATTGATTACACCCAAATTATACTTATTTCAGCGGCAGGATAAATCTTCTATTGGGCAGCAGCATGCAAGGAGTTAAAAGTTGCCTGATTACCCCCAAAAAAGACAGACAAGCCAACTTGTAAAGTTATTTGACTATGGTCCCGTTATGTCAAGAATGAAAATTTGGTTTCCACATTTTTAGCTTAACTTTGACGAAGTCAAATTTGAGCTATTGTCATGGCCCGTTGTCCGTCTGTCCATCCGTCCGTCTGTCCGTCTGTCCGTACGTCAACAATTGGCTATGGCTTGGGCTAGAGGTCGTATTTATGAACCGATCTTTACGAAACTTCTTGAGTACCTTTGTTATGACCCTGGGACGGGAACGAGTGTTTTTGGGTGTGGTCCGAAATTCAAGATGGCTGCCAGTGGCCATTTTGTACCGATGATGCAAAAATCAGTTTTTTGTACAGAACTTCTGTATGAAAGTTCTGATTTGAATAAAGTTTTGTATAAATGTATAGTACAATGGGATACATCACATATAATACGGGTTTTTTTTCTCGTGCGTAAATTATGCAAATTAGACTAACTTTGATTTATTTAGTGTTACTTTCAGAGCTGTAAGTGCCAAGCTGCTATGGCTCGGTCTAGAGGCCGTATTTATGAACCAATCTTTACGAAACTTCTTGGGTACCTTTGTTATGACCGTGGGACGAGAACGAGTGTTTTGGGTGCAGTCCCAAATTCCAGATGGCTGCCAGCAGCCATTTTGTACCGACGATGCCGAAATCTGTTTTTTGTACAGAACTTCCATATGAAAGCTCTGATTTGAATAATTTTTTGTATGAATGTTTAGTACCATGGGATACATTACATATATTACAGGTTTTTTTCTTGTGCGTAAATTATGCAAATTAGGCTAACTTTGATTTATTTAGTGTTACTTTCAGCACTGTGAGTGCAAATCCCAATACGGCTCGGGCTGGAGGCCGTATTTATGAACCGATCTTCACGAAACTTCTTGGGTACCTTTGTTATCACTGTGGGATGAGAAGGAGTGTTTTTGGGTCCAGTCTGAAATTCAAGATGGCCGCTAGCAGCCATTTTGTTCAAAATTAAGTGCAATCAGATTTTTGTGCAGAACTTCCAAATGAAAGATCTGATTTGAATAAATTTTTGTATGAATGTTTAGTACCATGGGATACATTACATATAATACAGAGTTTTTCTCGTGAATAAATTATGCAAATTAGGGGTCCGGGTGGGACTTAGAAAATTTTGGACCAAAATCCGGAAATTAGTTTTTTGTGTTTTGATGCATTTTGGTCAATTTTAAGAAGAAGAAGAAAAAATTTTAGTCTGAAAATATTTTGTTTGGGACTGAAAATTTCCACACAAAAATAATAATCTACAATGATTGGTCTTAATCTGTAGTCCATTACAGTCACCTTGTAATTCTTTTATTATTGTTGACTGGGCCAAAACAAATACTAATTCCTGTCATATTCATTATTCAGTTGTCTTGGTCACAGCAAGTACTAATTCCTGTCATATCCAAGTTGAGCTACAGAGTCATTGACTCTTTCATTTTCATACAAACTATAGATGAACAAAGTAGGGCTGTATGGTATTACGGTATATTGAAATCATCACCGGTTAAAAACCGCCCATCGAAAATGAATACCAGTATACCGTGAGTAACGGTATACAATTTTGGGGTCCGATATTATGATTTGAAACTCATGTTTTCTTGAAATAAAAATATAAATAATGCGCGAAAATAGGGCAAACACATATTAAATGCAAGGGATATCATGAATAAAAAAGATACTTTTGGAGCAATAGATAGAAGTATTACTTATTGCTCTGGGAAAATGAGTCATTTGAATGGAAGAACGACAATAATCCATGTCTACAAAGTTATTGAACCTATTGTTTAATACGAAAATAAGCCATAAAATTATCAATGGGTTTACTGGCTTTCATCTGAATCTCGGATACAAGTAAATTTGTCTTTGTCAATTTAATTCCTGTAAAAACATGATCAACCTCTCTTGACTGATAAGCTTTTAATTACTGAGCCAGTCATTGTGTTAATTGCGTATGTGTGGCTTCGTGAAAAACAATGGCAAACAAAACTTTTTTTTATCAAAACGTGTGTCCAGTTGATGAAATTCCGAGGGCCTGTTTACACAAACAACCAGTAGTAGCTCCTCCCCTTCTATCTTCCTGCAGTGAACTTCCTTAGATGACAATGTCAAATGTCAGCTGTCATATGTCAGGCCAGTCGGTCTGTTGATATTAAGCACGCCTCCAAGACGTGATCACCCTTCAGTTTCATGACAGTCTGCAGGTGTCAATCACCAGCCGACAATGTTTTCTCCCAGTGATGGCGTCACACGTCTGTCATATTTGACAAAAATTGTTGCACATTTTGCAATTATGAATATGTGTGATTTGAAACATTTTTTGTCAGATTGCTGACAAATAACGAATTAATGAACTCCAAAATTCTTTTACATCCAGAGTAAACTCAGCACTTAGAATGTACCGAATTACATGAGTTGTTTTTCACCTGGGACCTTGTACATCACATTTATCAAGCACTTTCATAAAAGTAAGGTACATGTATTTCAGTTTTATTTTGTTTTCAATCTGAACTGTTTCACGGTATACCGGTATACCGCGGTATTGTTTTCAATACTGTCACCGGTACCAAAATCCGAATACCGTGTAG
This sequence comes from Pictodentalium vernedei, assembly GCA_031216915.1. Lineage (NCBI taxonomy): Eukaryota > Metazoa > Mollusca > Scaphopoda > Dentaliida > Dentaliidae > Pictodentalium > Pictodentalium vernedei. The sequence goes on from CM062294.1 coordinate 540,308,639, forward strand.
CTCTAGAACAAAGTAACTGTTTGCTAGTGCTGGGCGGTATACTGAATTTTCGGTAAGGTTTCGGAATTACAGCGTTACGGAAAACTGTACCAAAACCAAATAAAAATATTGCTTATTTTGGTATTTATATTTTTCTTCAAAAAAAACTCATCAAGGTGGATCGTAAATCTAAAAGCCTGTGGCCAGCATATTTTTGAGTGAATTGATAAAAAAACAGAAAAATGTGAACCTTGAAAGCGACTGGTAGCAGCAGATGCTGCTAATACGTCAGAGAAAGAATAAAAAAGTGACGGCCAAAAAACGAAAAATGGCAAGTTGTTAACTTGGTTCCTCCGTTTCTGAAGAAATACGGCCTGGTTCCAGTTCCTACCATTCAGCCTGATTCAACATATAGTCTGAAAATTACTGTGAGATTTATTCACAAGGGACATTAGTGGTCGGGTGGGTGATTGACTGGTTGATAATTTGTTGGAAATAACCCAATAAATAATTTCACGAGTTAAATTCAGATGAATTTTACATCAAATCTAGTCATGGCTGCTTTGAAGCAGCCATGACTAGATTTGCTGAAAAATATCTTGAAATAGGCCCCTGTAAAATATGATTTTTTTTTTTACTTGCCTTTTGACTCAAAATTGCCCCAAAAATGTTCAAGTCAACCGAACATCGAATTCGAACCAAGTTAGCCGAAACCAGGTGTCCAAGTGTGGTTTCGTACGTGATACTCAGACGTTGACAACTTGACATATAAGTGGTATCACTGCTTGTGGTTGTCACTTCTCGGCGATTTTTTTTATAGCATTGCTATTTTAACCCTTTACCCAACTCAGACGATATCAAAATTTATTATTTTAAATGTTATTTTCAAATTTTTCAAAAAATGTCAAGAAAACCATATCATGTGACCCCTCGTTGGAACGAGCTCGACAAGCTCATTCCAACAGGGGGTCACATGATATGGTTTTGTTCAAATTTTTGGAAAAATAATAATTTTTCAACTGCTGAAGTTGCATAGTTTGCGGCGCGGATGTGGCTGATTCGTTGGATAAAGGGTTAAGCTGTAGATAGATACTTTTAACAACTGATCATTTTATTAATCTACAAGCCCCCCAAACTTGAACACCTGATCATCTGCTTTATATTCATTCAAATAAATAATTTATACTGCACACCAGCGCAAACAGAAAAGACATGACTGACCTTAATTTTAAGACACATTGAAAAACAATGTACGGAAGCCAACAGGAAACATATTTAGCATTATTGAAGTTCATTTGATCGATCGAGGCACAGCAAATGTTTTGAAAATGATTTGCTGCTATTGGTAAATCATTAATTTGTTCATTTTTTTTTTCTTATGGAAAATGAAAATTGACCCAAATTTATCATGGAAAATCGTGAATTCTCTGGTATTTTCAGAAAAGTGTATGGAGCTAGGAACCAGAAGTGAAGTTAGTGAACACCGATATGAGCGATTCCACGCAAAATACCCTATAATTGCAACTAGATGAATGTCATAAAACATGTTATTTTACAAGTTTATCAAGGATGAACCCAAACAATGAAAGGTGGATAACATCATGTCATTGAGTCATTGCATGATTGATAATGATTGCACAATGTTTTCACAACTGGGATTATCATAGAGAGATTAATTACAGTTGTATTACTTCAATTTAATTGCATATTTGTGTGAATATTTTTTTTTATCAATCAAATTTCTTTATTGTACTGTTACACCATTAAGGTCAAATGTACAGATCATAAAATGAAATACAAAATATAAAATATATCAAACACTGCATTCACTGGACAGTGGTCATTAGTCTTGTTGTCACTTTGAAAGATAAAGGGGGGAGGGACTGACCAAGAATCTTACTACTAGTGAAAATGTACTGAAAAGCATATGTTTCTTCTCCCTTATTCATTGGGGGAAGGACATGGTACGAAGAACATAGAGGCCAATTGATTTTTGGACAAGTTATTTAATGAATCACTCGATTCAGTGTGATGATTCACACTGAATCAAGTGATTCATTAAATAACTTGCTAGACCAATCATAACTTGTCAAGTTGATGAGATGTCAGCGCTGAACCTGTTTAGTTAGTAGTTACTATATGGTTGAATGTTGGGAAATTGGGTCAGTTTGCTACTCCTTTCAGTGTTCTGTGCACATAAAATAATAATAATAATAATAATAATAATATACATTTATATAGTGCAAACATCTCACAATATTAAAAAAGTTTCATTGCACTTTACAACACTGCTCATAAACAAAATGATGACCAACATAGGATTTAAAAATATTTGTTACATAGATTTAAATTGTTTCAAAGAAGGGGCTGTTTTAACAAATTCTGGTAGCATGTTAAACAGTCTAGGAGCATTATAGCTAAAAGAACGTCCACCGTAGCTAGCGAGAACATAGGATTTCTCTTCTAAAAGATTTTGGTACCGAATCCCGTACCTAAACCGAGGTATTTACCTGAAAAATACCGATTCCGAACCTGAAATATACCGATACCGAACCTGAAATTTCAATACCGCACAGCTCTGCTGTTTGCCCTCTTTGTGCTGTTACATGTTGGTCTGATTTTACTTCATTAGACTGCTGATTTGCAACAGTTAACCCTTTACCTAACCTGAAAAGCAGACGACACTTGCAAAAATAATTCTTGAATAACTAATTTTTTTCATTTTTTGTCTCAAAAACATAGGTTATGACCCCTCGTTAGAACGAGCTCGATGAGCTCGTTTCAACGAGGGGTAATAACCTATGTTTTTGAGACAAAAAAATGAAAAAAATAGTGAAAATTAATTGGCGATTTTTGAGAATAGCGCTGGCCGATTTTGGCTGTTACGTTAGATAAACGGTTAAACAAACATGGGATAATAAACTTATTGGGTATTATTTGTTTTGTCTTTTAGTGTACGTGATTGTCCTTTCAGAGGTATTATCCTTATCCAATTCTTTATTACATAAAGGTTGTCAACAGCTGATGGTAATTGAGCTTAATCATAAGAACATCACTCCAAACTGGATGCAAATCAAATCATTTAAGTCATCTTGACATTAGGACTGGGTTTTGCTTTAGAAGGATAAAATCATTCATTGTGGATGTTGACAAGTTCATAAACTTTCTTATCAGAAAACTAGGAACCTGTATTCTTTGTAAATGTGGGTAGTATTGTTGTAAAGAGTTATAGTTTTTCATGGTATGTCTATTAGGCCTAAAAAAATAAATAATCTGTTTCTCTGGCCCTCCCACATGGTCCTTTTGGCTGCCGCATGCTTTCTTTTTATGACCAATGTAAACTTAAAAAAAATAAAAATTAAATGGTTTATGTCTGATATTTTGCCCAAGTTAATAAATTTATAAATTTGTACCTTGAGTGCAAGAAGGCTTTGCAATGCTTTAGCATTGCAAAGCCTTCTTGCTCTCAAAGGACGAAATACACCATCACCCATGCTGTTCCGTAGAATATGAGGCCTAAAACACAAACCAAGAACATGAACTTTGATGGCCAAGAAATAATTACAGAAAAAAAAAATAAAATAAAAAAATGCTCGCCTGCATGCAATTTTACAAATAGTGGCCTGAGAAACAGAAGATCTACTTTGTGTGGCCTTATTATGTATTTTTTGACTCATTCAGCATTGCCAATAGAACCTTGGTTTGCAGTTTCACATGCCATAACTCAACTTGGAAAACTGTGAAATCCAGAGACACTGAATATTGTCAAAAGGTTTTCAGTTGAGGCAGTACAATTTGTACAATTCTACAGAGAGTAATCGCTTGACTGGACTGGATACGTGAAATAAATCATGAGATGTAAAGGATGTTGTACAAACACGAGTGCGCTAGTCCCTCACCTCGAATGAATTATTTCACGTAACCAGTCCAGTCAAGCGATTACTCTGTTTATTACTTTTCATTATTAACGATAATTATATTATTTAACCCTTTACCTAACACAATGGCCAAAACCGGCCAGCGCTAATTTTCATTAATTTTTAATTTTTTGTCTCTAAAACATAGTTTATGACCCCTCATTGGAACAAGCTCGTTCCAATGAGGGGTCATAACCTATGTTTTTGAGACAAAAAATGAAAATAGTAGTTATTCAAGATTTTTTTCAAGTGTCGTCTGCTTTTCATGTTAGGTAAAGGGTTAAAAAAACAATGAAGTCCCCATTACACCCACAGCAAAGCGTCTTCGTTTGCGTCACGGATACATGACCCAATTGTTGATTGCATAATTCACTTATGAAGTTATCGTTTATAATCAAACCCGGAAATCCCAGTAAATCTCACTTTGAAAAGTAATAAAATACATTAATTTTAGTCTATGGGATGGTGAGAAATTTAGTGTGGCCAAAGTCCATTTTCATTCAGTGACTTTATATAATATGCATAGTTTTTTTTATTACATGCAGTGTAATAAGATAATGGGAAATGTTTTTCATTGTCTATTGTCATGATAGTTATATAGAGGATATGAAATGAGTGTTTTGGTAATACAATATTTATGAAACAAGTCTAAGAATTTTCTGTTTTGGTGAGCCTCTGATGAGGAGAATGGGAAAATTTATAGACGACTTTCGTAAATATCGTATGACAAAATCACGCACTTCATATTATTTTTATCACAGGACATCACAGTTACCAAAAACACATCTTTTGGATAGAAAAGGATTAAAGAATGGAATTTCATCTTGAACATCATACGTCATAAATCAAACTAACATAAGTACAAGATCAGTATGTTGATATTTTGAAATTGACCAATCAAATCAACTGAAAGTGTTAGTGTTGTAATGATTTTTCGACTAGTCGATGCCGGCACGATTAGTACTAAACAAATCTATTAACCGATTAGTGAATCGCTTGTCGATTAGTCACCTGAGTGTATTCTCTAAAGCTTTGAAGTTTTCCACTTTTGTGTTCCTTTAAGAAATTCAATTTCATTTATTAAAATTAATTCAGTGCTTTCGATTTGAGGTGCGCTTTCGCTCTCGCGTTTCTACATTGGAAACAAAAGCTCTCTCCAGATGTTCATGCTTTTTCAATACGTTCTCTATTTTGGGTAAATGTTGCTGTAATACGACTGGTCAGAAAACAAGATGTCACATAATGATATTTACTACTGAATGAAGTTTTACAACTCGCATTACGTTGTGCACATACTGACCAAACAAATCGCGCTGTTTGGTCACGTGATGTATTTACTATTCAATAAGGTAGGTAATTGTTTACAGTTTGTGTAGCTTTTCATTGGGGGTTGATTAAGTTATGCAGGTCATGGAACAATCACGTCGGAGTACACTTCTTCACTGAAATGTTATCTGCTTTCAAACTTTTTTAGCACTATAACAAAATGCAGAAATTTCTTAATAGACCACAATGTACAAGGGAATTTTGGGGGAAAAGTTCAGTTTTGCTTAAAAATATTTGACAGAACCGAATATTGGAACACCAAAGATTTAATTTTAGACCAATTTATTTTGGGGGGGGCACCGTTTGTTTTGTCATAAGGACATGGGGACATCGGCTTCCTTAATGTTGTGCAGTTAGACCCATTAATTGTATCGTAATTTGGAAGCCACTCCAGCCAACGAACTCAGTTAAAACCACGGTTTGTAAAATTTATTGCTTAGTTTAGCATCTGGCATTGCATAACCGACTAGTCGACTTCTACCTGGTGTTTAGTCGATTAGTAAAATCCAAATGGTATTAATCGTTTCAACAGTAGAAAGTGTTGTGAAGCACTGATTAATATTTATTGAAAATATGAAGCAGTGAAAAGCTAAGAAGATGGAGAAGTCATATGATAAATGAGTATATCTCCAAATAGTGATGTGCGTTATGCCACAATGAGTTTTTTTTAATATCACTGTGCATTTTTGGCATTTGGGTGTTTTAATTGCAATTAAAACATTGCAAATCATATAATAAATACACATAATGACACACATTTGTTAATGGGTTAATCGATATTGCACGAGTGCCAGTGTGGAAAATTAAAACGAGAGGCTGCAGGCCTCGAGTTTTATCTTTCTGAGATGGCACATGTGCCATATCGATTAACCCATTAACAGGTGCGAATCTAATGGGTTAATCGAAAATCTTCTGATCCACCTGTTGGGATCTTTTGATATATGACATAGAGCATCTTGAGTAGTTAACAGAATTATCTAATTCGTGACAGCAAGGAAATTTTAAATTTTCACTTGTAGCTTTGTGAAAGCTTAAATTTCCTTTAACCCTTTACCCAACGCAGACGATTTCAAAATTTATTATTTTAAATATAATTTTTAAATTTTTTTGAAAAAATTTCAACAAAACCATATCATGTGACCCCCTTTTTGGAACGAGCTCGACGAGCTCGTTCCAAAGAGGGGTCACATGATATGGTTTTGTTGAAATTTTTTGAAAAATAATATTTTTTCAGCTGCTGAATTCGCATATTATGCAGACAGATGTGGGCGATTCGTTGGGTAAAGGGTTAAGTGATGAATGAGATAATTCTAGTATCTCCACTCAAATACAAAAGGTATATATCCTCCACCTACATCTGTTACTAATGGCTTTAACAGGTAAAAAGTAGGACAAATGATTGACTGATTGAATGATAAATTTTGATGATTGATGGTGTGATCAATTGAATTTAAAAGAATGCAATTTGAAAAGCCTCAAGCATTGTCACAGGTGTGTAAATGGGACTTGAATTGAATAAAAATTTATTATACCAGGGACCGACCTGGGCATGCGCCAGTGCGTATTTGGTTCTGAAACATCAGGACCTGGCTCTTAAATCTCAGAAATAGGCTTCTCAGTTGGCGCGTAACTTCTCAGATCATATTTTGATATTCTTTCGATGGATAATCGAGAGAGACACTCTTACATGTATTATATATATGATTATCATTTATCATTGTTGTAGGGTGCTTAAGTTAATACTTCAAGTCTTAATTACCAAGCATTAATCTTCACTATGGTTTCTGATCAAGTCTTGGCTGCCTGAATAGGCAGCCAAGACTTGATCAGAAACCACAGTGAAGATTAATGTTTGCTATAGTGTACTAAATGAAAATGATGAGAGCTATTACATACTTGCAGTGTGTGTTACAAACAGCAGTGTGACTCCGTAAATTGAAATCTGGCGCATGAATTGAAAAAATAGGCTCCGAGGCTAGAGCGTATTTTAAATAGTCCTGATCGGTCCCTGTTATACAAACATGGTTATTTAGTCTAAGTTCTGTATACTTCTGTATCAAAAATAAAAAGGCATTTAGGCCTAAAAAAATAAAAAATCTGTTTCTCAGGCCCTCCCGCATGGTCCTTTTGGCTGCCGCATGCTCTCTTTTTATAACCAATTTAAACTTTAAAAAAATAAAAATTAAATTGTTTATGTCTGATATTTTACCCAAGTTAAAAATATTGATGAATTTGTCCCTTGATTGCAAGAAGGCTTTGCAATGCTTTAGCATTGCAAAGCCTTCTTTCACTCAAGGGATGAAATACACCACCACCCATGCTTTTCTGTAGATTATGAGACCTAAAACTTGAACCAAGAACATGAACTTCTGATGGCAAAGAAGAAATTACTGAAATAAAAAATAAAATAAAAAACCGCTCGCCCGCATGCAATTTCACAAAAAATGGCCTGAGAAACAGAAGATCTACTTTGTGTGGCCTTAACTCTTTTATTTATTTATTTATTTATTTATTAAGGTTTAACGACACTTCAGCAGCCAAAGTCATATTGTGTCGGGTGACAGTTTTATGGGTGGTGGAAGCTGGAGTACCCAGAGAGAACCACTGAGCAGCAACGAGCAGCTGCCATCTCCCCCAACATCGTAACTCCGCACTCCAGCACAGGCAAGGTTAGATTGGTTGAAGACATGCGCATCATCGATGTGCAGTACGCCTTTGTACACGGCATCATCGTGCCCCCATTTGGACAACCGGGGTTAAGTGCCTTGCCCAAGGACGCAACACAGGAGTCCAAATCGGTTGCTCAGACGGTCACCCATCCAAGGAATAATCGGGATCGATGTTGCTTAACTTCGGTGATCTGACGAGAACCAGTTACCGCAATGCCACCGTGCCCCCTTTTAACTCTTATACTGCTGAGTATTTTCAAGATATTTTTCATCAAATCTAGTCATGGCTGCTTTACAGCAGCCATGACTAGATTTGATGAAAAATTCATCTAAATATAACTCAAGAAATCATTGGTGAAAAAGTCCTTTATATTTTCATGCGGGAAGTTGATTAAATATACCCAAATTATACTTGTTTTAAGGGCAGCTGAGAAATTCTGTCCTGGGCAGGCATATATGTATCTGCCAGCAGTATACAAGGAGTTAAAATGTCTTTTGAAAAATCAATGAGGTATTGAAAATAACATGTACATTTTTTGTTGTATGAATGTTAAGCTGTGTTAACCACCCTTAAAGGCCTGATTCTGTTTTTTAGTCCTTTTTTCTGGAACAGCACAAGTGCACCAATATGTAGTTTCTGGGTAAATTCGTAAGTTACATTCTAAGTAGCTTGGTAGTTGTTTCTATTGAGTCTTTGCTGGTAAACAATTGCAAAGCCACAGGTTGTACACTGTCAAAGTGTAGCAGAAATAAGAGCTCGGCTGTATTGAAATTTCAAGCGTGATTTGGGCATCAGTATTTTTCGATTGATTTATCTCAGTATGGGTATGGTATTTGATGTCAACACAGATGTACAGTATGGCTGCTGTGGACTGGTCACTTTCCATGAGTAGGTAATATTTCCATGGACACAATAATATTAGATTCCAAACACTAATTATAGGAATAATCATCAAAAATTTAATTAATGAAGCACCAGGTACAACTATGTGCTTCATTAATTAAAATTTTGCTGATGATGATTTAGATTACCTGGTAAACGCAGACGTCATCACTGCCCACTCGTGGATTACAGTCAGTTCACGGCGACTACTTACCAATTCCAATATCAGATGATATTTTTGGTATACTGCCCTTTTGGAGCTCATCATTCACAACAGACAAAATATTGTCAAAGTGTTGGAAGTAATACAGGTACTTGCTATCTAGTCATTTGATGTAACAAAAATGCCAAGAGAAATAACCCCTGGGTATTTTCTCTCAGCCTTTTTGTTACATCACATGACCACTGGCGAGTGCCTTGAGGAATACATACAGTTAAAACTAGAAGTCCTGTCATGAAATGCGCACAAATAGCACGTTGATATGCGCGTTAATGTTCGCGTTATGGTCCAAGTAAAGCTATCAAATTCTGTACATATGACCTGTGCACAAGCAATGTTTCAGCCAATGGACCTCCGGGTAACCCGTAGGTCCATTGGCAGAAACATTGCATGTGTTTGCTATGAGTAACCAAGAGAACCTGCCGTGCTTTGGATGCCATTCGATATGGCAATTCCGCGCAATTCCAACGCAATTAAGCCTAGATAAGCGCACTATTCATAACAAGACTTCTAGTTTTAACTGTAGTCCATGGGCTCTTCTTGTCAGGAATTTTGCGAAATGTTCTGTTGTTTTTTTAACCCTTTACCCAACACAGACGATTTCAAAATTTATTATTTTAAATATCATTTTTTAAATTTTTTTCAAATTTTTTTAACAAAACCATATCATGTGACCCCTCTTTGGAACGAGCTCTACGAGCTCATTCCAAAGAGGGGTCACATGATATCGTTTTGTTGAAATTGTTCGAAAAATAATATTTTTTTAGCTACTGAATTTGCATATTACGCGGGTGGATGCAGGCGATTCGTTGGGTAAAAGGTTAAGGCGGGGGATATTTTTCAGTACCAAAATTTTGGTATATTGAGATTCCCTTTTATATGGTAAATTGGTTTTAGCATGATGCCAATACCAAATGGCATTTACCGTTTATCTCCCATCTTTAGCAAACATGTACAGTAATCTCCAGAGGTTCAGGGTTTAGGGTTAAGGGCAAATAGAATGTTGTTGAGAGCATGGGATATGGAGGTAAATGTTCAATCTACTGCTGTTCAGGACAAAGAGATATCTTAACAGTATGTCGAATGTATAGCTGAAAACTTCTTGTTGATTTGATAAATACAGCATGGGTGATAGACCATGAACGTCAGAATTCAGGTTCGGGTTTGTTCAGGTCATGAATTTACAAGCTTTATGGAGATCTTTAGATCATCATTCAGCTCCTAACCTTTTTTATCCTTTTTATTAGTTTTTGTACCAACATGCCTTTTTAGCCACCTTAAAACTCAAAATCATTACCATCATGTTGGAGCTTGACAGCCTACAAAGGATTCATTTTTCTTCATATCCGACGGACCAAAGCAGTTATTTGGTCTCCATCTCTTGACATGTGATGGTAGTGATATGTTTCTTGTTGACAGCATAAGAGAAAGAGAGACAATACTTTGCTTGCAATTCTTCAGTTGGATGTCATGCATTTATTTCACTGGTGGACAAGGTAACAGTTTCTGAGTGTTGTGATGCAGTGTTAGTTTTTTGACATGGTTTTCTTGGACACTTCTGGGGTTTTTTCATTCAAACTGATTTTTACTGGTAGAGTGCTAAATTATTTTTGGTCATCTAAACTAGTTCAAGTGTCTTTGTTCTGTTAAAATCTAGGGGAGAGTGCCAGCATCCCATAGATTATAGCAAGGCAAATTCTTACAGCCTAAATAATTTTGTTTCAAAGATAATACAAAGTAAACCCACCAATGATGAAGCCTTTAATTTGGGTACCTGTACTTCCAACAAAGGTCAAATATGGGCTTCCAGCACTCGATCAGTTAAATCGCTACCTGTTAACCCTTTACCCAATGCAGACGATATCAAAATTTATTATTTTAAATATAATTTTTAAAAGATTTTCCAAAAATTTCATCAAAACCATATCATGTGACCCCTTGTTGGAATGAGCTTGTTCCAACAAGGGGTCACATGATATGGTTTTGATGAAATGTTTTGAAAAATAATATTTTTTTCAACTGCTGAATTTGCATGTTACGAGGGTGGATGCGGGCGATTCGTTGGGTAAAGGGTTAACAATCCTTGTCTGTTGACCAACTGTGGTTTAATCGTTTGTCTCTTCAAGTTAACCATTCACCAAATAAGACTTGCAGGTGACATTACTTAAATGTGTAATTTTCTGCAGGTGCTTTGATTCTCAACCCATAGAGGTATCTGAACTGATGAAGTGACTGTCTCTTGAAAATCAGGATCTATAATTTAGAAAAAAATTTAAATTATTTTCTGTACTTCTTGGACAAGTTCAAGTTCCAGCCTTTACTCATTTCATTCAGAATCCAATCCACAGTGTGAAAATGATTGTTGGAAGGTTAGTTTGACATATTACAACATTTTTTAGTCAATTATTTCTTCCTACTAATGCTCTTCTGAGAAGATACAGTACAAGTCAAAATAAGTTGCAGGATAACCACTATAAACTATGTATTTTTCTCTTCCTACACTGATAAAACCAGAAGCTTACATCATTTTCTGAAAAACTCTCAGTGAGAGCTTTCCAGAAAATGATGTCAGATTCTGAACTTATAAAGTGCAGAAGCAGCAGGATACTTAATTTATTGCGGTGTTGGTACAACTTATTTTGTCTTGCACTGTACATGTACCTCCCATGACTGATAACTGAAGATAATTGTTACTGTCTGGTTCATTGTATCTTGGGAAGATTATCTATATCGCTTCACCAAAATCCAGATTATTCGACAAGTATTGTTAGCTCACATGATTGAAAGTCAGTGTGAGCTACATTTCAGAAAAGATCTTGACACTTTGCACATCCAAGTGTGGAGACCAAAAAAGGAGTAAAATTTAAAATATTTCAATTATTGTACCCTTACTCTCTACCTAAAATAGCTTCAATTAATTTTTGATGTGATATTATTTAGTCTGGGTGGATAGGCCCTACATGTATTACAGTTTATGGGGGAATGCCCATTGGCACTCTTCCATAAATTGTAACCAGGTAACAACATGTGAACAAAATTTTGACAACCAAAAACACTTAGCACTCTACCAGTTAAGGACCTTGCTTTAGGTATCACTGAACTAAATATTTGAATTAGAAATACCCGCCCTGGAATGTTGCACTTGGAAGTGATGCAATCTCAAAAAATAATAAACTTTTGAAGCATTCTATTGACATCTTCACAGTACAACTGATTAATAGTCCACATAAACAAGAGGGTGATCTGACCTAAAAATACAGTTTAGATTGGGTGTGTTTTTGTAGGGAATTCCCTGAAAAATATGTGCACTGACCGGTTAGAGCTGTAGATTAACTGAAACCGAACCAAGTTTTTTTTTTGTTTTTTTTAAACCAAAACCGAAACCGTCGACATCCCGTAATCTAAGGTTTTTCGTTTTTTATTAAAATACTCTCTTGCTGCAGAAATTCACAGAATGTAGCCATTCCAGAGTAGCGGGAGTACCCAGACACTGCCAATGGCAGCGCCTGGGTACTCTCACTACTCTGGGATGGCTACATTCTGAGAATTTCCGACATTTCAGCTTAGTTGTGTTTGCAGCTTTCCTCAAATTGCGCATAAGTGTCAGTCCTCGAAAAATGGCCAAGCACAATAAAAGTTCTGTATATTTAGGTACCGTAATTATTATATTGGCCTTCCTGATTCTTCATGTACTATAGCTTATTTTGGGCATTTATTGAGTTTCATTCAATTTCACTGCCATTCAGTTATGATTCCGGACATATAGAATGAGTTTTATTGAATTTTATTTGGCCTCATGAACAAACCGAAAACCAAACCGAACCAAGGTTTTACTCAGCCTGAAAAACCGAAACCAAACAAGAAATTTAAAAACCTACAGCTCTCTGACCGGTACTTCCCTTGCTGTTAATTTTTCCCTTTTATTTGTTGCATGCCCCCCTGTTTTGGGGTCCGAAAAAGTTGTCTGAAGGGCTAGACTTGACAAAGATATTTGAATGCCAAAATTAAAGTGACGCAATCATATTTATTTGGTCTTAACATTAAAATGGTTGCCTATGGGAAAATATTTTGTTCTGTGATAACTTAAGGACACTTTGGAGATAAAGCGGGTCAGGTTCTGACATGCAACCTTTTGGTCCAGATCAGTGAGCCACTGCAACCCATATTCTCCATGTATTATGCTATTATATTGATGGAAACTAATTTTGAGGAAAAATTATTAACATATTTCGAATTACCTTTCTTTGTTGAATTCAGCATGACAGCAGATAAAACAAAGACTAAACAAAGACTAAGGGAAGCAATGAAATTTCTTATCAGTAACATGTCAGAAATATATGAATAATTCAATTAGAACTTACTCAATTTTGAAAACATAATTTCTGTATATTTTGACTGGCAAGATATTCTATTTCAACCTGTAGGGCAAGCAGGTGTTTTATGAAGTCATCTACAAGTGTTGAACTGGTCATTATTGATGTTTAGTGTGTGGCATTGAAACTTATATTGGCTGATAGAATAACCCTGTTAATTGCATTTAACTGTCATATTCTGTGCTAGTCTGTTTCACCATTGGATGCTTTATGTGGTTATGTTGTCAGCAGCTGTTGAATTGATCATAATCGATCTTTCAAGTACAGCATTAACCCTTTATCTAACATGAAAAGCGGACGACACAAATAAAATTTTTGAATAACTAATTTTTTGTCTCAAAAACATAGGTTATGACCCCTCTTTTGGGATGAGCTCAATGAGCACATTCCAAAAGAGAGGTCATAACCTATGTTTTTGAGACAAAAAAATGAAAAAAAATAATTGGTGACTTTTGTGAATAGCGCTGGCCAGTTTTGGACGTTACGTTGGGTAAAGGGTTAACTGGAAGAGTGCTAAATAATTTTTAGTCGTCAAAATTAGTTCACAAGTCTTTGCCTTGTTGCAATGTGTAAATTAGTTCTTGCATCTTTGCCTTGTTACAGTTTGTGTTCAACCGATTGACAAAAACGGCTGCTGACCGATGCCGATTCCGATTGTAATACTGTGCACTACTAGATGAGTCGAGGATTGAAAGAACTGCATTAAAGTGAACATATTTCACAGTGTTAAACATCGTTGACACGGATCGCAGTAAAATGACCAGATGAGCTCTGTCAAACGAGATATAATTGGTTAAATTCATAGTTAAACAAGAGAACAAACAGAGTGATTGGGGAAAGTTTCTCTTGCACTACCTGAGGGCTAGGGGTTAAAAACCCAGCTAGTGCAGAAGTGCTTATGTGAAAAATGTGTGCGCAGTGGCTCAGTGGTAGACTGTTGGACTTCTGTGCTAGAGGTCCAGAGTTTGATCCCCACTTTATCCCGGTTGCCTACACGGGGACACGATGACGCTGTGTACTAAGGCATACTGCATGTCGATGGTGCACATGTCTTCAACTGCTGTAACCCAGCTTGAGCAGAGCTTGAACAGAGTTAGAATGTTGGGGAGCGGACAGTTGCTTGTCGATGCTTAGTGGTTCTCTCTGAGTACTCCGGCTTCCTCCATCTGTAAAACTGTCATGGTCACAATTAGTAGCCATTGTGCATAAGTATGTGACCTTTAACACCAATAAATAAATGTGAAAAATAGATTTGCTTTACCTGTTTAATAGCAGCCATTTCTAGAGGTAAACAATATCTGTGGGAAGTATAATTATAAAATATTGGCTTCATTTTTCTGACTTTATATTTGTGTTGTTGTGATGCTACCATGGCTTTTAAAAGTTACATAAACTGACTTGTAAACAAACAAACTTGACTGTTCATATTAAATCTATATTTAAAGGTTGAAGTGGTTATTATTTACTAGTTTGTCTCCGCAAATATAGAGTCAGAGCTCAGTTATTTTAGTCTCTGAATTGTACACAATCATCTACATTAGAAATTCTAGGTGATGTTTATTTTTCAGTGAACAGTAACAAAATAACCTGTAATGATTGCAAAAGTAAATAATTTCATATTTATATTTTAGGTAGCGATTAGAAGATGACAGCAGAAGAGCAGATCCCACAAACAGCTACCATCTCGTAAGTTACTCCTGTTTAGGTCTCACAAAGTAGATCCTCTGTTTCTCAGGCCATTTTTTGTAAAATTGCATGTGTGCGGGCGTTTTTTTATTTTATTTTTTATTTTTGTAATTATTTCTTTGCCATTAAAAAGTTCATGCTCTTGGTTTGTTTTATGTTTTAGGCCCCATAATGTACGTAGCATGGGTGGTGGTGTATTACGTCCGTTGAGTGCAAGAAGGCTTTGCAATGCTGAAGCATTGCAAAGCCTTCTTGCACTCAAGGGACAATTTTATTAACTTGGGTAAAATATCAGACATAATCCATTCGATTTTGATTTTTTTAAGTTTGGATAGGTTATAAAAAGAGAGCATGCGGCAGCCAAAAGGACCATGCGGGAGGGCCTGAGAAACAAATTTTTATTTTTTTTTAGGCCTTAATATGTTTCTTCCAAAATACCTTCTACTCCTGTGTGATACAATTGAATCAAAGTTTTATGCATGTCAAGGCTGACATGAGTTTCTTTAGTTGGGATGATGGGTATGCTGCAAGCAAAACACTTTTGAAAGATCTCAACTCTTGGAACAAACACTAGTAGCATAATACAGTACAAGTCAAAATAAGTTGTAGGATAACTACTATGAACTACAGTACGTGGAGAGTGGATTGTAACTAAATCACCCGCAGAGTGGAGTTATCATCCAAGCTATAACTTTCAAATTTTGTACATATCGACAAAAAACACCAGCAATGTTTCAGCCAATGGACCTCTGGGTTTAACCCGGAGGTCCATTGGCTGAAACTTTGCTTGTGCTGGTTATTCTTTGCAACAAATTTGCAATTATTACTTGGGTGGAATCTCCACTCTGCGGGTGATTTAGTAATAATACACTCTCCACGCACTGTATATATCTTTCTCTTCCTACACTGATAAGACCAGAAGCTGACATCATTTTCTGGGAAGCTCTCACTGAGAGCTTTCCAGAAAATGATGTCAGATTCTGATCTTATCACTGCAGGAGCAGCAGTATACTTAGTTTATTGCCGTTATGCTACAACTTAACTTGAAATTAATTATGAATAACTTTCAGAGTACTCAATGGAATGACTTCATATTTGGTTTGATGTCTACCCTTAGTAGATGTTATGCAGTGTATTATTGTAGACGTTTCTGCATTTTATGGACTTTGATCATTTTGTCCGTTCCAAAATTCGATCATGAATAGGGTGCGTGGTGGCATTGCAGTCACATGTTCTCATCAGATCACCGAAGTTAAGCAATATCGAGCCCGGTTAGTCCTTGGATGGGTGACCGTCTGAGCAATCGATTCGGACTCCCACATTGTGTCCTTGGGTAAGGCACTTAACCGCGATTGCCCACATAGGGGTACAATGACACCATGTACTAAGACGTACTGCATGTCGATGGTTCACATGTCTTCAACCAATCTAATCCTGCCTGTGCTGCATTGCGGATTTACAATTTACATGGAGCTGGCAGCTGCTCGTCATTGAAGGAACAGACCACAGTAAATGAAATTCCAGTTTGGGCAACCCCTGACCCAACATGGGTGTTGCCAATTTATTACTACTGTGAAATAATTTCTTGTAATTTGAGAAAAGAATCAATGCAAAAGATAACAAAATTGAATGAAAAAGTATTTACATGTAGGGCTGCACGATATTCAAAACTGAATACCGGTATCGGTATTCAAAAAAACACTGTGATATACCGGTATATCGAAAACTGTTCAGATATATGAAAACAAGTAACACAATCGAGACTCGAGGCATCTCAGTCGGAACGAACTAGCATGCCTTGATGATGCGGTTTGAAAAACCTTTACCCAACGCAGATGATATCAAAATTTATTATTTTCAAAATTAGTTTATCAGATTTTCTCCAAAAGATTTCAACAAAACTATTTCATGTGACCCCTCATTGGAACGAGCTCAACAATAGTTTTGTTGAAAATTTTGAAATTTATATTTTCAACTGCTGAATTTGTATATTATGAGGGAACAAGCAGACGATTCCTTGTATAAAGGGATAATATTATTCATTCGGAGCTGCAGCTAAAAAACTCAAGACATCTTGAAAATTAAATTGTGGGTAAATCAATGATGATGATAAACCAATATTTTTGTAATTACACCGGTATTCAATCGATACTGGTTTGAATACCGGTATATAACGGTTTATCGATATACCATGCAGCCCTATTTACATGCATATTGAATTGAATGACTATTTACAGTAGGCAAGTGGGTGTATCTGCCACCATGTCAACTCATAAGGTTTAATAAATTGACATACACTCATGCATTAGCTGATAGAGTACTCTTGGTCATCAAAGTTTGTTCACATGTCTTTTCCTTGTTATAATTTATGAGAGAGTACCTACAGGCACTTTCCCATAAATGTAACAAGTCAAATCCATACAGTGTAAATAACTTCATGTCAAAGATAATATGAAGTACATCCATAGAATATAAAGCATTTAACCATTTACCAAACACTGACGATATCATAAATTACTATTTTAAATATAATTTTTATGCCCCTGTCTTGGGTGTTGGAAGTGTGCATGTGTCCGTGTGTGTGTCCGAGCCAATAACTCGAAAACTGTTAGGACCACAGTCATCAAACTTAACACAATTATAAAGGATCATGGGAAGATGTGTCACACACCATAGCCGGCTTCGTACCTTCAAGGTCAAGGTCACATTTCAAAGTCACCCTAAAAATCGGTCAATATTCGTGTCTCAGCCATAACTCGGGAACGAATAATAGTACAATTGTTAAACTTTTTACAGATCTTAAGGACAGTAAGAAGGTGTGTCGTGTATAATAGTTTCTGCCGCAAGGTGAAGGTCACAAGGGGGGGGGGGGGGGGGGGGGGGCATGTGTTACCTTAGTAACATTCTTGTTTTAAATTTTAAAAGAAATTCCTACAAAACCATATCATGTGATCCCCTTATTGGAACAAGCTCAATGAGCTCATTTCAAAGAAGGGTCACATGATATTGTTTTGTTGACAGTTTTTGAAAAATAGTATTTTTTTCAGCTGCTGAATTTGCTTATTACGGGCAGATGTGGCCGATTCGTTGGGTAAAGGGTTAAGTTGTGTTACTTGAACTCCAGAATAACACCCAAATATGGACGTTCAACATTCAACCAATTAAAACTCACTTGATGTGTTAATGAAGTTATGAATACAGTGGATTCCACCTAATTGGTATATCTCTCTCCCTGTTAATTGAATATAATTTCCCAACACACAACTATTTACCATACCTCCAGTACAAATTTGACCTGTTAATTGAATATAGGTTATAGAGTAAACTTCTTAATTGAATAAAAAATCTGGTAACCTGTCAAGAAGTTGCCCTCTATTCTCGAGATAAACTTAGCATTTATTCTATTAAATCTTCTTTGACAGAGCTCAATGAGCTCTGTCAAACAAGATATAATAGATTGAATAACTGTATTGAATGTACTGAGGCCAAATAGATCTATCAAGAAAGGAAGACTGGGCGTGAGTCCCAATGAGCTCTGTCAAACAAGATATAATAGATTAAATAACTCTTGGATGTACTGAGGCCAAATAGGTCTATCAACAAAGGAACACTGGGTGTGAGTCTCAATTAGCTCTGTCAAACAAGATATAATAGATTAAATAACTCTTGGATGTACTGAGGCCAAATAGGTCTATCAACAAAGGAAAACTGGGTGTGAGTCTCAATTAGCTCTGTCAAACAAGATATAATAGATTAAATAACTCTTGGATGTACTGAGGCGAAATAGGTCTATCAACAAAGGAAAACTGGGTGTGAGTCAGGGTATTTTCTCGACAGGTTACAAGATTTTTTATTCAATTAACAGGAGTGATCTCTATAACCTATATTCAGTGAACAGGTCAAATTTGTACTGGAGGTATGGTAAATGATTTTGTGTTATGAAATTAAATTAACAGGGTTATTCTGTTGAAAGATATCCAATAAATTGGGCTCCTCTGTATAATGGAATAAATGCTCATTTTATCTCGAGAATAAAGGAAAGTGACCAAATACCTGCTAATTGAATAATTTTCACTGGCAAAGTGGTTATTCAGTTAGTCCTTAGGGCCTAGAGATTTTTTACATACTTTTGCTATACTTTGATAGTCTAAATCTTGTGACTTGGCTGCTGTTTTTTGGCAAGTCTTGGCTGCCTACATTTCCTAAAAACAATTACCAAGGTGCTCAGAATGTAAATTGCCACTTAACCCTTTACCCAATGCAGACGATGTCCAAATTTATTATTTTAAATATCATTTTTTCAAATTTTTCAAAACATTTCAACAAAACCATATCATGTGACCCCTCGTTGGAACGAGCTCGACGAGCGTTGGGTAAAGGGTTAACATAAAGACTGCATGTAGGGGCACCTCTTCTGTTGCAAAAAAAATGTGATCAAAGTTGGAATTAGGCCCTTAACAGGTAGAGTGCTGGAAGCCCATATTTGGGCTTTATTCTGAAGTGCAGGTGCTGCAACTCAATGGTTTCATATTCTGTGGATGTGCTTCATATTATTTTTAGCTCATCTTGACAAAGTCAAGCTGAGCTAATCTCATCGCTTCCCGTCCGTCGTCCGTCAACACCATGTTTTGGTCTTCTCCTCCAAAGCCACTGGGCCAATTCAAGTGAAAGTTTGTGTGAGTGATGGTCCCAAAGGGGCATTTCAGTTTTGTTCAACTCAGCATGCCCAGCCCCATAGGGAGGGAGTGGGGGAAAATGCTCCAAAATATTTTTAAAATCTTCTCAAGAACCAGTGTGTACAATGACTTGATATTTGCTATGGAGCTTCCATATGAGGTGTAGAATCAAGTTTGTTCAAACGAAGTTCGTGAAGTAATATTTGGCTTTGTAATAGGAGGGGTAAGATTTTTGGCCCCACCCAAAATTTCTATTTTCTGAACCGATGGTCCGGTATGAACCAAATTTGGTTTGTGGTAGTATTGTATCATAAGTACTTGACCCATGCAAAAAACAAATTCCCGCATTCCCATGGGAACCCTGGGAGCTAAAAATAGAAATATTTTCAAACGCCCATATTTCCCAAACCCCCATGGAACAGAGAGCTTTTATTTGGTATGAAGTATCCTTATGACCAGTAGAATTGAATGGTAAAAAAAAATTGCCATCGGTTATGTTAGGGTGTTCTGTAATGGGCATCGAAAAAATGCTGAGTCAGCATATTTGCAAAAATTTTTAAAAAATCTTTTCTCCAGAACCAATCATCAGAATCTTTTCATATTTGGTATACAGCATTCATAGGGGGGGGTTCAGATAAAAGTTTGTTGAAATAAAGCTCATTGGTTCATATTTGGGCTCTCTACTGGAGCCCGAAGTTTTAACATAGGGTAACATGGGGAATATTCTTTAAAAATCTTCTTCTTCAGAACCACCAGTCAGAATCTTTTAATATTTGGTATACATCATTGTTATGAGGGTCAGATTCTAGATTGTTCAAACCAAGTCCCTAGGTTAATATTTGGGCTTCCTATGGAAGCCCAAATTTTATCTTTGTTCAATATGGAGGGTAATTCAAAAAAATCCTCTTCTTCAGATCCATCAGTCAGAATGCTTTGATATTTGGTATGCAACATCTCTATGGGGGTCAGATTCAAGTTTGTTCAAATCAGATCCCTAGGTATATATTTGGGCTCACTATGGTAGCCCAAATGTTTACATAGTGCAATATGAGAAAATTTCTTTAAAAATCTTCTTCTTCAGATTCACTTGTCAGAATGCTTTCACATTTGGTATACAACATCTCTAGGGGGTCAGATTCAAGTTTGTTCAAATTGGATCCATAGGTCAATATTTGGGCTCGCTATGGTAGCCCGATATTTGAACTTAGTGTAATTCGAAGAAATTTCTTTACAATTTCTCTTCTTCAGATCCAACAGTCAGAATGCTTTCATATTCGGTACACAACATCTCTAGGGAAGTCAGATTTAACTGTGTTCAAATCAAGAGCCTGGGTTAATATTTGGGCTCTCTATGGGAGCCGGAATTGGCCATTTTGCTGAAGAATTAAAAATTTTGTACCCTTTAGAGGTACTAAGATTAATCCACATAGGTTGTATCAAGGGGCTTCATAGGGGAGCTCTACATTTTACTTATGATCAACTGAAGAAAAGGCATGATGCCTAGATTATTTTTGTCACTCCTGAGGGACTCAAGGATTGACAGTGTAGCCTTTGGAGATGGCTTGCGTTATGTAGACTCATTCTTGGACTCGGTTTAAATTGTGTTCTGTACAAGATGAGCGCTTCAGGCCCCGTGGGGCCTCTTGTTTAATTGAAATTATTCAGTCTGTGAGGATTTGCCTTGTTACAATTTATGGGAGAGTGCCACTAGGCACTCTCCCTTAAATTGTAACGAGGCAAAGAGAAGTGGACAAATTTGGATGACCAAAAATAATTTAGCACTCTACCATTTAAGGGCTGTTAATAGGGTTCTACTCTACCATTTAGGGGCTGTTAATAGGGTTCTACTGTATAAGTTTTGCTAATGTTCATTACACTTTATCCTCACAATTGGACACCATCCATTTGGTTCAAAGACCAACCCTCTGTATTTTGGTTGTAATTCATTCTTCAGTGCTTGAGAAACTACTGGCAGATGCATTGTCCATACTGTACAAGAAATCTGACAGACAGCCATTGGACATTCATTTCATCAAGCTCAGAAGTCTATGTTTTGCAGGAGTCTCTGTTTTGTGTTTTGGATTAATTCTGTACAGTTTTACTTTTCAGGGCACTGGCTGTTGTGGATTCTTCCAGACTCTCAACCTTTGTCATCTCAATCCTGTTAATAGTTTATGGAAGTTTTAGGTGAGTTTAAGAGATAAGAGGGACTTTGTGTTTCTTTCTGTTTTCTAAATAGTGGTTACAATTTTATTTTGGTTAACATCATATCAATAGATGCATTTTGTTGAGTGAAGTAAGTAAATTTTTTATACACTAGCCTGTGAATCATCGCAAAGTATCTAAAAGATATTTCTCAATATCTATCGACTCCATAGACATCAAGATATTTTCCTCAGTAGCTTCCTAAATGACATCACGCTACGCTGCATTACATTGCCTTGAAGGAACGATCAGCTGATCTTTGTTATTGTTTTGAAATGTACGTATTTCTCGTCGAATTGGGCTGAATATTGTGCAATAAAATGTCACATAGCATATAATAAAAAAAGAAAATCTACTCTCTTTTAGTCAGTGTCGGGAATTATCTCATGAGTGTGGACCTGAAAATTTTATTTTTCGTGAGCATTTGCGTAAGTGAAAAATAATACTTTCAGGTCCGCACGATGTATTTTTACAGTAGCTTCCTAAATGACGTTACGCTTTGGCTCATGAAATCACTTTGAACGTCGCCTTAAAGGAACTATCAGCAGCATTTTGTTATTGTTTTGAAACTGTTTGCATTCAAATTCAGCTGAATATTGTGCATTAAAATGTCACGCAGCATATGGTAAAAAGAAAATCGATGCTGTTTTAGTGAATATCAGGAATTATCTCATTTGTGCTGACCTGAAAGTATTATTTTTCACTCGTGCAAGTGCTCGTGAAAAATAAAAGTTTCAAGTCCATGCTCATGAGATAATTCCCAATATTCACTAAAACAGCGTAGATGTTCTCTGTCTTTTTTTAGCTCACCAAAGGGAGCTTAACTTATCACTTACCGTCTGTCGTCGGCATCCGTCGTGAACTTTACATTATTCTCCTCACAAACTACTCCTCCAAATTGAACCAAAGTTTGTGTGCATGTTCCTTATCATATGTCAATTGAAGTTTGTACAAATAAACTTGCTGCGCTGCTGGGGCATCAGAAGGGGCATAACTCTGATAGCACCCATAAATTTTTTTCAAAAATTAAAAAAAATCTTCTTCAGATCCACCAGTCAGAATCTTTTCATATTTGTTATACAACATCTCTAGGGGGGGGTCAAGTTTGTTCAAATCGGGTCCCTGAATTAGTATTTGGGCTCTCTATTGGAGCCCAAAATTTAACTTGGTGCAATTTGAGGAAGTTTCTTTAAAAATCTTCTTCAGATCGGCCACTCAGAATCTTTTCATGTTTGGTATACAACATCTATAGGGGGATCAGATTCAAGTTTATTCAAATTGAGTCGCTGGGTTAATATTTGGGCTCCCTATGGGAGCCCAAATTTTAACTTTGTGCAATGCATGGAATATTCTTTAAAAATCTTCTTCAGATTCACCAGTCAGAATCCTCTCATATTTGGTATACATCATCTCTAGGGGGCCAGATTCAAGTTTGTTCAAATTGAGTTTCTCGGTTAATATTTGGGTTCCCTATGGGAGCCTGAATTTTAACTTAGTGCAATATGAGGGAATTTCTTTTAAAATCTCCTTCTTCAGATCCACCAATCAGAATCCTTTCATATTTGATATACAACATCTTTAGGTGGGTCAGATTCAAGTTTGTTCAAATCGGGACCCTGGATTAATATTTTGGCTCCCTATTTGAGCCCAAAGTTCAACTTAGTGCAATGTGATGTGATTTCTTTAAAAACCTTCTTCATATCCACCAGTCAGAATTCTTTCCTATTTGGTATATGACATCTCAAGGGGAATCAGATTCAAGTTTGTTCAGTTTGAGTCCTTGGCTTAATATTTGGGCTCTATGGGCAGGGGTGGGGGGGGGGGGGGGGGCATGTTACGTTCAGGTTTGTTCAAATCCATTCTTTAGTGTTTTTCCATAAAATTTGCCTCTCGTGACTTCATTCCTTTGTAGTGTTGATGAACCATGTCTAACTGAATGTGACCCCAAATACTTCTTTGAACCACTTTGGCCGGTGAGCGATTAAGGCTCCTTGGGGCCTCTTGTTTATACCAGTGATGATGTTCACATTCCGTAGGTAGTCAGTGTCAAGTAAAACTTAGCAACCAAGAACACTGCCCAAGAAAGCAGTGGTCATGGGGATAAGGGGGTTGTTTTTTTTCAAGACAGAGGTTGTGGGATTTATGTGAATATGTTGTTTGACTTTTGTTCTTTAATGACACAGTTGAGCTGATTCTTTGGGCAAAGTATTAAGGGTATTTCAGATATGTTTGTTGTGATACGTTTTATTTTGTAAACAAATATCGCACTTCGAGCAGCGATGATTGTTTACTGCCACCATGTATATGTTCCGGTGCCAGTTACAGTTGGTGATTCTACGTGGTGGTGTCAATATTGGTTTCTACAAAATAAACGTCAGGTTGTTCTTTTTTTCTCATGAAAATTTATTAATCCCTTGATTTACATGAACTTTTGACAGAATAAATAAGTTAAATGGTGTGTAGCTGGCTTCGCCTCACCTGATATGAACTCCCATCACCTTGTATGGAAATGTATAAGCCAGCCACATGCCATGTAACTTATAATGTCACTTAATATGTTGTCACATTCAAACTCTTTTCATAAACAACAGATTGAGGGATTTCAGCCAAGTTATAATGGAAACATACGGTTATTTTTTAGGTAGAAGTTATTGGTTATGGCAACTAGTTAACATATTTTTTTCTCTAAACTGGCAACATATTGTTCCTTAAAACCTAACCTGTAGTGATGTTCATAAAGAATCTTCAAGGGCCACTTGTTAACCCTTTACCCAATGCAGGCGATATCAAAATTTCTGATTTTAAATGTTATTTTTTCAAAATTTTCAAAATATTTCAACAAAACCATATCATGTGACCCCCTCATTGGAACGAGCTCAACGAGCTCGTTCCATTGAGGTGGTCACATATAGTTTTGTTGTAATTATCTGAAAATTAATAGTTTTTAAACTGCTGAATTTGCACATTACGTGGACGGATGTGGCCGATTCGTTAGGTAAAAGGTTAATGTGTCACATGGATTTGCATTACAGATAAATATTGGTGGATGCTATCATTGAATATTTCTTACTTTAATGATGCTGCTAATTACATGTAGCTTCTAAATATCAAATTATTTACCATTTTTTTTTCTTTTTTATTAGGGTTTAACACATTAACAGCCAGGGTCATATCATGTCGGTGACAGTTTTACGGGTGGAGGAAGCCGGAGTACCCGGAGAGAACCACCGAGCAACGACGAGCAGCTGCCAGCTTTCCAACATCGTAACTCTGAACTCTGCACCGTGGCACAGGCAGGGTTAGATTGGTTGGAGACATGCACACCATCGACGTGCAGTACGCCTTAGTACACAGCGTCATCGTGCCCCCATGTAGGCAATCGGGGGTTAAGTGCCTTGCCCAAGGACACAATGCGGGAGCACGAATCAGTCGCTGAATTGGTCACCCATCCAACTACTAACTGCGCTCGATGTTGCTTAACTTCGGTGATCTGACGAGAACCGGTTACCGCGACACCACCGCGCCCCCAATTATTTACCATACCTTTCGTACAAATTTGACCTAATTGCATATGTTATATAGTTAACTCATTTCTGCTAATTGAACCAAATAATTGGGAGCGAGTGGCTTAGTGGTTGCAGCATTGGACTTCATACTCAAAGGTTCACGGTTTGATCCTTGAAAGGGGGTAACTAAGTTGTGTCCTTGGGCAAGGCACGTAATCCTGTTTGCCTGTATGGGGGCACAGTGGCACGGTGTACTAGGGCTGCACAGTATATCGATAAACCCATATATACCATATTCAAACCAATATCGATTGAATACTGGTGCAATTCCAAAAATTACGGTTTATCGACATTATTTATGTACCCACAATTTCATTTTCAAGATGTCTTGAGTTTTAACTGTAACCCTGAATGAATAATATTATCCCTTCACCCCAGGGGGGGGTCGGAAAAATTTTTTCCGACACGTATGCCGGGGTGGGTGGGTGGTCAGCCACCTCGAAAAGAAATTTTTTCCGCAACTGAAAAAAAAAATTTCCTCAATGTTATTTTGATGTTTTTTCATGGTTAATCAGGGTTAATCAGTGGTTTCAAGTAATTTAAGGTATATAAACTATTAACAGACACTATACTGGGCTCTACAGGGGTAATAAGGCTTTCTATACATGACAAGAAGAGTGTCCCCTCATATAAGTTCTCAACATCAATTTCTCCCAAGTAGGCAGATACGGTATCTCTTCGTGAAGCTGATGGACATCTATTGAGTCACTCCCAAGAGATATCCAAGAGATGCTCAAAAGAATCTAGTGAGGTCGCTTTTCATCTTGATGCATAACACCAGATTAATTAATGAGTGCCATTTATAAGACTAGAAAGAGATATCATTCATTGAATAATGTATTGAAATAAACATAGCTATCGGATACATGTTGAATTCTCACAACAGATTATTAAACAAAAAATATCTCAAACACATTGTCAAACCTATGGAACATAACTTAAAACTCTCTTTTTTGACAGAGAAAAACTCAGTCATAACAAAGTGTAAAAAATAAAATGTAAAACATAAAGATATGTGGAAATCTCATCACAGAAAACAAAAAGGAATAAGAGAAAAACTCAAACATAACAAAATGGGAAAACAAAAATATAAAATAAGTAAAACAGAGTAAAACACAAATAATATGTGGAAATCTCATCACAGGAAAAGGAAGAAACAGTCTCTAAAAATAATAATAAAAAAACAGTCTCTAATAAATAACCGACTCGCTCGAAAGAACCCTCTCATAGTTGATCACTCAATGCACTCAACTAAGATGTCAAATCTACTTGACAATCCATCAAAGTAAAATAAATGAAACCTATCCCAGGTAGTAATGACAGTATACTGAGTGTGCAAGGTCAGCTATATGATCAAAATTTTGAATTCTCCTCTGAGAAAGATTGAATATGGTGTGGCATATGATGCTAGCACAATTGAAGAATGATTGAATATCCTGAACATGATCAAACATTCTGGTGATGCACATTCAGAAAACAAAAGTAGTGATCTATGTGTGTGTCTCAAACATGAGATGCTCAAAGCTTGCTCATGCGTAGCTTTTCAGCTTCATTGATTGAGCTATCGCACACAGAATCCTTATGTTTGTTCTTAAAATGTGTGGGCAGGTGATAACTCCAATATACAACATCACATTGATCACATTTAACAGGTCGATTTGTACACGGAGCGCTGTCTTTAGAAACAGATGCTGGCTTCAAGCTGAATTTCGTGTAGAGAACACAATTTGAGAGTGGGATATCAGTTCTGTGGGAAGATTTTTTCAGGTCTATTGAACATCCAATTTGGCCACAGAATCCACACACATGGTCAGGTAGTTCACCTTTGATGATGTGCACACCCGTATGTAAGCGACATGACTTCTTGCTCAACTTTTTTCGACAAACTTTACATAATGTTCCTTCCTGTTGGGGATGAGGTTCAGTTGGAATGAAGAATAGTGGTGTCCCAGTCCTGTCCAAGTATGGCCCATCATCACAAACAATGTGTGTTTCCGTAGACCCAATGGATTCGAATAAATCCTCCAATTTATCTTTATTAAAGAAAAATGTGACACTTTCTCCATCGACCACTATTTCTGGGGTGGTTACATGACAATCCTTCATTGTGCAAATTATTTTACTCCCACTTTTTTGAGTGTTCCAAAAAAGACCATTATCGCGTTCTTCTAGGACAAGAACACGTCCCGACAGCTCCCCATTCTCATTTTTGTCCAAGAAACTCTTGGATTTCTTGTCTTTGTCAGTAATCTTGTCTATGACGAAAAGACTGAGACACTTTCCAATTAGTTCTGCTTGGTGTTTCGAACTTGTTTGTGTGATACATACAGCTACATCCTTAACGGTGAACTGCTCAGATGAACATGCTAGCGAAGACGAACATGGGCCGACAGATGGAAATTTAGATAAACCCTGTACTCTTCGAAGGCGGTCTCCCGATTTGCACACACCGACATTTTGTGACATCATCTTAAGGACAGAGGCTTTAAAGACCGTTTTCCCATCAATTTCAATTGTAGGAGATAGTGTATCATCACTCTGTAGATTGTTTTCTAGATCAACCATGGCATCAGAATTCTCTTCGTCATCTTCACTTTCCAAACTTGAATGTACAACACCGGTACTTGAATCGTGGTCTTTTACCCCAACTGCTGTTCCATTGGGTTTCATGATAGTTACATCATCTTCGATTTCTCTGGTGATGTACTCAGGGAAGGTCGAGAGTGCCGAAACAGCCACAGCTTTCCCATTCTCCCAGATGCTCCTCAAATCAAGAGAACCACACAAAAGGTTTCCAGTCCAGTGTTCAGGTCTGGTGTGATCAACTGGCCCACTCAGTCTAGTTGTTTTGGATTTCCATTCTGGATGTTTTGAGTAGATTGCCTCCATCACAGCTGATCTGTGGAGTCTCTGCTCCAATTGAAGTATATCGCAGGCCCGATCGTGGGTCTGGGTTCGAACACTTGCAAATAATTGTTCTACCTGGTCGCTACCCAGTTGGTACAGGTACAATGGTTTGTCAGGGTGGAAAACTTTAAATTTAGCCGCACAGAAGAACGCATCCTGCACATTCGCTTGAATATCGTGGTATAACACATTCGGAATGAGTTTGTTGTTGCAACGGTACAAGTATAAAAGTGTGTGAGCAAGAGCACTGATATCCACCAATGCCTCTTCGATTGACATGGATGGTTTTGCGAAGAAGGAAAGTAGACCGTCACATATGACCTTCATCGCTTTCAATGCAGGAAGCATCTCTACCATTCCAGGTGTCCAGTTCGATGGATCCCATGTTGATGTGAAAACATTTATTAGCTTTACCGCAAGTGGTACATTTTGTTTGTCCACAGGGTTTAGAATTGTCTCCGTGTCTGCTTGTGAACGGTTTTCTAGAAGAAGGCGAATAACACTTGTGTTCATGTTGATATTATGGATGGTGACTCCACCTGATAAGATATTGTTTCTCATTCGCTTGATTATATGTTTTGGGTCATAGTTTATAGTTATATCATTGGCTGCTGTGATTATGTCGAGATGTTTGAGTTGATGAAGTTCATTGTGAATTCTTGAACTGTCATTCAAGTTGTACAATAACATTGATTGGAGTACATTTCGGCGAACACCATCTCCATCTGTAGCAATGTTCATCAAAGGTCCGTTTGAATCATCCCAAGATTGAATGGTCATGTTGAATATTGATTGTTGTTGATCTGCAGTTTTATGGTTGCAGATGGGCAACACCAGGATTGGTCTGCCGTGGTAGTTGGAATCACTTATTTGGGAAAGCGCGAAAACACACGCCTCGGTCGCAAGATGAATTTCATTGTCAGCAAGCTTTGTTTCCAGGTTTGAGATGGTGTGCATGCTATTGAATACAATATCAGCAGGTTTTGCATGGTTTGCACAAAAACCTTGAATTTTATTGGTGGAATCCTCCCATCTGAGGCGTTTTTCAATCGCTATCTCATCCACCTTAAGGGACCATAAGCAAACACTTCCACCAACAGATTGTTTCCCTGCTTTGACATTCTCGGAGAGCTGTAGGCGCATGTTGTCAAGAGATGATGCGCATAATTTGTTCTTATGCAAGTTATATTCCTTTGAAATGACTCTGTATGTGTGCGAAAGACTTGGGAGTCCAGATGTTTTGTGCAAAATATTCAGTAGGCGTGGACCACCAGCAAGAAGAATCATTCCAGCTATGTCGAAATCATTTCTATTGTAGCCTTTCGGTGAGTAGAGCCCACCAACAGCTGCCGCCAATTGTTCTATTATGAATCCGGCACTACGTTTTTGTCTCATACACACTGCGAGCAACTGCTTTATCCTTGGAACATCATGTTCAGAGATGAGTTTTGCCAACTTTTTGAACATGGATAATTGATTTTCAACATACAGCTGGTGGCTGTGCGCTGAATGAGATTGAAGTCTGATTTTTGAAATGGCTGAATTTTTCTCTTCCAGTTTCTCGACAAGCTGATCATGATTGAGGTAGGAGTTATTCATGTGGCTGATTACCGTCACTGACTCCATCGCTCGATTCACCAGTTGTTTTACTCGAGTATTATACTCCAGTTTCAGACAATCTTCACATGTTTTCTGTTCAGTTACGGGATGAAGAATCAGATTCCTTGAAAAACATGCTTTTGAATACAAAGAACCATTAATAGGGAGGAAGTCATAGTCTGAAGACTTGTGAATTAGGTATGGGTACTTGCTATGGAAGTTAGACCCAAGAGCTGTTTGAAATCCGGCACATGTGGAGCGTTTCTCAATTGTTGTTATTTCAACATCTTCATGTTCCACCACAGGAGTTGATTCAGATTGACTGCTAGTAGCTGCATGGGGTGCTTCCTCTGATGATTGTGATACAGACTGATCCAGAGAACTTTTTTTCACTCTTCCGAAGAAGTCTGTGACAAGCTTAGTGCTAGCAGGCCGTTTTCTTTGACATGAATTTTCATGTCTGACTTGATTTGTGGTGTTATCGTTGGTGAAATCTTTTCCACAATATTGACACTGCCTTCGCTGGTCAGACATCTCTTCTGAAAAAGACAGAGAAAGAAAATATTGAGTGTATTGTAGTGTATCCAGGTATATCAGGCATACAGGCTATGCATATGAAGTAGGAGTGTATTTCGGGATGTCCAAACATGATTCTACATATGCGAGTTTATACATACATACATGCATGTACATGTATATGTAAATAAATTCATAACGATTCAGAACGATTGGTCAAATTCACCAAGTGTGACAGAATGATATTGGATTGATGCCACATGACTGGAATCCTACAAGTTAAGTAATAACATTCACTGCAAAGTGTTCACAAGACCAGTCTTAAATCTATAAAGAATCAATAAATTCAACCATTTGGTACACTGAACAATGGAGCTGTGAATGAGTGAATGCATTTAGTTAATACCAAGAATGAATCATGCACACATAACTGACCAATTAACAAACATTTTCATGGACAGGGACAAAAGCTATCAAGCACCCAGTGAAGCAGTACCCCACATTTTCTTTGGCATCTAAATGTTGTATTTTAGAGTGACAAATTATTTGTTAGTCTTGGATCCAGGATAGACAACTCTATCCCCAATAAATACTTGAGATGAAAGAGGTGGGCTCAAGTCACTCATATGGTGTATTTTACTGGTTTTTTTAGTTTTTGACTCTTTCTGAATGTGACAATAATGTGTTCCTACAGTGTGCATACTTCATTCCCATGAAAGTCTACTAATTAATGAAGAAACTTATCCATCATTCTCATTTTGAAGAGTTCTTTTGAGTGAATACACATTGGACAGTATTTGAAGGGTTTTTCCAAGTTTTTATCAGGTTTTTCTGTTAAAGGGGGGTGGGTGTCTAAAATTCTGCGAAAAAAACTTCCGTGAGCGGAAAAAAATTTGACGGTAGGGGTGGGTGGGTCCCAAAAGGGTTGCGAAAGTAAAAACAGGCATACGTGTCTGAAAATTTTTTCCGACCCCCCCCTGTTCACCCAAGGAATTGTCTGCATGTGCCCGCGTAATGTACAAATTCACTAGTTGAAAAAAAAAATTCCAACAAAACTGTATCGTGACCCCCCTCATTGGAATGGGCTCGCTGAACTTGTTCCAATGAGGGGTCACATGATATTGTTTTGTAGAAACTTTGGAAAAATCTGATAAACTATTATTTAAAATAATAAATTTTGATATCGTCTGCTAAAGGTGTTTCAAACCGCGTCATCAAAACATGCTGATTCGTTCTGACTGTGATGCCTCAAGTCTTGATGTGTTATTTATGTTCAGATATCTAAACAGTTTTTGGTATACAGGTATACCGCCGAGGTATTTTTTTGAATACTGATACCGGCATTCAATTTTGAATATCGTGCAGCCCTACGTTGTACTAAGGCATACTTTACGTTGATGGTGCACTTGTCAAATCAGAAAATAAGCAGACTTTCATCTGCAAAATGAGGTCCCCAGAGGGTGAATTTATTGATGCTACCCTGCATAGCAGGGTAGCATCACTAAATTTACCCTCTGTGAACCTCAATCTGAATCAGGGTCTCAAAACTAAACAGAAAGAGGTACCTAGAGGATATATTGGTCCACTGTAGGGGATAGCATCATCAAATTCACCTTCTGGGGACCTCATTCTGCAAATGTCAGACTGCTTATTTTCAGGTCTGGCACTTGTCTGCTACAGAGTTAGTACTTTCAAGAATCGGACAGTTGCTCGGTGGTTCTCTCTTGGTACTCTGGTTTCCTCCACCCGTAAAACTGTCCAACATGAGGTCACCCCCACTGTTAAAAGTGTTGTTAAACCACAGTAATAATAATAATAATATAATAACAAATAATGTGTCAATGAATTATTCTGACAACCACTTAATTATAGGCTTATTGTTATTATTTGTTATTTATTGGGTTTTAACGACACTTTCGACAACCGGGGTCACCTCGTGTTGGACAGGTTTACAGGTGGAAGAAGCTGGAGTACCTGGAGAGAACCACTGTCAGGGTCCTCAATACAGGGATCAAAATACCTTTTTTTTTTAATTTACATAGCGAAATTCTATACATTTTGAAAAAAATGTAGAGCTTTTTTTGAAAATTGTGTGGAATTTCTATGTTTCAAATTCAATATACAAGAATGAGTGCTTTGGTCCCTAGAAAGCATTTGACACTTAGTTACATGTATATTAGTGGTAGGCCTACTTGAAGAAAAAAAATACAAAGAAATTTATAGTCGGGTAATGCTGCTATTAACTTACAGTAGCAGCATTACCAAAGTCTGTAAATTTCTATAGTGCCGCCTGGCACCAACAGACTTGGAATCTTTAACTCTTTTACCACTGTAGCTTTCAAACTTTCAACTGGTTTGACCCATGCATTACGGGTACATACATCAACAGTACAGACATACTGATTTGGTACGCTGCCATCGTGTGAGTGGGCTTCTATCCCTAATTAACCTTTTTACTCGAGTGGATACTTGAGGACTTGGAGGCAAATTGGCAGTTTATGGACCACCAGGTATTCTACCTGGTGGTCCATGAACTGCTGATTTGCCATTGAGCCATCATGTTTCTACCAGACAATCAGTTACAAGTTAGGACTAATGCCCATTGTCTACCATGATGTAGAACTTGAGAATGTGCATCACATTTCACTATGCATATTTAATGATTACATAGCTTTTCCTGAATTATGCATAGTGAAATGCGATGCGATACTGGTTATTTTGATCCCTGCCTCAATATTCTATCTCCACACAGGCAGGGTTAGAATTGGTTGAAGACAAGTGCACCATCGATGTCCAGTACACCTTAGTACCCAATGCCACCGTGCCCCCACGTGGGCACTGGGGGTGAAGTGTCTTGCCCAAGGACACAACGCAGTTGCCGCAGGTGGGATTAGAACTGAGGACCTCTCGGCTTGCAGCATTCACCTCCACCCACTGAGCCACGACGTCCCCTTGGCATATTAAGCTGAAGAAAAACCAGTACAGTGGAACCCGGTTAATTGAATAGCCACTTCCTCAATATGCTATCTCCACACATGCAGGGTTAGCATTGGTTGAAACAAGTGCACCATCGACGTGCAGTACACCTCAGTACCCAATGCCACCGTGCCCCCACAAGGGCTCTGGGGGTGAAGTGTCTTGCCCAAGGACACAACGCAGTTGCCGCAGGTGGGATTCGAACCGAGGACCTCTCGGCTTGCAGCTTGCACTTCTACCCGCAAGCCACGACATCCCCCAAGGCATATTAAGCTGAAGAAAAACCATTACAGTGGAACCTGGTTAATTGAATAGCCACTTCCTCAGCGATTATTATTCATTTAACAGTAATATTCAATTAACAGGAATCACTTTCTTTTCATCTTGAGATAAACTAAGCATTTATTCCATTATTCTAGTATATCTTGTTTGACAGAGCTCATAGAGCTCTGTCAAACAAGATATAATAGATTAAATATCCTATCTTAAATATACTGAGGCCAGTTATGTCTTTTAACAAGGGGAATTCACTGTTTTTGAAGAATAATTTACCAACATATTTCAAAATTATTTATTCAATTAACAGGAGTTTATTTTATAACCCATATGCAATTAACAGGTATAATTTGTATTCAAAGTATGGTAAATAGTTTTGTGTTTGGAAGTTATATTCAGTTAACAGAGTTATTCAGTTAACAGCTATCCAGTTAAGTTGGGCTCCACTGTATAAACATTTAATTATTTCTATTTTATTTGGCTGAGCTCCGTGAGCTCTCTCTAACTAGACATAATAGAAAAAATGCTCACAGTTTATTACTAGAATGCTCGAAAATGACTACTTAATATTAATCGAATAGTCTTGTTAATTTTATATTTTTCGTTTGTAAAGTGTAGGGCTACACGATATTCAAAACTGAATACCGGTATCGGTATTAAAAAAAAATACTGCATTATACTGGTATAGCCGAAACGGTTCAGATATGTGAACATAAGTACCACTTGAGGCATCATAGTCAGAACAAATTTGAATGCCTTGATGATGCAGTTCGAAAAACATTTACCCAACGCAGACGATACCAAAAAAATTATTATTTTAAAAATTAGTTTATAGGATTTTCCCCCAAAATTTCTACAAAACAATGTCACGTGACCCCTCTTTCGAACGAGCTCAATGAGCTCGTTCCAATGAAGTGTCACATGATATAGTTTTGTTGAAATTTTTGAAAATTATTTTTTTCAACTGCTGAAATTGTATATTACGTGAGCACATGCAGACGATTCCATGGTTAAAGGGATAATATTATTCATTTGGGGCTACAGTTAAAAAAATTAAGACATCTTGAAAATTAAATTGTGGGTAAATAAATAATGACGATAAACCGATATTTTTGTAATTACACAGGTATTCAATCGAAATTGTTTTGAATACTGGTATATATCGGTTTATCGATATACCGTGCAGCCCTAGTAAAGTGGCTGTTCTATTAACAGGGTCCCATGTAATACAAAATATAACCCTTATTACATGTATGGATTATTTTTCTCACAGATCTTTAAACTTGGAACAAGAAAAAGAAGAAAAAGAAAAGGAAAAGGACTTTCAAGCGTCTACCGACAATGATTCCAGTAAGTTTCAGTTGAATGTTGTCATATACACAGGAATATGCTATAGATTTATTGGAGGCAAACTAATGATAAGTGTTTTATTGTTTATGCTGATCAGAATCATTTATTAATTATTGCATTGTACAATTTATTAGAGTTTGCCTTTAGGTTCTACTCATTTGGTGAGTTTGAAGCCTGTATCGCAAGCATTTTTATGCCCCCGGACTTAAGTCGGGCAGCATATAGTGATTGAAGTGTCCGTGTATGTGTCCGAGCCAATAACTCGAAAACTGTTAGGGCCACAGTCATCAAACTTCACACAATTATAAAGGACCATGGGAGGATGTGTCACACACCATAGCCGGGCTCGTACCTTCAAGGTCAAGGTCACATTTCAAGGTCACACTAAAAATTGGTCAATATTCATGTCTCAGCCATAACTCAGAAACGAATCATAGTACAATTGTTAAACGTTTTATAAATGTTAAGGACAGTTAGAAGGTGTATCGCATATAATAGTTTCCGCCACATCTGAAAGGTGAAGGTCACAATTGACCTTCATATGTTCAGGCTCACAAATCGTGTCTCAAGCATAACTCCAAAATTATTAGGGCTACAATCATCTAACTTCGCTCATTTATAAAGGACAATGGGTGGATGTGTCACACAACACAGCCAGGTCCGTAAGGTCAAGGTGTGGGGTGGGGGGGGGGGGGGGGGCATGTGTTACCTTAGTAGCATTTTTCTTGTTAACTCTTGACCTGCTGAGTATTTTCTAGATATTTTTCATCAAATCTTGTCATGGCTGCTTTACGGCAGCCATGAATAGATTTGATGAAAAATTAATATAAATATAACATAAATCATTGGTGAAAAAATCTATTCAATTTACAGTACGTGGAGAGTGTATTGTAACTAAATCACCCGTGGAGTGGAGTTATCACCCAAGCTATAACTTTCAAATTTTGTACATATCGACAAAAAACACAAGCAATGTTTCAGCCAATGGACCTCCGGGTTTAACCCGGAGGTCCATTGGCTGAAACTTTGCTGGTGCTGGTTGTGCTTTGCAACACATTTGCAATTATTCTTGGGTGGAATCTCCACTCTGCGGGTGATTTAGTGATGATACACTCTCCACGTACTGTACAGTGGGAAAATATGATTAAATGTGCCCAACTTATAATACTTATTTCAGTGACAAGAGAAACCCTATGCTGGGCAAGAATATCCATCAGCAGCATGCAAAGAGTTAAGAACAGCTCTGAAGATGACTTATTGCTTGAGACAGTTAACCTTTACCTAATACAACTAATAAATGGCGCTTGTAAAATAAAAATTCTTGAATAACTACTGGAATAAGTA
Source organism: Pictodentalium vernedei (assembly GCA_031216915.1). Lineage (NCBI taxonomy): Eukaryota > Metazoa > Mollusca > Scaphopoda > Dentaliida > Dentaliidae > Pictodentalium > Pictodentalium vernedei. The sequence continues at coordinate 540,345,107 of CM062294.1, forward strand.
GCTTGTAACCTATTGCTCCTCATTGGAACAAGCTTGACAACCTTATTCTAGTGGGGGTTATGAGGTATGTTTCAGAGACAAAAATTAAAAAAATAAATAAAATTGAAAGAATGTGATAAAGTAAAATTTTATCACACATTCATGATCAGATTGGCTGATACCAAAATATTGTTCGCAACATGTCTAATAAATTCACAAGGTGATGGTAACATTGTGTGTGAGCCTGCTTCGGAAGTAGAATTGAATTTATCTTGTCTGTTTTTGAAGTTATTTATTTCATAAACTGCAGAAGACATTTTTGCAAAAAATTTCCCAATTGACTTAAAAAGTCTTTTTGCCTTGAAAACATAGGTTTCCAATGCGTCATCGTAAGCTATATTTTAAAAGCAAAAATTGAAAAAAATAAAATTTGGTTGGTGATGGTTGTGAATATTACTATTATTTTTGCCATTATGTTATATAAAGGGTTAAATTGTACATTATGTGATAAAAGAAACTCAAATTCAGAACTATTTTATATAACATTTACGAACCATGTTTTCTAAAATTGATTAGTGATCAGTTTGGTGAACTAGATTGAGAAATTTTATATCAAATTGTGATTCCATAGATATCTTCCATACCTGAGCTTATTCTTTGCATTTTGGTGGCATATATGGCAACGTCTGTCTAATCAACAAGTTTTTAATGTCCATAATTTTTAATGACATCTTTTTTTGGTAAGCAAATTTATCATATGACTCGTCCATTTTGTTCACTTTAAAACATTTGATATTTTGTTCTCATATTAATCAGTGATAAATAAAGCCTTCCATCAATTTCATTGGTCAATTTCAAAACTAGACAATTTGATTGGCTGAACAAAATACAACTGGGCCATATTTTCATAATTTGTATAATTAGAGTTGGGAGCTTTCATTGGTCAATTTCAAAACTGGACAATTTGATTGGCTGAACAAAATACAACTGGGCCACATTTTCATAATTTCAGTAGGGAGAATTTACGTTATCTGTCCTATTTAGGGTGGGTTATATTGTATTAATCTTTTACCTACAAGAAAAACGCTATTCATTTTTTTTTATATTTTCACTTTTTGCTTCCAAAACATAGGTTATGACCCCTCATTGGAACGAGCTTGACAAGCTCGTTCCAATGAGGGGTCATAACCTATGTTTTGGAAGCAAAAAACGAAAATTTTTAGATGTACGAGGATGTTTTTTCCAAGTGGCGTCTGCAACTCAAGTTAGGTGATGGGTTAAAAAGTCATACTAAGTGGCTAATTTCTGTGTGTGTGTGTGTGTCAAATGATAAATAGAATATGAAATGAGTGTTTTTTCTCATATTTATGAAACTTGTCGGAAAATTCTTAGACTCATTTCATAAATATTATATGAGAAAAACACTCATTCCATATCCTCTATGTATCTCATAGTTGCCTAGCCCGATATTCAGTGGAGGTGAATAATGGCCTGAGAAACAGAAGATCTACTTTGTGTGGCCTTATTCAGAGTATTTTTGTCACAATTATTGCCCCTTATGGACTTGAAATTTGTTTCATTTTTACCATTCAACGCAGCTTAGGTTTTTAGCTCAACTTTGACGTAAGTGAAATTTGAGGTTATGCCATGACCCGTCGTCCATCTGTCCATCAACAATTCAATATGGCTTGGGCTAGAGGCCGTATTTATGAACCAATCTTTATGAAACTTCTTGAGTACTTTTGTTATCACCGTGGGACGAGAACAAGTGTTTTTGGGTGCGGACCGAAATTCAAGATGGCAACCAGCAGCCATTTTGTACCTTAGTTGGTGCAATGATTTTTTTTGTGCAGAACTTCTATATGAAGGTTCTGATTTGAATAAATTTTTTAATGAATGTTTAGTAACATGGAATACATCACATATAATACGGGTTTTTTTCTCGTGCAGAAATTATGCAAATTAGTTGAACTTTGATTTATTCAGTGCTACTTATACACAGTAAGTGCACATATCAATACAGCTCGGGCTAGAGGCTGTATTTATGAACCGATCTTCAGGAAACTTCTTGGGTACCTTTGCTATCACCTTGGGACAGGAACGAGTGTTTTGGGGTGCCTTTGTTATCACTGTGCTATGAGAACAAATATTTTGGGGCTCAGTCAGACCCACTCTGGGACTCAAAGATTTCTTTTCCAGTTTAGCATCTAACTGTCACCCACCTTTACAATACTTTACCTATACATTTGTTACAGGCTACGGTCAGCATTTATGTACAGACCATTACAATACTTTATATGTACCTTTGTTATCAGGTCATTACCGAGATGTGTGTCATTGCAGTGTCACATACTATACGTGTACATGTCTTACACAAGTTGAGCTACAGTGTCACTGACACTTTCATTTGAAGAATATGCAGTTCATTATACTCTTTGAATGAGATAATTTAGGATCAGTGCCATATATTATTTTGTAATAATTGATGACTAGTTGTATACAAACACCAGAAATGATTAAAATAATTTTAGGCAAACATCTCCCCCCATAGGAACTCTCAGGAAGTAGAGCAGTGCATGTTTACTGTGGTAAACATCATCTATTGTTCTGGTGGCCAATGAAAAGTCCCTCAAAGTTTTCAGTGTAAATATAAACTGTTGGCTAAACTTGATTTGATACAGTACAGTTTCTGTGGACTGGTCGTAATCCACGCGTGTGCAGTGATGTCCACGCACATGTTTACCAGTTAATAAAAATCATCAGTAACAAAATTTTAATTAATAAAGCACCGGATTGTACCCAGCGCTTCATTAATTAAATTTTTAATGATTAATCCTATAATTAGAGTTTGAAATCTGATATTATTGGAAATATTGTCCATCTGTAGAAAGTGACCAGTCCACAGCAGCAGGCCTGAAAATCCAGTCCACAGCAGCAGGCCTGAAAATAAGCAGTCTGACATTTGCAGAATGAGGTTCCCCTGAGTGTGAATTTGATGACGCTATCCCATACAATGGGCGAATTTATCCTCTGGGTACCTTTTTCTGTTTAGTTTTGAGATCCTGATTCAGATTGAGGTTTACAGAGGATAAATTTAGTGATGCTACCCTGCTGTGCAGGGTAGCATCACTAAATTCACCCTCAGGAGACCTCATTTTGTAGATGACTGTCTGCTTATTTTCTGGCTTGCACAGCATCCATACTGTACTTGTGTTGCAGTCATGATATAGCTGCAGATGCTGAATGTGACCTTAAACACCAGTAAATAAGTATTACATCTTATTCAGCTGTACAGTCAAGAAAAACAATATATGAGAGAGACTGAAACTTAAGTTTATTGTAATTAGAGTCTGGCTAGGCTGTTTTTGATTGACATGATCTATATTAAATCTTTTGAATTCAATTGAAAATTAGTATCCTCTGATTTTCAAAATAATAGAGCTGTATACATGTTTATTTATTGGAGTTTAATAACACTTTCAACAGACAGGATCACCTTGGGACAGTTTCACGGGTGGAGGAAGCCAGTGTGAACCACTGAGAAATGGCGTGCAACTAAGTCCACACAAGCAGGGTTAGCGTAGATTGAAGATAAGTGCACCATTAACATGCAGTGTGCCTTAGTACATCGTGCAACCGTTCCCCCACGTGGGCAGTTGGGATTACATTCCTTGCCCAAAGACACAAAGCAGTTGTCCTAGGGGGGGGGGGGGGGGGGGGAGAGGGAGGGGGGGTCTCGAACCATGGACCATTCTAGTTGTATACAAACACCAGTAATGATTAAAATAATTATAGGCAAACATCTCCCCCCATAGGAACTCTCAGGAAGTAGAGTATTGCATGTTTACTATGGTAAACATAATCTATTTTACTGGTGGCCAATGAAAAGTCCCTCAAATTTTTCAGTGTAAATATAAACTGTTGGCTAAACTTGATTTTATACAGTACAGTTTCTGTGGACTGGTCGTAATCCACACGTGGGCAGTGATGTCCACGCATACGTTTACCAGTTAATAAAAATCATCATCAGCAACAAAATTTTAATTAATGATTAATCCTATAATTAGAGTTTGAAATCTGATATTATTGGAAATATTGTCCATCTGTAGAAAGTGACCAGTCCACAGCAGCAGGCCTGCAAATAAGCAGTCTGACATTTGCAGAATGAGGTTCCCCCGAGGGTGAATTTGATGACGCTATCCCATGCAGTGGGCGAATTTATCCTCTGGGTACCTTTTTCTGTTTAGTTTTGAGATCCTGATTCAGATTGAGGTTCACAGAGGGTAAATTTAGTGATGCTACCCTGCTGTGCAAGGTAGCATCACTAAATTCACCCTCAGGAGACCTCATTTTGCAAATGACTGTCTGCTTATTTTCTGGCTTGCACAGCATCCATACTGTACTTGTGTTGCAGTCATGATATAGCTGCAGATGCTGAATGTGACCTTAAACACCAGTAAATAAGTATTACATCTTATTCAGCTGTACAGTCAAGAAAAACAATATATGAGAGAGACTGAAACTTAAGTTTATTGTAATTAGAGTCTGGCTGGGCTGTTTTTGATTGACATGATCTATATTAAATCTTTTGAATTCAATTGAAAATTAGTATCCTCTGATTTTCAAAATAATAGAGCTGTATACATGTTTATTTATTGGAGTTTAATAACACTTTCAACAGACAGGATCACCTTGGGACAGTTTCACGGGTGGAGGAAGCCAGTGTGAACCACTGAGAAATGGCGTGCAACTAAGTCCACACAAGCAGGGTTAGCGTAGATTGAAGATAAGTGCACCATTAACATGCAGTGTGCCTTAGTACATCGTGCAACCGTTCCCCCACGTGGGCAGTTGGGATTACATTCCTTGCCCAAAGACACAAAGCAGTTGTCCTAGGCAGGGCGGGGGGGGGGGAGGGGGGGTCTCGAACCATGGACCATTCTAGTTGTATACAAACACCAGTAATGATTAAAATAATTTTAGGCAAACATCTCCCCCCATAGGAACTCTCAGGAAGTAGAGTATTGCATGTTTACTATGGTAAACATAATCTATTTTACTGGTGGCCAATGAAAAGTCCCTCAAATTTTTCAGTGTAAATATAAACTGTTGGCTAAACTTGATTTTATACAGTACAGTTTCTGTGGACTGGTCGTAATCCACACGTGGGCAGTGATGTCCACGCATACGTTTACCAGTTAATAAAAATCATCATCAGCAACAAAATTTTAATTAATGATTAATCCTATAATTAGAGTTTGAAATCTGATATTATTGGAAATATTGTCCATCTGTAGAAAGTGACCAGTCCACAGCAGCAGGCCTGCAAATAAGCAGTCTGACATTTGCAGAATGAGGTTCCCCCGAGGGTGAATTTGATGACGCTATCCCATGCAGTGGGCGAATTTATCCTCTGGGTACCTTTTTCTGTTTAGTTTTGAGATCCTGATTCAGATTGAGGTTCACAGAGGGTAAATTTAGTGATGCTACCCTGCTGTGCAAGGTAGCATCACTAAATTCACCCTCAGGAGACCTCATTTTGCAAATGACTGTCTGCTTATTTTCTGGCTTGCACAGCATCCATACTGTACTTGTGTTGCAGTCATGATATAGCTGCAGATGCTGAATGTGACCTTAAACACCAGTAAATAAGTATTACATCTTATTCAGCTGTACAGTCAAGAAAAACAATATATGAGAGAGACTGAAACTTAAGTTTATTGTAATTAGAGTCTGGCTAGGCTGTTTTTGATTGACATGATCTATATTAAATCTTTTGAATTCAATTGAAAATTAGTATCCTCTGATTTTCAAAATAATAGAGCTGTATACATGTTTATTTATTGGAGTTTAATAACACTTTCAACAGACAGGATCACCTTGGGACAGTTTCACGGGTGGAGGAAGCCAGTGTGAACCACTGAGAAATGGCGTGCAACTAAGTCCACACAAGCAGGGTTAGCGTAGATTGAAGATAAGTGCACCATTAATATGTAGTGTGCCTTAGTACATCGTGCAACCGTTCCCCCACGTGGGCAGTCGGGATTACGTTCCTTGCCCAAAGACACAAAGCAGTTGTCCTAGGCAGGGCGGGGGGGGGGGGGGGGGGGGGGGGGGAACCATGGACCATTCGGTTTGAAGTCCAATGCCATAACTACTGAGCCACCACACTCCCCTGTATACATGTACTTTTACAATTATTATCAACAGGTTACTTTACAAATTGAGGGCAAGGACCAACTGCCAGAAATGAATGCCTTGTATTTATTTTCGACATTTTCCTGCTCAAACTTAACTTTTGCCATTTATTGACAACACTTGCAATGTTCTCATCCGTGAAGATGTCCAAAGCTGTGATTTTTATGGAAAAGAAGTCCACTTTTTAGGTTATTTTTTCTAAGTAGTGATTCTATCAGGTCAGGCTGTTTTGGGAAAGGGGGTGGTAGGTTCAGTTCTGGAGTTTGCCTTCAAATTTCATGATACCTGTTTTGTGTTTACTTTTGAAGGATTGGCAAGTTCAGTTCAGGAAGTTTGGGGGGGGGGGGGGGGGGTATATAGGAATCACCCTGTCCGTCCGTCTCTCTGTCTGTCTGTCCATCCTTGTAAGCGCAACTCCTCCTAAACCGTTTGAAGAATTTTCATGAAACTGTACACAATGGAAGAACTCCATATGAAGATGTGCATGAAGCAATATAATTCCGTTCTGACATTTCCAAGGGGAGATAATCTAACTTATACTATATGTCCATCCTTGGAAGCGCAGTTTCTCCTAAACCGTTTGAAGAATTTTCATGAAACTTTACTCAATGGAAGAACTCCATATGAAGATGTGCATGAAGCAATATAATTCCGTTCTGACATTTCCAAGGGGAGATAATCTAACGTATACATTTCAGGTGTGGGGGGGGGGGGTATCACTTTGTGAGTTTGCTCACAGTTCCTCTAGTTTTATGTCATCACTGAAAAATATTTTATAGCAACTTGTAAAAAAAAAACTATTGTTGTGCGACAACTATTGATATGTTGTTTTTTATATTTTATTGTTTCAGACATGCAGACCATCAACACATGCCAGGCATTATTTCTTCCAATTGGTGCATCTATATCTTTGTTAATTATGTTTTTGTTCTTTGATTCACTACAAATGCTTTTTGCCATATTTACTTCAGGTAAATATAATTTAACAAGCTTTTCATAAATTGATACTTTACAAACAAATATGAACAGCTCCTGAAACTCTCTTGGAGCATTATTGGTTGAGTTGTGTTAACAACTGAGACTTATGGTTTGGTGACGAATTTTGAATTATGATTGATGACCGGGTTATGGACATGCAACATTCTGCAGTTGCCACCACAACTCGATGCCTGTATCTTCGAAGGACTCCTCTTCTCCATGATGCATATCATTTGCTTTCCTCCGTATATTTTGAATTAGTTGAGTGCAGTTTCATAGGGTTTTTTTCCACACATTATATTCATGACACATTGTACCATTTTTATAAATGTTTGTCAGCTACAAAAAGTTTGGATTCTCAAGACAGTAAAAACAGTCAAATTATATAAAATGCTAGCAGTTTACCCTTAACCCTTTACCCAACCTGCACGCTTTCAAAATTTGTTTTTAATTTTTGTTTTCAAAGTTTTCAAAATTTTTCAACAAAACCATTTCATATGCCCCCCCTCATTGGAACCAGTTCGACAAGTTTGTTCCAATAAGTGTATGTGTGTGTGGGTGGAGGGGGGGGGGGGGGGGCACATCATAAGGTTTTGTTGAAATTTCAATTGTAGGATTTCTAAATTATGTGGGGAGATGTGACCATTTGGTTAGATAAAGGGTTAACTATGCTAAAACATAGACAGTAAAATTATTTGCCGTTAACCCTTTACCTAACACAGCGGTAAAAAACAGTCAGAAAATTAACCAGAATAAGCCTACCACAGCGTAAAATATCTCTGTACTTTCTCAATAAAAACCATGCAAATATGGATTGCATTAGAACCAGCTCGTTGATATCCGTATTTGATGGTTTTATTGAAAATTGTGCAATTTGTTTTTGGAAATGTGAAATTTAATTTATTTTAAAAAAATATGGTTTTAGGTAAAGGGTTAAGTCATGTACGATCAGCTTATGTTTTTTGTTAATCTGCTCAGAATTGCTTTGCTCATTTACACATTCACTCAACTTATCTTGGCACAGGGATCTAAATTCCCTCAAATTAGTGATTGTTTTAAACAAACTTAATGGGATAAGATTCAAATTTGTTCAAATCATTTCCCTAAGCTCATATCTGGGCTCACAATTGGAGCCTGAATATTAACTTAGTGGAATATGAGGAATATTCTTTAACCCTTTACCCTTTACCCAATGCAGACGATATCAAAATTTATTATTTTAAATTTAATTTTTTAAAATTTTTCCAAAAATTTCAACAAAACCATATCATGTGACCCCTCATTGGAACGAGCTCGTTCCAATGAGGGGCCACATGATATGGTTTTGTTGAAATAATTTTGAAAAAATTTAATTTTTTCAACTGCTCAATTTGCATATTACGCGGGCGGATGCAGGCGATTCGTTAGGTAAAGGGTTAAAAATCTTCTTCAGATTCACCAAGAAGGATCTTTTGATATTTGGTTAAAAACCACTACATCTCCTAGATTGAAGTTTATGCGGAGTGTTAAGCTTGTCTGAGTTTTGCGGGTGCCAGAGACGTTTGAAATTTAGCACAGAACCCAATGGAGAATGGACTATTTGAAAGCCAATGTGAACTACAGAAAACTCGTCTGAATTTTCTGTTTGGGCTCGCCAGAGGCTCGCCAAAATGGAAAATTCTTAGACTCGTTTCATAAATATTATATGAGAAAAACACTCATTCCATATCCTCTATATATGACAATATTCATTGCAATCATTAGTGTCACGAACCAGTTACATTCAGACACTTCTATTAATTCATTCTTTCTTTTTTCAGTTTTAGCCACCGTAGCTTTTGCATTCCTTCTATTACCTATGTGTCAGTACATTATTAGACCATGTTCCAATGGTCAAAAGTAAGTTAATCCTTTAAGCTATATATTACACTTATGAGGTTCATTTGCTATCATTAAGTAGTTTATAGAAACAAAAAGGATGTGTGACAAGCTTTATAGAATTATGTGATTTATTTGAACTTCATGCTCAAATTTTGCACAATGAAGATGATCCAATCTATTTCAAAATTATTATACACCAACTTATTATTCAAAAAGTGGGGTATACCGGATTGCGCCCATTCGTGGGTCTGTGCATCCGTCCGTACATCTGTCCGTCTGGATTCGGATGTCTGTTTGCGTTATAACTTCAACACATTACAACTCCGTTTTCGACGAAATTTTGATACAGATGTTCATTATCACGAGATCTTTAAGCAGCATCAGCCGTTTTGCTGTTGGAATATTTTTTCTGTGAGTTATGGCCCTTTGAATATACAAAAATAGGCTATTTTTTGTCTGTTCGCCTCATCTCTCAGGTTTGGGTTATTGGATCTCAATGAAATTTGGAATGAAAATTTTTTGTGGGAAAGGCTTTCAAATGAGTCTCTAATATTTCTTACTTTTCACCTTTTAAACTTATCCTCCTTTTTAACTTTGAAAATTTGCTCTTTGCCTCGTATTTCAGGTTTGGGTTATCAGATTTCAATGACATTTGGAATGAAGATTGTTTATGGGAAAGGCTTTCAAATGAGTCATGTCCCTGCAGTAAAACAAAGAAAATGCATGCAAATCACCTCCCCACATATGGCATTATGTCTTGTTCTATAAGGTTTAGGTTATCAGATTTCAATGAAATTTGAAATGAAGATTGTTTCTGGGAAAAGCTTTCAAGTGAGTTACGACCCTGCAGTAAAACAAAGAAAATACATGCAAATCACCTCCCCACACATGGCATTATGTCTTTATTCTACATCTCTTTTGTGGATGGTCTAATTGTCACAGTCTAAAGCCACAAAACTGGCTTTCAGCACTTTTCAGTAGAGCCCTGATAGTGGCTTCTAGCACTCTACCAATTAAGAGGCATACAATAAAGTGGGCACTATTGTACCAATAATTTTATTCTGCTCAGCTCAGCTCCAATTTCAATGCACTTTCAATATAATTAGTTTTGTTTCAAAAATCAAAATTTATTAAAGTACATAATAGAAAATCAGTTTTAGTGTATAGAATAGGTTGGATTTTCAGTTTTTTAGGTAAAGGCTTAACTCCTTGCATGCTGCTGGCAGATATTCATCCTGCCCAGGATACAAAATCTCTTACTACAGAAATTAATATAATTTGGGCACATTTAACCAAATTTCCCCCTGTAAATTGAATAGGCATTTTATTCAGTGATTTCTTGAGTTAAATTTAGTTGAGTTTTTCATCAAATCTAGTCATGGCTGCTTCAAAGCAGCCATGACTAGATTTGATGGAAAATATTTTTAATATACTCAGCGGGTTAATCAAAGCAGCCATAACTAGATTTGATGAAAAATATTTTTAAAATACTCGGCGGGTTAAGAGTTAATTCCCACTTCACTTTTTACAGAAACAAATCAGGTGCCCCAAACATGCAGTCTTAAGAAAAACTTTAAGTTACAATACTAGTACCTTGGCTGATGTTGCTATACAGACAGTCAAAACTTACTTGGAAACAACTAGGGTGTAGATTGTCAAAGAGTAGTAAAACTGTATTATTTAAAATTTCCAGACCTTTATGGGTTAAATATAACTACAACCAATCTGATGACAAAATCTATGCCACTGATAAAATAGAGTCCCAAACATAAACATATAATTCCTCTAATATTTTTTTTTATTTCTTTTCTCTGTTCTATAGAATATCATTTGGATTATGCGGAAGATACACAGCGGCAGAAATTCTCTCCTTCTGTCTTTCCTTTTTTATTGTGTGTATATGGGTGCTTACAGGACATTGGCTTCTAATGGATGGTAAGTATAGATTAACTTATTCACTTTTTAGCTCACCTGAGCGAAGCTTAGTGGGAGCTTTACTGATCACATTCCGTCCATCGTCATCTGGCGTTAACTTTACATTATCGACTTCTCCAAAACCACTAGCCCAATTTCATTCAAATGTTGTGTAAATGTTTATTACCTAATGCCAATTCAGATTTGTTCAAATAAAGTTGCCCCTCCTCCTGGGTGGTGCCATGTCCCCAAAGGGCACCAAAATCTTTGAAAATCTTCTTCTCATGAATCAGCAGTAGCAGAGACTTGATATATGGTATGCAGTTTCCATTTAAGGTGTAGACTCAGATTTGTTCAAGAGAAGTTCGATGGGCTATATTTGGTGTCGTTATGGGAAGGGCAAAATTTTTGGCCCCGCCCCAAATTTCTATTTTCTGAACCGAGAGGCTGATTTGAACCAAATTTTATGTGAGGGCTTATTGGGTCATAAGTACCTAATTTATGCCAAATTTTTTTTCCCATAGCCCCGTGGGAAGCACAGGAGCTAAAAATAGAAAAAAATTAAAACGCCCATATCTCCAAAACTGCACGGCACTGAGAATTTTTATTTGGTGTGAAGCTTCCTTAGGACCAACAGAAAGGATTGGTCAAAAAAAATTGCCATCGGTTTTATCATAGGGTACAGTTTCGAGACTTTGAAAAAGTGCTGAGTCAGCATTTTTTAAGAAAAAATGGGAAAAACATTTAAGACTACTTTTCTCCCAAACCACTGCTCCAAAAGCTTTCAAATTTCACATATACATCCTTGGAAGATTGTTTCACACGTTTATTGAAATCAATTCCCTGGGTCCATATTTGGGCTCTCTATGGGAGACCAAATGTTTAAATTAGTGCAGTATGAGGAATATTCTTTAAAAATCTTCTTCTTCAGATTTACCAATAAGAATCTTTTGATATTTGGTATGCAGCATGCTTAGGGGGGTGAGATTCAAGTTTTTTCAAGCCAAGTCCCTGGGTTCATATTTGGGCTCACTGTGGGAGCCTGAATTATAACTTCATTCAATATGAGGAATTTTTCTTTAAAAATCTTCTTCACATTCAGCAGTCAGAATGTTTTGATATTTGGCATGCAGCATCCTTAGTGGGGTAAGATTCAAGTTTCTTCAAGCCATGTCCCTAGGTTCATATTTGGGCTCACTGTGGAAGCTCGAATTGTAACTTTAGTTCAAAATGAGGAATTTCTTTAAAAATCTTCTTCAGATCCAGCAGTCAGAATATTTTGATATTTGGTATGCAGCATCCTTAGGAGGGTGAGATTCAAGTTTGTTGAAGCCAAGTCCCTGTGTTCATATTTGGGCTCCCTGTGGGAGCCCGAATTATAACTTAGTTCAATATGAGGAAATTTTCTTTAAAAATCAATTCTCTGGGTTTTATATTTAGGCTACCATGTCAGGTGAGCACCCTCAGGCCCCATGGGGCCTCTAGTTATTTCTAGTCAATACATATTGTCAAAAGAATAGGTCGCAAAAATTGATGTTTGAAAACTTTGTTTTTTGATAGTTGCTCATTCTTTTAATAAATCCCAAATTCCTCACTAAAATTGAAAACTTTGTTAGTTGCTCATCCTATTAACCCTTAAGCCCCCATATAGCCCCAAACCGCCACTTTTATATTGCATTGAAGCAGGTGCTCCCTTGTGTAATCTTTTTTATTACTCTTGTGTGTAGACTGAATTTTCCTTGGCAGTGGTTCTACATCACTGCTGGCTGCCTGTATAGGCAGCCAGCAGTGATGTAGAACCACTGCCAAGTCATCAATAACTATGTAAGCAGAAAAAGGCCATAAATACTTTAAAATTAATCTGAGGACTTAAGGGTTAAAAAATCCAAAATTCCTCACTAAAAATCACATAGAACTGATTTTGCTTTCATGTCATTTTCCATATGGATACTTACTTGCCTCTTTCTTTGGGATGCAAGCACATTTGCATGAATCTAACTTAATCCTTTTATGAGTCCAATTATAGCAGCAGAAAAGTCAAAATGTGAGGTGAGGTGGCCACCAGTCAATACTTTCCTTCCACAACACTCACTTGTGTGGAATGAATAGATAAAACTGGTCACCAAACGTCTTAAAGATTTATTACAGGCTAATTTCTGCAGCTTCCAACCAGGTGTCCTAACATGTAATTATGGGAAAGTTATGTAAACAATAGTCAATAACTCCAGCAGTGGTTTCAGGGTTTGCCTTGGATGCCACAACTTAACCGCAACTTAACTCGGTGAGCTCTGTCAAACAAGATTGATTTGCCTATTTTTCTACTTGCATTATGGGAAAACTTTGCAGCATGTAATTTAAATATTTCAACATCAATGTGAAGGTGGTTAACCCTTGACTCAACGCAGACGATATCAAAATTTATTATTTTAAATTTCATTTTTTCAAATTTTTCAAAAAATTTCAACAAAACCATATCATGTGACCCCCTCCTTGGAATGAGCTCGATGAGATTTTTTGAAAAATAATATTTTTTCAACTGCTGAATTTGCATATTACGCGGGCGGATGCAGGCGATTCGTTGGGTACAGGGTTAACTAGAAATTACTGCAAAACTAATAGACTCATTTCAACAAAACCATCCGTGACCCCCTCATTGGAACAAGCTCATCAAGCTCATTCCAGTGAGGGTACACATGATATGGTTTTGTTTAAATTTTTGGAAAACTTAAAAAGAGAAATTAAAATAATGCATTTTGATATTGTGTGTGTTTGTTAAAGAGTTGAAGATTAAGTGAGGTTAAAATGTGTTATTTATATTTACAGCTCTTGGAATGGGATTTTGTGTAGCTTTTATTGCTTTAGTGCGACTTCCAAGTTTGAAGGTATCAACATTGTTATTAGTGGGTTTGTTGGTGTATGATGTATTTTGGGTAAGTACTCATTAATATGATACCCTTTTACTCTTTCATAATCCTATAAAATAGAGTTGGCTAATGAAGCATTTTAACATGTTAAAGTATAGGCTCTTTGATTAGTGTTTATATGGCAGGGTTCCCGCGGGCCTTGAAAAGTCTTAAAAAGTATGGAATTTTAAAAAAAAAATTCAAGGCCTTGAAAAGTCTTGAATTTGAAGTCTGGGCCTTGAAAAGTCTTGGAAAACGGGACATTTCTAAATATGTAACATGCTTTGCTCTAATAGTGCAAAGTATGTTACATACTTGTAGTGCAAATAGTCTTGAACAGTATTGAATTTTGTTTTTTCCATCATTGAAAAGTCTTGAATTTGCATTGAAAAGGGTATAGAAAAGTCTTGAATTTGCCCCCCCCTGAAAAGTGCAGGAACCCTGTATGGTTGTACAGGGTCACATATTTCAAGATGTCATTAAAGAGTAAAATTACTAGAACAGCCTTCTCAGTATTTATTTATTTATTGGTGTTTAAGGTCACATATTTCTGCACAATGGCTAATCATGACCTTGACAGTTTTACGAGTGGAGGAAGCTGGAGTACCCAGAGAGAACCACCAAGCAACTACGAGCAATTGTCAGCTTCCCAACATACTAACTCCACACAAGCAGGGTTAGCATTGGTTGAAGACAGTGCACCATCAACATGCACTACGCCTTAGTGCACAATGTCACCGTGCCCCCACATGGGCAATGGGGGTGAAAGCCTTCTCAGTAAATACTATTGCAAGTGCGCTCAGCTTCAGCCTATAACATCTTTTTTGTCATGTCATATTACAAATAATTTCAAATCAAACCTTTAATGTCATATGAATGGTTGCATGGATCACCTTTGCAAACACTGTATGTAGTTTTGTTTGTTTATTGGCTTTTAACCCTTAACCCTTTACCTAACATGAAAAGCAGACAACACTTGCAAACAAAAGTTTTGAATAACTATTTTTTTCATTTTTTGTCCCAAAAACATAGGTTATGACCCCTCATTGGAACGAGCTCAACGAGCTCTTTCCAAAAAGGGGTCATAATCTATGTTTTTGAAGCAAAAAATGAAAAAATAATGACCATTAATTGACCACTTTTGTGAATAGCGCTGGCCGGTTTTGGCTGTTACGTTGGGTAAAGGGTTAAGGGCCTGGACAATTGTACTGAATTCACACCTGACCACAGTCTGTACATGTCCAGTGGCTTAACCCTTAAAGGCCTGTTTCTGACTTTTCAGACCTCAGAACAGGCGCCCTTAACTGGTAGAGTGCTGGAAGCCCTATTTTGGGCTTTACTAAAAGTGACAGGCAATAACTGTCTGTAGCTACATTCTGCCTGAGGAAGCCTTTATTGTCCCTGATCAGATTTTTTATACAATACCTTGCTCTCTGACATTTAATTGGATAGTGCCTATAAGGCACTATCCAATTAAATGTAATAGAGCAGTATATGATGAGCTTTGATTTGTTGTCAGAAAAAACTCAGCACTTTACCAGTTAACCCTTTACCTAACATGAAAAGCAGACGACACTTGCAAAAAAAATTCTTGAATAACTAATTTTTTTCATTTTTTGTCTCAAAAACATAGGTTATGACCCCTCGTTGGAACGAGCTCGACGAGCTCGTTCCAACGAGGGGTCATAACCTATGTTTTTGAAACAAAAAATGAAAATATTTCGAAAATTAATATGCCATTTTTGAGAATAGCGCTGGCCGGTTTTGGCCGTTACGTTGGGTAAAGGGTTAACATGCCATTATGAGGAGGTCCAGCTGACAATAGACAAATTACCTAGGTAGTGGTTTCTAGTCTTAACAGGCAGCCAAGAATTTAAAGAGAAATCACTGTAAAGACATTAGACTATAGAGACTGTGGAATGGTGAGAATTCAAGACCCTTGTCCAGGCCCTTGATGGTTAACAGTGATTTCTTAACAGACAGCCAAGTCTTGACTATATACCCCTGCCTATGTAATTTGTATATTGTCAGCGGGACCTACTCATGATGGCTTGTTAAGGGCACCAGTTCTGAGGACGTAAAAGTTGGAAATGGGCCTTTAAGGGTTAACAACACTTTAGCAACATATAGTGTATGACAGTTTTGGAGGCGGTGAAAGCCAGAGAGAACCACTGGGCAATGGTGAGTAACTGTCAGCCTCTCGAGTTTTACTAATCCATCTTGTAAGTTGGTACACTTGCTGTCTACTTATTACATGGCTGGAAGCAAGTTGTATCATTATCACATCTATGTCTATGTTCACAGAGTGATCATGCTTGAACATTGTAGGTATCTGGCTAAGAGGGGGGGGTGGTGGCATCGCGGTAACTGGTTCTCGTCAGATCACTGAAGTTAAGCAGCGTCGAGAACGGTTAGTAGTTGGATGGGTGATCATTTCAGCGACTGATTCGTGCTCCCACGTTGTGTCCTTGGGCAAGACACTTCACCTTTTGAAGCCTCGATCTCACCTCTGGGGGTCATATATCGATCCGTCCTGACAGACTCGTTGATATATGCCTAGAGGTGCGGAGTCAACTTCAATGCACATTCTCAGAAATTCACATAGTGGTAATAACCTACATGTATGCATGAAACGGATACAATTTGATTTGAGATGTAGTGTACAGTTTGGGATGTTATGAGTTGTGTTTGAAGTGTACTTAAGTCTCTTCTGTTTCTGGGAGTGAAGAGTTTATTTCTGTTCATTTCTGTTCTCTTAAGCCAATTTTTTACTTTCAAACTTAAATATTATTACAAATTGATAAATGTTTCAGAACTTTGATAATGTGTACAGCCTAAAATGTCAACCATTTGACCTCATGTAAATATTTCACACATTTTTTTCTTTTTTTGGAATTTGAAAAGGTATGAATAAATTATAGAATTACTGGGTATCACGAGAAATATTTTTTTTTTTAAAAGTGCATGCTATGGTGACAACATGATTCATATCATCCTTTAATATCTTTGATTTCAGGTTTTCTTTTCTTCGTATATATTTAGTGCTAATGTCATGGTAAAAGTAGCAACACGACCAGCTGAAAATCCTGTAAGTATCTACTCTTGTTTATTCATTCTACTATTTATATTACAGCCTTATCTGAAATTTTGGAACAAGTTTTTGTATACCTGCCTAATTAAATCTGTTTGCATGGACAGTAAGCAGGGTTCCTGCAAGGCCTTGGATTCAAGGAACGGCATTGAATTTGATTTAAAGGTCATTCAAGGCCTTGATATCACAGGGAGTCTTGAAAAGCCTTGAATATTCATGAAATATAAATGCCGATGAAGCTTGTAATCATTACGGAATAGTGTTATATGTGAGGGTCTGACCTCTGATCATTACTCCATCCTCCCGCTTTCCTTGTAGGAAAGTGGGACGATGGGGTCATGACCAGAGATCATAGTTAGGACAAGTGAAGACAAGGCCTTGAATTATCCTTGAATTTGTCTATTGGAGGAGCTTGAAAAATGCTGAAATATATTGCAAAACAACCTTGAATAGTCTTGAATTTTATCAGTCCTTGTGTGTAGGAACCCTGGTAAGGGAGAGAAGGCAGATGGGGATAGCTGAATAGGTACAGTGAAGCCCACTTAATTGGATATCTCTTTACTGACCCCCGTGGGAACCCCGGGAAGTGAAGCAGTGCTTGTTTACTGTGGTAAACAAGCTCTGTTTCACTGGTAAAATAGGACCCAGTCACTAATGCTTGGGGTGCGAGTCCTCTAAAATAGGCAACATGGGGTATAAACGATTGACTGACCTTGACTTTATCTCCATGTTGTGGTCATGATTAGCCATTGTGCAGAAGTATGTGACCATAAACAATAATAACAATAACATCTCTTTACTGAATAATCCTGTTAATTGAATATAATTTCCCAACACAAAACCATTTACCATACCTCCAGTACAATTTCACCTGTTAATTGAATATAGGTTATAGAGTAAACTCCTGTTAATTGAATAAAAAATCTTGTAACCTGTCGAGAAATTACCCTGACTCTCCCCAGTTTTTCTTTGTTTATAGACCTATTTGGCCTCAGTACATCCAATACGGGCATTTAATCTATCATATATTTCTTGACAGAGCTCAGGGAGCTCTATCAAACAAGATATAATAGAATAAATGCTAAGTTTATCTCTAGAATACAGGGAAGTGGAACATCCCTGTTAATTGAATACTCCTGTTAATTGAATAATTTTCATTGGCAAAGTGGCTATTCAATTAACAGGATTCTACTGTATTAAGTGTTATGTTCTCACCAATATATGCATAAATTTAGTTTCTGCTCAGTAATAACTGATTAAAAGGAAAGCAAGTTTGATTTATTAGTTTACTGCATGAATTTTTAGGCCAGCTCCATTGGCTGAAATGACATTATATTTAACTTGCATTTTGCTTTTTTCCGCATTTTTTAAATAAGCTTAAAATTGTCTAATTGTACCGGTAATTTAGAACATAAGATCTTTTAAAACAGTTAATGTACTCAGTGTAGTTTCCCATGCAAGAACTTATAAAGCAGTGAACTGAATGTAATCACATTCTATTTGTAATGTATCTTATGCTGATTGGAGCCCCACTGTCTACAGCGAGTGCCCTTTACTGATCAGCCTGTCTATGCATTTGTCCATCCGTGCATCTCATGTTTTAAACACTTTTTTCAGCTATCGATAACAATATTGAAAGGATTTTTGTGTCGCCGCCCCACGAAGTGGGGAGCGACATATAGGGATTACTTTTGTCGTCTTGCGTCGTCCATGTTTTAAACACTTTTTTCAGCTATCGATAACAATATTGAAAGGATTTTTGTGTCGCCGCCCCACGAAGTGGGGAGCGACATATAGGGATTACTTTTGTCGTCTTGCGTCGTCCGCGTCACACTTTCTCTTATCCGCCACTCCTCTTTAACCTATGAATGGATTTTGATGAAACTTTCAGTGATTCTTTATCACATAATGGCATTGTGCACCTCCTATTTTATTTTTTGATCCGCTGTATTTTTTCCAGAGTTATGCCCCTTTTCCACTTAGAATTCTGTCTGAAACGCCACACTTTCTCTTATCCGCCACTCCTCTATAACCTATGAATGGATTTTGATGAAACTTTCAGTGATTCTTTATCACATAATGGCATTGTGCACCTCCTATTTTATTTTTTGATCCGCTGTATTTTTTCCAGAGTTATGCCCCTTTTCCACTTAGAATTCTGTCTGAAACGCCACACTTTCTCTTATCTGCCACTCCTCTTTAATCTATGAATGGATTTTGATGAAACTTTCAGTGATTCTTTATCACATAATGGCATTGTGCACCTCCTATTTTATTTTTTGATCCGCTGTATTTTTTCCAGAGTTATGCCCCTTTTCCACTTAGAATTCTGTCGGAAACGCCACACTTTCTTTTATCCGCCACTCCTCTTTAACCTATGAATGGATTTTGATGAAACTTTCAGTGATTCTTTATCACATAATGGCATTGTGCACCTCCTATTTTATTTTTTGATCCGCTGTATTTTTCCCAGAGTTATGCCCCTTTTCCACTTAGAATTCTGTCTGAAACACCAGGTGACACACGTCTTCCATGGAAGACTCACATCTAAGTTTGTATGTAGCTTCCTGGTACTTACAGATCAAGTTTCAATTCCATTCTGCTTGGTTGGTTTATTACAGAGTTATTGCTCTTGAACATAGAAATTGGATAGTTATAACAGACTTTCCGCACTTTTCTTCACCAGTGCTAACAATTTCATTCCGATCATTTCATTTATCAAAGGGTGATTGCCCTTGAACTTGGAAATTTCACATATTAGCTGTGGTTATAGCTCCTCATCCATCATACAGACTGCTGTTGTTGGAAATTTGACTGGAAAACAAGATTTCTCATTATAAATATCTCTTGTATGTAATAATATACCGTATTTACTCTATGTATTGGGACACTCTATGATTTGGGACACATATTTTTTCCAGAAAACTATATTTTTTTTTATGCTCCAAAGTTTGGGACATTCAGATTTGTTTCCAGTTGGCCCGTCGCTAATAGCAGACGACACTCATAGAAAAAATTCTTGGGTAACTAAAAATTTTCATTTTTTGGTTCCAAAACATAGCTTATGATCCCTCATTGGAACGGGCGCAATACGCTCGTTCCAATGAGGGATCATAAGCTATGTTTTGGAAGCAAAAAATGAAAATATAAAAAAAAATCGGATGGCGATTTTCGTATATAGTGATGGAAAACGAATCACACACAACTTTATTCAGCATCAAATCAAGACCAGGCTCTGTTCTTTCCCCATTTTCTAAGAATTGGGACACCTGTGAAAATAATTATTTTCAGCTCTCCCAATACATAGAGTAAATACGTTAACCATGGTATAAATACCCTGGACCCTGGAAAAAAAAACAGCTATTCGGTACATCCTTTCACTGGTCTCTCAAGACATGTTGTCTCTCAAGGAAGGTTTTACTGTACTGTATACTGTTTGAATTGCAAACCGTTTCAAATGCGGGGCACACAGTGATGGCTCCCATCACTTGGCATCTAGTTAGCTATTATAGATGTGTTAACAATTCCCAACAATTTTAATCAATTTTAGCCTGAAAATGTGTGTGTAACCAGTTTTTTGGTGCTTCTTTTGAACATGCATTTTGTAACTATTTTTTACTGAAGTTTAAAGTGTATAAAATGTTGTTTGTAGGTATAATTGATATGTGTGGCCTTGAACTGCTTCAGCTATCAGCTCTGTTAACCCTTTACCGAACATGAAAAAGCAGACGACAATTGAGAAACAAAATTCATGAATAACTAATTTTTTTCGTTTTTGTCTCAAAAACATAAGCTATGACTCCTCATTGGAATGAACTCGATGAGCTCATTCCAAAGAGAGGTCATAAGTATGTTTTAAGACAAAAATTTAAAAAATAATGAAAATTAATTGGCGATTTTTGTGAATAGCGCAGGCCAGTTTTGGCTGTTAAATTGGGTAAAGGGTTAATATAAAAAAATATTTCTTTCATAACTTTATTTTGTCCACGTAAGATTGAGAATTTAACCCATTATTTATTCTTTGACACAGCTTATTGAGCCCTCTCAAAGAAGGTATATTTTGTTAAATTTCCCATTGCTCTGTGGGAAATGCCTTGCTTGGTATTCTGACTTCAGTTCTGGTAATCGACTGTTTAGTGCCCCAGACAAATTCCAGAGTTAGTGACAGCATAACAGCTGTTTGTTACACACCGGTGGAATGGATGTTTTGAACACTTTCCCATAGAGTGTCATAAGACAGCTTTATGAAAAATGCATACAGAAGAGCTAATGATCTGGGCTGATCAGCTTTTGTTGGTAGTTGCATATTTTTGTATTCGAAAGACATATTTTATCACTGCACGACTGTCAAGAATGTCTCCATTAAGAATGGATTCCATTTTTTAGAGAGAAGGGTATAGATATGGGAGGAAAAATATTATCTTGTCCTCTCAATTCTCTATTCTGTCAGTATCAGTCTGTTTAAAACATTGTCTGTTATCAACCAGAGTTTTTTCTTTTTTCTTTCAGGTTGGTTTATTTGCAAAAAAATTTCACTTAACTGGTCTTGTCCGAGATGCTCCCAAATTGTCGCTTCCTGGAAAACTGGTGTTTCCTAGGTATTCATAAATTTTTTTTAATCTATTTTTATAGATTTTGGTATTTATTAACACAATCATAAACTTTTCTGAATACATCTTTTCAGCATCTTGTTAGAATGAAACTAGCGTTATCATCATTTCTAGGATTAGGAGGAAATTTGAAACTTTAACATTATTATTTTTTTTTTTTTAAATTTTATTCTCCTAAAATTGTTTAGGGAAAAAGTGTGAGAGGTGAAGGTCACAGCAGCCTTGTAATTGAATTCCATTCTATAACTAAAATATCTGCTCTTTAAAATTATGCTTGACCAATTGAAGCCCATTGTGACATGTACAGTACAGGCATGTGGACTGGTCACTTTCCATGTGTGGGCAATATTTCCCCGGATGCAATAATATTAGATTCCAAACACTAATTATAGAAATAATCATAAAAAATTTAATTAATGAAGCACTGGGTACAACCCGGTGCTATTTTAATATTTTTATACTGTACCAATGACCCAGACTTAGCTGGTGCTAACTCTAACAAAACCAGGGCCAAACACAAATTTTGCCCCCCAATCCCCAAAATTTGCATCCAAAACAAAAAGAAATCATGTCCTAAAGGACCTCCATACTACGCCTCTACTGCGCATGCGCAGTGACGCAGTCGTCCCGAAATTGGCGCCAATTATCATTCTCTGTTTGGCCCTTCATTAGTCAACATCTCACTGATCTTTGTGCTTGTAAATCTCAGTTTAAAGGATGCCAGACACGTAATTTTTGGAGAAAATGTGATTCTAAGGAGGATAGAAGGAGGAGAGGAAAAAGAAGTGGCAAAAAATAATCAGGGCTGTACTTAAAATTTTTTGATGAAATTATGTTAAGTTGCCTATTTTCGAGGCATGGGCCTCTCGTTGTCATTCTTGCTAATTGTTGCACTGCTTATTCAGTGTTTCCTCTCCCCTAGCCTTCTAAAGTCCCCCCTGGCAATTCTCCCATGCTTTTGGCATATTTTTGAGAAATTTCATTTCTAAAATTTCCTGGGAGAGTTGCTTGGTTACAGAATGTTTTCTGTTATTTTCCCCACAGTTACGTTTTCACCCATGGGTGTATAACGTTTGTGTTCTGCATCTTCCATCTGATGTTCTACAGATTCTCCCCTGGGAGTCTCTGTTTTGCATCAGATAGAGTGTAATTGATGACTGATTCCGGGCCAGTTTTTTCAGTGCCTGGAGTCATGTTTTCTAGTGTGTTTACACTGTTTGTTTTCATTGGCAACAGCCTTTTTTGAGGGGGGCTGTTTGCCTTTGTGGTAGTTTATCTCATTATAAGATACATTTATATTATCCGAAAGTGTCTCATTAATTATTTTATATAAATTTAAAATTTTTGACCACACTTTGCCATCGGATCCATCGGGGCTCAACGTTACTTTTCAGCAACTTGGGCTTCTCTGAAAAAATATTTTTTCAAAATTATTTTGTTTTGCAATTGTTTTTTCATTTATTAATGGATCATGTTATTATGTATCTTTGTGTCAGGGGTTTTTGCGAGTAACTAGGACTTATTGTTGTTCTTTCACAATGAAGGGACGTTGTTCAAATTGTAATAGGAAGAAATCTTCCTCTGACTTTCATGATCATTGTATTAATTGTAGTCAGTGTTCTCGCATTAATCCCTGTCCTATATGTGAACATTGGGATGAGAAACATTGGAAACGTGTGTCACGATATGTTGTTTCTGGAGAAAGAGCAATGCCGGCTCTTTCTCCACAAGGTCACTCTACTCTCTCAGTTTCTATTTCAGAGGAACCAGAACAGGGTGATGTTTCCATGTTATCTTCTTCAAGTGTGCGTCCGTCGTCACAAATGAATTCAGAGCTAGCGGCAAAAGTGCTCATGGAGATTAGACAAATGTTGTCCGCTAGCTCGCCCGGTGTAGCGTCCATTCACCGAATGGTTCGGCAGCCGGGTTCGTCCGATGCGGTCCAAGAGGAAATTTTGGGTGATGCGAGCACTATAAACATAATAGATGCACACCCAGTGACGGCGGATAGTAAGCGAGAACGGAGGAAGCCTTTTAGTCCAGTTCCTAGCTCGTCCAGGTCCAGCCGGGCCGCGAGCGAGAGAGGTCCCTCTCTCGTACAACAACATCTGGGACCAGATGTTGTGGTACAAAATGTGTCTTTAGCGGAGCATACGTCCGTCGCTCGGGACGCTCCGTTGTATAAGCAGTCCGCAGAGACTGTTAAGGCTTCCTCTTCTCGTCAGCGCACACGACTGCACCTTGGCTGCGTGACCGCCGATATATTACCAGCTTCGCCGATGAAGGATTCTTCGGCGACCAGGTCACACCATCCGGCAGCCAGGGATTCGAGACCGATGGACTCCGGACGTTCGCATAGGAAAAGTATGCGGGAGCCATCTGATGCGGAGCTGCCCTCGGCGAAGCAGCGAAAGACTGCGCCTCCGCAGGTCTTGACGCCGGACATTCTTGTGCAGATAGCACAGCTTATCGCAGCATCCCAGCAGCCGACAGAAACGGTGTCGGATCGAGAATTATCCGACGGCGCTGGGTCGGTATGCTCCGCCGAAGCATCGGGGGCGGACGACCGGGAACATCGTGAGGTCCGACCGGATGGTGAAAGGGATACGGATGACTTGGAGCTATCCCTTTCGGAACAACATAAAGCTGCCGTGGACTTCATCCGGCACTTTCTCCCTCAAGTTGTTCCGTCGGGCCAGATTGTTGCGCTTCCGGACAAGAGAATTATAGCGTCATTGGACTCTGAATTTTTTGAGCGGTTCAGGGACATCGCTCCCGAGTTTCCGTCGCAGTCCAATAATGTTGCTAGAACATTTGAATTATTGAACGACGCTATATTTAAACTTGCTTCCAGGACAGGGAAAGCAGGTTTCTTGTCCGCTAATACTCTCAACCTGCCTTTCATTAATGCAAGGAATAAATTCGAAATGGCAGGACAGGGTATACCGAGAGTTCCTCTGCGTATGGACGACGAGGCGGAAGACTTAGAGCTATCATTACCGTCGTCAGCTTCTATTCCAACTGCGGTGTTGGAAACAGCTATTGCGTCTAACAGAGCCAATTTAGATGCCTTATCTTACGCAGATCACCTTACTAAGGCGTTATCACTGCGCCTTCAAGGGGAAGAGTTTCAGGATATACAATCCTCTTTAAGACTTCTTTCAAGGGCAGTAGCTTATTCCACGTGTAACTCCGCCCTTTCAGTGGCAAATCTGGAGTTGGTTAGACGTGACGCAGCCCTAGCTACATCCACACTAGTGGATTCTAAGGTGAAGAACTCTCTTAGAGTCGCTTCGGTCTCAGCGGAACTTCTCTTTGACGGCAAGCTTTCCGCTATTTATGATAAAATTAAAAAGAAAGCTAATGATTCTCTGTTGTTCAGATCGGCTCCTAAAAAGTCGGATACAGCAGACACGAATAAGACAGGCACTTCTGGGTCTAATGCGCCCAAGAGAGGTTCCTATAGAGGTTCCGGTGCGTCCTCTTGGTCTTATTCGAGAGACCGTCAGGATAGCGACTCTCGTTCGGGACGTCCTTCAGGCCGGGACAATCGGTCGGACGCCCCGAGGTCGACGAGGCGAGGTGCGGGTCGTGGAAGACGTGGTTTCTCCTACCGCAGGCCTCGCAGGCCCAGGAGGTGATGGCTCAAACCTCTATCGCGTTCCGGTTGGCGGAAGGTTGTCGAGTTTTTCACAAGAGTGGGCGTCGATTACGGACGACCCTTGGGTGAGAGGAGTGACTTCGGAAGGTCTAAAGATATCCTTCAAACGAAAGCCTCCATTAACTCGAAGTCCAAAGTGGACTCATCTTCCGTCAAATCCACAGAAAAGAGACGTTCTGTTATCAGAGGTGCAGTCTCTTTTAATGAAGAACGCGGTAGAGGTCGTAGAAAACCAGGAATCTCTGGGATTCTACAGCCATCTGTTTCTGGTTCCGAAACCAGACGGCTCGTTCCGTCCAGTCATAGATTTGAGCTGGATAAACAAGCTGATCGTCGCTCCGAAGTTTTATATGGAGACGATTCGATCGGTCAGATCGCGGATCTCATTCCGATGGGGCGGCTACGCACACATCCTCTTCAAATTTTCCTGACTCAGAATTGGAGTGTGAAAATTCATTCGCTCGATGTAGACGTTCTCTTGTCAGATCAAGTGAAACAAGAGATTCAGACTTGGGCAAACATTCAGTGGTTAACTCAAGGAGTTCCGCTGCAGTTGCCGGATCCGAGTTTTACCGTTATGACGGATGCCAGTCAAACAGGTTGGGGTGCATCATTAATCCCAACGGATTCGAGATGCCAGGGTCTTTGGGATCCGCAATTCCTGTGCAAGCACATAAACATCAAGGAAATGATGTCAATTTGGCTTGCGTTACGTCACTGGATGGACATTATTCACGATGCTCATGTCCAAATCCTATCCGACAATACGACAGTAGTGGCGTATATACGGAATCAGGGAGGCACTCATTCAGTTCCGTTGTTCAATCTAACGGAAAGAATCCTTCTGTTTGCGTTAGAACATCACGTTCTTCTTTCGGTCCGTCACATACCGGGTCGTCTGAATGTGCTAGCAGACTCCCTTTCACGAAAGGGTCACTTGTTGCCGTCGGAGTGGACTCTCAACAAACAAGTATTCAATCAGATTTGCTACCAATGGGAACGGCCAATGATAGACTTATTTGCGACACATCTCAACAATCAGTTGCAGACGTATGTGTCTCCGTGTCCGGATCCAAGAGCATTTGCAGTAGACGCTCTGTCGATCCCTTGGGACGGAATGATAGGATATGCGTATCCTCCAGCGCCGTTAATTCAACAAGTATTGCTAAAGATAAAACAATCTCAATGCAAGATTCTGTTGGTAGCATCTCTGTCGCCACAGAGACCGTGGATAAATCTACTCAGGTGTCTGTTGTGGGACCTACCGCGGAAGCTTCCTCCACGAGAGGATCTTCTTTCGCAGGGGAAATCGCGCCAACTCCATCACAACCCGCAAGGTCTCAACCTTCACGTTTTTCCGTTGTGCGGTCCTTCTTGCATGGCAAGCACTTTACAGGACGAGCAGTGGACGCGATTTCTAACTGTAGGAGGACCTCCTCTTCGCTAAACTATGCGGCTAAGTGGAAGGTTTTTCGTCGTTGGTGTAGGGATCATTCTGTAGATATATTTGATCCCTCTATACCAGACATTGCAAACTTTCTAGTATACTTGTTTGACGAAATCAAACTGCAGCCTGTTACTATAAAGGGTTATAGATCTATGTTATCTGATACCTATGCACATCATGATAGTTTACAAATTGGATCTAATGTCTCTTTATCGAAGTTGGTTAGAAACTTTTCGATAAATAGACCCAGAACTCTTAGATTAATTCCTAAGTGGAATTTAGCTTGGGTTCTCCTTAAATTGAAGGAAAAGCCATTTGAACCTCTTGGGACAGTAGATTTCAAATTCTTATCTTATAAGACAGCTTTTCTCTTAGCTTTCTCTTCTGCCAGAAGAGTCAGTGAGCTTCATGCACTATCGGTGGATGATTCTCATTATCGTAGTGTTGGGAACACTATCACCTTCACTACTAATGTGGGTTTTTTAGCTAAGAATCAGGCTCCTAATAAATATCCGGAACCTATTGTTATTAAGGCTCTTCCGTCTTCAGACGGGCGTAGGCCTTTACTCTGTCCTGTTAGAGCACTACGTATCTATAAACAGAGATCTCAGTTTATCAGAAAGGGACGGAAACGTTTCTTTCTGTCTTTGATGCCTAATAGAAAGGACATTTTAGTCCATTCTATTGCTAGATGGATTCAGTTAACTATCCGTACTGCTTATGAAGATTTATCTTCTTCTCAGCAGTCTGTGCTTAAGATTTCTGCTCATGAAGTAAGAGCTCTTTCTACTTCCTGGGCTTATGCTAATAGTGTTGCTATTACAGATTTAATGAAGGCTGCTTATTGGTCTCCGCCATCCACATTTACGAATTTTTATCTCAGAAATATTGAGTCCATTTCTGGAGACCTGCATTGTTTAGGTCCGTTATCTGTTGCTCAGAATGTCGTCCACTAAACAGTTGCAACTATAGTTATGCAGGCTTTCTGTTCCGGCAGTGACTCCGTCCGGCTGCCCTCTTTGCTCTGGGCTATTTTGACCCAGGGGAAGGGGGGGGGGGGGGGCGGGTGTTCCCTTAGGTCACCTGCTTTATAGTGAAAAGCAAGGGAATGCCTCCTCCAAGTCAGTATTTCTGAGTCGCTTCCGGGATGGTTTTAAAGTGTAATATTAATGTTTAAATTCATTCATGTCTTATTTTTAAAGTATAGCTCGGTGTGAAGCATTTGTATATGTCAAGTGTCAAACGGGCTTTAATATACAATACTCGGACACTTTTAAATGATTATAAAGAGTCTCAATTCTCTGGACTACTTTATTTATTGGCTGGCTTTAAAAATAATTAGTATAAGGGTTATACTGGATGTTAATAGAGAACATGAATGTTATTGTGCTCAATTATTAAGGGTAGTGTATCTTTCTAATTTAATATTAAATAAGAAAGATACATGTAAAGCCTAATACTCCTTTTCTCCTTAAGGGGTTACCTCTTTACTATATAGTTGAGCTTATTGGATTTTCCTCTATGTCCTAGGCCCTCCAGCCTGTTTACTATTCAGCTAAGTCTGGGTCATTGGTACAGTATAAAAATGTTAAAAAATTTATAGTAATTTATATATTTTTTATACTTACCAATGACCCAGACGGAGATGGCCCTCCCTGGAGTTGGGAACTCTTGCCTCCCCGCTGAGTACATAGCGCTGACCAGGCACTGCCAGTAAGAATGATAATTGGCGCCAATTTCGGGACGACTGCGTCACTGCGCATGCGCAGTAGAGGCGTAGTATGGAGGTCCTTTAGGACATGATTTCTTTTTGTTTTGGATGCACATTTTGGGGATTGGGGGGCAAAATTTGTGTTTGGCCCTGGTTTTGTTAGAGTTAGCACCAGCTAAGTCTGGGTCATTGGTAAGTATAAAAAATATATAAATTACTATAAATTTTTTAACTTTAATTAAAATTTTGCTGCTGACGACCCTGTGCTTCATTAAATAAAATTTTGCTGCTGACGTTTTTTATTACCTGGTAAATGCATGTGTGGACATTACTGCCCACACGTAAATTACCACCAATCCACGGTGACTGTACTGTAAATTAAACAGCGTGAGAGGAAGAAGCATATTTATGTTGGGGTTGTTGTTTTGAAGGTAGGGGTCCCAGTTAGCTTTGATGCAAGTTTGATTTACACACAATACCTCAAGATTCCATTTACCGATTTGGATCACACATGGTATGTGGATTGAGCATAATGGAAGCAAGAACACTATTCAAACTGGGAGTGTGTCAAAGGCCATGAACCATCTTTGTTTCCAAAAATAGCAGTGACACCTTTTAAGCAGTAATGCCCAAACAGTGATTAGATATTGATTATACAGTGGAAACCTGTTAATTGAATAGCCAATTTGCCAATGAAAATTATTCAATTAACAGGAGTTTTCAATTAACAGGGAGGGATTGTGTCACTTTCCTGTATGTATTCTTGAGATAAACTTAGCATTTATTCTATTATATCGAGTTAGTAAAACAGGATACTTATGTGGTTAAAGTCTCTTATGGGGGGGGGGGGGGATTGGATAAATGTAGAGTAGGATTGGGGCATTCCGGGTGGGGTGGGGGTCAGTGAAGGGGTGTCAGAGTTATGTGGCTAGGGTTAGCTTAGGGTTAGGGGTGGGTAGGGTTAGGGTCAGTAAAGGTTAAGGTTAGCTGACCCCCCAAAATTTTCCCCCAAAAAACTTGTTTTATTATGTTGGACATGTGTTTTAGGTTAGCCATCTAACATGTCCATAAAGTAGCCACATAAGTAGCCATTTGTAAGAACATCCATCTGTCCATCCGTCAGTCTGTCCGACTTTATTTATCCATCCGGAGACATAATTCTATAATGCTTAGATGGATTTCCAGGAAACTTTACACTAGGGTCACAAATATGTGAAACTTAATTTTATCACAGACTCAGTCCGTCCGGAGTCATAAGTCTATAATTGGTGATTTCCATGAAACTTCACACAAGGCTAAAGACCAATGGAAGGTCTGTTGCACGTTGATAAGACCAGACTCTAAACATTTTCAGAGAGAGCTTTCCAGAAAATGATGTTAGTTTCTGGTCTTATCAGTGTAGGAAGAGAAAGATACATAGTTCACAGTGGTTATCCTTCAACTTTATTTTGAGTGACATATGTATATGGTTCTGTTGAGAAAGTTCCAACATATTAGTGGCTGTGTTGACCTTACAGAAATAAGATCAATACAGCTTTTTGCTGCCATGTTCAGATGTATTTGTTGTTAAAGTGTTGTTCAACCGTAATATATAAATAATGCAGATGTATTTTATTAAAGTCAAAACTTTATGGTCTATAGTAAGAACCAAGGTCAAAACAAAACATTCCAGTATTATAGGCCATTTGGCTGGGTGGTCACCTTTAGTCTTTATAAGGCCCCACAAAATAGATCTTCTGTTTCTCAGGCCATTTTTTGTAAAATTGCATGCGGGTGTGCGTTTTTTCATTTTATTTTTTATTTCACTAATTATTTCTTTGCCGTCAAAATTTCGTGTTCTTGGTTTATATTTTAGGCCCCACAATGTGCAGGGTAGCTTGGGTGGTGGTGTATTTCATACCTTGGGAGCAAGAAGGCTTTGCAATGCTAAAGCATTGCTATGCCATCTTGCTCTCAAGGGACAAATTTATCAATTTTTTTAACATTGGTAAAATATCAGACATAAACCATTTAATTTTTTTTTTTTTTAAATTTACATTGGTTATAAAAAGAGAGCATGCGGCAACCAAAGGGACCATGCGAGAGGGCCTGAGAAACAGATGTTTAATTTTTTTTAGGCCTAATATATACTGAAGTTGCTTTGTATTTATGCAGCATGCTTGTTAACTGGAATTTAATTGGGGTTTTTTTCTTTACTTTCAGTATGCAGAACTCTAGTCATTTCTCAATGTTAGGATTGGGTGATATTGTAAGTATTAATTAACAGATTTTCCTTAAACTGTTTCAGGATTTTGCACTAATATTGCTATCATGATAAAACAACTCCTGGTTGACTGGTGAATAATGATAAAATTTTTGAAACACAAAACAAAATATTTTTCAGAATCAACGTGTTCAGCTGCCAGTTGAAGGGCAGTAATTCCTTAGCGGACATTCCTACCCATGATAGGTTATTTTTGCCACTGAAATAAGTTTATTTTGGGCATATTTAATCCAGTTTTCCCCTTTAAACTGAAGAGATGTTTTCACCAGTGGCTTCTTGAATTTAAAATTGAAATTTAGATGAATTTTTCATCAAATCTAGCCATGGCTGCTTCACAGCAGCCATGGCTAGATTTGATGAAAAATATCTAGAAAATACTCATTGGGTTAATAGTTAACTGACAGAGAACTGGATTGATTTTGTTTGTCAAAATCCAGTCAATGATAAACGTCTTTGTAAAATGCATTGGGTAGAAACAAAACCATGTGAACAAAGCATGTTATTGTCTTTAGCCTAACATTTTACGACACTTAGCAAAAAAGATCTTGAATAACACAAAATGTTCGCTAATTGCAACAAAAGCATAGCTTCTGATCCCTGACTGGAACAAGCAGAATGATCGTGTTCCAGTGAGGGTGCTTAACTGGTTGAGGCACTCTCCAATAATTTATAATTGAACAAATTCTTATAAACAAAAAATTATTTGTGTAAATTACATTTCACTGAATGTGTAAATTACGTTTCACTGAATGTGGAACACGAGTGAGGAAAATGTTGGCTTTTGCACTGGTACTGTCATTTCTTTTAAAGCTCTGATAGTGGGTTCTTGCACTCAACTAGTTAAGCTTCGTTTTTTGATGCCAAAAAATAAAAATGAACTAATATGTCCAAAACCAAACCATGCCTCAAGGTTCAAGTTCAAGGTCACTTTCTAAAAATAGATTTCATGTCAAGGTTAGGTTTTCAGGTGAAGTTTTTCAACCGGCTCTAACTTTTTAAGCATTGAAGATATTTCTGTGAAATTTGACAGGTGTATACCCCTCCATGGTCTCATATGAGACAATGAAAATCATGCCACTAGGTTCAGGTCAAGGTTGCTTTTATAAAAAATTAGGGTTTCACTTGAAGGTTACGTTTTTCAATCGGCTACGTCTTTTTAACCACTGAAGATAATTCAGTGAAACTTTATAGGATTATTCAACATCATGAGATGTGTCATAATTATAATCATGCCACCAGACTCAAGGTCAAGATCACTAATTAAAAACAGAATTTCAAGTCTCGATTATGTTTTGTGGTCATGTTTTTTTAACCAGCTATAACAATTTAATTATTGAGGATAGATTTTTAGCTGCGACGAGCGGCTCTATATGTGGCAATGTCGGACTGTCGATCGGTCTGTCACCAACGAGTTTAAAAACACCATAACTCTAAAATACTTGATGGAATGACACCATACTTGGTATGCAAGTGTATCTTCATGATGTCTACACCCTCTCAATAGTGCATGTCATTCGGATAATTTCTGTCACATTTATGGACTTGTCACCAACAAGTTTTTTGTCACCAACAAGTTTTAAAACATCCTTGGCGTTGCACAAATCATCGCAGCTTCGGCACTGTGACAGTGCGCTCTGTTTTTTTTAATTCGTGTGAGTAGGGGAGGGGAGGGGGATTTTTTTTTTAAAAATGAGTTTTGAAGAATTTGAAGCATTTCATACCAATGACATTTTTTCACCAAATACACCACAGTGGAGGGGGGGGGGGGGGTGGGGGGGGGGGGTATCCAGGTTTTGGGCTGTAAGTTATTTAAAATAAGTTTGAAGTGATTTTATGAAAAAAAGAAAACAAATCTCCAGTTGACGTGTGCTGGGATCGGGGATTTGGGAGGTGGAGCATAAAATTACCCCAAACCTTTAAAACTTATTTTTCTAAAAAAAAACCCCAAAACCCTAAAATTCACACTTACATGAGTGGTGTTTCACGGAAAATGATGCTTAAAGCATGTGAGACCCTGTTGAGGTGGTTTCTTTGTTTTAAAATGATGTTTGAAACACATATTCCCCCAATTCTAATTGGCAGTGTCTGAGATTACAGTCTTCTAAAGCAGGGAGCATATTTATAAAATTGGTTAACCCTTTACCCAATGCAGACGATATCAAAATTTATTATTTTAAATATCTTTTTAGCTCATCTTGACAAAGTCAAGCTGAGCTAATCTCATCACTTGCCGTCCGTCGTCCCATCCGTCAACACCATGTTTTGGTCTTCTCCTCCAAAGCCACTGGGCCAATTCAAGTGAAAGTTTGTGTGAGTGATGGTCCCAAAGGGGCATTTCATTTTTGTTAAACTCAGCATGCCCAGCCCCATAGGGAGGGAGTGGGGGGAAAATGCTCCAAAATATTTTTAAAATCTTCTTCTCAAGAACCAGTGTGTACAATGACTTGATATTTGCTATGGAGCTTCCATATGAGGTGTAGAATCAAGTTTGTTCAAACGAAGTTCGTGAAGTAATATTTGGCTTTGTAATAGGAGAGGTAAGATTTTTGGCCACGTCCAAAATTTCTATTTTCTGAACCGATGATCCGGTATGAACCAAATTTGGTTTGTGGTAGTATTGGGTCATAAGTACTTGACCCATGCAAAAAAAAAAAAAATTCCCACATCCCCATGGGAACCCTGGGAGCTAAAAATAGAAATATTTTCAAGCGCCCATATTTCCTAAACCTCACGGAACAGAGAGCTTTTATTTGGTATGAAGTATCCTTATGACCAGTAGAATTGAATGGTAAAAAAAAATTGCCGTCGGTTATGTTAGGGTGTTCTGTAATGGGCATCGAAAAAATGCTGAGTCAGCATATTTGCAAAAATTTTAAAAAATCTTTTCTCCAGAACCAATCATCAGAATCTTTTGATATTTGGTATACAGAATTCATAGGGGGGTCAGATAAAAGTTTGTTGAAATAAAGCTCATTGGTTCATATTTGGGCTCTCTACAGGAGCCCGAAGTTTTAACATAGGGTAATATGGGGAATATTCTTTAAAAATCTTTTTCTTCAGAACCACCAGTCAGAATCTTTTAATATTTGGTATACATCATTATTATGAGGGTCAGATTCTAGATTGTTCAAACCAAGTCCCTAGGTTAATATTTGGACTTCCTATGGAAGCCCAAATTTTATCTTTGTTCAATATGGTGGGTAATTTAAAAAAATCTTCTTCTTCAGATCCATCAGTCAGAATGCTTTGATATTTGGTATGCAACATCTCTATGGAGGTCAGATTCAAGTTTGTTCAAATCAGATCCCTAGGTATATATTTGGGCTCACTATGGCAGCCCAAATTTTTACTTAGTGCAATATGAGAAAATTTCTTTAAAAATCTTCTTCTTCAGATCCACCAGTCGGAATGCTTTTATATTTGGTATACAACATCTCTAGGGGGGGCAGATTCCAGGTTGTTCAATTCGAGTGCCTAGGTTAATATTTTGGCTCCAAATGGGAACATGAAATTTAACTTAGTACAATATGAGGGAATTTCTTAAAAATCTTCTTCTTCAGATTCACTTGTCAGAATGCTTTCACATTTGGTATACAACATCTCTAGGGGGATCAGATTCAAGTTTGTTCAAATCGGATCCATAGGTCAATATTTGGGCTCGCTATGGTAGCCCAAATTTGAACTTAGTGCAATTCGAAGAAATTTCTTTACAATTTCTCTTCTTCAGATCCAACAGTCAGAATGCTTTCATATTCGGTACACAACATCTCTAGGGAAGTCAGATTTAACTGTGTTCACATCAAGAGCCTGGGTTAATATTTGGGCTCTCTGTGGGAGCCGGAATTGGCCATTTTGCTGAAGAATTAAAAATTTTGTATTCAGTACCCTCTAGAGGTACTAAGATTAATCCACATAGGTTGTATCAAGGGGCTTCATAGGGGAGCTCTACATTTTACTTATGATCAACTGAAGAAAAGGCATGATGCCTAGATTATTTTTGTCACTCCTGATGGACTCAAGGCTTGACAGTGTAGCCTATGGAGATGGCTTGCTTAATGTAGACTCATTCTTGGACTCTGTTTAAATTGTGTTCTGTACAAGATGAGCGCTTCAGGCCCCGTGGGACCTCTTGTTTTCAATTTTTTCAAAAGATTTCAACAAAACTATATCATGTGACCCTTTGTTGGAATGAGCTTGACGAGCTTGTTCCAACGAGGGGTCACATGATATGGTTTTGTTGAAATTTTTTGAAAAATAATATTTTTTCAACTGCTGAATTTGCATATTACAGGGGTGGATGCGGCCGATTCATTGGGTAAAGGGTTAAAATTATCTTGATGTTCATATTACACTTGTGATATAGCTATAAATGCCAAGAGTGATTGCTTGTAGTACACAGCGTCACATTGCTTTGTTAATTACTGTTGGAAATTTTGTGGCCTTAAGTGAGGGTGGTAATGTATTAAGTGAGGGTGTATCCCTCAAGCACTGTGATGCAACACGTTGAAATAGATTGAAGGTGTTCATAAGCCATTCATAAACTCATATTTTTATACTGTACCAATGACCCAGTCTTAGCTGGTGCTAACTCTAACAAAACCAGGGCCAAACACAAATTTTGCTCCCCAATCCCCAAAATTTGCATCCAAAACAAAAAGAAATCATGTCCTAAAGGACCTCCATACTACGCCCCCACTGTGCATGCGCAGTGTGACAGACGTCCCGAAATTGGCGCCAATTATCATTCTCTGTTTGGCCCTTCATCAGTCAACATCTCACTGATCTTTGTGCTTGTAAATCTCAGTTTAAAGGATGCCAGACACGTAATTTTTGGAGAAATGGTGATTCTAAGGAGGATAGAAGGAGGAGAGGAAAAAGAAGTGACAAAAAAATAATCAGGGCTGTACTTAAAATTTTTTGATGAAATTATGTTAAGTTGCCTATTTTCGAGGCATGGGCCTCTTGTTGTCATTCTTGCTAAATGTTGCACTGCTTATTCAGTGTTTCCTCTCCCCTAGCCTTCTAAAGTCCCCCCCTTGCAATTCTCCCATGCTTTTGGCATATTTTTGAGAAAGTTCATTTCTAAAATTTTCCTGGGAGAGTTGCTTGGATACAGAATGTTTTCTGTTATTTTCCCCATAGTTACGTTTTCACCCATGGGTGTATAAACGTTGTGTTCTGCATCTTCCATCTGATGTTCTGCAGATTCTCCCCTGGGAGTCTCTGTTTTGAATCAGATAGACTGTAATTTTGATGACTGATTCCGGGCCAGTTTTTTCAGTGCCTGGAGTCATGTTTTCTGGTGTTTTACACTGTTTGTTTACATTGGCAACAGCCTTTTTTGAGGGGGGCTGTTTGCCTTTGCTGTAGTTTATCTCACTATAAGATACATTTATATTATCCGTAAGTGTCTCATTAATTATTTAATATAAATTTAAAATTTTTGACCACACTTTGCCATCGGATCCATCGGGGCTCAACGTTACTTTTCAGCAACTTGGGCTTCGCTGAAAAAATATTTTTTCAAAATTATTTTGATTTGCAATTGTTTTTTCATTTATTAATGGATCATGTTATTATGTATCTTTGTGTCAGGGGTTTGTGCGAGTAACTAGGACTTGTTGACTTTTCACAATGAAAGGAGTTTGTTCGAATTGTAATGGGAAGAAATCTTCCTCTGACTTTCATGATCATTGTATTAATTGTAGTCAGTGTTCTCGCACTAATCCCTGTCCTATATGTCAATATTGGGATGATAAACATTGGAAACGTGTGTCACGGTATGTTGTTTCTGGAGAAAGGGCTATGCCGGCTCTTTCTCCGCAAGGTCACTCTACTCTCTCAGTTTCTATTTCAGAGGAACAAGAACAGGGTGATGTTTCCATGTTATCTTCTACAAGTGTGCGTCCGTCGTCACAAATGAATTCAGAGCTAGCGGCAAAAGTGCTCATGGAGATTAGACAAATGTCGTCCGCCAGCTCGCCCGGTGTAGCGTCCATTCACCGAATGGTTCGGCAGCCGGGTTCGTCCGATGCGGTCCAGGAGGAAATTTTGGGTGATGCAAGCACTATAAACATACTAGGTGCACACCCAGTGACGGCGGATAGTAAGCGAGAACGGAGGAAGCCTTTGAGTCCGGTTCCTAGCTCGTCCAGGTCCAGCCAGGCCGCGAGCGAGAGAGGCCCCTCTCTCGTACAACAACATCTGGGACCAGATGTTGTGGTACAAAATGTGTCGCAAGCGGAGCATACGTCCGTCGCTCGGGACGCTCCGTTGTATAGGCAGTCCACGGAGACTGCTAAGGCTTCTTCTTCTCGTCAGCGCACACGACCGCACCTTGGCTGCGTGACCGCCGATATATTACCAGCTTCGCCGATCAAGGATGTTACGGCGACCAGGTCACACCATCCGGCAGCCAGGGATTCGAGACCGATGCACTCCGGACGTTCGCATAGAAAAAGTATGCGGGAGCCATCTAATGCGGAGCTGCCCTCGGCGAAGCAGCGGAAGACTGCGCCTCCGCAGGTCTCGACGCCGGACATTCTTGTGCAGATAGCACAGCTTATCGCAGCATCCCAGCAGCCGACAGAAACGGTGTCGGATCGAGAATTATCTGACGGCGCTGGGTCGGTACGCTTCGCCGAAGCATCGGGGGCGGACGACCGGGAACATCATGAGGTCCGACCAGATGGTGAAAGGGATACGGATGATTTGGAGCTATCCCTTTCGGAACAACATAAAGCTGCCGTGGACTTCATCTGGCACTTTCTCCCTCAAGTTGTTCCGTCGGGCCAGACTGCTGCGGTTCCGGACAAGAGGATTATAGCATCATTGGACTCTGAATTTTTTGAGCGGTTCAGGGACATCGCTCCCGAGTTTCCGTCGCAGTCCAATAATGTTGCAAGAAGCCGGTTGGAATAGAAGCCGACGACGGTAATGATAGCTCTAAGTCTTTCGCCTCGTCGTCCATACGCAGAGGAACTCTCGGGATACCCTGTCCTGCCGTATCGAATTTATTCCTTGCATTAATGAAAGGCAGGTTGAGAGTATTAGCGGACAAGAAACCTGCTTTCCCCGTCTTGGAAGCAAGTTTAAATATAGCGTCGTTCAGGATATACAATCCTCTTTAAGACTTCTTTCAAGGGCAGTAGCTTATTCCACGTGTAACTCCGCCCTTTCAGTGGCAAATCTGGAGTTGGTTAGACGTGACGCAGCCCTAGCTACATCCACACTTGTGGATTCTAAGGTGAAGAACTCTCTTAGAGTCGCTTCGGTCTCCGGAGAACTTCTCTTTGACGGCAAGCTTTCTGCTATTTATGATAAAATTACAAAGAAAGCTTCGGATTCTCTGTTGTTCAAATCTGCCTCTAAAAAGCCGGATACAGCAGACAAGAATAAGACAGGCACTTCTGGGTCTAATGCGCCCAAGAGAGGTTCCTATAGAGGTTCCGGTGTGTCCTCTTGGTCTTATTCGAGAGACCGTCAGGGTAGCGACTCTCGTTCGGGACGTCCTTCGGGCCGGGACAATCGGTCGGACGCCCCGAGGTCGACGGGGCGAGGTGCGGGTCGTGGAGGACGTGGTTTCTCCTACCGCAGGCCTCGCAGGTCCAGGAGGTGATGGCTTAAACCTCGATCGCGTACCGGTTGGCGGAAGGTTGTCGAGCTTTTCACAAGAATGGGCGTCGATTACGGATGACCCTTGGGTGAGAGGAGTGACTTCGGAAGGTCTAAAGATATCCTTCAAACGAAAGCCTCCATTAACTCGAAGTCCAAAGTGGACTCAACTTCCGTCAAATCCGCAGAAAAGAGACGCTCTGTTATCAGAGGTGCAGTCTCTTTTAATGAAGAACGCGGTAGAGGTCGTAGAAAACCAGGAAACTCCGGGATTCTACAGCCATCTGTTTCTGGTTCCGAAACCAGACGGCTCGTTCCGTCCAGTCATAGATTTGAGCTGGATAAACAAGCTGATCGTCGCTCCGAAATTTTATATGGAGACGATTCGGTCGGTCAGAGCGAGTATTCGGGTGAACGATTATGCAACAAGCATAGATCTCAAAGATGCGTACTTTAACGTCATGGTACATCCGACATTCCGAAAGTATCTACGCTTCGCAGTCCTAGGAGTGGTGTATCAATTCCGGGCGATGTGCTTCGGATTGAATCTAGCACCCTGGGCTTTCACTCGGGTAATGAACTCGGTAATGATCTATTTCCGAGCTCATTCGTCTGCGGTAACGTCGGCCTACCTGGACGACATTCTTCAGATGTACGGCAACGAGTTAACGCTTCAGAACGATGTTCAGAATCTACTTCTATTGCTCCGACGTCTCGGTTTTATAGTAAATGAGGAGAAGTCG
Organism: Pictodentalium vernedei; assembly: GCA_031216915.1. Taxonomy (NCBI): domain Eukaryota; kingdom Metazoa; phylum Mollusca; class Scaphopoda; order Dentaliida; family Dentaliidae; genus Pictodentalium; species Pictodentalium vernedei. The sequence continues at coordinate 540,384,079 of CM062294.1, forward strand.
GATCTGGTGCCGTCCAAGTCATTCACTCATTTGGGAATGAGCTTCGAGACGCACAACAATCTCGTTCGTCTGCCGTTAACCAGAGCGAAATTAGTCAGTTGTTACGCTCGCTATTGTCTGCACGCAGACAAAGTCACAGCGAGAGAATTTATGAGACTGATAGGTCTGTGCGGAGCCGCTGCGGATCTCATTCCGATGGGGCGGTTACGCACACGTCCTCTTCAAATTTTCTTGACTCAGAATTGGAGTGTGAAAATTCATTCGCTCGACGTAGACGTTCTCTTGTCAGATCAAGTGAAACAAGAGATTCAGACTTGGGCAAACATTCAGTGGTTACCTCAGGGAGTTCCGCTGCAGTTGCCGGATCCGAGTTTTACCATTATGACGGATGCCAGTCAAACAGGTTGGGGTGCATCATTAATCCCAACGGATTCGAGATGCCAGGGTCTTTGGGATCCGCAATTCCTGTGCAAGCACATAAACATCAAGGAAATGATGTCAATTTGGCTTGCGTTACGTCACTGGATGGACATTATTCACAATGCTCATGTCCAAATCTTATCCGACAATACGACAGCAGTGGCGTATATACGGAATCAGGGAGGCACTCATTCAGTTCCGTTGTTCAATCTAATGGAAAGAATCCTTCTGTTTGCGCTAGAACATCACGTTCTTCTTTCGGTCCGTCACATACCGGGTCGTCTGAATGTGCTAGCAGACTCCCTTTCACGAAAGGGTCGCTTGTTGCCGTCGGAATGGACTCTCAACAAACAAGTATTCAATCAGATTTGCTACCAATGGGAACGGCCAATGATAGACTTATTTGCGACACATCTCAACAATCAGTTGCAGACGTATGTGTCTCCATGTCCGGATCAAAGAGCATTTGCAGTAGACGCTCTGTCGATCCCTTGGGACGGAATGATAGGATATGCGTATCCTCCAGCGCCGTTAATTCAACAAGTATTGCTAAAGATAAAACAATCTCAGTGCAAGATTCTGTTGGTAGCATCTCTGTCGCCACAGAGACCGTGGATAAATCTACTCAGGTGTCTGTTGTGGGACCTACCGCGAAAGCTTCCTCCACGGGAGGATCTTCTTTCGCAGGGGAAATCGCGCCAACTCCATCACAACCCGCAAGGTCTCAACCTTCACGTTTTTCCGTTGTGCGGTCCTTCTTGCAGGGCAAGCACTTTACAGGACGAGCAGTGGACGCGATTTCTAACTGTAGGAGGACCTCCTCTTCGCTAAACTATGCGGCTAAGTGGAAGGTTTTTCGTCGTTGGTGTAGGGATCATTCTGAGGTTTATACTCGATCCCTCTATACCAGACATTGCAAACTTTCTAGTATACTTGTTTGACGAAATCAAACTGCAGCCTGTTACTATAAAGGGTTATAGGTCTATGTTATCTGATACCTATGCACATCATGATAGTTTACAAATTGGATCTAATGTCTCTTTATCTAAGTTGGTTAGAAACTTTTCGATAAATAGACCCAGAACTCTTAAATTAATTCCTAAGTGGAATTTAGCTTGGGTTCTTCTTAAATTGAAGGAAAAGCCATTTGAACCTCTTGGAACAGTAGATTTCAAATTCTTATCTTATAAGACAGCTTTTCTCTTATCTTTCTCTTCTGCTAGAAGAGTCAGTGAGCTTCATGCACTGTCGGTGGATGATTCTCACTATCGTAGTGTCAGGAACACTATCACCTTCACTACTAATGTGGGTTTTTTAGCTAAGAATCAGGCTCCTAATAAATATCCGGAACCTATTGTTATTAAGGCTCTTCCGTCTTCAGACGGGCGTAGGCCTTTACTCTATCCTGTTAGAGCGTTACGTATCTATAAACAGAGATCTCAGTTTATCAGAAAGGGACGGAAACGTTTCTTTCTGTCTTTGATGCCTAATAGAAAGGACATTTCGGTCCATTCTATTGCTAGATGGATTCAATTAACTATCCGTACTGCTTATGAGAGTTTATCTTCTCAGCAGTCTGTGCTTAAGATTTCCGCTCATGAAGTAAGAGCTCTTTCTACTTCCTGGGCTTATGCTAATAGTGTTGCTATTACAGATTTAATGAAGGCTGCTTATTGGTCTCAGCCATCCACATTTACGAATTTTTATCTCAGAAATATTGAGTCCATTTCTGGAGACCTGCATTGTTTAGGTCCGTTATCTGTTGCTCAGAATGTCGTCCACTAAACAGTTGCAACTACAGTTATGCAGGCTTTCTGTTCCGGCAGTGACTCCGTCCGGCTGCCCTCTTCGCTCTGGGCTATTTGACCCAGGGCAAGGGGAAGGGGGGGGGGGGGGGGGGGGGGGGTGTTCCCTTAGGTCACCTGCTTTATAGTGAAAAGCAAGGGAATGCCTCCTCCAAGTCAGTATTTCTGAGTCGCTTCCGGGATTGTTTTAAAGTGTAATATTAATGTTAAATTCATTCATGTCTTATTTTTAAAGTGTAGCTCGGTGTGAAGCATTTGTATACGTCAAGTGTCAAACGGGCTTTAATATACAATACTCGGACACTTTTAAATGACTATAAAGAGTCTCAATTCTCTGGACTACTTTATTTATTGGCTTACTTTAAAAATAATTAGTATAAGGGATATACTGGATGTTAATAGAGAACATTAATGTTATTGTGCTCAATTATTTAGGGTAGTGTATCTTTCTAATTTAATATTAAATAAGAAAGATACATGTAAAGCCTAATACTCCTTTTCTCCTTAAGGGGTTACCTCTTTACTATATAGTTGAGCTTATTGGATTTTCCTCTATGTCCTAGGCCCTCCAGCCTGTTTACTATTCAGCTAAGTCTGGGTCATTGGTACAGTATAAAAATGTTAAAAAATTTATAGTAATTTATATATTTTTTATACTTACCAATGACCCAGACGGGGATGGCCCTCCCTGGAGTTGGGAACTCTTGCCTCCCCGCTGAGTACATAGCGCTGACCAGGCACTGCCAGTAAGAATGATAATTGGCGCCAATTTCGGGACGTCTGTCACACTGCGCATGCACAGTGGGGGCGTAGTATGGAGGTCCTTTAGGACATGATTTCTTTTTGTTTTGGATGCAAATTTTGGGGATTGGGGGGCAAAATTTGTGTTTGGCCCTGGTTTTGTTAGAGTTAACACCAGCTAAGTCTGGGTCATTGGTAAGTATAAAAAATATATAAATTACTATAAATTTTTTAACTTTTAACCCTTTACCTAACATGAAAAGCAGACAACACTTGCAAACAAAATTGTTGAATAACTAATTTTTTCATTTTTTGTCTCAAAAACATAGTTTATGTCCCCTCATTGGAACGAGCTTGTTCCAAAGAGGGGTCATAAGGCTACACAAAGTAGATCTGCTGTTTCTCAGGCCATTATTTGTGAAATTGCATGCGGGCAAGCATTTTTTTATTTTATTTTTTATTTCAGTAATTACTTTTTTGCTATCAAAAGTTCATGTTCTTGGTTCAAGTTTTAGGCCTCATAATCTACAGAATAGCATGGGTGGTGGTGTATTTCATCCCTTGAGTGCAAGAAGACTTTGCAATGCTAGAGCATTGCAAAGCCTTCTTGCACTCAAGGGACAAATTCATCAATTTTTTTAACTTGGGTAAAATATCAGACATAAACCATTTAATTTTTATTTTTTTCAAGTTTAAATTGGTTATAAAAAGAGAGCATGCGGTAGCCAAAGGGACCATGCGGGAGAGCCTGAGAAACAGATTTTTTATTTTTTTAGGCCTGACCTAGGTTTTTGAGACAAAAAATGAAAAAAATAATGAAAATTAATTGGGCGATTTTTGTGAATAGCGCTGGCCGTTTTTTTGTCGTTACATTGGGTAAAGGGTTAAGAGTTGAGTCATATTAATTTTCTCTTCAATTCGGAAAATATTATACCCAAACAAGAACATTAACTTTCTAATTTCATGTCCATTTGGGACGAACTTTGGAATAAGAAGTTTGCAGAAGGTCCAATATTGTAACTAATGCACAACGCTAACACATTACAGCAATGTTATCAGTCTCTGTAAGACTTATCCCTGTCCAGGCCTATCTGAGAATGTTTGAGAAAGGATGTTTAAAAGACACATATTAACTGGTAGATGGCAATTATCTTTGTCCATTTCAATTTTATGTGTATCTACCAGGATCACAAAGCTGAAAAATGTTCATACTGTCTCCACCCCCACCCTCCACCCCCAACTTTCACGTGTCTATGCCTGTACACACTAATACTTGATGATGATAATATGATAACCTATTTCCAATATTTACTTCCATTTTCAGGTGATGCCTGGCTTGTTACTATGCTTTGTTTTAAGATATGATGCATTTAAAAGAAGTTCACAAGTTTCTGTGGAAACAGGAGTTCCACCACCATCTCCATATGTACATAAGATAACATATTTTCATTGTTCGCTTGTGGGATACTTTTTAGGTTAGTGTTTATAGAATGCTAATACATTGTGCTCTGCTAAACTGGATATTGTTTAACCCTTTACCTAACGAATCGTTCGCATCAGCCCGCGTAATATGCAAATTCAGCAGTTTTTATGCCCCGACTTAAGTGATTGAAGTGTGCGTGTGTCCGTGTGTGTGTGTGTGAGCCAATAACTCAAAAATTGTTAGGGCCAAAGTCATCAAACTCCTCACAATTATAAAGAACCATGGGAGGATGTGTCACACACCATAGGTGGGTTTGTACCTTCAAGGTCAAGGTCACATTTTAAGGTCATACTAAAAATCAGTCAATATTCGTGTCTCAGCCATAACTCAGAAACGAATCATAGTACAATTGTTAACCCCCCACCCCCCTGCGTAATATGCAAACTCAGCAGTTCGGTCCAACGAGGGGTCACATTTTGTTAAAAAGTTTTGAAAAATTAAAAAAATGATATTTAAAATAATAAATTTTGATATCGTCTGCATTGGGTAAAGGGTTAAAAGGATATCCTCCTTTTCCCATTATTTATCATAATTATCTGTCCAGCTCTGTTCACAAAAATTGTCCTTAAAATTTCATTACTTTTTTTCTGATTTTTTCCTCCAAAACATATTACACCCTTTACTGGAACAAGCTCATTGACATCATCTGGTGAGGAGTTTGAAGCCAAAGAGGAACATTTCTTGTCATTTAAAAAAAAAATGTTTGTGCAAATGTCCTCTAGTCATCATAGGTAAAGAGGTAACCCTTTACCCATCGTAATGGTCAAAACCAGACAGCTCTATTCATAAAAATCACCATTCAGTTTTCATTATTTTTCCATTTTTTGTCCTCAAAACATCACTGATGACCCCCTTGAGCTTGTTCCAGAGAGGGGTCATAAGCTATGTTTTTCACCAAAAGAAATTTTAAAAATAGTTATTCAAGAATTTTGTTTGCAAGTGTCATCTTCTTTTTGTGCTAGGTAAAGGGTTAATTGAAGAAATTTGACCTCTTAACCCTTTACACAATGCAGACAATATCAAAATTTATTATTTTAAATATCATTTTTTAAATTTTTCAAAAAATGTGAACAAAACCATACCATGTGACCCCTCGATGGAACGAGCTCGACGAGCTCGTTCCTACGAGGGGTCACATGATATGGTTTTGTTGAAATTTTTTGAAAAATAATATTTTTTCAACTGCTGAATTCGCATATCACTCGAGCGGATGCACTCGATTCGTTGGGTAAAGGGTTAATTGTATTTTGGTTATAAATCGTGTTCTGCCATGGTAATCCTGGGTTGTGGAGCAGTACTTGTTTACTGTAGTAAACAAGTTCAGTTTTACTGATAAAATAGATCGCTGTAACCCGTGCCTGAGGTAAGTTTTCTACCGTGGACAGTGTAGATATATATGAAATGATTGGCTGAACTCAATTTCATACTTGTTTTGCTCTCACAATGTATTCATAGATTGTCAATGTGACCTTTAACACTATACAGATAAAGAGATAGTGCTGGGCAGTATCACCTATTAAAATTTCACAATACTGCAAGTTTGAAATTGCATTGTTTATTGTAGCTTGAAGTAATTAATCAAATTTTCTTGTAAAAATGTGGTAAATTTGAAAAACGTCAAGCTTTCTTGGTGTCTAGTAGGGAGCAACACATTGAAATAGATTAATGGTGTTCATACGCCATTCATAAACTCATTTTTAGCTGCGACTATCAGCTCTATAAGTGGCAATGTCGGTCTGTCTGTCGGTCGGTCTGTCTGTGACCAACGAGTTTGTCTGTGACCAACGAGTTTCAAAACTCAATAACTTTTGAAATACTTGATGGAATGACTTCATAGTTGGCATGTAAGTGTATCTTACCGATGTCTAGCCACTGTTCAATGCATGTGTAGTTCCAAATATTTTTCTTGGAGTTATGGTCCTTGATAAACTTAGAATTTTGTGAGATTGCACCACACGTTGCAGCTACGGCATCGATGTCGCAATTTTTAAGAATTAAGTCATATTAATACGCTTTAATTTTCACTTTAGTTCGGAAAATGTTATACCCGTGACAAAAACGACATTGACATTCTGATTTTGTGTCCATTTGGGACAAATCTTGGAATAAGAAGTTTGCACAAGGTTTAGTATTGTAACTTTAATGCACAACCCTAACACAATACAGCGATGTTATCAGTCTCTGTAAGACTTATCACTATCCAGGCCTATCTGGGCTCACATAGCAGCCTGAAAATTGACCTGAATAAGCCTACCACAGCCTAAAATATCTCTGAATTTTCTCAATAAAACCATACAAATATGGATATCATTAGAACCAGCTCATCGAGCTATGGTTTTATTGAAAATTTGTGAAATTTGTTTTCGAAAAATGTGAAATTTAATTTATTTTTTAAAATTACTGTGCTAGATAAAGGGTTAAATTAATGTCGTAATTTATAAACACCAATCCATTTATCATTCCTTCAATACAAATTTTACCTGTTAGTTACATATAGATTATAGAATAATCTCCTGTTAACCCTTTACCTAGCATAGCACAAACAACCAGAAAATTGACCTGAATAAGCATACCACAGCCTAAAATATCTCTGAATTTCTCAATAAAACCATACAAATATGGATATCATTAGAACAAGCTTATCGAAAATTTGTGAAATTTGTTTTCGAGAATTGTGAATTTGTTTCCGAAAATTGTAAAATTTAATTTATTTTTTAAACTTACTGTGTTAGGTAAAGGTTTAAATTAATGTCATATGCATTTGTAGACAGAAGGATTTTAGATATAAACTGGAACATAATGTTTAAATTACATGGTTTTATTCCATGGAGACTTCATCGAACCTGATTCCATTTGCTGCTCGAGCAGTGTGTTAATACTATTAACCTTTTACCCAATACAGACGATATCAAAATTTATTATTTTAAATATTATTTATTCAAAATTTTTTAAAAATTCAAAATTATATATGACCCCTCATTGGAATGAGCTTGTTCCAATTAGGGTTGTCACGATTTTTTAATTTAGGAACCGATTAATCGTTGCAAATAGTCGATGATAATTGATTGATCGTACCTTGATGACCCCATCTCCTCTTTGAAGTCGATAAAAATGAAGTTGAAGTCAGTTAACCTACCTCAAGTAAACAACGAAGACGATCCTCTTTTAGTTACATTCAAAGCTTTGATGTTTTGAACTTTTGAACCGTCAGTGTAATAATCAAGACCGGTCGGCAGTTGCGAACTTCGCAACTGCCGACCAGTCTTGATTATTAAACTGATGGTTCAAAAGTTCAGAACATCAAAGCTTTGATGAATGTACCTGAAAGACAAATGCTTCCAAAAGCTTCTTGGGGTTTAACATCGATGTTCTTAACTCTTTACCTTTAGAAACAATAGTTTTTTCAACATATTTTCTTTTAATTATTAAACGTCTAAAATGGGATATAATTTACCGATTATTCGACAACGAAAAATACTAATCGATTTCGCCGTGATCGATCAACAATCGATTAATCGTGACAGCCCCAGTTCCAATGAGGAGTCACATGATACAGTTTGGGATAAATTTTTCCAACTGCTGAATTTATATATTATGCAGACAAATACAGGCAATTCATTAGGTAAAGGGTTACGATAATCAGTAAAAGGATTCTGTTTTTGCATCCAAGAAGACGATACTGAAGGTGAACTATAGTAACTGAATGTACTTTGATCTGCATATGACATCCAAAATGAAGATTTGAGTATTCATTTTGTTGTATAATATTTGACAGATCTCTCTTAGCTGGAATTTTAATATAGCATATAAAGCAGGTAATTATGAAATTCTGGGGAAATAACAGAATATTCTTTTTTTTATTTGAATATTTTTCTGTCAATTTGGCTATTCATTGAGTAGTCTAGGATTTTACTGTGTCACCTATAATTTCATATTCCAAAGGTTTTCTTTCAGTACAGTGGAGCCCACTTAACTGGATATCTCTTAATTGTATATCCCTGTTAATTGAGTATAATTTTCCAACACAAAACCATTTACCATACCGCCAGTACAAATTTGACCTCTTAATTGAATATAGATTATAGAGTAAACTCCTGTTAATTGAATAAAAAATCTTGTAACCTGTCTAGAAATTACCCTGACTCTCCCCAGTTTTTCTTTGTTTGTAGACCTATTTGGCCTCAGTACATCCAATACAGGCATTTTATCTATTATATCTTGTTTGACAGAGCTCATAGAGCTCTGTCAAACAAGATATAATAGAATAAATGCTAAGTTTATCTCCAGAATATAGGAAAGTGACACAATCCCTGTTAATTGAATACTCGTGTTAATTGAATAATTTTCATTGGCAAAGTGGCTATTCAATTAACAGGGTTCCACTGTACCTATTTTTTAAACTGAGTGAAAAGTATTCTTGTGTCGCCTGCCCCAAGAAGTGGGGAGCGACATATAGGGATTACTTTTGTCGTCTTATCCGCCACTCCTCTTTAACCTATGAATGGATTTTGATGAAACTTTCTGTGATTCTTTATCACATAATGGCATTGTGCACCTCCTATTTTATTTTTTGATCCGCTGTATTTTTTCCAGAGTTATGCCCCTTTTCCACTTAGAATTCTGTCTGAAATATTAAAATATAGTGCAGGCGACACATGTCTTCCATGGACGACTCACATCGAAGTTTTTTTGATTTTGATCCATCATCAAAACAAGCTTCATAAGATTCTTCCAGTGAGTGTGTAATAGGGAAAAAATGAACAAGATTTAATGATAATTTTTCTGAGTATCAATCTGTTGATACTTCTGATTCATGAGATAAATTTTATTGTCCCAATCAGTGACATGCAGAGTGTTTGTTAACTTGGTTTTGAGTCCCATTATCCATGGAATATTTATTGACTTCAGTCTTTAGTCATTATTCTGACATTCCCCCACCCTTCATATTTTGAGAAAATATACATTTCCCCACCACAGTAATTTACCCACTGGATGTTTCCGTACTTTCCAGAAATAAAGGCAGGCATTTTCCCACTTTCCAAATATAAAGGCAGACATTTTCCCACAGGACACTTACCCACCAAAGGTGTAACAGAACTTGTCAGCATATAAAATATAGCATTATTTGAATGAAGAATTAAATGATAATGTATAACAAGAGAGCAACAACTGTAAGTAACATGTCTACATTCCACAACTCACAACACTTCGTCCCCTGAGTTCCAATGTGTTCTATGTGCCAGTAGGCTGCCAGTAGGCCAGTAGGCACATAGAACACATTGGAACTCGGGGGATGACTTACTGATACTGATGCGATTCAGGTTGATGGATAACAGGGTTGAGTAATGCCGCAGCAGAGAAGCCAGGTTTTGAAAAGTACCCCGATGGCACCTTTAGAGTGTGTGTGTGTGTGGGGTGGGGGGGGGGGGGGGGGAGGGGGGATCACTGTTGTTCAAGATGAGGTCTTGGTCGCTGAAGCTTTTCTTTAGGATTGTTGTGATAAGTAATTACTAATTTCTTTGCAGTGAAAACTCTGTTTGAAGTTTGTGATAACATCTGACTTGTCACACTTGGCTTTATGATTGGCTTTGCTATTGTGCGCTGGGGAATTATCTGTGTGTGTTTTTTTAAGAGTGGGTAAATGTCTGCTTTCATATTTAGAAAGTTGGGAAATGTTTGTGTTTGTGGGGAGAGGGAGAGGGGTGGTCCCCGGTGGGGAAATGTCTGCTTTAGAAGGTGGGGAAATGTCCGGTGGGGTAATGTCCAGGGTTCCTTTAGTCATCTCAGCACATGTTAATGACAGTAATGCTTTAGATGGTAAAGGCTTTATTACATGGATTATTCACATTGAGATGTTTAATATGTTTTTTCTTTGTTTTTAGGTCTTTTAACTGCAACTGTTTCATCTGAAATATTCAAAGCAGCACAGCCTGCATTGTTGTATTTAGTGCCATTTACATTATTGCCACTTCTCACAATGGCTTACTTGAAGGTAAGTTGTTTTTACACTTGAGATATCATTTTCCATCAAGTATGTTCACATAGTAATCATTGTGTTTATCCTTCCTTACTTCCTTCCATCCATCCATAGATCCATCCATCCATCTGTCCGTCCATCTGTGCCACTCATTTTTGCACTCTTTTTAAAACAATGCATATACTTTATACCAGGGTTTCCACTAGGGGAAAATTTGTGGGTCTGGAACTTTTAAGAAAGTGAAACTCAGATGCCGAAAGCGTCTGCCACACGTGCCGAAGGTACGTGTGTGTAGAAGGGGGTCTGAGGGGAGAACCCCAGGAAAATTTTGATTTTTAGGTGCTCTCTGGTGGCCTCTGGGGGCATTCTGGTTGCTAAAATGCGGAATAACTGAAGTGGAAAATGTGGATTTTTTCCTCCTACTATTTTCTCTAAATTCCCACGGGAACACAATACTACATCTGGTCGGAGGTTTCATAAAAATACAAACCCAAAACAACACAAAATCCACGAATCCTGACAGTGACTGCGACGCTTGACCTCAATTTTTTTTATACAACCCGATACGTGCCAACGTAAATAATTAGAAATGCGGAGAGAACGAAATATTCAAAAAGAACCATGACGTGTGACATCATGCACATGCAATTATAATAAAAGCCAGTGATTTCAGACCAAACACGACAATTTGAGTCCGAAATTTTATAGGCGATGTTTAGGATTTGAACTTTGTTTCCCCCTCTCATCTGGGGGTTATAAAGTATCAGGTTGTCGCCAGTAATAGTAGGCATAGTATACAACATAATTATTCCTATATTACGTGGAAACAAAGGACCCTGAGTGTCGTTACGATACAGCATTGTACTTGACATTTTAACCACCAGCTTATCTGACTGATCATAGTATGACCGGCAGGGGGAGAGGGTCCGGTCGACGGACCCACAGCCGGTCTAGCGGAAACCCTGTTTATACAGAGGTTGCCTAAATTAATGAGGCGATACTTGGCATTGCTTTTGGGATCTTTTGGTCAAAGATGACGGTCACTTACTACAAATACAGCATTCCCGTAGGGCCTTGCATTCAAGGTCTTAATATTATGGAAAAATATGTCAGGAGGCCTTAAAAAGCCTTGAATATTCATGACATAAAAATGCTGATAAAGCACGTAATCATAACTATATAGTTTTATATGCGAGACTTCGTGGAGGCATAGTCCTGACTGGAGCCCTCCGCTCATTACCCCCTCCTCCCATTTCCCTACAAGGGAAGTGGGAGGAGGGGGTAATGGCTGGAGGTCCTAGTTAGGATTAGTGAAGGCAGGGCCTTGAAAATCTTTGGAATATGGCTATTGTAGAGCCTTTAAAAATGCTAAAATATGTTCAAATTTTGGGCTCCTTATGAAGAAAATGTATTAACCCTTTACCTAACCTGAAAAGCAGACGACACTTGCAAAAATAATTCATGAATAACTAATTTTTTTCATTTTTTGTCTCAAAAACATAGGTTATGACCCCTCGTTGGAATGAGCTCGACGAGCTCGTTCCAACGAGGGGTCATAACCTATGTTTTTGAGACAAAAAATGAAAAAAATAATGAAAATTAATTGGCGATTTTTTAGAATAGCGCTGGCCGGTTTTGGCCGTTACGTTAGGTAAAGGGTTAAAAGTCTTCTTCAGATCCACCTGGCAGAAACTTTCATAATTGGTAAACATCCTTGTCGGGGCAGATTCAAGCATGTTCAAATCAAGTCAATGTGTTTATATTTCAGCACCCTGTGGAGCCCCAATTTTAACTTAGTGCAGTATGAAGAATATTCCTCAAAGATCTTCAGATCCTCCAGACACAATCTTTTTGGCATTTGGCAAGGAAAATTTTATTTCAATCAAATGTTCTGTTTTTGTTAATGATTTCATCTGTTTGTGACAGGCCTGAAAATAAGCAGTCAGACATTTTCAGAATGGGGTCCCCAGAGGGTTAATTTGATGGTACTATCCCATGCAGTGAGCCAATTTATCCTCTGGGTACCTCTTTCTGTGTAGTTTTGAGACCCTGATTGAGACAGAGGTTCACAGAGGATAAATTTAAATTCACCCTCTGGGGACCTCATTTTACAGATGACTCTCTGCTTATTTTCTGGCTTGGTTTGTGAGTGTGTAAGGACATGCAACCAGAAAGCCTTATTCTGTCAAAAAAAACTCAATCCTGTCCTTGTTGATTGCCATTTCACTCCATCTCTTCACACAACTGATGGCTTCCAGGAACATTGAATATTTCACCAATTTTCAACCCAAATATTTAACTACCTAGATGGCCTATTCAGAGGGAAGCCCTTTCGACATTTTTCAGCACAGTCTCAAACCTAACATAATATGTGTGCTGGTAGTGGGGATTGTGACATCATTTTTCAGAGCCTTTTTGGTGACATCTTTGCAGTATGCACACATGTACAAGGTGACACTTCCTTTTTGCCTCATCTCTCTGATCCCTCTACACTAATACCTTCATGCCTTGTATACAACTTGAACCAGCTGTGTGATTTAGGCTCACTTCAGCATCTAGTTACTTTCTAATTTTATTTTTCTATCAGAGGTCAGTGGTCAAGTTCATACAGGAACAGTGTTCCTTTTGGTTAACTGGTAGAGTGCTGGAAGCCCATATTTGGGTTTAATCTGAAGTGCAGGTAACCCCAACTTAACCCTTTACCCAACGCAGACGATATCAAAATTTATTATTTTAAATATCATTTTTAAAATTTTTTCAAAAAATTTCAACAAAACCATATCATGTGACCCCTCATTGGAACGAGCTCAATGAGCTCGTTCCAATGAGGGGGTCACATGATATGGTTTTGTTGAAATATTTTGAAAAATTCAATTTTTTCAACTGCTCAATTTGCATATTACGCGGGCAGATGCGGGTGATTCGTTAGGTAAAGGGTTAAAGATTTCATATTTCAGTTGATGTACTTCATATTGGCTTTGAAGTGGAATTGTTTAGTCTTTAAAGATTTGCCTTGTTACAATTTATGGGGAGGGCCTATGTGCACTCTCCCATAATTGTAACCAGGCAAAAACAGGTCATCAACTTTTGATGACCGAAAAGTATAATGGGTAAGTAGGATGGGAGAATAAAGGACATGTGGTTAGTGGGTGACACAAAGGAGAGAGCTAGTGTACTGAGCGGAGAGATAGAGAAGAATGGGGTACAGGTTGTCGTCAAGCAATTCATCGCCGAATGTTGGGAGGAGAGAAGATGCTTGGGTATAGGGTGGCATTTGGGAGCATTTGGTTAATCAAGGCCTTCTCACCGGCGAACCGTGACAGATCAGTGGCCGGCCAAAGTATTATTATTACAAAATAAAAGAATTCTTGATACCTATAAACAAATTGAAATTGTGTGAAAATGTTACAATAGAACAGTTGTGATAGTTGGTATCTATTGATTTCATATGGCCCTGCTACCCAGCTAAAATATTCCTCGAGAAAAACTTGATTTGAATGATGATTGGAAATGTGTGTGTTTTTTAGTTGGGGAAGCTGTATCAACAGAGATTATTGTAAGCATTTATTGATAAGTTTTTTTTCTCCATTGTACATAGGGTGATCTTCGACGAATGTGGTCAGAACCATTTTTATCACAGACTCCTTCAAAACATTTGGATGTGTGACAAAGATTAGCCATAGATTTCATCAAACAGCTGTGCATCCAGATTCCAGGAATGTTTACTATTCTGTGAAGTTTATGGCACACGCAGAAATAAATCCAGGCATCTTTTCCTATTGATAAACATTGTAGGAAAAAGAAGTGAAGTGCTTTTTCAGTGAGAAAAAAATGGCCAAAAACATATTTAGTGTGAATTATAGGTGCTCAAGATGCGGGAGGTTCAGGAAGAGGGTTTGTGTGTCATTCATTCATTATATGGTGTATTTGTGGATTTTAAGTAGCCATAAAAAACTTTTCGCAAATACAACCATAACATACCCACATATATCATAACAGATAGACCAAGAAAGAGTTTCAGTGTTGCCTCCATCACAAGACTGTAATGATTAACCAGTTTGCTATAATATTACATGCCAAGTACCACCAGAAAAAGATTGGAGAGGTACAATATCATATGACCCGAGCCAGCTTGGATGGTGATATTTTTATACTGTACCAATGACCCAGACTTAGCTGGTGCTAACTCCACAAAAACCAGGGCCAAACACAAATTTTGCCCCCCAATCCCCAAAATTTGCATCCAAAACAAAAAGAAATCATGTCCTAAAGGACCTCCATAGTACGACTCTACTGCGCATGCGCGGTGACGCAGTCGTCCCGAAATTGGCGCCAAATATCATTCTCTGTTTGGCCCTTCATCAGTCAACATCTCACTGATCTTTGTGCTTGTAAATCTCAGTTTAAAGGATGCCAGACACGTAATTCTTGGAGAAAATGTGATTCTAAGGAGGATAGAAGGAGGAGAGGAAAAAAGAAGTGGCAAAAAATAATCAGGGCTGTACTTAAAATTTTTTGTTAAAATTATGTTAAGTTGCCTATTTTCGAGGCAAACGCCTCTTGTTGTCATTCTTGCTAATTGTTGCACTGCTTATTCAGTGTTTCCTCTCCCCTAACCTTCTAAAGTCCCCCCTTGCAATTCTCCCATGCTTTTGGCATATTTTTGAGAAGTTTCATTTCTAAAAATTCCCTGGGAGAGTTGCTTGGTTACAGAATGTTTTCTGTTATTTTCCCCATAGTTACGTTTTCACCCATGGGTGTATAACGTTTGTGTTCTGCATCTTCCATCTGATGTTCTGCAGATTCTCCCCTGGGAGTCTCTGTTTTGCATCAGATAGAGTGTAATTGAGGACTGATTCCGGGCCAGTTTTTTCAGTGCCTGGAGTCATGTTTTCTTCTGTGTTTACACTGTTTGTTTTCATTGGCAACAGCCTTTTTTGAGGGGGGCTGTTTGCCTTTGAGGTAGTTTATCTCATTATAAGATACATTTATATTATCCGAAAGTGTCTCATTAATTATTTTATATAATTTTAAAATTTTTGACCACACTTTGCCATCGGATCCATCGGGGCTCAACGTTACTTTTCAGCAACTTGGGCTTCTCTGAAAAAATATTTTTTCAAAATTATTTTGTTTTGCAATTGTTTTTTCATTTATTAATGGATCATGTTATTATGTATCTTTGTGTCAGGGGTTTTTGCGAGTAACTAGGACTTATTGTTGTTCTTTCACAATGAAGGGAACTTGTTCAAATTGTAATAGGAAGAAATCTTCCTCTGACTTTCATGATTATTGCATAAATTGTAGTCAGTGTTCTCGCATTAATCCCTGTCCTGTATGTGAACATTGGGATGAGAAACATTGGAAACGTGTGTCACGATATGTTGTTTCTGGAGAAAGAGCGATGCCGGCTCTTTCTCCACAAGGTCACTCTACTCTCTCAGTTTCTATTTCAGAGGAACCAGAACAGGGTGATGTTTCCATGTTATCTTCTTCAAGTGTGCGTCCGTCGTCACAATTAAATACAGAGCTAGCGGCAAAAGTGCTCATGGAGATTAGACAAATGTCGTCCGCTAGCTCGCCCGGTGTAGCGTCCATTCACCGAATGGTTCGGCAGCCGGGTTCGTCCGATGCGGTCCAAGAGGAAATTTTGGGTGATGCGAGCACTATAAAAATAATAGATGCACACCCAGTGACGGCGGATAGTGAACGAGAACGGAGGAAGCCTTTTAGTCCGGTTCCTAGCTCGTCCAGGTCCAGCCGGGCCGCGAGCGAGAGAGGCCCCTCTCTCGTACAACAACATCTGGGACCAGATGTTGTGGTACAAAATGTGTCTTTAGCGGAGCATACGTCCGTCGCTCGGGACGCTCCGTTGTATAAGCAGTCCGCAGAGACTGTTAAGGCTTCCTCTTCTCGCCGGCGCACACGACCGCACCTTGGCTGCGTGACCTCCGATATCTTGCCAGCTTCGCCGATGAAGGATTATTCGGCGACCAGGTCACACCATCCGGCAGCCAGGGATTCGAGACCGATGGATTCCGGACGTTCGCATAGGAAAAGTATGCGGGAGCCATCTGATGCGGAGCTGCCCTCGGCAAAGCAGCGAAAGACCGCTCCTCCGCAGGTCTCGACGTCGGACATTCTAGTGCAGATAGCACAGCTTATCGCAGCATCCCAGCAGCCGACAGAGACGGTGTCGGATCGAGAATTATCCGACGGCGCTGGGTCGGTACGCTCCGCCGAAGCATCGGGGGCGGACGACCGGGAACATCGGGAGGTCCGACCGGATGGTGAAAGGGATACGGATGAATTGGAGCTATCCCTTTCGGAACAACACAAAGCTGCCGTAGACTTCATCCGGCACTTTCTTCCTCAAGTTGTTCCGTCGGGCCAGACTGCTGCGCTTCCGGACAGGAGAATTATAGCGTCATTGGACTCTGATTTTTTCGAGCGGTTCAGGGACATCGCTCCCGAGTTTCCGTCGCAGTCCAATAATGTTGCAAGAACATTTGAATTATTGAACGACGCTATTTTTAAACTTGCTTCCAGGACAGGGAAAGCAGGCTTCTTGTCCGCAAATACTCTCAACCTGCCTTTCATTAATGCAAGGAATAAATTCGACACGGCAGGTCAGGGTATACCGAGAGTTCCTCTGCGTATGGACGACGAGGCGGAAGACTTAGAGCTATCATTACCGTCGTCAGCTTCTATTCCAACCGCAGTGTTGGAAACAGCTATTGCGTCTAACAGAGCCAATTTAGATGCCTTATCTTACGCAGATCACCTTACGAAGGCGTTATCACTGCGTCTTCAAGGGGAAGAGTTTCAGGATATACAATCCTCCTTAAGACTTCTTTCAAGGGCAGTAGCTTATTCCACGTGTAACTCCGCCCTTTCAGTGGCAAATCTGGAGTTGGTTAGACGTGACGCAGCCCTGTCTACATCCACACTAGTGGATTCTAAGGTGAAGAACTCTCTTAGAGTCGCTTCGGTCTCAGGAGATCTTCTCTTTGACGGCAAGCTTTCCGCTATTTATGATAATATTAAAAAGAAAGCTAGTGATTCTCTGTTGTTTAGATCCGCTCCTAAAAGGTCGGATTCAGCAGACACGAATAAGGCGGGCACTTCTGGGTCTTATCCGCCCAAGAGAGGTTCCTATAGAGGTTCCGGTGCGTCCTCTAGCTCTTATTCGAGAGACCGTCAGGATAGCGACTCTCGTTCGGGACGTCCTTCAGGCCGGGACAATCGGTCGGACGCCCCGAGGTCGACGAGGCGAGGTGCGGGTCGTGGAAGACGTGGTTTCTCCTACCGCAGGCCTCGCAGATCCAGGAGGTGATGGCTCAAACCTCTATCGCGTTCCGGTTGGCGGAAGGTTGTCGAGTTTTTCTCAAGAGTGGGCGTCGATTACGGACGACCCGTGGGTGAGAGGAGTGACTTCGGAAGGTCTAAAGATATCCTTCAAACGAAAGCCTCCATTAACTCGAAGTCCAAAGTGGACTCATCTTCCGTCAAACCCTCAGAAAAGAGACGCTCTGCTATCAGAGGTGCAGTCTCTTTTAATGAAGAACGCGGTAGAGGTCGTAGAAAACCAGGAATCGCTGGGATTCTACAGCCATCTGTTTCTGGTTCCGAAACCAGACGGCTCGTTCCGTCCAGTCATAGATTTGAGCTGGATAAACAAGCTGATCATCGCTCCGAAGTTTTATATGGAGACGATTCGATCGGTCAGAGCGAGTATTCGGGTGAACGATTATGCAACGAGCATAGATCTCAAAGATGCGTACTTTCACGTCATGGTACATCCGACATTCCGAAAGTATCTACGCTTCGCAGTCCTAGGAGTGGTGTATCAGTTCCGGGCCATGTGCTTCGGATTGAATCTAGCACCCTGGGCTTTCACTCGGGTAATGAACTCGGTAATGATCTACTTCCGAGCTCATTCGTCTGCGGTAACGTCGGCCTACCTGGACGACATTCTTCAGAGGTACGGCAACGAGTTAACGCTTCAGAACGATGTTCAGAATCTTCTTCTATTGCTCCGACGTCTCGGTTTCATAGTAAACGAGGAGAAGTCGGATCTGGTGCCGTCCAAGTCATTCACTCATCTGGGAATGAGCTTCGAGACGCACAACAATCTCGTTCGTCTGCCGTTAACCAGAGCGAAATTAGTCAGTTGTTACGCTCGCTATTGTCTAAATACAGACAAAGTCACAGCGAGAGAATTTATGAGACTGATAGGTCTGTGCGGAGCCGCTGCGGATCTCATTCCGATGGGACGGCTACGCACACGGCCTCTTCAAATTTTCTTGACTCAGAATTGGAGTGTGAAAATTCATTCGCTCGATGTAGACGTTCTCTTGTCAGATCAAGTGAAACAAGAGATTCAGACTTGGGCAAACATTCAGTGGTTAACTCAAGGAGTTCCGCTGCAGTTGCCGGATCCGAGTTTTACCATTATGACGGATGCCAGTCAAACAGGTTGGGGTGCATCATTAATCCCAACGGATTCGAGATGCCAGGGTCTTTGGGATCCGCAATTCCTGTGCAAGCACATAAACATCAAGGAAATGATGTCAATTTGGCTTGCGTTACGTCACTGGATGGACATTATTCACGATGCTCATGTCCAAATCCTATCCGACAATACGACAGTAGTGGCGTATATACGGAATCAGGGAGGCACTCATTCAGTTCCGTTGTTCAATCTAACGGAAAGAATCCTTCTGTTTGCGTTGGAACATCACGTTCTTCTTTCGGTCCGTCACATACCGGGTCGTCTGAATGTGCTAGCAGACTCCCTTTCTCGAAAGGGTCGCTTGTTGCCATCGGAGTGGACTCTCAACAAACAAGTATTCAATCAGATTTGCTACCAATGGGAACGGCCAATGATAGACTTATTTGCGACACATCTCAACAATCAGTTGCAGACGTATGTGTCCCCGTGTCCGGATCCAAGAGCATTTGCTGTAGACGCTCTATCGATCCCTTGGGACGGAATGATAGGATATGCGTATCCTCCAGCGCCGTTAATTCAACAAGTATTGCTAAAGATAAAACAATCTCAATGCAAGATTCTGTTGGTAGCATCTCTGTCGCCACAGAGACCGTGGATAAATCTACTCAGGTGTCTGTTGTGGGACCTACCGCGGAAGCTCCCTCCACGAGAGGATCTTCTTTGGCAGGGGAAATCGCGCCAACTGCATCACAACCCGCAAGGTCTCAACCTTCACGTTTTTCCGTTGTGCGGTCCTTCTTGCATGGCAAGCACTTTACAGGACGAGCAGTGGACGCGATTTCTAACTGTAGGAGGACCTCCTCTTCGCTAAACTATGCGGCTAAGTGGAAGGTTTTCCGTCGTTGGTGTAGGGATCATTCTGTTGATATATTTGATCCCTCTATACCAGACATTGCTAACTTTCTAGTATACTTGTTTGACGAAATCAAACTGCAACCGGTTACTATAAAGGGTTATAGATCTATGTTATCTGATACCTATGCACATCATGATAGTTTACAAATTGGATCTAATGTCTCTTTATCGAAATTGGTTAGAAACTTTTCGATAAATAGACCCAGAACTCTTAGATTAATTCCTAAGTGGAATTTAGCTTGGGTTCTCCTTAAATTGAAGGAAAAGCCATTTGAACCTCTTGGGACAGTAGATTTCAAATTCTTATCTTATAAGACAGCTTTTCTCTTAGCTTTCTCTTCTGCCAGAAGAGTCAGTGAGCTTCATGCACTATCGGTGGATGATTCTCATTATCGTAGTGTTGGGAACACTATCACCTTCACTACTAACGTCGGTTTTTTAGCTAAGAATCAGGCTCCTAATAAATATCCGGAACCTATTGTTATTAAGGCTCTTCCGTCTTCAGACGGGCGTAGGCCTTTACTCTGTCCTGTTAGAGCACTACGTATCTATAAACAGAGATCTCAGTTCATCAGAAAGGGACGGAAACGTTTCTTTCTGTCTTGGATGCCTAATAGAAAGGACATTTCAGTCCATTCTATTGCTAGATGGATTCAGTTAACTATCCGTACTGCGTATGAAGATTTATCTTCTTCTCAGCAGTCTGTGCTTAAGATTTCTGCTCATGAAGTAAGAGCTCTTTCTACTTCCTGGGCTTATGCTAATAGTGTTGCTATTACAGATTTAATGAAGGCTGCTTATTGGTCTCAGCCATCCACATTTACTAATTTTTATCTCAGAAATATTGAGTCCATTTCTGGAGACCTGCATTGTTTAGGTCCGTTATCTGTTGCTCAGAATGTCGTCCACTAAACAGTTGCAACTATAGTTATGCAGGCTTTCTGTTCCGGCAGTGACTCCGTCCGGCTGCCCTCTTCGCTCTGGGCTATTTGACCCAGGGCAAGGGGAAGGGGGGGGGGGGGGGGGCGGGTGTTCCCTTAGGTCACCTGCTTTATAGTGAAAAGCAAGGGAATGCCTCCTCCAAGACAGTATTTCTGAGTCGCTTCCGGGATGGTTTTAAAGTGTAATATTAATGTTTAATTTCATTCATGTCTTATTTTTAAAGTGTAGCTCGGTGTGAAGCATTTGTATATGTCAAGTGTCAAACGGGCTTTAATATACAATACTCGGACACTTTTAAATGATTATAAAGAGTCTCAATTCTCTGGACTACTTTATTTATTGGCTTGTTTTAAAAATAATTAGTATAAAGGTTATACTGGATGTTAATAGAGAACATGAATGTTATTGTGCTCAATTATTAAGGGTAGTGTATCTTTCTAATTTAAATATTAAATAAGAAAGATACATGTAAAGCCTAATACTCTTTTTCTCCTTAAGGGGTTACCTCTTTATTTTATAATTGAGCTTATTGGATTTTCCTCTATGTCCTAGGCCCTCCAGCCTGTTTACTATTCAGCTAAGTCTGGGTCATTGGTACAGTATAAAAATGTTAAAAAATTTATAGTAATTTATATATTTTTTATACTTACCAATGACCCAGACGGGGATGGCCCTCCCTGAGTTGGGAACTCTTGCCTCCCCGCTGAGTACATAGCGCTGACCAGGCACTGCCAGTAAGAATGATATTTGGCGCCAATTTCGGGACGACTGCGTCACTGCGCATGCGCAGTAGAGTCGTACTATGGAGGTCCTTTAGGACATGATTTCTTTTTGTTTTGGATGCAAATTTTGGGGATTGGGGGGCAAAATTTGTGTTTGGCCCTGGTTTTTGTGGAGTTAGCACCAGCTAAGTCTGGGTCATTGGTAAGTATAAAAAATATATAAATTACTATAAATTTTTTAACTTTTCAAGTCTGAAAAATAAGTAAAATATATATGATGCCAATTATTTAATTGCCGAGAATATTGAAGCCAATTTTCCTCCCAGAGCATTCTGTTTTTGAAGCTTTTAAATCATTTAACCCCAAGCACTGTGGTAGTGCAAAATAATTTTATCCAACTGCCCTGTTTTTCTTTCGTTTAACTGTGAATTTAACCAATTATGTCTTGTTTGACAGAGCTCACTGAGCTCTGTCAAACAAGGTATATTTGGTTAAATATCAAACTGCATTATGGGAAATATATACTGCAGAAAACTTTGCCATTTTGACATCGGAGTGCAGAGAGTTAAGTAAGACTGTGTGATGTTAAAACCTTGTCCTTGCTGGATGTAGTTTGTGAATCCATTTATAATTCTAGAAAGAACATCTAAATTATAATCATAGCCGAAGGTTTTTTATTAGCTCAACTTGACGTCAAGTATGAGCTATTGGGATGGGTTGTGATCCATCATCTGTCCACAATTCCTATAGCACACCCTACAGGCCACAGCTATCATCCAATCAATTCCAAAATTTCAAACATGGCTTCTATGCAATGTCTATATGGGAGCTATCAAATCTTTTCGAATTTTGTTGAAAGACATGGCCATTTTTGATTTGGATATAAACTGTCTAACATTTCCTTCAGCACACCCTCCAGACAGCAGCTTGGACCTGATCAGTCCCTAATTTCATAGGTAGCTTTAGGGCAATGTCAAAATGGGAGCCTTCAGATTTTTCTGAATTTCATTGAAAAACATGGCCGCCAGTGGCCATCTTAGATTTGGAACATAAATTGTCAACAATTCCATTAGCACACCCTACAGGTCACATCTCTCACTCGATCTTTTTCAAATTTCATATGTAGCTTTGGTGTGATGTGTAGATGGGAGCTATCAGATTTTTCTGAATTTTGTTGAAAAACATGGCCATCAGCAGCCATCTTGGATTTGGATATAAATTGTCCAACAATTCCTTTAGCACACCCTACAGACTGCAGCTCTCACCTGATCAGTCCCAAATTTCATATGTGCTTTGGGGCAATGTCTAGATGGGAGCTATCAGATTTGGATATAACTTGTCCAACAATTCCTTTAGCACACCCTACAGGCTGCATCTCTCACCTGATCAGTCCCAAATTTCATATGTGCTTTGGGGCAATGTCTAGATGGGAGCTATCAGATTTGGATATAACTTGTCCAACAATTCCTTTAGCACACCCTACAGGCTGCATCTCTCACCTGATCAGTCCCAAATTTCATATGTGCTTTGGGGCAATGTCTAGATGGGAGCTATCAGATTTGGATATAACTTGTCCAACAATTCCTTTAGCACACCCTACAGGCTGCATCTCTCACCTGATCAGTCCCAAATTTCATATGTGCTTTGGGGCAATGTCTAGATGGGAGCTATCAGATTTGGATATAACTTGTCCAACAATTCCTTTAGCACACCCTACAGGCTGCATCTCTCACCTGATCAGTCCCAAATTTCATATGTGCTTTGGGGCAATGTCTAGATGGGAGCTATCAGATTTGGATATAATTTGTCCAACAATTCCTTTAGCACACCCTACAGGCTGCATCTCTCACCTGATCAGTCCCAAATTTCATATGTGCTTTGGGGCAATGTCTAGATGGGAGCTATCAGATTTGGATATAACTTGTCCAACAATTCCTTTAGCACACCCTACATGCTGCATCTCTCACCTGATCAGTCCCAAATTTCATATGTGCTTTGGGGCAATGTCTAGATGGGAGCTATCAGATTTGGATATAACTTGTCCAACAATTCCTTTAGCACACCCTACAGGCTGCATCTCTCACCTGATCAGTCCCAAATTTCATATGTGCTTTGGGGCAATGTCTAGATGGGAGCTATCAGATTTGGATATAACTTGTCCAACAATTCCTTTAGCACACCCTACAGGCTGCATCTCTCACCTGATCAGTCCCAAATTTCATATGTGCTTTGGGGCAATGTCTAGATGGGAGCTATCAGATTTGGATATAACTTGTCCAACAATTCCTTTAGCACACCCTACAGACTGCATCTCTCACCTGATCAGTCCCAAATTTCATATGTGCTTTGGGGCAATGTCTAGATGGGAGCTATCAGATTTGGATATAACTTGTCCAACAATTCCTTTAGCTCACCCTACAGACTGCATCTCTCACCTGATCAGTCCCAAATTTCATATGTGCTTTGGGGCAATGTCTAGATGGGAGCTGTCAAGATTTTTTTGAATTTCGTTGAAAAGCATGGCCACCAGTGGCCATCTTAGATTTGGCAAAAAATAGTCAATAATTGCATTAGCACACCCTACAGTCTGCATTTCTCACCCAACCTTTTTCAAATTTCATTTGTAGCTTTGGTGTGATGTCTGGATGGGGGCTCTCGAATATTTCTGAATTTTGTTTAAAAACATGGCTACCAGCAGCCATCTTGGATTTGGATATAAATTGTCAGCAATTCCAGTAGCACACCCTACAGGCAGCATCTCTCACCTGATAATTTTTGAATTTCGTATATAGCTTTGGTGTAATGTCTAGATGGGACCTATCATATTTTTCTGCATTTCGTTAAAAAATATGGTCGCCAGCAGACATCTTGGATTTGGCATATGAATTGTCAACAATTCCATTAGTTAACTCTGCAGGCCACATCTCTCACCCAATCTTTTTCAAATTTCATATATAGTTCTGGTGTGATGTCTAATTTTGTTGAAAAACATGGCTGCCACCAGTCTTCTTGGATTTGGCATATAAATTGTCAACAACCCCATTAGCACATCCTACAGGCCACATTCCTCACCCCATGTGATGTCCAGATGGGAGCTATGAAATTTTTCTGAATTTTGTTGAAAAACATGGCCATCGGTGGCCATCTTGGATTTGACATATAAATTGTCAGCAATTCCATCAGCAGACCCTACAGGTCGCACCTCTCACCCAATCTTCAGATTTCATATGAAGCTTTCGGGTGATGTCTTTTCTGTAGAAACTTGAGTGAATGACTTGGCATTACTGGATCTTTCTATTTAGTTCAGTCTCTTCTTGGACACACTGAGCTGCAGTGTCATTGACATTTTCCTATCATTGTAAAATCACACTCTATTTTTCATAATTCTTGTTATATTAATCCTTCAGGGCCTGGAGGTCTTTTATACATGTTTGCTACACATTGGTAGCATACTGTGGACTTTTAGTTATTTCTAGGAAAGTCTTGCCTGAAAAAAACTGCTAAGGTACTTAGAATGTAAATCCAAATTTCCCAAAGACTCCATGTAGGGGCACCTGTTTTGTGCAATAAAACGTGATCGAAGTCAGAATTAGTCTTTTAACTCTCTGCGTGCTGTTGGCAGATATTCCCGCCCAGCGCAGGATTTCTCTTCTCACTGAAATAAGTATGAGTTGGGCACATTTAATTGTATTTGCCCCATGTAAATTGAATGGATATTTTCACCAATGGTTTCTTGTGTTACATTTAGATTCATTTTTCATAAAATCTAGTCAAGGCTGCTTTACAGCAGCCATGACTAGATTTTATAAAAAAATATCTAGAAAATACTCAGCAGGTAGAGAGTTATGAGTTATCCCTTTACCCAATGAATCGGCCGCATCCGCCCGCGTAATATGCAAATTTAGCAGTTGAAAAAATATTATTTTTCAAAAACTTTCAACAAAACCATATCATGTGACCCCTCATTGGAACAAGCTCGTTCCAACGAGGGGTCACATGATATGGGTTTGTTGAAATTTTTTGAAAAATTTAAAAAAATGATATTTAAAATAATAAATTTTGATATTGTCTGCGTTGGGTAAAGGGTTAAATATATATGTCGCTATGGTAATTTACAAAGTCAGCAGATAATTATTCAAAAAGTATTGAATGTTTCTAATTGGGCTGTGTTACCAATCAGTTTTTTTTTCACTCCAAGAGTGAGACTGAATTGGAAATACATACTGTTTTCAAGCAATCACTAAGGCTAAAAAAAAAATAAAAAACATTTTCTCTGGCTCTCCTGCAGTCATTTTGGTTGTCACATGCTCTCTTTTCACTATCTCTGCAAACTTGAAAAAAAAATTATAATTAATTGGTTCATGTCACGAAGATAATTGGTTCATGTCACGAAGATTCACCATGTTAACCCTTAACCTAACATGAAAAGCAGACGATATTTGCAAACAAAATTTTTGAATAACTGATTTTTTTTCATTTTTTGTCACCAAAACATAGGTTATGACCCCTCTTTGGAACAAGCTTGACCAGCTCGTTCCAAGGAGGGCTCATAACCTATGTTTTTGAAACAAAAAATGAAAAAAAAGAAGAAAATTAATTGGCGAGTTTTGTGAATACATGTAGCTCTGGACGGTTTTATCCACTACATTTGGTAAAGGGTTAATAAAATGGATAAAATACACTTCTGCCACTGGCAATTATGTGGCCTGAGAAGCAGAAGATCTACTGTGTGTAGCATAATGTATACCTTCCTTTGAATGAAAGCTCATGTTTTATAGCAGTGGTTGGCATTAGAAATGTGATGGAGGTATCGAATTAACAAGAAAACCCTCATTTGAAAACCTCTTCATTTATTGCGTAAGCTAATATTAATTTAACCTCATGAACCTTAGACTATTTATTTTTAAATTCATGAAATGTTTTTTTTTTATCTGTTTGTTATAATTTTCAAGTCATAAATTGTTTATGTGGTGATATCATTCATTTTCAACCATGAAGATAAAAAACAGTTGCTGCAATTTTGCCCTCAGTTCTTTTCAATCTACTTTGGGTAGCCAATGTAGAGAGGAGAAAGGAACTCTGTGGAGTTCATTCTGCAAGGTATTGCAAGAATATGTCTACGGTCAAAACTGAAGTGTATTGTGGCAAAACTCATTTTACCAGATCAGAAACATCAGCCCTTCATCTTATATAATGGCTATATCTAGCAATATCAGTTCACAATAATCGCCATTCAGATTTTTTTCTTTTCTATTTTTGCTTTAAAAACAGCTTTTAGACCTTTGTTGGAACAAGCTCATCAAGTTCATTGCATTGAGGTATATGCGCTGTTTTTTTAGGCAAAAAAAATTGTTTTAGTTATTCAAGAATTTTATTTTATTACACACCTGTTCTATGAAATCCCCATCTACAGCAACTCTAAACCATGTGGAAAATGAAAATCTGTTCTTCACACATGTGCCAAACGGAAATAGTTGAGCAGACAATTGATCATCCAAAGCTGAACTGATTGCGAAATGACTAAATAAAATGTCTAAAATTGAAGGATATGGTGAGTTTATGTGTACGAAAATAGCGAAGAAGAAATAGAGTCGATATATGAAGGGGATAATGAATATCCAGAAGAAGAAGAGTATGAGTACACAAATTTGGTTGGCGATAAAATGTGTTCTTTTGATGATAGTTGTCAAGTGAATTGCTGAGTGTCCTACTAATTGTTTTTTATAGATGTGAAGGCATGTAATAAACAGAACAACATGTGTGTGAATGGGTTAATTGATGTAGCTCTTATGCCATTGCAGAAGGATAAAACTTGAGGCCTGCAGGTTCTTGTTTTATCCTTCCTTGCTGGCACTCATGCTATATCAATGAACCCATTCACCCGTGCTTGCCGTTCTGTGTATAGGCAGTTTTGTCTTGTCTACTGTTCGATTAAGGTAAAGTGTTAATGAAACACAAATTGTACCTGTAAGTTTTGAGACTAATTTTTAGCTCAACTTTGGCGAAGCCAAATTTGAGCTTTTGTCATGGCCCGTTGTCCGTCTAGCCGTCTGTCCGTACGTCAACAATTGGATACAGCTCGGGGTAGAGGCCGAATTTATGAACCAATCTTTACGAAACTTCTTGGGTACCTTTGTTATGACCGTGGGACGAGAACGAGTGTTTTTGGGTGCGGTCTGAAATTCAAGATGGCTGCCAGCCGCCATTTTGTACCAACGATGCAGAAATCTGTTTTTTGTACAGAACTTCCATATGAAAGCTCTGATTTGAATAATTTTTTGTATGAATGTTTAGTACCATGGTATACATCACATATAATACGGGTTTTTTCTCGTGCGTAAATTGTGCAAATTAGACTAATTTTGATGTTTTTTGGTGTTACTTTCAGCACTGTAAGTGCAAATGCCAATACGGCTCGGGCTAGAGGCCGTATTTATGAATCGATCTTTACGAAACTTCTTGGGTACTCTTTGGTATCACCGTAGGACGAGAATGAGTGTTTTGGGGTCCAGTCCGAAATTCAAGATGGCCGATGGCAGCCATTTTGTACAAAATTAGGTGCAATCAGATTTTTGCACAGAACTTCCATATGAAAGCGCTGATTTGAATAATTTTTTGTGTGAATGTTTAGTACCATGGGATACATCACATATAACGCATGTTTTTTTCTCGTGCAGAAATTATGCAAATTAGATGAACTTTGATTTATTCAGTGCTACTTACAGTAAGTACACATGTCAATACGGCTCGGACTAGAGTCTGTATTTATGAACTGATCTTCACGAAATGTCTTGGGTACCTTTGTTATCACCTTGGGACGAGAACGGGTGTTTCTGGGTGCGGTCTAAAATTCAAGATGGCTGCCAGTGGCCATTTTGTACCAAAATTAGGTCTAATCAGTTTTTTTGTACACAACTTTATACAGCTCAGACTAGAGGACATATTTATGAACCAATCTTTACAAAACTTCTTGGGTACCTTTGTTATCACCGTGGGATGAGAGCAAGTGATTTTGGGTGTGGTCCGAAATTCAAGATGGCCACCAGCAGCCATTTTGTACCAAAATTAGTGCAATCAGTCTTTTGTACAGAACTTCTGTATGAAAGTTCTGATTTGAATAAGTTTTTGTATGAATGTTTAGTAACATGGAATACATCACATATTGTAAGGGGTTTTTTTTCGTGCAGAAATTATGCAAATTAGATGAACTTTGATTTATTCAGTGCTACTTACACAGTGTAAGCACACATGTCAATACGGCTCAGGGTAGAGGCTGTATTTATGAACCAATCACAAAACTTCTTGGGTACCTTTGATATCACCTTGGGACGAGAATGAGTGTTTCTGGGTACGGTCCAAAATTCAAGATGGCTGCCATTGGCCAGTTTGTACCAAAATTAGGTCCAATCAGTTTTTTGTCACAAGTTCTATACAGCTCGTATTTATGAACTGATCTTCACAAAACTTCTTGGGTACCTTTGTTTTCACCTTGGGACAGGAACGAGTGTGTTTTGGGGTGCCTTTGTTATCACTGTGCTATGAGAACAAACAAATATTTTGGGGTTCAGTCAGACCCACTCTGGGACTCAAAGATTTTTTTCTAGTTTAGCATCTGACTGTCACCCACCTTTACAATACTTTACCTATACATTTGTTACAGGCAACGGTCAGTATTTATGTACAGTCCGTTACAATACTTTATATGTACCTTTGTTATCAGGTCATTATCTAGATGTTTGTCATTGCTGTGTCACATACTATACATGTACATGTCTTTGTCTTGACAAGTTGAGCTACAGTGTCATTGACACTTTCATTTATTTCTGATGGGTTGCAGATTTAAGCTCATTCTCCATTTGTGATGAGAATTTGAGATGAATGATGAGCATGTTATTCCACATAGTATCTGGTTGCTTTTCAGCTACTTTTTGTTACAATTTATGCATTTAACCCTTAAAGGCACATTTCGGACTTTTATGTCCTTAAAACAGGTACCTTTAATATGTAATCATGAGGCAATCCTATTAAAATAGGCATATTACCTTGGAAGTGGATTCTTGTCAAGTCTTGGCTGCCTAAATGGACAGCCAAGACTTGACAAGAAGTCACGGCATTGCTACTGGCAATGTGCAGGTGGTGGACAAGTGGGTATTCAAGAAATTTGTCCAGGCCCTTAAGGGTTAAAAGGCGACCTCATACAATGCTTCCTATGTAAATATGAAGCCAAATATTAGTCTCACCTCTAATATAAATCCAGTGTGAGACTATAAATTTAATGTTTAATCAGAACAGAAGTGGGAAAATTTGTTTCATTGTAATGGACTGTATGTTACTTTTGTGGGCGTGTTTTATGTTTAATTTGTGACAGGTGACTGAAGTGACAATTGGTGTAAGACAGAATTTTCTTTTGTTGACATTCGAAAATGGGTGATAATAAATAAGAACAACTCTGAACAATTAATTTATTTGAATAAAATATAACCGACTTGGTGGCAATTATATTGAGAATAGTATTTCAAAACACAGAAGATCCCAAAACAATGACTGCCAAAAATTTTATTGATTTTTTTTATGCAAAATTGCTGAAAAAATATCGGTAATTATATAGGTTGGGAAACCTCCTTTTGATGATGCCGATATATTGGTTGGTACCTTTAACCGATTTTGATTATCATCTCGCCTGTATCGCAGAGTAACAGCTTTCATCTCATCAAATATCAAAAGCCCAATATGAAAACCAATAACATGGTATCAACTCTCCAATATCAGGACTAGAGCTGGTAGGTTTTGATTTGTCCGTTTCTGTTCTGGTTTTGGTTCGGTTTCAGGAAAAAACTCTGTTTTGGTTTGTTTTTGGGGGTTTTTTTTCTATGTCTTAACCCTTTACCCAATGCAGACAATATCAAAATTAATTATTTTAAATATAATTTTTTTTAAATTTTTCAAAAAATTTCAACAAAACCATATCATGTGACTCCTTATTTATTGGAGTTTAATGAATCTTTCAACACTTTCAACAGCCAGGGTCACCTAATGTCGGATGTCATTTAGACTCAGTAAACAAACAAAATATTCTTTGTGTCTGGTATTAAAGCAAAACACAAACACAGTGGTTTACAACAGACAGGAATCAATGACCTGAGTTGTAGTTTTTCAGTAAATATGGGTCAAATTTGTACCAAAGATGTGGTAAATGGTTTGGTGTTTGGAAGGAATATGCAGTTAATAGGATAAATAATTGAGAAATATTCAATCAAGCAGGTTCTACTGTGTTCAGCACCAAATATTTGTCACTTTTCGCTTTTAGTTTTGAGAAGTTGTCAGAGTGTCTGTGTTTTGTGGGCATTAACCTTTCACCAAACATAACCAGAAAAACCAGGCAATGTTCACAAAAATTGCCATTCAGATATTTTTTTCTCATTTTTGTCTCAAAAACATAGCTTATGGAGCCCTAAGGCCAAATAAAAAAAATGAATTGTTTCTCAGGCAATTTTTTTTTCAAATCAGTGAGGGAGGAAGGATTTTATTTTTATTTTTTTTTCGTGTAAAAGGTTGAGTATACTCCAGCTAAAAGGATTTGTATCTTATTGTTCTTTTTAATGGTATCTGTCAAGCATCATGATCCATTAGAATAGGCCCCAGTAACCAATGCTTGGGGTAGCAGTACTTTAAAGTGGGAAACATGGCTCTAAATGATTTCTTAAACTTGAGTTATATCAGTGTTGCGGCCATGATTAGCCATTGGGCAGAAATATATGACCTTAAACACCAGCAAATAAATAAATAATTAAATCATGATCCAGTATATCAGAATTTTCTTTGTTACAGTTTATGGGAGAGTGCCTCTGGGCACTCTCCCATAAACTGCAACAAGAAAAACCAATTTACTGCAAACACAGCTAAATAATTATATGTCGAGAAATGTGAAAAAATGACCATTCTTAGTTTTCACAAATTCTTAAAAAAACATGACATAATAAAAATGTCTTATGAGGAGGTTCAAATCCAATGAGGGAGGGCCTGAGAATCAAAACATTATTTTTTTTTTAGCCTAATTGGAATAAGCTTATTTAGCTCATTTCAATGAGGGCTCAAAAGCTATGTTTTTGAGACATTCAAGAAGTTTGACGGACAAGTACCATTGTCTATTTGTGATGGGTGAAGGTTAAAAGAATCAGGAATAAAAATAAAGTAGATTTGGCCCCTATCCCAAATGAATACAGAATATCTGATAAGTTAGAAATGGAAAAATCATCATGCAACTTTCAGATTTTGTATATTCTTTGGGATCTCAGGAAGTGGAGCAGTGCTTATTTACTTAGTGAATAAGGTCTGTTTCAGTAGTAAAATTTTGACCCAGTCATCAAGTCCTCTGGTAGGATAATTATAAATGATTGGCTAACTTTACTCCATACTTATGTTTTGGTTGTGATATAGTCATAGATGCTGAAAGTGACTTAACCCTTTACCTAACATGAAAAGCAGAAGACACCTGCCAAAAAAATTCTTGAATATAAACTAATTTTTTTTTGTCTCCTGCTTTTTGAAAAAAACGGGAGATATTAAATTGGGGGTGTCCTTCCATCCTTCCGTCCTTCTGTGTTTTTCTTTTCCAGAATCTAACTTTCCTTACAATGACTGGATTTCGATGAAATTTGGGGAGGAGTAGATCACTGTCATCAATTGTGGATCGAAGTTCGAATATGGGCATTTCATTTTCCACGCATATTTAATTAGGTTGCTGAAATTTGATTGGCTGACGGTTTCCAGACTCTAACTTTCCTTAAAATCAACCGATTTCGATGAAATTTCATGTATGGATTACTTTTATCAATACCTAGCTCAAGTTCGAATGTGGGAAATTTTGTACCGAAAATCTGTCAGTCTGCCCCGTGCGTAAACGCACCTCTGACTAAAAGCCGTATTTATGAACCGATCTTCACGAAACTTCTTGGGTATCTTTGTTATCATTGTGAGACCAGAATATGTGTTTTGTTGTTTGGTCCAAAATTCAAGATGACCGCCAGCAGCCATTTTGTTCTGAAATTGAGTGTCATCAGTTTTTTGTACAGAACTTCTATGCGAAAGTTCAGATTTGAATAAATTTTTGTATGAATATTTAGTAACATTCAATACATCACATATAATACGGGTTTTGTTCTTGTGCAAACATTATGCAAATTAGGGAAACTTTGATTTATTCAGTGCTACTACTAATACACAGTAAGTGCACACCTTCCGTGTCATTCATTTCCAGACTCTAACTTTCCTTACAGTCAGTCGATTTCGATGAAATTTGGGTAGTAGATCACTTTCATCAGTTGTGGGTCCTAGTTCGAACATGGGCATTTTCCGCGCATATTTAATTAGGTTGCTTAAATTTGATTGGCTGATGGTTTCCAGACTCTAACTTTCCTTAGAGTCAACCGATTTCAATGAACTTTCATATATGGATTACTTTTCACATGAGTTTAATTTAATATGTCTTATCATACAGTCTTAATTTTTAGTGATTCTCACAGCTATACTCCACATCACTTCATTTGCTTTGACAGTGACCTCCGTGAAAATAAATCTGATAACCACTGTCTGAAGCACTGTATGTTCTGTCTCTTCTAAATAACTTGCACTTGCAACTCAACTAAATTCCACTGGGTGCATTAATTCCCCTTGAAACTGCTGCCCAGTGGGAGACATGAATTCACTGAATTTGCTTGTTATTTTTTGTCTCAAAAACATAGGTTATGACCCCCTCATGGAACGAGCTCGGTGAGCTCATTCCAATGAGGGGTCATAACCTATGTTTTTGAGACAAAAAATGAAAAAATAATGAAAATTAATTGGCGATTTTAAGAATAGCGCTGGCCGGTTTTGACCATTATATTGGGTAAAGGGTTAAACACCAATAAATGATGTATTCCACTTTTTGAAAATATAACCGTGACTCCTTTTTTCTCTTTTAAAAAAGAGTCATAATTGGGTTTTTCCCCCAAATAATAAACCTAATTATTGAAAAAGTAACTTATGATTGCAATCAAATGGACATTAATGTTGTGTATTGTTGAAAAAGAATGAGATTATTAGAGGGAAGGATTAAAGAAAAGTTATGAAACCAATATTAGAAAATAGTTGTTTTTACACAGAGTGTTGACACTGACATGTAATTCACAAAATAAATGTATTTTACAATAAAATTTCATGATTTTTTTAATCTCCTCAAATTGTTCTATATAATGAGATACTCATGTTTAACCCTTTACCCAATGTAACTTTAAAACAGCACTATTCACCATTCAATTTTCATTATTTTTATTTTTTTTTTTGGTCTCAAAAACATAGCTTATGACCCCTTCACTGGGACGAGCTTGTTCCAGTGAAGAGTGGTTAGGCCACAAAGTATATCTTCTGTTTCTCAGGTCATTATTTGTAAAATTGCATGCAGGCGAGCATTTTTTTAAATTCTATTTCTGTAATTATTTCTTTGCCATCAAAAGTTCATGTTCTTGGT
Source organism: Pictodentalium vernedei (assembly GCA_031216915.1). NCBI lineage: Eukaryota > Metazoa > Mollusca > Scaphopoda > Dentaliida > Dentaliidae > Pictodentalium > Pictodentalium vernedei. The sequence continues at coordinate 540,418,047 of CM062294.1, forward strand.
TTATGTTTTAAGCCTCATAATCTGCGGAATAGCATGGGTGGTGATATATTTCGTCCCTTGAAAGCAAGAAGGTCTAAAGCATTGCAAAGCCTTCTTGCACTCAAAGGACAAATTGATCAATTTATCAATTTTTTTAGCTTGGGTAAAATATCAGAGATAAACCATTTAATTTTTATTTTCTTTAAGTTTACATTGGTTATAAAAAGAGAATATGCAACAGCCAAAAGGACCATGTGGGAGGGCTTGAGAAACAGATTTTTAATTGTTTTAGGCCTGAAAAGTTACGTTTTTTGACCCTAAAAATGAAAAAAAAGATAAAGTTTTTCAAGAACTTTGCAAGTGTCGTCTGTGTGAGATAAAGTGTTAATTAATTTGAGTTTTACACAGTACATACTGGAAGAAAAAATAAAAAAATTTCTCTTCAGTAAGATTTTTTGACTACATTTATTTGTTTTGTGTTTTGAATCTACACATGAAGCAATACTATTTTTATCTCTCATGTTCACTTTTCCAAACTTCCTATTATAAATGAGAAAAAATGTTTTGCCATCATGAATATTATAGTATCATTTGTAAATAATCATATTATTACCGATATATATCACAAAATGTTATGATAGTAGGACCAGTTTTGCAAACATTGAAAAATCATTTTTTGGTCAGCAAAGTCGATTTGTGTCATGTCTGTACAAATGGAAATTACCCTCCCGTCCCAGGAAATGAAGCAGTGCTTGTTTACTGTGGTAAAGAATTTCTGATTTACTGGTAAAATAGGACCTAGTAACCAATGCCTAAAGTGGAAGTCAGCAAAAGTGAGCAGGATAAGAATAAACAATCAGGGTTCCTGCGCCTCCTTGAATTCCTTGAAAGTCCTTGAATTTCAAAACCCCCTCCCAAGGACCTGAAGCACCTCCTGGAAACTCCTGGAATTTTGGAAAAATCGAGTCGGCTGCTCACTGGATTAATTCAACTCCTAACATTTTTCCTTCTTCCCAACACATGGTTGCTTTATACTCCTTGAAAACCCTTGAATTTCACCGAGCTGACTCCTGGAAACTCCTTGAAAAATTGATCTGAGCCTCCTGGAAACTCCTGGAATTCACTTCTCAGTTTGGTGCAGGAACCCTGACAATGGTTAAACTTTACTCCATTTCTGTGTTGTGGTCACGATATAGCCAAAAATGATGTAAGCAATCTTAACCCTTTACCCAATGTAACGGATAAAACTGGCCAGTGCTATTCACAAAAATCGCCAATTAATTTTCATTATTTTTTTAAATTTTTGTCTCAAAACATAGCTTATGACCCTTCTTTGGAATGAGCTCGTTGAGCTCATTCCAATGATGGGTCATAGCCTATGTTTTAGAGACAAAAATGAAAAAAATTAGTTATTCAAAAATTTTAACCAAACTTTGCAGAAATGGTCTATGGGAGGTCCTCTACAAACATTCTTCATTTTCTTCCTGTCAGATGAAAAACATTGCCATCAGAGGCATTCTTTGATTCTGATTGGTCAATTTTCAATAGTCTTCTCCTCTGAAACTACAAGGCCAAATGTTTTGAAACCTGACATGATTGATGACTGGGACACCCTCTACCATCGTTCCACATTTAATGTTGGTCGGGTTACAAACATGGCCACAACTGCAGCTCATAGTTACTATGGAAATCCTTTGGGAAACCACATTTTCATCTTCTTATATGAGACTACTTAACCAATGTGAAACAAACTTGGCAAAAATAATGTATGGAAAGTCCTTTGACAGTCTCTTTAGAGCCTCTTGTTAAGACTTTTTAACCCTTTACCCAACGTATACGATTCCAAAATTTTTTTTACCAATTTTTCAGAAAATTTTACGAAAACCGTATGTGATGTCCTCTTATTGGTACAAACTCAATGAAATTGTTTTAACCCTTTACCCCACGAATCGCCCGCATCCGCCCACGTAATATGCAAATTCAGCAGCTGAAAAAATATTACTTTCCGAAACATTTCTACAAAACCATAGCATGTGACCCCTCTTTGGAACGAGCTCGTCGAGCTCGTCCCAAAGAGGGGCCACATGATATGGTTTTGTTGAAATTTTTTGAAAAAATTTAAAAAATGATATTTAAAATAATAAATTTTTATATCGTCTGCGTTGGGTAGAGGGTTAAAGTTTTATCAACTGCTCAGTTTGTATATTACGTAGGAAGATGTGATTCTTCATTAGATGAAAGGTTAAAGCAAGAGAAACATAAAGTAATTCATTGAAATCATGTTGATTGAATAGCGACTTTGCTAAAAAATATTCAAATAGCAGGTTCATTAACCCTTTACCCAACGTAACAGCCAAAACCGGCCAGCACTATTCTCAAAAATCGTCAATTAATTTTCATTATTTTTTTCATTTTTTGTCTCAAAACCATAGGTTATGACCCCTCGTTGGAACGAGCTCATCGAGCTCGTTCCAACGAGAGGTCATAACCTATGTTTTGGAGACAGAAAAATGAAGAAAATTAGTTATTCTTGTTTTGCAAGTGTCGTCTACTTTTCATGTTAGGTAAAGGGTTAAACAGTTGGAAATTTGGTGATTTTCCTTTATTTTAATAATAAAAACATTTATTCTGTTATATCCTGTTTCACAAAGCTCATGGAGCAAAATATAAAGTATGAAATGATTGAAAAGGATGTACTAAAGTCAAGCTATACATGTGTGTATGCAGTGTATTGTCCAAGTAATCCTATGATAGATCAGAAGATTAACATTCTCAACACTATGTAAAAATATAAAAATTTCAAGCAACAAATTTTTTTCCATAATGCAACTGGATTATAAGCAGTGCAAATCTATTTGACAGAACACAATGAGCATTGTAAAACAAGATTCAAATAGTTAAATTCTCTGATCACATTTACAAATGAAACATCGGTTTCAAGGCTATTTTCTATAGATATTTGGGGGGGAGACCTAGCTTATCAGGAAATCTGTTCGTCCAGTCCAGCACTGGTTTGTTGCTCCCTGTTGGATTCCCAAGTAGTACTGTTGAGCCCACTTATTTGGATATCTCTTGATTGTATATCCCTGTTAATTGAATATAATTTTCAAACACAAAACCATTTACCATATCTTCAGTACAAATTTGATCTGTTAATTGCATATGGGTTGTAGAGTAAACTCCTGTTGATTGTATATAAATTTTTGCAATATGTCAAAAACATTACTGTTACATGCTCCAGATTCCCCTTATTTATCAACCTTTTTGGCCTCACTACATACAATACAGGCATTTATTCTATTATATCTTGTTTGACAGAGCTCAATGAGCTCTGTCAAACAAGATATAATAGAATAAATGCTCAGTTGACCTCCAGAACATAGGAAACTGACCAAATCACTGTTAATTGTATACTCCTGTTAATTGAATAATTTTCACTGGCAAAATGGATATTCAATTAAGAGGATTCTACTGTATAATTATGCCTGATTACTGTAGTGAACAAGTTCTGTTTTACTAGTAGAGTAGGATATAGTAGCCATTGTCTCCCTTGGAAACCTGGAGAAGATGAGTGCTTGTTTACTACAGAAAATATGTTGTGTTTTACTGGCAAAATGGAACCTGGAACAAACGCCTGGTGTGGAAGTAGGGGAAGCATAAGTATTAATGATTGGCAAAACATGACTTCACACCTATATTGCAGTCATCATATAGTTATAGATGCTGAAAGTAACCTTTAAACACCAATATTTATATAAATACAGTGGAGCCCACTTAATTGGATGTCTCTTAATTGTATATCCCTGTTAATTGAATATGATTTTCCCAAACAAAACCATTTACCATACCTCCAGTACAAATTTGACCTGTTAATTGAATATAGGTTATAGAGTAAATTCCTGTTAATTGAATAAAAAATCTTGTAACCTGTTGAGTAATTACCCTGACTCTCCCCAATTTTCATTTGTTTATAAACCTATTTGGCCTCAGTACTTCCAATACAGGCATTTAATCTATTATATCTTGTTTGACAGAGCTCATAGAGCTCTGTCAAACAAGATATAATAGAATAAATGCTAAGTTTATCTCTAGAATACAGGAAAGTCACACAATCCCTGTTAATTGAATATTCCTGTTAATTGAATAATTTTCATTGGCAAAGTGGCCATTCAATTAACAGGGTTCCACTAGTAACTGTCATCTGGCATGAAAATCCTCTGTACAAACGACTGGGTAAACTTAATTTCATACTTGGGCTTTTGTCATGATAACATTCAATAAATAAATATTGTCAGAAAACATTGAATTTAACCAGCAAGTTAACACATGTCTGTTCCCCCTGGGAACCCTGAGAAGTGAAGCAGTGCCTGTTCACTGCGGTAAACAGACTCTGTTTTACTGGTAAAATAGGACCCAGTCACCGGTGCTTGGGAGGTGCAAACCCTCTCTAAAATGTGCAACAATGCTTATTAATGCTCACCCCTGGTCTTGAGTTGGTACTCATGTTATGGAGTCAAAATTGTGCAAAAATAGGTGACTTTAACCCTTTACCTACCCTGAAAAGCAGACGACACTTCAAACAAAATTCTTGAATAACTTTTTTTTTAATTTTTTGTCTCAAAAACATTGGTTATGACCACCACTCATTGGAACGAGCTCGTCGAGCTCATTCCAATGAGGGTCATAACCTATGTTTTTGAGACAAATAATGAAAATTAATTGGCGATTTTTGTGAATAGCGTTGGCCTGTTTTTCCAGTTACATTGGGTAAAGGGTTAAACACCAATAAATAGATAGAGGATATCTTATGATTTCTTGTGAATACCAGGATTTATCTCATGAGTGAGTGAGAGAATTCGTGTTTTTACAAGCAGCTTGCTGCGAGTGAAAATACCAATTCTCTCACTCACGAATGAGATGAATCCCGGTTTTCACAAGAAAACATTAGATTTTCTTTTTATTACACCCCTTTCATTTGAAGCTTCAACTGAAATGATCCAAACCAATGCCCATACTACGCAAGAAGTCTGTTTACACAATCAGCTGATCACTGTTTCCGCTGACACAGATCACATTGGATGTTGTGTACATCCATACAAAATAGTTTTCGGGATTGTTGGCGAAATGACGTAATTTTCATTTACAAACAAATTCAGTAAAATGAAATTTCTACTTCATTTTCGCTTCAATAATAATTCTTCAACATTGAATTGAAATAATTCAACAATTTAATTCGGAAACAGTGAAACACCGAAAAACATTGTGATCTGCCGCGTCTTGTTATACTCACTAGTGGAGCGAGAACAACTTTTGTTTTGCACTTGTGAAAATTCATTTGTAAATTTCAAGTTCACTCGAAATGTTAATCACCGAGGTGTTTGATCTCACCAGTGAAGGGAGAACGCAATTTATTTTTTACTGATTCCTATTATAATTAGACATTAAGGGTGTAATAAATAATGATAATAAATATAACACATGTCTGTAGTTTTGGCCTTCAAGTCTGAAGTAGATATAATGAAAATCGATCCCCGTGGGAACCCCGGGAAGTAAGCAGCACTTGTTTACTGTGGTAAACCAGTTCCGCTTTACTAGTAAAATAGGACCCAGTCACCAATGCTTGGGGTGAAAGTCCTCTAAAATGGGCAACATGTAGATCAACGATTGACTAAACTTGACTTCATCTCCATGTTGTGTCACGATTAGCCATGGTGCATAAATATGTGACGTTAACCACCAACAAACAAACAAACAAAATGAAAATCGAATTTTGCTTTGTGGGGTCGATGTTTATAAATGCCTCAATCAACAGAACAGTTGAAGTTTTTACTTTCACAAGAAATCTTTTTGTCCAAGTACTAGTGCTTTTTCTTGTCTTTAGTTATTATCCAGCACAGGACATTCATGGGATATGTAATTGATATGTCACAAAATATTTGTTTTAAGTGTGGATGTAATATAAAATAATTACATTGATATCGTAATGAATGTTTTCAAGTGTTTTGTAGCAGGTGCCATTTAGCTCTTCCGTTTTTCGAAGAAATTTCTGTGACTACTTTATCATTGATGTTTACATCTTTTAATCAATTTTGTTCTGAACTATTGTCTTGAGCGTATATTTTAATACAATTTTGAGAAAGTAAAATCAATATTTACTTTTAAATAGCATTTACTGGTAGAGTTCTAACAAATTTTGTCAAAATTTGTTCACATTCTTTTGCCTTGTTACATTTTATGGGAGAGTGCCAGACACTCTCCCATAAGTTATAACAAGACAGAACTCTGCATACTAAATAATTTCTCTTCAAAATTATGAAGTAAATATACAGAATAGGAATCCTTTAAGTTTTGATACCTGTAGGGCTGCACGGAATATGAAACTAAATACCGGTATCGGTGTTTAAAAAAATACTGCGTTATACCGGTATATCGAAAGACTGTTCAGATATCTTAACATGCGTACCATAATCAGGACTTGAGCCATCAAAATCGGAACAAATCAGCATGACTTGATGATACAGTTCAAATAACCCTTTATCCAATGCAAACGTTAGCAAAATTTGTTCTTTAAAATATTATTAGTTTATCGAATTTCTCCAAGCATTTCAACATTCCTATATCATGTGACCCTTCATTGGAACGAGCGCGACAAACTTAACCCTTTACCCAACGCAGACGATATCAAAATCTATTACTTGAAATATAATTTTTTTAATTTTTTTAAAAAATTTCAACAAAACCATATCATGTGACCCCTCATTGGAACAAGCTCAATGAGCTTGTTCCAATGAGGGGTCACATGATATGGTTTTGTTGAAATATTTTGAAAAATTTAATTTTTTCAGCAGCTCAATTTGCATATTACGTGGGCGGATGCGTGCAATTCGTTAGGTAAAGGGTTAATGAGGAGTCACATGATATGGTTTTGGTGAATTCTTTGGAAAAATATTTTTTCAACTGCTGGATTTGTATATTATGTGGGCGGATGTGGCCGATTGATTGGGTAAAGGGATAATATTATTCATTTGGGACTACAGTTAAAACTCAAGAGATCTTGGAAATTAAATTGTGGGTTAATAAATAATGCTGATAAACCGATATTTTTGTAATTACTCCGGTATTCAATCGATACTGGTTTGAATACTGGTATGTATCAGGTTATCGATATACCATGCAGCCCTAGATACTTGTACTTCAGCATAAAACCCACATATTGGTTTCCAGCTCTACCAGTTAACTCTTTACCCAATGCAGACGATATCAAAATTTATTATTTTAAATATAATTTTTTGAAATTTTTCAAAAAATTTCAAAAAACCATATCATGTGACCCCTCGTTGGAACGAGCTCGATGAGCTCGTTCCAACGAGGGGTCACATGATATGGTTTTGTTGAAATTTTTTTTTAAATAATATTTTTTCAACTACTGAATTTGCATATTACACGGGCGGATGCGGGCGATTCGTTGGGTAAAGGGTTAAAATATATTTTTCATTTCCAATCATGGTCTTTGGATCTTATTGAAATGTGACATGTTTGTTGAGTTCTTTCTGATGAGGGACTGTTTGTCTTGTTTTGAAATATAATTGAAAATTAAGTGTTTCAATGCGCAAACCAATCTGAATAAATAAAATAAATAAATGTATTGTTACTGGAGTGTGCCTCTGGGAACCCAGGAAGTGGAGAAGCACATGATTATTGTGCCAAACAGGTTCTGCTTTCCTTTTGAAAAAGTGCCCATTAACCTATGCCTATGATGGAAGTCGTTCAAAATGGACAGCAAAGGTATAACCACTGTGCTAATCTTAACTTTGTAGTTGTGGTCATTATATAGCCATAGGTGCTGAAATTGTACTTAAATACCGATAAATAAATAATACGGGATATGATAATACGAGCTCATGATCAGTATTCAATAAATTGTAACAAAATGATTTTTATTGAGTAATTTCTGGAAGGTCAGATCACCGAAGTTAAGCAACGTCGAGCCTGGTTAATCACTGGATGTGTGACCGTCGGAGCGATCAATTCAGACTTCTGCATTGTGTCCTTGGGCAAGGCACTTAACCCTGATTATCCACATAGAGGCACGATGACGCCATGTACTAAGGCATACTGCACATCGATGGTATGCATGTCTTCAACCAATCTAACCCTGCCTGTGCTGCAGTGCAGAGTTACGATGTTGGAGAGCTGGCAGCTGCTCATCGTTACTTGCTGGTTCTCTCCAGATACTCTGGCTTCCTCCACCTGTAAAACTGTCACGGTCATGATTAGCCATTGTGCATAAGTATATGACCTTAAACACGAATAAATAGTAATTTCTGGGGGGCGTGGTTGAGCCATCAAAATCGGGACAAATCGGCATTGTGGTAACCAGTTCTCATCAGATCACTGAAGGTAAGCAACATCGAGCCCGGTTAGTCCTCTGAGCGATCAATTCAGACTCCCACATTGTGTCCTTGGGCAAGGCACTTAACCCCGATTGTCCACATGGGGGCACGATGACACCGTGTACTAAGGTGTACTGCACATCGATGGTGCGCATTTCTTCAACCAATCTAACCCTGCCTGTGCTGCAGTGCGGAGTTACGATGTTGGGGAGCTGGCAGCTGCTCGGTGGTTCTCTCCGGGTACTCCGGCATCCTGCACCCATAAAACTGTCACTGACACGATATGACCTTGGATGTTAATGTGTCGTTAAACCATAATAAAAAAAAATTGAGTAATTTCTGTCTTCCAAAAATAATCAAGTGCACTGCAGATTCTCACTTCCGTGTGAGAACTCCAGGAGGTTGATTTGTGCTTTATTAATGTGGTACTGTACTGACCGAGGAATAAGCCCAGGGAGTGTGTGAAGTTTTAGAGGGCAAAAGTATGTGGGTGGGCTTATTTTCGAGAGATCAAGCCTGAAGGAGGAATTTGGATGGAAAGTTGACACAAGTTAGGTAACTTGGTAAATCCCATGACAAAGATGTATTTACCCTTTACCTAACAAATCAGCAGCAGCCACCCGGATAAATTACAAATTAAACTGTTGGGGAAAAAAAGTAAAACAATTTCAACAAAACCATATCATCTGATCCCTCATCATTCAAATGAGGGATCACATGATCTGGTCCTGTTGGAATTATTATACGCCTGTTTGTAAAAATGGTCGTATTATGTCTGTCCATCTGTCCATAAACAATTGGTTTCCAACCAATAACTCCAGTTTGGATAATTTGATTTCATCCAAAGTTGGTATGTGTATTCTCCAGCTAGTAATGCAAGCCGAGTTCTAACATGGGTTCTGTCCATTTATTTTTAGCTTAACTTGACATAGTCAAGATAAGCTATTGCCATCACGCGTGCGGAAGTCTGTTAGTCTGTGAATCTGTGACGTCTGTTCACATTTCCTTTAGCACGGGCTACACCCCGCAGTTCTTGTCTGATCGTCACGAAATTTCATATGCAGGTTTGGGGTCATGTCTAGATGAGAACGTCCCCTTTTGGTCGCGATCAGGCAACCGGTATGGCTGCCCGAGCCCAAAACCCAAAAACCATTAGCACAGTCTACAGGTCGTATTTATGAAGGGATTTCATTGTAACTTGGTAGGATGCCTCTGTATAGTGCCTAGACGAGAACGTCCCCTTTTGGGCATGATCTATCAACCGTGATGGCTGCCCAAGCCCGAAAACCCAAAAACTTTTAAGCACAGTCTGCAGGTCATGTTTAATGTGGAGGGATTTCATTGTATCTTGGTAGGATGACTCCTTATGATGTCTAGATGCGAATTTCCCCATTTGGGCATGATCTGCCAACCGTGACGACTGCCCGAGCCCAAAACCCGAAAACCTTTAGCGCAGTCAACAGGTCATATTTATTGAGGAATTTCATTGTAACTTGGTGGGTTGACTTCATACAATGTCTAGATGAGAAAGTCCCCCTTTGGACGTGATTGGGCAACTGTGACGGCTACAGGAGCCCGAAGCCCGAAAACCTTTAGCACAGTCTAGAGGTCATATTTATGAAATGATTTCATTGTAACTTGGCAGGATGACTCCAAATAATGTCTACATGAGAACGTCCCATTTTGATCGCGATCATGCAGCCTTGATGGGTGCCCGAGCCCAAAAACCTTTAGCATAGGCAAAAGGTCATATTTATGGAAGGATTTCATTGTAACCTGTTAGGTTGACTCCATATAATGCCTAGATGATGACATCCCCTTTCGGTCGTGATTGGTCAGTTGTGATGGCTACAAGTGCCCGAAGCCCGAAAACCTTGAGCACAGTCTACAGGTCATATTTATGAAGGGATTTCATTGTAACTTCTTAGGATCACTCCAGATGATGCTCAGATGAAATTGTCCCCTATGGTTGCGATCATTCAACCATGATGGCTGCCCAAGCCCGAAGCCTGAAAACCTTTAGCACAGTCTACAGGTCATATTTATGAAGGGATTTCATTGTAACTTGGTAGGTTAACTTCATATAATGTCTAGATGAGAACGTGCGATCATTCACCCATGTTGGCTGCCCGAGCCCGAAGCCCGAAAACCTCTAGCACAGTCTACAGGTCATATTTATGGAGGGATTTCATTGTAACTTGGTAGGTTAACCTCATATAATGTCTAGGTGAGAACGTCCCCTTTTGGACATGATTGGGCAACTGTGACAGCTAAAGGTGCCCGAAGCCCGAAAACCTTTAGCACAGTCTACAGGTCATATTTATGAGGGGATTTCATTGTAACTTGGTAGGATGACTCCAAATAATGTCTAGATGAGAACGTCCCCTTTTGATCGCCATCATTCAGCCTTGATGGGTGCCCGAGCCCAAAAGCCTTTAGCATAGGTAAAAGGTCATATTTATGGAAGGATTTCATTGTAACCTATTAGGTTGACTCCATATAATGCCTAGATGATGACATCCCCTTTTGGTCGTAATTGGTCAGCTGTGTTGGCTACAAGTGCCCGAAGCCCAAAAACCTTGAGCACAGCCTACAGGCCATATTTATGAAGGGATTTCATTGTAACTTCATAGGATCATTCCAGATGATGCCCAGATGAGATTGTCCCCTTTGGTTGCGATTATTCAACCATGATGGCTGCCCGAACCCGAAGCCCGAAAACCTTAAGCACAGTCTACAAGTCATATTTGTGAAGGGATTTCATTGTAACTTGGTAGGTTGACTTCATATAATGCCTAGATGAGAACGTCCCCTTTTGGACATGTTTGGGCAACTTTGACGGCTAAAGGTGCCCGAAGCCCAAAAACCTTTAGCATAGGATCATTCCAGATGATGCCCAGATGAGATTGTCCCCTTTGGTTGCGATTATTCAACCATGATGGCTGCCCGAACCCGAAGCCCGAAAACCTTAAGCACAGTCTACAAGTCATATTTATGAAGGGATTTCATTGTAACTTGGTAGGTTGACTCCAAATAAGGTCAAGATGAGAACGTCCCATTTTGGCCGTGATCATTCAGCCTTGATGGGTGCCCGAGCCCAAAAACCTTTAGCATAGGCAAAAGTTTATATTTATAGAAGGATTTCATTGTAACATTGTTAGGTTGACTCCATATAATGCCTAGATGATGACATCCTCTTTTGGTCGTGATTGGTCAACTGTGATGGCTACAGGTGCCCGAAGCCCGAAAACCTTGAACACAGTCTACAGGTCATATTTATGAAGGGATTTCATTGTAACTTCGCAGGATCACTCCAGATGATGCCCAGATGAGATTGTCCCCTTTGGTTGCGATCATTCAACCATGATGGCTGCCCGAGCCCGAAGCCCGAAGCCCGAAAACCTTTAGCACAGTCTAAGGTCATATTTATGCAGGGATTTCATTGTAACTTGGTAGGTTGACTTCATATAATGTCTAGATGAGAACGTCCCCCTTTTGGACACGAGTGGGCAACTGTGACGGCTTCAGGGGCCCAAAGCCCGAAAACCTTTAGAACAGTCTACAGGTCATAATTATGAAGGGATTTTATTGTAGCTTGGTAGGATGACTCCAAATAGTGTCCAGATGAGAACGTCCCCTTTTGGTCACGATCATTCAGCCTTGATGGCTGCCTGAAGCCCGAAAACCTTTAGCACAGTCTACAGGTCGTATTTATGGAGGGATTTCATTGTAACTTGGTAGGTTGACTTCATATAATGTCTAGATGAGAACGTCCCCTTTGGACACAATTGGGAAACTGACGGCTACAGGGGCCCGAAGCCCGAAAACCTTTAGCACAGTCTACAGGCCATATTTATGAAGGGATTTTAATGTAACTTGATAGGATGACTCATTTTGGAATAATTTCATTGTAATTTTGTTGATATATGTTAACTGTGAGGGCCACATATATTAACTGTGAGGTCATAATAACCCACCCCTCAGATCTTTAGTACAGTGTACACCTCATATTATTTTTATCATAAACATAGCATACAGGGAACAGAAATGAACATATTCCCAATTATCACAATTCTTGTCTTATTTCATAATACTTTTATAAACATTGAACATTATCCTTTTCATCAAACACAACACACAAGTTAAGCTACAGTGTCATTGACACTTTCATTACATGAGTTATGGCCCTATTTCGACTTACAATTTGACCTTCTGTAAAGATTTCTGGTTTCTGACTGATAACTCAAGTTTATATTATTAGCTTAACTTGACAAAGTCAAGATGAGCTATTTCCATCACGCATGCGGACGTCTGTTAGTCTGTGAGTCTGTTCACATTTTCCTTTAGCACAGGCTACACCCAGTAGCTCTTGTCTGATCGTCACAAAATTTCATATGCAGGTTTGGGGTCATGTCCAGGTGAGAACATCCCCTTTTGGTCATGATCGGTCAACCGGTATGGCTGCCCGAGCCCAAAACCCAAGAACCATTAGCACAGTCTACAGGTCATATTTATGAAGGGATTTCATTGTAACTTGGTAGGATGACTCCAAATATTGTCTAGATGAGAACGCCCCCTTTTGGTTACGGTCATTCAGCCTTGATGGCTGCCAAAGCCCCAAAACCTTTCTTATAGTCTGTAGGTCGTATTTATGGAAGAATTTCATTGTAACTTGTTAGGTTGACTCCATATAATGCCTAGACGATGACATCCCCTTTTGGTCGTGATTGGTCAACTGTGATGGCTACAGGGGCCCGAAGCCTGAAAACCTTGAGCACAGTCTACAGGTCATATTTATGAAGAGATTTCATTGTAGCATCGTAGGATCACTCCAAATGATGCCCAGATGAGAATTCCCCATTTGGTTGTGATCATTCAACCATGATGGCTGCTGGAGCCCGAATCCCAAAAACCTTTAGTACATTCTTCAGGTCATATTTATGAAGGGATTTCATTGTAACTTGGTAGATTGACTTCATATAATGTCTAGATGAGAACATCCTCTTTTGGACACGATTGGGCAACTGTGACGGCTACAGGGGCCCAAAGCCCGAAAACCTTTAGCATAGTCTACAGGTCATATTTATGGAGGGATTTCATTGTACCTTAGTAGGATGACTCCAAATAATGTCTAGATGAGAACGTCCCCTTTTGGTTGCGATCATTCAGCCTTGATGGCTGCCCAAGCCCAAAACCCCAAAACCTTTAGCATAGTCTATAGGTTGTATTTATGGAAGTATTTCATTGTAACTTGTTAGGTCGACTCCATATAATGCCTAGATGATGACATCCCCTTTTGGTCATGCTTGGTCAACTGTGACGGCTTCAGGTGCCCAAAGCCTGAAAACCTTGAGCACAGTCTACAGGTCATATATATGAAGGGATTTCATTGTAACTTCGTAGGATCACTCCAGATTATGCCCAGATGACAACGCCAGCTTTTGGTCGCGATCATTCAACCATGATGGCTTCCCAAGCCCAAAACCCCAAAAAAATTTAGTACAGACTACAGGTCATATTTGTGAAGGGATTTCATTGTAACTTAGTAGAATGACTCAGTGTAATGTCGAGATGAGGACGTCCGCTTTTAGTTGCAATCGGTCTACCGTCATGTCTACACAGGCCTGAAGCCCGAAAACCTTTAGCACAGTCTACAGGCCATATTTATGAAGGGATTCCAATGTAACTGGATAGGATGACTCGTTTTGAAATAATTTCACTGTAACTTGGTAACTTTCGTTGACATACGTTAACTGTGAGGACCACATACATTAACTGTGTTGTCATATTAACCCACCCCTCAGCTCTTTGGTACAGTGTACACCTCATATTATTTTTATTAAAAACATAGCATACAGGGAACAGAAATGAACATATTCCCAATTATCACAATTCTTGTCTTATTTCATAATCCTTTCATAAACATTGAACATTATCCTTTTCATCAAACACAACACACAGACAAGTTAAGCTACAGTGTCATTGACACTTTCATATTTTTTTCTGTGGTAAACAAGCACTGTTTTACTGGTAAAATAGGACCCAGTCACTTATGCTTGGGTCACAAGTCTTCTAAAATAGGCAACATGGGGCATAAACGATTGACTGACCTTGACTTTATCTCCATGTTGTGGTCACGATTTGCCATTGTGCAGAAGTATGTGACCTTAAACACCAATAAATAAATAGCAGTAGAGGTCCAGTAATCTGCATCATTGTGCCAAGTGCGGCGTTGATGTAAGTCATAGAACTTGCTTGCCAGTCGTTGAAAATAAAATAAACTCTACCACTGAAGCTGATGATTTGCATTAATGTAACAAACTGTTGGAGAGAGAAATTTCAAGATTTTGAATTGTAATACCATATCTTGAGCAAGCCAGAAAATAAGCAGACTGACATCTCCAAAATGAGGTCCCCAGAGGGTTAATTTAGTGATGCTACCCTGCACAGCAGGGTATCATCACTAAATTTACCCTCTGTGGACCTCAGTCTGAATCAGGGTCTCATAATTAAACAGAAAAAGGTACCAGTGGATCAATTGGCCCACTATATGGGATAGCATCATCAAATTCACCCTCTGAGGACCTCATTCTGCAAATGTCAAACTGCTTATTTTCACGCCTGATCTTGGGCAAAGATGCATAAACCTCAACCTTCCTTTGTTCTACTCGAATAACTCTTGACACTTCAACAGCTGAAGAAAGATAACCGTTTTTCTTAATTGATCATCCATATAAACTAATTTGTTCTACTTGGGACAAGGGCTGAAACGGTTGGCTCATTTTTGTAAGCGACTAACCAAAACAGGATAATATCCAGTTATCCGCAGCCATTGTTTCACCGAATATGGGATCAAAACTATAGGAATTGGAAAGCAGTATTCTCAAACTATTCTGAAGTGTGTGTACAAACGAACATTGTCGAGTACTCGACAATGTTCGTTTGTATACACACTACAGAATAGTTTCTGCGATTACTCATGGAAACTAACGATCATTAACAAAGTCTTGAACGCCAAAGTCAATTATTTCTCAATATATGCAACACGGCTTCGATGTGTAATCTATCACAGAGGAGAAGTGGCAGATTTACTACGTTTTAAACGTGGAATGACGATCACTATCGATATTTTGGATAATCGTTCGACGTTTTTTCTAATCGGTTAGGTAGGTAACTGGTTTCAAACCGATTATCTGGTTAATCATTTCAGTACTACTTAGGATGCAGATAAAGGAGCTGTATCTTCAGAAATATATCAACCATGGACACAGAATTATCATTCAGAATAACATAGGTTAATCATCATGAAATTTGAGTGACTATTTTATCACATTTTTTACACCATATTAGGCAAAACTTGTTGTTTTGCCATGTGCGATTGAATTTTACTTAATAAAATATGGGAATAGTATTGACTTGATTTGTTGTTTCATTTCAATAAATTTTGTTCAGAACGGTTTTCATCAATACGTGCAAACATTAGTCTGTCATTCATTGATGGTCTATACCTGTCCCCATTTCAACCGAAAGAATGGCACAGTGTTCGATTTACTGTCATAAACATATTCTGCTTACTGGTACAATGAAACCCTGTTAATTGAATAGCCACTTTGCCAGTGCAAATTATTCAATTAACATAAATATTCAATTAACTGGGATTTGGTTATTTTTCTGTATTTTTGAGATAAACTCACTTCATCTCCATTGCCCTCGTGGGGGCACGATGACGCCGTGTACTAAGGCGTACTGCACGTCGATGGTGTGCATGTCTTCAACCAATCTAACCCTGCCTGTGCTGCAGTGCGGAGTTACGATGTTGGGGAGCTGGCAGCTGCTCGTCGTTGCTCGGTGGTTCTCTCCGGGTACTCCGGCTTCCTCCACCCGTAAAACTGTCACGGTCATGATTAGCCATTGTGCATAAATATGTGACCTTAAACACCAATAAATAAATAAATAATTTTGAGATAAACTGGGTGTTTATTCTATTATATTTTGTTTGACAGAGCTCATGGAGCTCTGTCAAACAAGATACATAGAGATTATTACCATTATGTGTATGTACAAAATATGTATCTGAGTTGAGCTCCGGGTTCTAAGGGCAGATTACGACACGTCGAAGACGAGTCGTGATCTACCCTTAGAACCCGGAGCGAGACTCGGATACATGTTTTGTACATCCACATAAAGATAATAATCATTTTATCTTACAATATATTGGGGATAAGTCAAGAATGTAGACGAATATATATAGAGGATATTCACGAAAATTTGATGAATACCGAAAATATCTCGTGAGTGGCTACAAAGAAATATGAGGATCTTCACGAGCGACGCAGTCGCGAGTGAAGATCCTCACATTTCTTGTAGCCACGAACGAGATATTTTCGGTATTCATCAAATTTTCGTGAATTTTCTTTTTATTTAATGCTCTACGACTACAAACTCTCCAATTTGTGGCCTTTATTTGCCATTAAGGCGCAAAATTTATGTGCCGAACCGGCGTCCATACAAAAATTACAACAACCAAACTCCAACCATTGGAATGTGTGAATATCCGCACAAAAAGTAGTCCCGTCTTATTTCTCCCCTAACTTTACGATTTACCAAGGCTGGCGAATTGAAATAATCGCAATGTGTTTCGAAGAAATAGAACAATAACAAAAAACACCACTTTCTTATTTTCAATAACAAGACACGTCATTTTATTTTTTTTTGAACTCAATGCACTGAAGACGTGTGAAGTTGAACTGAAGAAATTTGAAAGTGATTTCGGCTTTTCGCTGGAAGGTGAATGAGAAAGTCAAACTTTGAAACCGCTGATTTAATGAATTGATTTAGTCACTGTCACTATCAATTATTCGAATTCGTTTGTATTTGGGACTCTGGAATTCATTACTGATGTGCTGACTCGTTTAAAGTACATGTGATTCGTCATCCGAACCTACGATGAAATATCGATTTCTAAATATCATTTTGATATTTCGTTTTGCCGACCGACAGGGGAATATGACTTAATTTTTCAGCATGAATTGATGCCTTAGCATTAAATAAAATGAACTATTTATTTGTACGGATGAACAAAAAGAAAAAAAATGGAACTCACGCGAAAGGAACATACTTGTATCCGACCCCCTGATACAAGCATCTGTATCAGGGGGTCGGATACACAACAATTGCGGAGTTAATACAGACAAAATACATGTTGATTGTAAGATAAAATAGATTAAAGGCCTGTAATGGCTGTTTTGAGGCCAGATAGGTCTATGATATAATAAACACGGGGAACTGGGTGATTATCGGAGTAATTTGTTGACATATTACAGAATTTTTTATTCAAGATAAACAGGAGTTTACTCTAACAAATATGGAATTAACAGATCAAATTTGTACTGAAAGTATGGTAAATGTTTTGGTGTTTGAAAGTTATATTCAATTAACAGAATCAATTAAGAGATAACCATTTGAGTGGGTTCTACTGTAAAATAGGTCCCAGGAGCCAATGCCTGGGGACAAGAGTCCTTTAACACTTGACCCACTGCACAAAATATCAAAATTTATGAAATTATTGGGTTTTTTCAAATTTTTCAAAACATCTCCTCAAAACCATATCACGTGAACCCATTCATGAGCTCATTCCAGTGAATGGTCACATGATATGGTTTTATTGAAATGTTTTGAAAAATAAGTTTTTTCCAACTGCTCAGTTTGTAAATTATTATTATCTTAATTTGTTAGGTAAAGGGTTAAATGGTTGAGCTGGTTCCAATGAAGGGTCATAAGCTATATTTTGGAGGTAAAAATAGAAAAAAAAATTAAAAATTTGATTGTTTTTTGTGTGGATAGCACTAGCTGCATCTAAATGTCATCTTATAAGTAATGGGTTGAGGGATTAATTTTTGAACCAATAGAGACCCCTCCCCACCCCCACCCTGGGAAGTGGAGCAGTGCTTGTTTACTTTGGTAGATAAGTTTTGGTTACTGGTAATATAGGACCTGGTAAGTAATGTCTGGGCTGGAAGTCCTGTATAGTGGGGAGCATACATGTAGGAATCAAAGATTGGGTAAGGGATTAACTTTTGAACCGATGGTTACCCCCTCCCCCAGGAAGTGGAGTGGTGCTTGTTTACTCTGGTAAACAAGTTCTGTTTTATTGGTAAAACAGGACCTGATAACTAATGCCTGGGGTGGAATTCATCTACAGTGGACAGTGTTAGGAAAAGGGTTAAATGGCCAGTGTGGGTATAAACAAGAGATAACACCTTACTTGTTATTTGTGTAGTGGTCTTGCTTTAGTCACAGGTGCTGAAAGTGACCTTAACTGGTAGAGTGCTAAATTATTTTTAATCATTAAAATTTGTTCACAAGTCTTTGCCTTGTTACAATTTATGTTGCCTATAGGCACTCTCACATAAATACAAGGAAAATCCATTCAGACCAAATAATTTAGATTTGAAGATAATATGAAGGATACCCACAGAGTTTGAAGCCTCTGAGTTAGAGTACCAGTACTTTAGAGTAAAGCCCAAATATGGGCTTCCAGCACTCTACCAGTTAAATACCAATAAACAAACAAATGTGGTCTGTACTCAGGACAAGAGTTATTGTTGTTTTAAGGCCATTGGCAGATTTTGCTGACAGACCACGATACACTTATCACAATATATGCAAAAAAAAAAAAATATAAGCAAAGTTTAAGCCAATAGAAAAAGTTAGTTGCCAGTAAAAAGCATCTGTAGTTTCAGCCAGATGACTTGTGATTGATCTCAGCAGACTATTTGCTGGAATCTTGCTTGTCCTGACCCAAATATGTTTTTATTTTCATTGTTTCTCATAAAGAGCAAGATTAATTTCAAGATTAATCCGAATTTATTAAAATGAATTTGTTTTGTTACATATAAATTTTAGCAATACAAATCTGCAGAAAAATAGTTTTTTCATTTTGATAGAATATGAAGTATATACAGTACGTGGAAAGTGTATTACCACTAAATCACCCGCAGAGTGGAGATTCTACCCAAGTAATAATAGCAAATTTGTTGCCAAGCATAACAATCACAAGCAAAGTTGCAGCCAATGCCATTGGCTGAAACGTTGCTAGCGTTTTTTGCCCATATGTACAGAATTTGAAAGTGATATTTTGGGTGATAACTCCACTCCGTGGGTGATTTTGTTACAATCCACTCTCCACGTATATAAATAGATTATGAAGACTTTTAATTATGGTTCCCAGTGCTTTTCAGTTGAGTTTATTTGTTACACTGAAGCATTTTAGGTACTGAAAAAATTTTAACCTAACAAGAAGCAATACAATGTGACTGACAAATTTTTTATCATGATCAAAAAATCCTTTAAACAGTATTGGAGTGGATGCTTTATGAATCATTGGTGAATCACCCTCCCCTGTGGGAACTCAGGAAGTGAGCAGTACTTGTTGACTGTGGTAGACAAGTTCTGATTTTCTAGTAAAACAGGACTTGGTACTCAATGCCTGGGGTGAAATTCATCTACAGTGGGCAGCATAGGGTTCAACTACTGAGTAACCCTGTCTTCATACCTATGTTGTGGTCATGGTGTTACTGTGACCTTAAGTTCCAATAAAAATAAAAAATGTTAAACAAATTTTCTTTGCTCATGTTTCATATTTAGTAAAACGCAAATAGTATTTTGTTTATGTAAATTGGTTTGATTACAAATTATTGGAGAGTGTGGGGGGACGGTGGCTCAGTAGGTAGAGGTGCAGGCTGCAAGCCGAGAGGTCCTTGGTTCGAATCCCACTTGCGGCAACCGTGTTGTGTCCTTGGGCAAGACACTTCACCTCCATCGCGTACTGCACGTCGATGGTGTACCTGTCTTAACCAATGCTAACCCTGCCTGTGTGGAGTTAATATGTTGTTGTTGCTTGGTGGTTCTCTCTGGGTACTCCGACTTCCTCCACCCGTAAAACTGTCGTGGTCATGATTAGCCATTGTGCAGAAATATGCGACCTTAAACACCAATAAATAAATAAATAAATATTGGAGAGTGCCTCCACAAACATATTTTAAGTAACATATTCATAAGACCAAAAATAATCTAGCCCTCAACCAGTTAACGCTTTACCTAACATGAAAAGCAGACGACACTTGCAAAAAAAAATTCTTGAATAACTAATTTTTTTCATTTTTTTTGTCTTTTTTTAACACTGTGGGAAATGGGAAAACATTTAACACTACTTTTCTCTCAAAGCACTACTCCAAAATCTTTCAAATTTCACATATAACATCTTTGGAAGATTGTTTCACATGTTTATTGAAATCAATTCCCTGGGTCCATATTTGGGCTCCCTATGGGAGCCCAAATGTTTAAATTAGTGCAGTATGAGGAATATTCTTTAAAAATCTTCTTCTTCAGATCTACCAATAAGAATCTTTTGAAATTTGGTATGCAGCATCCTTAGGGGAGTGAGATTCATGTTTGTTCAAGCCAAGTCCCTGGGTTCATATTCAGGCTGAAAATTTGAGGTCCCGGTCCGGACTTCGAAATTTGGGACCAAAATCCGGAAATGAGTATTTTGTTTTTTTATGCAATTAGGTCAATTTTAAGACAAATTTTTTTTTTTTTTACACTGAAAATTTGGGGTCCGGGTGGGACTTAATTTTGGACCAAAATCTGAAAATTAGTTTTTGGGTTTTTTATGTGTTTTGGTCAATTTTAAGAAGAAGAAAAAACATTTTTTAGTCTGAAAATATTTTGTTTGGGACTTTGAAAATTTCCTAACAAAAATAAAAAAAATCTGTTTTTATGCGTTCATCTCAATTTTGGGACGTAAAAGTGCAGGAACTGAAAACAGAAGGAAAATCCTGTGTATTGTGTGGGCACAATCACTTCATCTATTTGGTATATGCTTTTCTTAGGAGGGGAGTATGCAGCTTATTCAAGTCAAGTCCCTTGTTTGATATTTAGACTACCATGTCAGGTGAGCACCCTCAGGCGCCCTGGGGCCTCTTGTTGATAAAATAGGATTTTGTAATGAACGCCTGGGGTTGAAGTCCTCTACAGTGGATCACATTGGTGTAAAATATTGGCTAAACTTGTCTTTGTATCTGTATTGTGGTCATGATATAGCCATAGATGCCCAAAGTGACCTTATACTTCAATAAATAAATAATATATTTTTAGAACCTAAACAAATCTCAGATTTGATTCTTGAATATTATTGGAAATCAATGCTACATTGTTACTTAGATAAGCTCTGTAGAGTAGTTCTTATTTTGAATGGATGAATTTTTACTTCTTGTTGAATATTCCCTGAAACCTTGACTGGATGAGTGTGCGATGAGTCAATGAAAATATCCTGTTTTGGACAAAGTTCATCATCCCAAATCAGTGGCTATAGTAGGTTTGTTTGGCACCCACTACCAAACCCTTTTTATGCACCAATTTTCATTGAAACTTGTCAGGACATATGTGCGGAACGAAAATCATTGACAGACTATTTTTAAATAGAATCGAAATTTCACTGGAATTTTCTACAAATCGTGCAACACAATCACAATTTGAATCACCAGCAATAGCTGAAAATCGTCCCCGAGTTCCAATGTGTACAGTAGGCACATAGAACACATTGGAACTCTGGACGAAATAGTAACACAGGTTCCCCTGGCAAATTTGGTTGGTGATAAAATGTGTTGTTTTTGTTGATAGCTGTCAAATGAATTGCTGAGCGTCCTTCTAATAATTGTTGTTAAAGACATGAAGGCATGTAATAAACACAGAATGGCACACGCGTGTGAATAGGTTAATCAATATGGCACTTGTGCCATCGCAGAAGGATAAAACTCTAGGCCTGTGGCCTCTCATTTTATCCTTCCACACTGGCACCTGTGCCATATCAATTAACCCATTCACATGCATGTGTCGTTCTGTATATTTATGAGCCAATTTCCTCACCACTTGTGCAGATGACTCAATATAATGAGTAGATGAGAATGTCACATGTCAGACTCTATGCATTGTCTATTAGATGATCATCAAAACCCTCAAAAAAATGGGTATGTCACATGGATCTAGCAAAATGTTGAGCTGATAAAATTGTGAATTTTTCATTTAGCAGAAGTGAATCAAAATGTGAGAAAAAATAGGCCGCTGAAATCGTCAGATGTGTACGCATACGCGCAACTAGTAGAAAGCTGTATGACGGAGGGCCACCACGGATGCCGACATTATGTACACCATACAAGGTATGGGTACATATAGAAATGGATTGGAGGAGTGTCTAATTTGATAGATAAAGAGTTAATATCTCCAGATCAAATTATCAGATTTACATAAAAAACTATACAGCACAGCACATCAGTAACCTGAATAAATATATAAAGTAACATGAGAATCGGATTGATATTTTTTTAGTTATCTCATGCCAAAGGGATTGGAGGAATTTTCAATTTGAAGGATAAAGGGTTAATATCTCCAGATCAAATTATCAGATTAACACCAAAAACTATACAGCTCAGCACATCAGTAACCTGAACACAATTATAAAGTAACTTGACAATCCAAGCAATATTTTTCAAGTTATCAAATGCCAAAGGGATTGGAGGAATTTTCAATTTGAAGGATAAAGGGGCAATATCTCAGGATTAAAATAACAGATTTACACCAAAAACTATACAGCTTGGTACATCAGTAACCTGAACACAAATATAAAGTAACTTGACAATCCAAGCAATATTTTTCAAGTTATCAAATGCCAAAGGGATTGGAGGAATTTTCAATTTGAAGGATAAAGGGTTAATATCTCAGGATCAAAATAACAGATTTACACCAAAAACTATACAGCTTGGCACATCAGTAACCTGAACACAAATATAAAGTAACTTGACAATCCAAGCAATATATTTCAAGTTATCGAATGCCAAAGGGATTGGAGGAATTTTCAATTTGAAGGATAAAGGGTTAATATCTCAGGATCAAAATAACAGATTTACACCAAAAACTATACAGCTCGGCACATCAGTAACCTGAACACAAATATAAAGTAACTTGACAATCCAAGTAATATTTTTCAAGTTATCGAATGCCAAAGGGATTGGAGGAATTTTCAATTTGAAGGATAAAGGGTTAATATCTCGGATCAAATCATCAGATTTACACCAAAAACTATAAAGCACAGCACATCAGTAACCTGAACACAAATATAATGTAACTTGACAATCCAAGAAATATTTTTCAAGTTATCGAATGCCAAAGGGATTGGAGGAATTTTCAATTTGAAGGATAAAGGGTTAATATCTCAGGATCAAAATAACAGATTTACACCAAAAACTATAAAGCACGGCACATCAGTAACCTGAACACAAATATAAAGTAACTTGACAATCCAAGAAAATTTTTTCAAGTTATCGAATGCCAAAGGGATTGGAGGAATTTTCAATTTGAAGGATAAAGGGTTAATATCTCGGATCAAATCATCAGATTTACACCAAAAACTATAAAGCACAGCACATCAGTAACCTGAACACAAATATAAAGTAACTTGACAATCCAAGAAATATTTTTCAAGTTATCGGATGCCAAAGGGATTGGAGGAATTTTCAATTTGAAGGATAAAGGGTTAATATCTCAGGATCAAAATAACAGATTTACACCAAAAACTATAAAGCATGGCACATCAGTAACCTGAACACAAATATAAAGTAACTTGACAATCCAAGAAATATTTTTCAAGTTATCGAATGCCAACGGGATTGGAGGAATTTTCAATTTGAAGGATAAAGGGTTAATATCTCAGGATCAAAATAACAGATTTACACCAAAAACTATACAGCTCAGCACATCAGTAACCTGAACACAAATATAAAGTAACTTGACAATCCAAGTAATATTTTTCAAGTTATCGAATTCCAAAGGGATTGGAGGAATTTTCAATTTGAAAGATAAAGGGTTAATATCTCGAGATCAAATCATCAGATTTACACCAAAAACTATACAGCTCGGCAAATCAGTAACCTGAACACAAATATGAAGTAACTAGACAATCAACGCAATATTTTTCAAGTTATCGAATGCCAAAGGGATTGGAGGAATTTTCAATTTGAAGGATAAAGGGTTAATATCTCAGGATCAAATTATCAGATTTACACCAAAAACTATACAGCTCGGCACATCAGTAACCTAAACACAAATATAAAGTAACTTAACAATCCAAGCAATATTTTTCAAGTTATCGAATGCCAAAGAAATGGATATGGACGCCGGACGGACAGACGGACGCACGCATGGACGGACGCACGGACAAAGGATGGACGAACGACGGATGGTCACCCCGGATGCCGGCATTATGTGTACCATACATAGTATGGGTACACATAAAAAGTGAGATGTACTTACTTACACAGGAGGAAGATATGTGGTGGAGGAGGGGAATGATATTGTGGGACACAGTTCAGTCACCAAATATGCCTGCAATGGTCTTCTTCGATTTTTGTGGCACACCCTACAGTTACATATATAATTGATTTTCTCAAAACTTGAAACGATGACTTGGTATTCTGAGTCAATGAGGATGGTTTGTTTTCGACCTATCCCTTTCTAAAATGACCACACTCCAGTTTTAGATGCAGCCTTTCACCCAAAAGTGGCTGCGATGGCAGGCCTGACATTCTTAAAAATGCAGGAGAGCTAAAAATTGCTCCCCTCGTATTGCTTAGGAGAGCATTAGCTCTCCTCAAGCTTACAAAAGCTAAAGTGGCAAATTGAAAATTTACTATTAATGAATTCAAGCCTAGTGGGCTTTGTATATTTCATTTCGTGCCGCTAATAAGTCTCTGTGAGATGGCTACACTGCCCCTCCCAGACCTCTGGACCTCAGCAAGGCCCAGATGTGTGGGAGGGGCAGTGTGGCCGTCTTACAGAAACCAATAACAAAGCAGAGATTTTGAAAAGATGTGGGTTTTAGCCTAAGAATAGGTTGTTATGGTAATCACTATTTTCTAAGGCCAGCAGGGCTAGTTTTTGCCCTCCTACATTTTTTAGCCCGACTGTTTACAGTGAGGGATATAGTAATGACTTTTGTCTGTCCATCCGTCGGTCTGTCTGTCTGTCCATCTGTAAACATTTAGAGTTTTGGTTAAAGTTTGTGGTTGAAGTTTTTTACTGAAGGTTCAAGTGTTTTTTTGGGTTTTTTTTCCTTTTTAACATGATAGGTTGACTTCATATAATGTCTACATGAGAACGTCCCCTTTTGGGCAACTGTGACAGCAACAGAGGCCCAAAGCCCGAAAACCTTTAGAATATTCCACAGGCCATAATTATGAAGAGATTTCATTGTAGCTTGGTAGGATGACTCCAAGTTTGTGGTTAAAAACCCAGACAAACACCTTTAATCCTTTACCTAACACAAGTTGAAGCCAACAGTACAAATTATTTTTCTGAAACATCAGATTTTTTCTTCTAACCATGGCTTATTAGTCCTTATTGGAACAAGCTCATCAAGTTTGTTCCATTAATAGGTCATGAGGTATGTTTTGAAGTAGAGAAATGAAAAAATAAAATTTGAATAGCAAATTTTGTATATCACGAGTGCAGATATGGCAGATTCGTTAGGTAAACAGTTAACAAAAAATGGCTCCGACTATTTTGCATCTAAGCATTGCCATTGCTGGGACAGTCGGGCTGCATGCGTGACATCACTCTGGTGAGCGAATAAAACGCTCTCCTGAAAATGCCAGGCCTTGCCAAGGTGGCCATATTGGATTTCTTTGGCACAGCCTATAATTCCCCTTTTATGTTATTTATTTATTTATTTTAATGATGTTTAAGGTCACATATTTATGCACAGTGGCTAATCATGACCGTGACAGTTTTACGGGTGGAGGAAGCCGGAGTACCCGGAGAGAACCACCGAGCAACGACGAGCAGCTGCCAGCTCCCCAACATCGTAACTCCGCACTGCAGCACAGGCAGGGTTAGATTGGTTGAAGACATGCCTACCATCGACGTGCAGTACACAGCGCCATCATGCCCCCAACATGGGCAATGGAGATGAAGTGTCTTGCCCAAGGACACAACGCGGTTGCCGCAGGTGGGATTCGAACCGAGGACCTCTCGGCTTGCAGCCTGCACCTCTTCCTACAGACCCACCGCGCTCCCTCCCCTTTTATGAACAACATCTCCAAAAATCTGATTGAAATGATTTGTTGTGACATGATAAGAACATCCTACTTTTGGACCAGCAGTCCATAGCTCAAAATGGTGTACCATGGTGGCCGTCTTGAACTTATTTGATACTCCCTACAGGTGACATTTATGAGCCGATTTTCTCAACTCTTGACAAGGTGACTTGGTATGATGATTGGATGATTATGTCCTACTTTCGATGCGGTCCATCACCCAAAATGGCCACCACGGGTGCCATCTTTGTTTTCTTTGGTTCACTCCACAAGTCACATTCCTGAACCAATTTATTCGAGACTTCACAAGATCTCTGTTTGTTGAGTCCAGGAGAATGTCATATGTTTTTGAGACAAAAAATGAAAAAATAATGAAAATTAATTGCCGATTTTTGTGAATAGTTCTGGCCAGTTTTGGCCATTACGTTGGGTAACGGGTTAATGAGAATGTTTTATTATCCCCAGCCCAAACAGTGTTTGGTGGGGGGATATAGAAATTTGTTCATCCAAACGTTCGCCTACACATTTTGTTAATGTGATAGCTTGAACAAATAACAGATTTTGATAAAACATGATATATGAATACATTGTTGGTAGATCTCAGATTTTGATAAAACTTGGTATCCACATACATTGTGGAAGATCTCGTCTTAAGGAGCTACCCCTCCTTTTTGTTGGAAATTCAGGGTGTGTCTTACAATGACGTGAATGTGATAATATTAACAATTATAATCAGGTTTTGATAAAACTTGGCATGAACGTATATTTTGAGAAGACCTCACACATGTTATTTATTGGTGTTTAAGGTCACTTTCAGAATCTTTGGCTACATCATGACCGCAACATAAATATGAAGTCAGGTTTAGCCAAATCATTTATACCTATGCTGGCCACAGTAACTGTTAGGGGGGCGCGGTGGCTCAGTTGGTAGAGGTGCAGGCTGCAAGTCGAGAGGTCCTCGGATTGAATCCCACCTGCGGCAATCACGTTGTGTCCTTGGGCAAGACACTTCACCCCCATCGCCCACATGGGGGCACAGTGACGTGTACTAAGGCGTACTGCACGTCAATTGTCACCTGTCTTCAACCAGTGCTAACCCTACATGTGTGGGATTGGTATGTTGGGGAGCTGACAGTTGCTCGTCGTTGCTCGGTGGTTCTCTCCAGAGACTCCAGCTTCCTCCACCCGTAAAACTGTCACGGTCATGGTTAGCCATTGTGCAGAAATATGTGACCTTAAACACCAATAAATAAATAAATAAATTAACTGGGACAGTGCTGAATTATTTTTAGTCATCCGAATTTGTACACATATCTTTGCCTTGTTACAATCTGTGGGAGATTAGGCACTCTCCCAAAAATTGTAACAAGGCAAATCCTAATAGACTAAATAATTTTACTTCAAAGGTGATATGTTGAACATCGACTGAATATGAAGCCTGTAAGTTGTGGTACCAACACTTCAGAATAAAGCCCAAATATGGGCTTCCAGCACTCCAGTTAAAGGACATCCTCCACAGGCACTGGTTCTGATACCTGTTTTACCATGAGCTCTGTCAAACAAGATATAATTGATTAAATGCCTGTATTGGATGTACTAAGGCCAAATAGGACTATAAACAAAGGAAAACTGGGGAGAGTCAGGGTAATTTCTCGACATGTTGCAAGAATGTTTATTCAATTAGCAGGAGTTTACTGAATAACCTATATTCAATTAACAGGTCAAATTTGTACTGAAGGTATGGTAAATGGTTTTGTGTTTGAAATTATATTCAAATAACAGTGTTATTCAATTAAGGGATACCTAGTTAAGTAGGACAGTATTTCGATGAATATTCTTTAGTTGGAATATCTAGGTCAATGTCTCTGATATCATTTCCATTGAAAATCGGACTGTTAGTAAGTTACAAGATAGAATGAAGCAACAAAATAAATATGGCTGGCAAAAATATATTTGTTAAGGTCAGAAACCTGACTTATTTGAGGTATCGACATTTTAACAATGATGTACACATACATGTACCTATACTGCTAAGTGGCAAGCCTCTGAATGTTGTTGGGGGTGCGGTGGCTCAGTAGGAAGGTTCAGGCTGCAAGCCTAGAGGTCCTCGGTTCGAATCTGATCTACGGCAACCACGTTGTGTCCTTGGGCAAGACACTTCACCCCCATTGGCCATGTGGGGGCATGGTGGCATTGTGTACTAAAGCGTACTGCACGTCGATGGCGCACCTGTCTTCACTCAATGCTAACCCTGCTTGTGTGGAGTTAGTATGTTGGGGAGCTGACAGTTGCTTGGTGGTTCTCTCCGGGTACTCCAGCTTCCTCCATCCATAAAACTGTTGTGGTCATGATTGGTCATTGTGCATAAATATGTGACCTTAAAACACCAATAAATAAATACTGAGCGTTGTTGCAAGCAAATGAACAAGGCCATGGCAGTGCTCCTATTAGCAGCATAAAGTTAAACATGCAAGTCTATTTGGATCCTTACTTAGCTTTATTGCTTTATAATTACATTGTTAATGTAGTTATACGTTTTGGGTCCAAATACTCAATTCCCATTGGTCAGCTGGATGAAAACGTCATGACCAAATGAAATTCATTTTCCAATGAATACATTTGGTCAAACTTTGACCCGCATTTACGTTCAAGTTAATAATTTGTGATATCTCAAACAACTTTAAAAAAATGTCAATCGACAGTGTGAAATTATTTCAGTGATTTTATTCTTGAACTTGTCGTTTCATAGGTGATTATAGTTTACTGATACTGTATGTTAAATAAATTGTTTTGAACATTCCAAGTTTCGAAAGATGGCAATTTGACAAATTTGGGTCAATGCCGAAAACCGGCGCTCAGCTTCGCCTCGTTCGTTCGTACATGTTTTATTTCGTCTTTCTGCTTTGCTGTTTGGTAAAAAGTAGTTTAAACAGTTACAGAATGTAATTATAAGAATTGAATGCAATTTTTATAATCTTTATTGGAGTATGAACATAATTTGTACCCATTCCCACATGTTCATACTCTAATAAAGATTATAAAAATTGCATTCAATTCTTAAATGACACACCCAGAGTTGACGGATACCAAATACAGAGGATTCTGCAAATATAGTATTTACCCTCAAATTGAAAATCTACGGTGGCTGATTTAGGACACTCAAATATTTATTTTTATCTCGTTATAACGAGATCTTTTCTCGTTATAACGAGAAAACATCTCGTTATAACGAGATACTATCTCGTTATAACGAGAAAACATCTCGTTATAACAAGAAAACATCTCGTTATAACGAGAAAACATCTCGTTATAACGAGATGTTTTCTCGTTGTAACGAGATCGTATCTCGTTATAACGAGATAAAAATAAATATTTGAGTGTCCTAAATCAGCCACCGTAAAAATCGAATCAAATATCTACCCAAAATTTAAAATTGAATGAATATTGAATATTGAATATGGACGGTCGCTCATTTTTCTGTTCCTGACCAATGCAGCATATTGTGGTAGGAGACATCGTGATGATGGGTGGGGTGTAAAACTGATTTGTTCTAACTGATATAGCTCAAGTCCCAGCTTTCCCCGCGGGAACCCCGGGAAGTAAAGCAGTGCCTGTTCACTGCGGTAAACAGGCTTTGTATTACTGGTAAAATAGGACCCAGCCACCAGTGCTTGGGAGGTGCAAACCCTCTCTAAAATGGGCAACATTGCTTATTAACGCTCACCTCTGGACTTGAGTTGATGCTCATGTTGTGGTCATGATTAGCCATTGTGCAAAAATATGTGACCTTAAACACCAATAAATAATAATCAAGTCCCAACTGATAAAATATTCCAACTACATCATCAAGGCATGCCTTTGTCGAAGACATGCCTTGAGGATGTGGTTGGAATATTAGTCATTCAAAATTATAGTTAAAAACGCACGACTTTTTGCATTACTTTTGTTAACAGTATTTGAAACATCCATATTCGGCACTCCGATTTCAACACAAATTCCAACTGAATATGCATTTCAAATTGAATTGTTTTTACCTGCATCGCCAGTGGCAGAGCAGGTCTAGTAACCACTCGACTCCGTCTGTCAGTCCATCAGTCCGTCAGTTCGTCCATCCAAAACACTTTTTCCGTCAAGGTTTTCTTGGCTTCTATGAAAGGGAATGATTGTATATTTGGTCTGCTGCTTCATAATGATGAGTTGTATCGGGTAAACAATTTTCAGATCTGCCATGCAGCCACTTCCTGTTTGCCGATTCAATTGCATGCAGCGACGCAGGTCCAGACCCGGTATTGGTCTTGGCTTGTTTTTAATATTCACAGGACCGTACAAATACATGTATTGACATCTACATCGGGTATACAGTGGAACCCACTTAACTGAATACCTCTTAACTGAATAAACCTGTTACTTGAATACAACTTCCAAACACAAAACCATTTATCATACTTTCAATACAAATTTGACCTGTTAATTGAATATAAGTTATAGAGTAAATTCTTATTTATTGAATAAAAAATCTTGTGATATGTCAAGACAAAAACAAAATTTCTCGTTGTTTATTTATAGAGTAGTTACCCCGAGTACATCCAATGCAGGCATTTAATCTATTATATCTTGTTTGATTGTGTTCCATGAGTCCTTTCTAACAAGATACAGTACGTGGAGAGTGTATTATCACAAAATCACCTGCAGAGTGGAGACTCCACCCATGCAATAATTGCAAATTAGTTGCAAAGCATAACAAGCACAAGCAAAGTTCCAGCCAATGGACCTCCAGGTTAAACTGGAGGTCCATTGGCTGAAACATTGCTTGTGTTTTTGTCCATGTGTACAGAATTTGAAAGTGATACTTTGGATGATAACTCCACTCCACTCCACTCCACTCTGTGGGTGATTTTGTTACAATCCACTCTCCACGTACTGTATACTAGAATGTTCATCTCTAGAATACAGGAAGTAACCAAATCCCTGTTAATTGAACATTCCTGTTAATTGAATAAATCTCACTGGCAAAGTGGCTATTCAAAATTAAGGGTTGCACTTACTATATCAGATAATGGTAAAATACCATCAAATGATGATTTGGCGTTCCCACAAATTTTTGTTGATAACTGCAATTTTAAATTAACTGATTTTATCATTTGGTTATGAACATGAAAAAAGAAAACTGATTCATTGTTGATACTTCTTAGTAATGTAACATTAACACAGCTGATTAAAAATAATACAGAATCATGGAGTAACAAAATCCTTGACATCCAACTTAACCCTTTACCCAACATAATGGTAAAACCAGCCAGAACTATTCACAAAAAATCACCATTCAATTTTCATTATTATTTTTTTATTTTTTGTCTCAAAACCATTCCAGTGAGGGAGTCATAAGCTATGGTTTTGACACAAAAAGTCAAAAAAATTAGTTATTCAAGAATTTTATTTGCAAGTGTCGTCTGCTTTTTGTGTTAGGTAAAGGGTTAAAGGGTTGCAAGCAAGAGAGAAATACAAAAATATATTCATTGCTGTTCAAAAAGCTAACTACCAAACAGAAATTAACTGACAAGGAGAAATGTTTTCAGTCAAAAGAGATTATTGATTTGGACAAAAGGATTAGGTCATGGCTTCATGAAATCAATACACTTTCTATTGATGGTATTTCCTCTCGGCTAATAATTTAAATCTGAGAGAAAAATTTCTATTGTTGTCAAACTTCAAGACTTAATTTCTCCCACCTGGTGCTCTTCATCAACCCACCCCCAGAAAATCTGCTTAACCCTTTACTCAACACAGACAATATCAAAATTTATTGTTTTAAATATCATTTCTTTTAAAAATTTTAACAAAACCATATCATGTGGCCTCTCGTTGGAATGAGCTCGATGAGCTCATTCCAACGAGGGGTCACATGATATGGTTTTGTTGAAAAGTTTTGAAAAATAATATTTTTTCAACTGATGAATTTGCATAATACGCAGGCAGATGTGGCAATTTACTGGGTAAAGGGTTAACCGATAGAGTGGGCAGCTTAGGTATAAATGATTCACTAAACTTGACTTCATACTTATGTTATGGTCATGTCGATATATAGTCATAGATGCTGAAAGTAACACCTTAACCCTTTAGCCAATGCAGACGATATCAAAATTTATTATTATATCCCCACTTTTTTAGCTCACCTGACTGAAAGTCAGGAAGTGATCACCTTCTGTCCGTCATCCGTCCATCGTCTGTCTGTCGTGAAGTTTACATTATCAACTTCTCCTCAAAAACACGGGACCAAACTGATCCAAATTTGATATGCATGTTCCTTATCATATGTCAATTCAAGTTTGTTAAAATAAAGTTGCCACACCCACAGGGGGCACCACAACAGGCATTACTCTGATAGCACCCATAAATTGTTTTCCAAAATTGAAAAAATCTTCTCCAGAACCTTTTGGTCATGATCTGTCAACCCTGAAGTCTGCCCAAGCCCGAAACCCAAAAACTTTTAGCACAGTCTACAGGTCACATTTAATATGGAGGGATTTCATTGTAACTTGGTAGGATGACTCCGTATGATGTCTAGATGAGAACTTCCCCATTTGGTTACGATCTGTCAACCATGACGACTGCCCGAGCCCAAAACCTGAAAAACTTTAGCGCAGTCTACAGGTCGTATTTATGGAGGGATTTCATTGTAACTTGGTAGGTTGACTTCATATAATACCTAGATGAGAATGTCAATTGTGAAGGTTACAGGAGCCCGAAGCCCAAAAACTTAGCACAGTCTACAGGTCATATTTATGAAGGGATTTCATTGTTACTTGGTAAGATGACTCCAAATAATGTCTAGATGAGCACGTCCATTTTTGGTCACGATCATTCAGCCATGATGGCTGCCCAAAACCCAAAAACCTTTAGCCTAGTCTATAGGTCATATTTATGGACGGATTTCATTGTAACTTGATAGGTTGACTCCATATAATGTCTAGATGATAGCATCCACTTTTGGTCATGATTAGTCAGCTGTGACGGCTTCAGGGGCCCAAAGCCTGAAAACCTTTAGCACAGTCTACAGGTCATATTTATGAAGGGATTTCATTGTAACTTTGTAGGATCACTCCAGATAATGCCCAGATGAGAACGTCCCTTTTTGATTATGATCATTCAACCATGATGGCTGCCCGAGCCCAAAACCCAAAAAACTTTAGCACAGACTACAGGTCGTATTTATGAAGGAATTTCATTGTAACTTGGAAGGATGACTCAGTATAATATCAAGAGGAGGACGTCCCCTTTTGGTCACGATCGGTCAACCATTATGGCTACACAGGCCCAAAGCCCGAAAACCTTTAGCACAGTCTACAGGCCGTATTTATGAAGGGATTTCATTGTAACTTGGTAGGATGACTCAGTATAATGTCGAGTCGAGGATGTCCCCTTTTGGTTGCGATCGGTCAATCATGATGGCTACACAGGCCCGAAGCCCAAAAACCTTTAGCACAGTCTACAGGCCGTATTTATGAAGGGATTTCATTGTAACTTGATAGGATGACTTGTTTTGGAATAATTTCACTGTAACTTGGTAACTTGGTTGACATACATTAACTGTGAGGGCCACATTAACCCACCCAACTCTTTAGTACAGTCTAGAGCTCAAATTATTTTTATTGAAAACATAGCATACAGGGAACAGAAATTAACATATTTCCAATTAACACAATTCTTGTCTTATTAGCTCACCTGACTGAAAGTCAGGGTGAGCTATTCTGATCACTTTTCGTCCGTCGTCCGGCGTCCGTCGTCCGGCGTCCGGCGTCCGGCATCCGTCGTGAAGGTGGTGTTTGGGCCTTTTTCTCCCAAACCACTGGCTGCATATTAGTGAAATTTCATGTGAGTAGGGGTTATGTAAGGGCATTTTGATTTTTTGTCAAATTAGGTTTCAGCTCATATTGAGCAGAGGGATGGGGCAAAAATGCGCCAATTCTTAAAAAATCTTCTTCTCAAGAACCAGCAATAGCAGAGACTTGATATTTGGTATGCAGCTTCCTTTTGAGGTGTAGGCTCAAATTTGTTCAAGAGAAGTTTGTTGGGCATTATTTGCCTTCGTTACGGGAGGGGCAAATATTTTGGCCACGCCTAAAATTTCTATTTTCAGAACCGTCAGGTCGATTTGAACCAAATTTGACATGAGATGATAATGGGTCATAAGTAGTTGATTGATACAAAAAAAAATTTTCTCATTGCCCCTTGGGAACCTCGGGAGCTAAAAATAGGAAAAACCTTAAAACTGCCATATCTCAAAAACTACACGGCACAGAGAATTCTTATTTTGTATAAAGCTTACTTTTATCCAGTAGAATAGAATGGTTAAAAAAAATCCCTATCGGTTTGATCACAAGGTACTTTTTTCAGGACTTTGAAAAAGTGCTGAGTCAGCACTTTTTAACACTGTAGGCAATGGGAAAAAGATTAAAAAATCTTCTTCTCCAGATCCAGCAGGCAGAATCTTTTGATATTTGGTATGCAACATTGTAGGGTGGATCTGATTCAAGTTTGTTCAAATCGGCCCCCTGGGTTCATATTTGGGCTTAGTATAGGAGCCCGATTTCGAACTTAGTGCATTTCAGGCAAATTTCTTAAAAAATCTTCTTCTCCAGATCGAGCAGGCAGAATCTTTTGATATTTGGTATGCAACATTTTGGGCTGGATCTGATTCAAGTTTGTTCAAATTGGTCCCTTGGATTCATATTTGGGCTCACTATAGAAGCCCGAATTCGAACTTAGTGCATTTCAGGCAAATTTCTTAAAAAATCTTCTTCTCCAGATCCAGCAGGCAGAATCTTTTGATATTCGGCATGCAATATTGTGGGGTGGATCTGATTCAAGTTTGTTCAAATCGGCCCCCTGGGTTTATATTTGGGCTCAGTATAGAAGCTCGAATTCGAACTTAGTGCATTTCAGGCAAATTTCTTCAAAAATCTTCTTCTCCAGATCCAGCAGGCAAAATCTTTTGATATTTGGTATGCAACATTGTGGGGTGGATCTGATTCAAGTTTGTTCAAATCGGCCCCCTGGGTTTATATTTGGGCTCAATATAGAAGCTCGAATTCGAACTTAGTGCATTTCAGGCAAATTTCTTCAAAAATCTTCTTCTCCAGATCCAGCAGGCAGAATCTTTTGATATTTGGTTTGCAACATTGTGGGGTGGATCTGATTCAAATTTGTTCAAATCGGCCCCCTGGATTCATATTTGGCTCACTATAGAAGCCCGAATTCAAACATAGTGCATTTCAGGCAAATTTCTTAAAAAATCTTCTTCTCCAGATCCAGCAGGCAAAATCTTTTGATATTTGGTATGCAACATTGAGGGGTGGATCTGATTCAAGTTTGTTCAAAATGGCCCCCTGGATTCATATTTGGGCTCACTATAGAAGCTCGAATTCGGACTTAGTGCATTTCAGGCAAATTTCTTAAAAAATCTTCTTCTCCAGATTCAGCAGGCAGAAACTTTTGATATTTGGTGTGCAACATTGTGGAGGGGATCTGATTCAAGTTTGTTCAAATCGGCTCCCTAGGTTCATATTTGGGCTCACTATAGAAGCTTGAATTCGAACTTAGTGCATTTCAGGCAAATTTCTTTGAAAATCTTCTTCTCAAGATCCAGCAGGCAGAATCTTTTGACATTGGGTATGCACCATGCTTAGGGGGGTGAGATTCAAGTTTGTTCAAGCCAAGTCTCTAGGTCCATATTTGGACTCACTGTAGGAGCTTAAATTATAACTTAGTTCAAAATGAGGAATTTTCTTTAAAAATCTTCTTCTTCAGATCCAGCAGTCGGAATGTTTTGATATTTGGTGTGCAGCATCCTTAGGGGGGTGAGGTTCAAGTTTGTTAAAGCCAAGTCCCTGTGGGAGCCTGAATTATAACTTAGTCCAATATGAGGAATATTCTTTAAAAATCTTCTTTTTTTTTTAGATCCACTGGTCAGAATCTTTGAATATTTGGTATAAGCTTTTCTTAGGAGGAGCAGATGCAACTTGTTGAAATCAATTCTCTGGGTTGATATTTAGGCTACCATGTCAGGTGAGCGCCCTCAGGCTCCTTGGGGCCTCTTGTTTCATAATTCTTTCATAAACATTGAACATTATCTTTTTCATCAAACACAACACACAGACAAGTTAAGCTACAGTGTCATTGACACTTTCATTTGTCTGTTCGCCTCGTGTCTCAGGTTTGGGTTATTGGATCGCAATGAAATTTGGAATGAAGATTGTTTATGAGAAAGTCTCTAATAATATTCCTTACATTTCACTTTCCAGACTTTTCCCCTTTTTTAACTGTTTGACTCATAAAATGGCCAATTTTTTTTCCGTTTGCCTCGTATCTCAGGTTTGGGTTATCAAATCTCTACGAAATTTGGAATAAAGATTGTTTATGGGAAAGGCTTTCACAGTATCCTGGTTTATTTCTTTTGTCATTGTTTGGCAGTATGCACCATGGGGATATGCACCGGGGCGTGGCCCACCTCTTGTTTTATATATTACTTTTGTAAATGTTTCAAAAAAGTCAACAAAACCATATCATGTAACCCCTCATTGGAATGAGCTTGATGAGGTCATTTCAATTACGGGTCAAATGATATGGTTTTGTTGAATTTTTTTCTTTTCATTATTATTTTTTCAACTGCTCAATTTGTATATTACGCAGGCAGATGTGGCCGTTTGATTAAACACCAATAAATAATCATGATCAACCAGTGACAGATTTCTCATTTGGAAAGAATATATAAAAAAACACTGAAGCTTTATGGGAACGCAGTGGATCAGCGGTTATGGTATTGGACTTCAAAACGAAAGGTTCACTGTTCGATCCCCGCCAGGGGTAACTGCATTGTGTCCTTGGGCAAGGCACTTAATCCCCATAGCCCACGTGGGGACATGGTGGTGCTGTGCACTAAGTCGTACTACACTTCGACGGTGTATTTGTCTTCAGCAAACGCTGAACTTGCTTGTGCATACAGTATGGTTTCCGTGAACTGGTCACTTTCCATGCATGGGCAGTATTTCCACGGACGCAATAATATCAGATTCCACACACTAATTATGGGAATAATCATGAAAAATTTAATTAATGAAGTACCGGGTATAACCCGGTGCTTCATTAATTAAAATTTTGCTGCTGATGATATATATTACCTGATAAATGCTTGAGTAGACTTAATCCTGATTGCCAACGTGGGTGGGAACAGTGGCGTTGCGTACTAAGGCGTACTGTACATTGATAGTGTACTTGTCTTCAACCAATGCTAATCCTGCTTGTGTGGAGTTAGTATGTTGGGGCGTTTGAGTTGCTGCTCAGTGATTCTCTCCAGGTACTCCTGCCTCCTCCACCTGTAAAACTGTCCGACTGTCCTGGCTGTTAAATAAATAAACAAATAAATAAATATGATATTGGTTCAGTTTTCAACAAGAAAGCTGCCTCCTTTTAAAATTCAGTTGTTACTCGCATTGCTAATGAGCAGGCCTGAAAATAAGCAATCTGACATTTTCAGAATGAGGTGCCCAGAGGGTAAATTTGATGATGCTATCCCATACAGTGGGCCAATTTATACTCTGGGTACCTCTTTCTGTTCAGTTGCGAGACCCTGATTCAGATTGAGGTCCACAGAGGGTAAATTTAGTGATGCTACCCTGCTGTGCAGGGTAGCATCACTAAATTCACCCTCGGGGGACCTCATTTTGCAGATGACAGTCTGCTTATTTTCTGGCTTGCCAATGAGGTTGATGGGCTAGAGGAAACTATTTCAAATTAAAAGTAACTAAGTTTGGTTGGTCATGTGATTTTATTGCTGTTTGTTAGCTTAATTACTTCATTTTGTTGAAATGTCATGCACTTTTTACAAGTTTTTCTAGCCCTGAAGGCAACTGAAGTGAACAGTGTTTAATTGTTCAACTTAAATTTGCTTGAACAATTTTTTGAAATTTCCAGATGTCACTGGTTATGATTCCAGGTGGAACCACACCGGTATGTAGTTTATTTATTTATTGGTGTTTAAGGTCACATACTTCTGCACAATGGCTAATCATGACCATGACAGTTTTACGGGTGGAGGAAGCCGGAGTACCCGGAGAGAACTGGCGAGCAACTGTCAGCTCCCCAACATACTAACTCCACACAAGCAGGGTTAGCATTGGTTGAAGACAAGTGCACCATCGACATGCAGTACGCCTTAGTACGCATCGCCACCGTGCCCCCACATGGGCAATGGGGGTGAAGTGTCTTGCCCAAGGACACAACGCAGTTGCTGAAGGTGGGATTCGAACCGAGGACCTCTCGGCTTGCAGCCTGCACCTCTACCTACTGAGCCACCGTGCCCCCTCCCTCTCCCCCCCCCCCCACACCGGTACATAGTTTATAACAGAAAACTTGGATTGTAGTTTATAGGTCTTGATTATCTGTTCTATGCAGAATGGCCTATCACAAAAGACAGATGAAAAGCAATGATGAAGTTAAAACTTACCCAACACAGACGATATCAATTTATTATTTTAAATACTTTTTTTTCAAATTTTTCAAAAATTTGAACAAATCCATATCATGTGACCATTCATTGGAATGATCTCAATGAGCTTGTTTCAACGAGGAGTCACACGATATACCACACTGGTACATAGTTTATAGCAAAACAAAATATTTGAACTGTATTTTATAGGTGTAGCTTAACTGTTCTGTGCTGAATGACCTATCACAAAAGACCAATGATATTAACTGGATGAGCGCTAGAAGCCACTATCATGGCTCTGTTGAAAAGTG
This sequence comes from Pictodentalium vernedei, assembly GCA_031216915.1. Taxonomy (NCBI): domain Eukaryota; kingdom Metazoa; phylum Mollusca; class Scaphopoda; order Dentaliida; family Dentaliidae; genus Pictodentalium; species Pictodentalium vernedei. The sequence continues at coordinate 540,457,363 of CM062294.1, forward strand.
CCTAGGTTTTTTTTTTGTTTTCTTAGCAGTAGAAATAAATGTTTATTTAAAATTGATTTGTTACAATTTATTGGAGAGTGCCTGTTGGCAAAAAAACAATTGTTCATGAACACAACCTTGCTTCCCTTATTGGTTTCATGGCATCTTTTAACCCTTTACCCAATGCAGACAAGATCAAAATTTATTATTTTAAATATAATTTTTTTTTAATTTTGACAAAACCATATCATGTGACCCCTCATTGGAACGAGCTGAGTGAGCTCGTTCCAATGAGGGGGTCACATGATACGGTTTTGTTAAAATATTTTGAAAAATTTCATTTTTTCAACTGCTCAATTTGCATATTACGTGGGCGGATGCAGGTGATTCGTTAGGTAAAGGGTTAAGCATTGATGGAGATAACCCGTTACTTACCGCAGAGGATATCAAAATTTATTATTTAAATACTATTTTTTCAAATTTTTCAAAATATTTTAGCAAAACCATATCATGTGACTATGCATTGGAATGAGCTCAATGATCTTGTTCCAATGAGAGGGTCACATGATATGGTTTTGATGAAAAGTTTTAAAAATAATATTTGTTCAAATGGTGAATTTGCATGTTACGTGGACATAGTTTTCCAATTTGTTAGATAAAGGGTTAAATAGGGTGCTCTTTCTGTAAGTAACAATGTTTTCTTTCCCAATCCAATTATTCTTCTGTGTTTTTTTTTAACCCTTTACCTAACATGAAAAGCAGACGACACTTGGAAACAAAATTCTTGAATAACTATTTTTTTTTCATTTTTTGTCTCAAAAACATAGGTTATGACCCCTCATTGGAACGAGCTCGATGAGCTCGTTCCAACGAGGGGTCATAACCTATGTTTTTGAGACAAAAAATAATGAAAATTAACATTGGATAAAGGGTTAACTCTTTATCTCAATTACTCAATTCAGTTTTGTTCTTTCACTCTTTGTGATATTTTTTGTTTATATGTTCTTTCACTGTTAATACAAGAAGCATACAAAGTGTATGTACTTCTTCCACAAAGTGCTACAATGGAACTACATATAAAAAAGGAGACCTTATCGAACTGAATGCACATTTATTAGTTTAACTCTTCAGGGCCTGGTAACTTCTCTATTGGCTTCTAGTGAATGCATCGTTGCCTCTAAAAACTAAAAACCTCTGCCAGGGTAATTTCTATTTTCCTCATGATTTCATGTTGGGGAACATGTTCTGGGACCACCAATCTTGTCCCAAGTATGAAGATGGTCTTAATAGGCCCTTGGAGGTTAATAGCTTTTTTCAGGAATGCAGACTTGCATTTATTTATCTTTGCTTTAATGTTTGTTTAGTAACAGCAAGGGTCATATTTTGTATGACAGTTACATGGGTGTTGGAAACCAGAGTACATGGAGAGAACCACTGAGTAACAACAAGTAACTGACAGACTCCCAACTTATTAACCCTGTACAAGCAAGGCTTGAATTAGTTGAAGGCAAGTGTACAATCAACATGTTGTATGGCTCAGGATACTGTGTCATAATGCTCCCACTTTGGTAGTAGAGATTAACCCTTTACCCAATGCAGATGATATCAAAATTTATTATTTTAAATATCATTTTTTTAAATTTTTCAAAAAATGTCAACAAAACCATATCATGTGACCCCTCGTTGGAACGAGTTCATCGAGCTCGTTCCAGTGAGGGGTCACATGATATGGTTTTGTGGAAATTTTTTGAAAAACAATATTTTTTCAACTGCTGAATTTGCATATTACGGGGGCGGATGTGGTCGATTCGTTGGGTAAAGGGTTAATCCAGAAAGTCCCCATACAGCCACTTTTATATTGCTCTGAGAACTCTACCAGTAGGATGCACTTATCTTGACAGTGTTTTTACATCATTGCACATGCAGTCAACAATAAAGTTGAAATGCTGTTAACCCTTTACCCAACGAATCGGCCACATCCGCCCGCATAAAAATCATTTTGGGGGGTTTCCTGATGATAACTTCAGTTACTGTTGGCCAAATCATATGAAAATTGATATGTAGGTGTATCAATATAAAATAAAGGTTAAGTTCGAATAAGGATGTGATCTGACAAGTTTTGCCAGAGTTATGCCCCTTTTTCGACTTAGAAATTTTTTTTTTTTTTTTTTGCTTTCTTGATAACTTTAGTTACTGTTGACTGATTTAAATAAAATTTGGTATGTAGATGTATCAACATAACATACAGATCAAGTTCAAATCAGAGTTTGGTCCGACATTTTCTGCCAGAGTTATTTTCCTTTTTCGACTTTGAAAAAATTCAGTTTTTTTTTTGCTTTCTTGATAACTTTAGTTACTGTTGACTGATTTAAATAAAATTTGGTATGTAGATGTATCAACATAACATACAGATCAAGTTCAAATCAGAGTTTGGTCCGACATTTTCTGCCAGAGTTATTTTCCTTTTTCGACTTTGAAAAAATTCAGTTTTTTTCAAATATCAAACTGCACACTTTTTTTTGCGGGGGACGTGTGGCCGGGTAGCCCTTCTTTCTTGTTATTATAAGTACCACCCTATTATAAGTTCCATGGCATGCAGCTGGCTAATACATTTCCATACAAGGCACTGAGAGTTCACCGAACCTGATAGGAACACTCAGAGCCTTGTATAAAAATGTATCAGCCAGCTACACACCTTGTAACATATTTATTATGTTGAAAGTCCATGTAAATCAATGGATTAATAAATTATCACGCGAAACAAAGAACGATCGGGCGTTTATTTTCTAGAAACCGCTGTTGACAGCACTGAGCAGAATCATGAACAGTAAGTGGAACCGGTACGGCATATCCACGGTGACACTAAACAATCATTGCTGTTTGAAGTGCGATATATTTGTTTACAAAATAAAACATATCGCTGCAAGCATATCTAAAATACCAATACATACAATTACTGTCATTACCACCTGAAAAGGGTTAACAAAGCACTTTTAAAAGTTCAAAAAATCACCTGTAATCAGTTGAGTAAACTGTAAAGAAAATGTTCACTTCAGCATAAAAAATCGCTGGACTATAATCAGTATAGAATCGTTAGAACAATAAACAACATTTGTGGCTACAAATAATATTTTCTGTCCATTTTGTAAATATTTAATTTTTAAATCAATAAATACAGTACCTTGAAAATATTTTTGGTACTTAAATTCTCTTATTTTGTTTTAATTTAAATTTTCAAAATTTGAAGCGAGTGGAAATGCATCAGTTTGATCAAAAATAGTAATGGCTGCTACTCACCTAATATCAAATATTTATTTATTTATTTATTTATTTATTTATTTATTTATTGGTGTTTAAGGTCACATACTTATGCACAATGGCTAATCGTGACCGTGACAGTTTTACGGATGGAGGAAGCCGGAGTACCCGGAGAGAACCACCGAGCAACGACGAGCAGCTGTCAGCTCTCCAACATCGTAACTCTGAACTCTGCACCGCAGCACAGGCAGGGTTAGATTGGTTGAAGACATGCGCACCATCGACGTTAAGTACGCCTCAGTACACGGCGTCATCGTGCACCCACCTAATATCAAATAATATCAAGTGAGTTACTTGATATGGCATAACTCTTAGATGGTATTCCAGCATTCTTATTAGATAAACTAACTTTGAAGCATAATAAATACATTACACAGCTTTGGATGATGATAAATGAAGCCTACCGGTTGAGTTCTCATGGAAGAATATGCATTGGAGTCAACTTGTTCACTGCAATACAAAAGTGGCAGTTTGTGGCTGTTTGGGGACTCAAGGGTTAAAATCTTTTTTTAACCCTTAAGGGCCTGGACAGTTGTTCTGAATTGTCACCTGACCACAGCCAGTACATGTCCAGTGGCTTAACAGTGATGTCTAGTCAAGTCTTGGCTGCCTGTTAAGGCAGCCAAGACTTGACTAGAAACCACAGCCAAGGTAATTTGTCTTTTGTCAACTGAACAACATCTTGATGGCATGTTAAGGGCACCTGTTCTGAGGTTGTAACAGTCGGAAATAGGCCTTTAAGAGTTAAAGATATTGCACTCAGATTTGAACACATTGATTCCCTAAAAAGAATTGATTAACATTGTAACATGTGAAACTGAAAAATTACCCATTTTAGGCTATAAATATTCTAATTTATCAAACTATTTTTTCTCATAAATCTCATCATTATTTTATTATTCATTATCTTGAAACGCCAGCTTGCATATTATATTCATTAACTGTTTCAATCCCAAAGAAGATTTAAGTGGAACAGTTGATGTCTCCAAATTAACCCTTTACATGAAGTAGTGACAATAACAAACCAGTGCAATTCACAACATCGTCATTATAATTTGAATATTTGTTCACCTTTTGCATTTGAAACATGAGCTCATTCCAGTAAGGGGTTATAAGCTATGTTTTGGAGGAAATAGTTAAATATTTACTGATTCATAAAAAATGTTTGACAAATGTTTGGCAAGAGTCGTTTTCTTGTCATTTTTAGCTCAACTTTGGCAAAGCCAAATTTGAGGTATTGCCATGGCCTGTCGTCCATCATCCGTCTGTCCGTCTATCCATCTGTCTGTCTGTCCATTTGTCTGTCTGTCTGTCTATCACGCCATCAACACGGCTGGGGCTAGAGGCCGTATTTATGAACCAATCTTTACGAAACTTCTTGCGTACCTTTGCTATCACCGTGGGACGAGAACGAGAGTTTAGGGTCCGGTCTGAAATTCAAGATGGCCGCTGGCTGCCATTTTGTACAAAATTAGGTGCAATCAGATTTTTGCGCAGAACTTCCATATGAAAGCGTTGATTTGAATAATTTTTTGTGGGAATGTTTAGTACCATGGGATACATCACATATAATATGGGTTTTTTTCTCGTGCATAAATTATGCCAATTAGACTAACTTTGATCTATTCAGTGTTACTTTCAGCACTGTAATTGCAAATGCCATTACAGCTCGCGCTAGAGGCCATATTTATGAACCGATCTTTACGAAACTTCTCGAGTACCTTTTTTATCACCGTGGGACAAAAACGAGTGGTTTTGGGTGCGGTTTGAAATTCAAGATGGCCACCAGCAGCCATTTTGTACTTTAGTTAGTGCAATCAGTTTTTTGTACAGAACTTCTGTATGAAAGTTCTGATTTGAATAAATTTTTGTATGAATGTTTAGCAACATGGAATACATCACATATAATACAGTTTTTTTTTTTTTTTTTTTTTTTTTTTTTTTTGGGAGCGCGGTGGCTCAGTTGGTAGAGGTGCAGGCTGCAAGCCGAGAGGTCCTCGGTTCGAATCCCACCTGCGGCAACCGCGTTGTGTCCTTGGGCAAGACACTTCATCTCCATTGCCCGCGTGGGGGCACGATGACGCCGTGTACTAAGGCGTACTGCACGTCGATGGTACGCATGTCTTCAACCAATCTAACCCTGCCTGTGCTGCAGTGCGGAGTTACGATGTTGGGGAGCTGGCAGCTGCTCGTCATTGCTCGGTGGTTCTCTCCGGGTACTCCGGCTTCCTCCACCTGTAAAATTGTCACGGTCATGATTAGCCATTGTGTATAAATATGTGACCTTAAACATCAATAAATAAATAAATACAGTTTTTTTTTCTCTGGCAGAAATTATGCAAATTAGATGAACTTTGATTTATTCAGTGCTACTTATCCACTGTAAGTGCACATGTCAATACGGCTAGGGCTGGAGGCTGTATTTATGAACCGATCTTCACGAAACTTCTTGGGTACCTTTGTGATCACAGTGGGACGAGAACGAGTGTTTTTGGGTGTGATCCATAATTCAAGATGGCTGCTAGCAGCCATTTTGTACCAAAATTAGTGCAATCAGTTTTTTGTACAGAATTTCTGTATGAAAGTTCTGATTTGAATAAATTTTTGTAGGAATGTTTAGTAACTTGGAATACATCACATATAATATGGGTTTTTTTCACGTGCAGAAATTATGCAAATTAGATGAATTTTGATTTGTTCAGTGCTACTTATACACAGTAAGTGCACATGTCAATACGGCTCGGGCTAGAGTCTGTATTTATGAACCGATCTTCACGAAACTTCTTGGGGTACCTTTGTTATCACCTTGTGACAGGAACGAGTGTTTTGGGGTGCCTTTGTTATCACTGTGCTACGAGAACAAATATTTTTGTGTTCAGTCAGACCCACTCTGGGACTCTAAGATTTCTTTTTTAGTTTAGCATCTGTCACCCTACCTTTACAATACTTTACCTATATATTTGTTACAGGCTACGGTCAGCATTTATGTATAGACTGTTACAATACTTTACATGTACCTTTGTTATCAGGTGATTACCTAGATGTTTGCCATTGCTATGTCACATACTATACATGTCTTAAACAAGTTGAGCTACAGTGTCATTAGATAAAGAGTTATATCATCAGATTTTCACTGATATATTATGCTGTAGAGAGATATGCTACTGGACAGGGCTTAGTTCCACAGCAAATCGAAAGACAAGTAAAGATGTTGATTTCAGTCCCAAACAGATTATGGCACTGAATTAGTTAACTCTTTACCCAACAAATAAGCCGCATCTGCCTGCATACTTTACAATCAAGTTCGTTCAAATGAGGGGGTCGTATGATATTGTTTTGTTGAAATTTTGGGTAAATTCTGTTTTTAAAAAGTATCATTAAAATAACTTCACCTTGTGCATGTAAGGTGAAGGGTTAAAATTGTTTGAGATACTGTATCAGCATGAATTTTGAACAATAGGGAGTATCCAAAAAATAAAACCCTGTCACTGTAAAAATATAATCAATCGATGGCTTAGCTGAATATGTTCCAGTGAGACTAAAATCCACCTCATCTGATTGTACAATACCTCGCTTAGTGTATTCTATGTTTACGTCTCAAGTGGCAAATGTCACCGTCTGATGTCACAATGCAAAATATTTGCAATGCCGTCGTCCGTTTTGTAACTGCTTCATTAACTGAGTGACTATATCACGCCACTTCATTTTTCTGGATATTTCACGTGTGCAGCAGCTAATGTTCCGGATGAAGTGTTGTTTAAATTACAAACTGACTTACGATTTGAATTAAGATGGAATGAGTTTATCTGGTTTATTGATTATTTATCCAGTGCTGTCATAGATACACGAGAGGTTTATTTACTAAACCTGTGATCGTTAAAAGTTGCCTTGAACAAGGCAACTTTTAACGATCACAAGTTTAGTAAATAAGCCTCTCGTGTTTCACGATGTAGGTTTTGGGCTATAGGTAGTGTCCATTGGAACATAATGTTATTGTGATGAATTGATGGTAACATGGTCTGAGGTTTGCGACTCGGGGCGTATGTTGAACCTCGACGCTTCGCATCTCGATTGAACATAAGCTCCGAGCCGCAAACCTCAGACCATGTTACCATCAATTCATCACAATAATTTATAGTGTGAGAAAATTTATCCTCCACAGGAGCAAAAAAAGTAATTGGTTTGTAGTTCTCTGAACTGTGATATCGAACTTGTTTACTTTTGTGCAATATTCCATGCCTTGTCTCTTTTAATCTATTTTGGGAGTGCAGTGGCTCAGAGATAGACTGTTGGACTTCTATGCGTCCAATAGTTGTGTCCTTGGGCACTTTATCCTGGTTGCCTACATGGGGCATGATGACGCAGTGTACTAAGGCGTACTGCATGTCGATGGTGCACATGTCTTCAACCAATGTAACCCTGCTTGAGCAGAGCTTGAACAGAGTTAGAATGTTGAGGTGCTGACAGTTGCTCATCGATGCTCGGTGGTTCTCTCCAGGTACTCCGGCTTCCTCCACCCGTAAAATTGTCACGGTCACGATTAGACATTGTGCATAAGTATGTGACCTTAAACACCAATAAATAAATAAATTTAACCTACGTCACTCTGATGTCAAAATTTCAAATTCTTCTCAGAATCCAGCTTCAAACTTGACCAATTCAATCCTGTTTGACAGAGCTCAAGGAGCAGCATGAGAAAAATTTGCTGCTTGAAATTTATATTTATTTATTGGAGTTTAATGACACTTTGGACAGGTAGGGTCACTTTGTGTCGGACAGTTTTATGGGTGGAGGAAGCAGGAATACCCAGAGAGAACCACCAAGCAATGGCGAGCAACTGTCAGTCTCCCCAACTTACTAACTCCACATAAACAGGGTTAACAAAGGATGAAGACAAGTGCACCATCGATGTGCAGTATGCTTAAGCACACAGCCCCACCATGCCCCCCCCCCCCCTCCACATGGGCAATCAGGATTAAGTACCTTGCCCAAAGACAAAATACAGTTGCCCCTGGTGTTGGATCGGACCATGGACATTTTGGTTTGAAGTTCAATGCTGTAACCTTGTTATTGTAAAAATATAATTAATGGATGGCTCAGCTGAATGTGTTAGAGAATTTATGCTCTACTAGAGCATAAAAAGTAAATGGTTTGTAATTCTCTGTCCTTCATTTATTTACGAGCAGCATTCCACACCTTGACTCTTTTCATGCCATGAATGATCTAGAATCTGAATAGAATAGAATAGAAGAGAACCTGGAGAGAACCACCAAACAATGGCAACCAACTGTCAGACTCCCCAGCATACTAACTCCACAAGCAGGGTTAGCATTGGTTGAAGACAAGTTCACCATCAACGTGTAGTATGCCTTAGTACACAATGCCACCGTGCCCCCACATGGGCAATTGGGATTAAGCTTGCATCTCTACCTACTGAGCCACCATGGCCCCATTTATTGTGATAAACAAGTTTTTATTTTGCTGGAAAACTGAGCCCAGTAAACACTACCCGTGTGGAAGTCTTCCAAAGTGAGCAACATACAGTACGTGGAGAGTGGATTGTAACTAAATCACCAGTGGAATGGAGTTATCACCCAAGCTATAACTTTCAAATTTTGTACATATCGACAAAAAACACAAGCAATGTTTCAGCCAATGGACCTCCGGGTTTAACCCGGAGGTCCATTGGCTGAAACTTTGCTTGTGCTGGTTAGGCTTTGCAACAAATTTGCAATTATTGCGTGGGTGGAATCTCCACTCTGGGGGTGATTTAGTGATAATACACTCTCCATGTACTGTAGGATAATAATAAATATAATTAACTAAACTTTAATTTTTTAATTAATAATTGTGTTGAGGTTATGATATAGCCATAGATGCTGAAAGTGACCATAACAGCAATAAATAAATGAAAGAAAAAACATACTTGACTTTCTTAACCCTTTAGCTAATGTGGTTGTCAAAAACATTAAAAGCTATTAGCAAAATCAACCTTTCAAATTTTATTATTTTTTCAATTTTTGCCTAAAAAATATAGCTTATGACTCCTCGTTGAAATAGGTTCATTGTGTTTTTTCCAATGAGGAGGCTTAAGTTATGTTTTTAATTGATTTAGGGCTAGATTATTTTTGGTGGTCTGAATTGTTATTGAAATATGTTTTATTAAAAATTTATTACAAATTATTGGAGAGTGCCCACAGGCACCATGCCCAGAGGCACTCTCCAATAATTTGTAAGAGAACATATTTATATAAACAAAATATTATTTGTATTTGACTGAATATGAAACATGAACAAGGAAAATATTGACTTTTGCTCTTGATACCGTCATTTTTTTTAACGCACTGATAGGGGCTTCTAGCACTGAACCACTTGGGAGCACAGTGGTAGACTGTAGGATTTCTGAGCTAGAGGTCCTGAGTTCGATCCCCGTTCGGGACGACCCGTGTTTGTCTTTGGGCAAGGCACTTTATCCCGGTTGCCTACATGGGGGCACGATGACGCCGTGTACTAAGGCGTACTGCACATTGATGGTGCAGATGTCTTCAGCTGCTGTAACCCTGCTTAAGTGGAGCTTAAACAGAGTTAGAATGTTGGGGAGCTGACAGTTGCTCGTCGATGCTCGGTAGTTCTCTCCGGGTACTTCAGCTTCCTCCACCCGTAAAACTGTCATGATTAGTCACTTTGCATAAGTATGTAACCTAGAGCTGTAGGTTAACCGAAACCGAACTGAGGTTTTTATTTTTTTTTAAAAAACCAAAACCGAAACCGTCGACATCCCGTAATCTAAGGTTTTTCGTTTTTTATTAAATACTCTCTTGCTGCAGAAATTCACAGAATGTAGCCATCCCAGAGTAGTGAGAGTACCCAGACACTGCCAATGGCAGTGTCTGGGTACTCTCACTTCCCTGGGAAGGCAACATTCTGTGAATTTCCGACATTTCAGTTTAGTTGTTTTTGCAGCTTTCCTCAAGTTGTGTGTAGGTGTCAGACCTCGAAAATGGCCATGCACAATAAAAGTTCTGCATGCTTAGGTAATTATTATATTGGCCTTCCTGATTCTTCATGTATTATAGCTTATTTCAGGCATTCATTGAGTTTCACTCAGTTTCACTGCCATTCAGTCATGACTCCAGACATAAGAATGAGTGTTATTGAATTGTATTTGGCCTCATGAACAAACCGAAAACCGAACCGAACTGAGGTTTTACTCCACCTGAAAAACCAAAACCGAAACCGAACAAGAAGTTTAAAAACCTACAGCTCTAATGTAACCTTAAAACACCAATAAATAAATAAATAATAAATACTCAACCAGTTAAGGCAAAAAAATTAAATTTTCTGTTGTTCATGTTGGTTAAAGGGTTAATAAGAAACATCTATAATAAGAATATTGACCCAAACTTGAAAGATGAAACGATGAAAGATCATTTGAAACTGTTATCAACACTACAGTGAAAACTAGAAGTCCTGTCATGAAATGCGCACAAATAGCACGTCGATCTGTGCGTTAATCTACGCGACATGGTCATAGTAAGGTTATCAAATTCTGTACATATGGCCTGTGCACAAGCAATGTTTCAGCCAATGGACCTCCGGGTAACCCGGAGGTCCATTGGCAGAAACATTGCCTGTGTTTGCTATGAGTAACCAGGAGAACCTGCCTTGTTTTGGATGCTATTCGATATGGTAATTGCGCACAGTTTCTACGCACTATTAAGACTGGATGAGCGCACAGTTCGTGACAGGACTTATAGTTTTAACTGTACCTACTCAAAACTACCTGCGGCTACCAGATGGGGAGGGAAAGGAGATCTTCAGGAAATGATGGCCTTGAAGGATATTAAAGATACAGTGGAACCCTGTTAATTGAATAGCCACCTTGACAATGAATATTATTCAATTAACAGGGATGTGTCACTTTCCTGTATTCTAGAGATAAACTTAGCATTTATTCTATTATATATTATTTGACAGAGCTCCATGAGCTCTGTCAAACAAGATATAATAGATTAAATGCTTGTATTGGATGTACTGAAGCCAAATAGGTCTATAAACAAAGGGAAACTGGGGAGAGTCAGGGTAATTTCTCGACAGGTTACAAGATTTTTTAACAGGAGTTTACACTATAACCTATATTCAATTAACAGATCAAATTTGTACTGGAGGTATGGTAAATGGTTTTGTGTTGGGAAATTATATTCAATTAACAGGCTTATTCAGTTAAGAGATATCCAATTAAGTGGGCTCCTTTGTACTTAGTATTAATGTTGCCCACCACCAATGAGTGTTTTGCGAACAAGGTTGGAATGCCTGTCTACAAGGTCAAGGTCATGGACTTAGTTTAAGTTCACATACCCCCAAATCCAACTATAACAAGTCGTGTCCCACTCAGAACTTTTGATGGCTTTGAATGATATTAATGATACTTGGTATTAATGTTGCCCACCTTCAGAAGGTGTGTCGCGAAGAAGGTTAGATTGCCGGTCTACATGGTTAAGGTCACAGACTCAGTTCTTGTTCACCCCCATCCAAATCCAACCATAACAAGTCGTGTTTGGCTCAGCAGAACTTTTGGTAGCCTTGAAGGATATTAATGATACTTGGTATTAATGTTGCTCACCACCAGAGGGTGTATCGCAAATAAGGTTGGGATGCCTATCTACAAGGTCAAGGTCACAGACTTAGTTCAAATCAAATACCGACCAAATCCTACTGTAACAAGTCGTGTCCCACTCAGAACTTTTGATGGCCTTAAAGAATATTAATGATACTTGGTATTAATGTTGCCCACCATCAGAGGGTCTGTTGCGAATAAGGTTGGAATGCCTGTCTACAAGGTCAAGGTCGCAGACTTAGTTCAAGTTTACATACCTCTACATCCAAATCCAACCATAACATGTTGAGTCCGGCTCAGAACTTTTGAATGTCTCTAAGGATATTAATGGTACTTGGTAATATTGTTGCCCACTATCAGAGAGTGTTTCGTAGGGGGTATTATTGGTCCCAAGTTGGGACAGGCCACATCTAGTTTGCATTTGAGATAGGCAGTAAATCCATGTTAACAGAATTAAATATATTTTGATTTTTCACAAAGTTTCTCTTAACGATCCTTAAATGTCCAAGAATTTCAGTCTTATTTGATATCTGAACACTCAAGATAAGCATTTCTTGTGTTGTATCATTTTTTACAGAACTCTGTGAGCTTTGACAGTGCTCTGTGAGCTCGTTCAAATAAGATATAATAGAAAAAATACTCTATTTGTCACCAGAATGAAGCTAAATTACCAATTCTGTATAATTTAAAAATCCTGTTTCTGATAATTAAATAAAATGTTTTTGTCATCATCTGTTAAAGAGAAAATTCAGTTTCATTTTGATGATAGCAAGAGACATACCTAACAGCATTTGCATAATGAATGCACTGCAAGAGCTCTGACAAAGTGATTATTCATTTAACAGAGCTCAACTGTATTGCCATATATTTTTGTTTAATTTCAGACTGCTTTTCGTATCTTTGTTATCAGTCTACGCTGGTATCCACTTATTGTCAGGATGAGTGAACCTACTTTTCAGCCTTGATGTTCATCTAAAACTAAAACCCTGTTACTGTAAAAATATGCTACTCAAAGTTTGCTGAGCACCAAATATTTGACACATCATTGTGAAATTTGCTTGTGACATATATTTGCGATATTTTTGGTGGATATGATTGGGGAATGTATTGAGGTGGTCCCCAGTGTTTACATTGGCTCTCTTGACAGGCAGACTTTTCATAACAGTCATGGAAAGCATGTACCCCTTGATTTTCATGATGTTTTCGTGTACTGTCTACATGTACATGACATGTATAGGTTATTCAATCTTCATTTCAACACAAACCCTTGTGATTTAATGATTGAATATGGCAAATGCAAATGTAAGAAGACATTTGTCTGAAGCAGAAATGTGGCGAGCTGTAGGGATGGTGGAGCAAGGGGCTACCCATCGTCAGGTTGGTGAAGCCCTTGGTGTGTACCATACAGTGATCACCAGAGCCTGGACAAGATTTCAGCAGTATGGCACACCAGTAAGATGGCATGGTGGTGGCAGAGACAGGGCAACATCGGCAGCTGAAGACTGGTTTTTGATCATTCAGGCCTGTAGGAACCGCTTTGCCACAGCAACCCAGCTTCGCAGTGACCTTCAGAATGCATCTGGGATAAATGTTTCGATGCAGACTATCCGGGCAAGGTTGCACGAAGGTGGTCTCCGATTGAGAAGACCATGTATTTGCATTCCGCTGTCCCAGAACCACCACCAGGCACAATATGAATGGGCCATGGACCCCATTGGATGGACCAGAGAAGATTGGCAACCTGTCCTTTTTACAGATGAGTGAAGGTACTGCCTAGACCACACAGATAGGCATTCTAGGGTTTGGAGAAGACCAGGAGAGCAATTCTCTGCAACCAACATTGCTGAGCATGACCGCTACCATAATGGTGGAGGGTCAATCATGGTCTGGGTGGCATCAGCTGGGACGTACAGAGCTCTGTGTCCTTTAACGTGGCACATTGACTGTACAGCGGTATATTGATTAGATCCTGGATGTCCAAGTCAGATTGTATGCAGGTGCAGTGGGTGATAGATTCATTCTGATGGATGATAATGCCCGTCCTCAAGTTGCCCATGCTGTCGGGGAGTACCGACAGTGGGAGGGGATTGAGCGTATGGACTGGCCAGCAAGATCCCCTGACCTCAATCCAATTGAACATGTCTGGAATGAGTTGCAGCTTGCAATTTCAGCCCGTTCAGTTCAGCCAAGAAGTGTCCAGGAGCTTGGTGCCATGCTGGTCCAAGAAAAGGATCACCAGGAACCTGATTGGGAGCATGAGAAGGCATTGTCGATCTATAATTAACAGTACTGGGTCTCATACTCAATATTGAAGCCATACCAGTTCTCTCCCTCAACTTTTTGGCATATTGAAAAATTTCCTCTTTTACCAGTAATATCCATTTTCCATGGTTATTCTATTCAAAAGCTAAAAAATAATGTCAAACACAAATAAAATCTTAATTTCTGTACTTAAATCATTAAAGATATAATTAAATAATAAATATATACACTTTTCATTACAATATTTCATCTAAAACGTAAAACAGGGGTAGTTGTATATACTTGGTGCTTAGGAAACTTTGAGTAGTATATAATCAGTGGCTGGCTTAGCTGAATATGTAAGAGAATATATGCTCTACTAGAGCATAAAAGGCAAATTGGTTTGCAATTCTCTGTCCTTCGATATCAAAACTTGTTTACTTATGAGCAGCATTCCACACCTTGACTCTTTTCATGCCATGAATGGTCTAGAATCTGAATAAAATAGAATATCTGTATATCTTTGAACAGTCGAAAGGAAAGGCCACACTGTTGGAAAGACCTCTCAGAGCCCTCTCAAACACCTCATCATTGTTCAGAGTGCCAAGACATCTACTGTGTAAACATTTCTACTATAAATGTAAGATATTGGTAAGTTTGCCAGTTCATATAGCTCCCACTGTTAACCTTCTGCATTCGGATGTTGAAGTATCACAATTTCAAGCTGAAAAGTTTTCCCATAATGCAGCTAGGAATTTAACCAATTCAATCTTGTTTGACAGAGCTCAATGAACTCTGTCAAACAAGATTGAATTTGTTAAATTCCTATTTGCATTATGGGAAAAACTGCTACTTGAAATTTAAGAATTTTGACATCAGAGTGCCAATAGTTAATATGGCCCTTGGGCAAGGCACTTAATCCCAATTGTCCGCATGAGGACATGGTGTTATTGTGTACTACGGAATACTGCACATCGATGGTGCACTTGTCTTCAACCACTGCTAACCCTACTTGTGTGGAATTAGTACATTGGGAAGTCTGAGAGAGCACAGTGGCTCAGTAGGTAGAGGTGCAGGCTGCAAGCCGAGAGGTCCTCGGTTCGAATCCCACCTGCGGCAACCACGTTGTGTCCTTGGGCAATACACTTCATCTCCATTGCCCGTGTGGGTGCACGATGACGCCGTGTACTAAGGCATACTGCACGTCGATGGTCCGCATGTCTTCAACCAATATAACCCTGCCTGTGCTGCAGTGCGGAGTTACGATGTTGGGGAGCTGGCAGCTGCTCGTCGTTGCTCGGTGGTTCTCTCCGGGTACTCCGGCTTCATCCACCCGTAAAACTGTCACGGTCATGATTAGCCATTATGCATAAATATGTGACCTTAAACATCAATAAATAAATAAATAATTGGGAAGTCTGACAGTTTTCTCACCATTGCAAGGTGGTTCTCTCCGGGTACTCCGGCTTCCTCCACCCATAAAACTGTCTGACACGAGGTGACCCTGACTGTCGAAAGTGTCATTAAATGCCAATAAATATATAAGTGGTTAATATGGCATTACACACTGTTAAGGTAAATATTGGTAAACAGTACAGTCAGTAGAATAGTTTTTCTGATATATAAATTAGTGACAAACAAGGGAGCGTGGTGACTCAGTGGTAGACTGTTGGACTTCTGCGCTAGAGGTCCCAAGTTCGATCCCAGTCCGGGACCCATGTTGTGTCCTTGGGCAAGGCTCTTTATCCTGGTTGCCTATATGGGAGCACGATGACGCCATGTACTAAGGCGTACTGCATGTGGATGGTGCACATGTCTTCAACCGGTGTAACCCTGCTTGGGTGGAGCTTGAACAGAGTTAGAATGTTGAGGAGCTGACAGCTACTCATTGATGCTCGATGGTTCTCTCTGGGTACTCCGGCTTCCTCCACCCGTAAAATTGTCACGGTCATGATTAGCCATTGTGCATAAGTATGTGACCTTAAACACCAATGAATAAATAAATAAATAAGTGACAAACAATTGATAGCTGGTATGACCACAGACACTACTAGCATTATTTAGTAAACATTTGTTGGAACTAAGATACATCTACAGAACAATACCCCATAATTGTATCATACACACACAGAATGTCACTATGTGTTAATGCATTCGTCAATATAGTACGAGTGCCAGTGCGGAAGGATAGAACAAGAGGAGCAGCCTCGAATTCTATCCTTCCATGATGTCATGTGTGCCATATAGATGAATACATTCAAACACTGTGGAATTCTGTGTTTATTACATGCCTCTTTGACATAGAATCTATTAACCCTTTATCCAACGAATCGCCCGCATCTGCCCACGTAATATGCAAATTCAGCAGCTGAAAAAATATTATTTTTCAAAAAATTTCAACAA
This sequence comes from Pictodentalium vernedei, assembly GCA_031216915.1. Taxonomy (NCBI): domain Eukaryota; kingdom Metazoa; phylum Mollusca; class Scaphopoda; order Dentaliida; family Dentaliidae; genus Pictodentalium; species Pictodentalium vernedei. The sequence continues at coordinate 540,473,921 of CM062294.1, forward strand.
AACCATATCATGTGACCCCTCTTTGGAACGAGCTCGTCGAGCTTGTTTCAAAGAGGGGTCACATGATATGGTTTTATTGAAATTTTTTTTAAAAATTTAAAAAATGATATTTAAAATAATGAATTTTGAAATCGTCTGCGTTGGGTAAAGGGTTAATTTAAAAATTCAAACATCATAGAGAAAATTTCTAACTTTCAAACCCCTTGTTATTTATTGGCCAAAGCGTTTTATTCTCACCACAGCTTCTGAATTGATCTGGCTCAGAACGCAATGTTTTGATTGGTCAGTTATGTAAATGGGCGGAGTTTAGTTCTTTTGATAAATCCATGACATCAGGTGGCAAAATAGTATGTCAACAGAAATCTATATGGAACACATGTTTCATACGGATGTGTAAACATGGAACTGGAGGAAAAGTGATAGGTGTATAATCAAGTAATTTATAAGTAACTCGAACTGGAATGGGGTTATCTAAGACTCCTATGCTGTCTGCCCCATTATAGTGACTCCACAAAATGCATTTGACTTTGAGGAATTTGATCACTAGGATTGTGTGGAAATTGACTAAAATATTTTGTCATAAGTACCACATATATATGATGTGGCAGGGATCCTTTTTGAGTATCAACAGGGTCTGAATATGGGATCCTTTCCCAATGGCATTGTGGCATGATTTTTCCCAATTCAAACGAAAAATTTCCCAATCTCAGTCCTCATTCAAATAACTATTTTAACTTTCTTTAACCCTTGAAGGCCTAATTTTACTGTGATCACTTTTTACTGCAACAAAAACAGATGCCTCAACAGGCAGTTCTTAGATAAATTTGCAAGTTACATCCCAAGAACCTTGTCAGTTGTTTCTAGGCAAGTCTTGGCTGCCTTTATAGGCAGCCAAGACTTTCCTAGACACAACAACTGAGCCAAAGATTCCAGAAACGGTCAAGAAACTCAAGTATGGCTATGCAGTGAAACATGATTTGATGTCACTGGAAGCGATCCTCATATCTGACAAATAACAGGAATTTATGCTGCAGTATTAAGTCCTTTTTGACTATAAAATGTTTTTATTATCATCTGTTATGATGAAGGAAATTCAGTTTCTTTCTGATGATATCAAGACACATACCTAAAAGCATTTGTATACTGAATGCACTGCACATGCTCTGAGCATTGAGATAATATGACAAATATTAAATTTTAATCCCATCTTGCAATTTCTGCAAAGTAGGATCCCTATAATGTGTTCCCTGGCTTCCTCCACCCATAAAACTGCCTGACACAAGATAACCCTGTCTGTTGAAAAGTGTCATTGAACTTAAATAAATAAATGTAAATAATGTGTGCCTTGTTGTTGAACAAACACAATTCCTGATTACAACGAGACCAATGCACACACTGAAATATAAAATCCCGGAATACTAATTTGATGCAATGAATCATTGTGTCCAAATTAAATTTAGTGTTATATTACTTTCCAAAGTGTGATTTACTGGGATGACCGGGTTTGATTATAAACGATAACTTCACAAGTGAATTATGCAATCAACAATTGTGTCGTGTATCCATGCGTGCAAACGAAGACACTTTGCCATAGGTGTAATGGGGACTTCATTGTTTTTGGGAGTTTTTTTTTACCCTTTACCTAACATGAAAAGCAGACGACACTTGCAAAAAATTTCATGAATAACTCATTTTTTCATTTTTTGTCTCAAAAACATAGGTTATGACCCCTCATTGGAACGAGCTCAAAGAATGAAAATTAATTGGCGATTTTTGAGAATAGCGCTGGCCGGTTTTGGCTTTTATGTTAGGTAAAGGATTAAATAATATAATTATTGTTAATAATAAAAAGTAATAAACAGAGTAATCGCTTGACTGGACTGGTTACGTGAACTAATTCATTCGAGGCGAGGGACTTTTTTGTAAAACACTTGTGCGCATTCATGCACTCGTGTTTGTACAACATCCCTCACCTCTCATGAATTATTTTATGTAACCGGTCCAGTCAAGCGATTACTCTCTATATATTATACAACTATGGACTTTTGTGGTGGTGAATATGGTATGATATAAACCTAAACAATTTATATTGACCGAGGCATAAGCCAAGGTCAACATAAGTTTTTTAGGTTCATATCACATCATATTTATCACCACAAAGTCCATAACTGTTTTATTATATACACCATCCTCAAAAAACAGTCTTCTATTTGTGAATTAAAAGTTCAATTATATTAACCAGAAATACTTTTATTTAACAATAAAATAGTTATCATCTGCAGAATAACATAAAAATAAACAATGTATATTATGTATTACAGGAGGATTTCCAAAAGCTATATTTGGAAAGTTGATACTCACTGGAAAACTGGTGTACATGGATTTTTGAGTACTAGTCATGTGTATAAGATCCAGCCAATAGAAATATGTTTATTTACAAAGTATATAGTAAATTCCAATGCATAACACTGAACTACAAGATGTGGAGAGTGGATTGTAACTAAATCACCCACAGAGGGGAGTTATCACCCAAGCTATAACTTTCAAATTTTGTACATATCAACAAAAAACACAAGCAATATTTCAGCCAATGGACCTCCGGGTTTAACCTGGAGGTCCATTGGCTGAAACTTTGCTTGTGCTGGTTAGGCTTTGCAAGAAATTTGCAATTACTGCTTGGGTGGAATCTCCACTCTGCGGGTAATTTAGTGATAATACACTCTCCGCATACTGTAAGTTCAGGTAACTGTTATACACCCACTCCCTCAGAGAATATGGGTTATACTGGATTACATCTGTCCATCTATTCATTTAGATATCCGTCCATCCATCCAATCTGTCCATCAGTTTGTTTGCCTGTCCATTCATTTGTCCATCTGTTCTTTTGCCCATACCTGTTCATCTCATATGCACAATGGTGCATATGAGATGAACAGGATGTTACATTATGGATCATGACAGCCATAAAAAAAAATGGCCGCCTTCAGCCATTTGTTAGAAAAATAGCATTCAAGTAAGAACTTCAAAATGGTGATTCAGATTTTGGTGATTTTTGGTACTTGAAAACAAGTAACACAATATATATTTATCATATGACTCGTCTGTTTTGTTCACTTTAAAACATTTGATATTTTGTTTTCATATTAATCAGTGATAAATAAAGCCTTCCATCAATTTTATTGGTCAATTTCAAAACTAGACAATTTGATTGGCTGAACAAAATACAACTGGGCCACATTTTCATAATTTGCATAATTAGAGTTGGGAGTTTTCATTGGTCAATTTCAAAACTGGACAATTTGATTGGCTAAACAAAATACAACTGAGTCACATTTGCTTAATTTCAGTAGAGAGAATTTACGCTATCTGTCCTATTTAGAGTGGGTTATATTGTATTAATCTTTTACCTACAAGAAAAACGCCATTCATTTTTTTATATTTTCACTTTTTGCTTCCAAAACATAGGTTATGAGCTCGTTCCAATGAGGGGTCATAACCTATGTTTTGGAAGCAAAAAATGAAAATTTGTAGTTATACGAGGATGTTTTTTCCAAGTTCCGTCTGCAACTCAGGTTAGGTGATGGGTTAAAAGGGTCATTCTAAGTGGCTAATTTGTGCGAGTATTGGTCATATGATAAATAGAATATGAAATGAGTGTTTTTCTCATATAATATTTATGAAACTCGTCCGAATTTTCCATTTGGGCTCACCAGAGGCTCGCCAAAACGGAAAATTCTTAGACTCGTTTCATAAATATTATATGAGAAAAACTCTCATTCCATATCCTCTATTTATCATATGACTTCTCCATTTTCTCGGCTTATCACTGTTTCATATTTACAATAAATATTAATTAATGCTTCATAACACTTTCAGTTGATGTGATTGGTCAATTTCAAAAGAACTCTTTCTGGTTGGTTAACACTAAAAAGATCTGTGCCAAATTAATGCACATGTAAACAGAACTATTTCAAAACATCAACAAATCCAGGATGCCTGATTTTATTTGTTATAAACATTCACTGAATTCGCAATGTTAAGAAATGCATAAATGCTTAACAATTAGTATTTATAATGCCGAATTGTGGTGCTATAACTTGTGGCAGTTATGACGTATGACTGTGTGCAACTGTGATGTGTCACAGTCAAACCATGACATTCAAGGTGAAATTCTATTCTTTAACCCTTCTTTTCTATCTAAGTGACATGTTTTTAGTAACTGTAGTGCCATTTGATAAACAGAATATGAAATTTGTGTTTTGGTCATGCTCTATTTATAAAACTTCTTTACTAGTTTGCTGTTTTGGATAATTCATAGACTCTTTTCATAAATAGAGTATGACCAAAACACTCATTCCATATCCTCTTTATATGAGTTTGTCTCTTGTTGATAAATTATGCAAATAGCCAGCCACCTTAGTTTTTTGAGAATGGTTTGTTTGTGTGTATGTTTGTTTGGCATCTTCTCCCACATGGATGGTCAGATCACCAAACTTACCACATAGGTGTATGTGGGCCTCATAATTGCTACAGAGGGATTTCATGTCCCTGCAGTAAAACAAAGAAAATACATGGAAATCCCCACCCCCCCCCCCCCAAAAATGTGCCATTATGTATTTGTCCTATATCTCCACCAATGTGGACTGTCCAATCATCACCAGACTTTGGTCACGGGTGTTTGTTTCCTTGACAAATGCCACTGAGGGTTTGAATTGCCCTGCTGTAAAACAAAGACAATAGTTCCATATCTCCTATGATCATGTTCCAACCATAACAGGTAACCCATATCTGTTTATCTTACATTTACTACTGGAAGTTAGATTTCCTTTCTCTGCTGTGAAACAAAGACAATAACCCATTCATGTATATATAGTATTAAAAATATATCTATCTTGGCATTATGGGAAGGGGGTATATGCCATGCTTAGCATTGGTGTTGTTAAAATTACATTACTTCATTCCTCTGATGTTTTAACTAGTCACAGATGCTGAATGGATAACAGGTGTACATGGTTCTCACAATTGCTACTGGGTGTTGGATTTCCACCCCCCTCTGTTAGACGAAGGCAATAATACCTCCTGACATGTAAATACCTGGTATTAAAAATATGTCTGTCTTGACATTATAGGAGGGGGCATATGCCATATTTGACATTGCTATTGTTAAAATTACATGACTTCATTCCTCTGTGGAGTTAACATGCCATGGATACTGAATGTGATCTTAAGTTCTTCCTTAACTGGTAGAGTGCTAAATTATTTTTGGTCGTCGAAATTTGTTCCCATGTCTTTGTCTTGTTACTATTTATGGGAGAGTGCCTATGGGCTTTCTCCCATAAATTGTGATAAAATAAACTCATTTGGACTAAATAATTTTACTTCAAAGATAATATGAAGCACATCCACAGAAAATGAAGCCTTTAAGTTATGGTATCTACACTTTAGAATAAAGCTCAAATATGGGCTTCCAGCACGCTACCAGTTCAACAACTTTCTCGGGCTAGTAATTAAGGCTCCTAGTGGGGGCCTCTTCTTTAAGAAATATTTACCACCCCTGACTCTGGTGGGCAAGATGGCGTGGGTGGGTGGGGGGGGGGGGGGGGTTTGGGTGTGTGGTGGCAGTGCTGAAAATAAGCATTCTGACATTTGCAGAATGAGGTTCCCAGAGGTACGGTATCCTATACAGTGGGCCAATTTATCCTATGGGTACCTCTTTCTGTTTAGTTTTGAGAACCTGATTCAGATTGAGGTTCACAGAGGGTAAATGTAGTGATGCTACCCTGCAGGGTAGCATCACTAAATTCACCCTCTTGGGACCTCATTTTGCAGATGACAGTCAACAACTTATTTTCTGGCTTGGTGGGGAGGGGGGGGGGGGGGGTATGCCAGCACCCCTGATGCAGTCTCTTGTTGTCTTTGTTCCACAGCAAATAAAAATCAGAGCCAAAACATGTTGTCAAAATCACACAATGAGGAGAAAAATCTTTTTTTTATTACTTCATTTCAATGCACAATGCTCTTATCATTATTTGTTTTGTTTGGGAAAGTCAGGATTGTTTATACTACTTTGTTACTTTAAAAATCTCAGTAAATGTCTGCCACAACCTCAACTATGTGACCTTTTACTTCTATTTGATTTTATACTAGTGCCTGGTGGTACAGGCCTGTACAAATTAGAAAGGCGACCCAATGAAATGTTACCTGGATGAGACATCTTCATTCAGATAACCCTGATACTGATATAGTATTGATGTTTACTGAGGCTGATATAAAAATTCTAGAACCCTGCCGTTTTTTTCATGAGTTTCTTTCATATATCCAATGATATTCTGTCATGTAATACACTGTTGAAAAGATCATAGAGAGACCCTTCCAACGATGCGTGTTGCATCACAGCAGTTCATCATCATTGTCAAATAAAACTAGGTTTTATTATTATTGTCATGTAGGTATGATTCTGGACATTGAACAAATACAATAAACATTACAGTTAAGATCTTAACCCTTCGAACACAAGGGGCTGCTTTTCTGGCCCAGGAACATAACTGTATTATGTAGGTTGGCTGCTGAGTGAATGTGTAGAGTAGGTCCATCAATTATTTTCAACGTGCAGAGGCTGCACATTGAAAATATTAATTGGTCTACCCTCCAGATAATTAATATGGACTCTTCCAATTGCTGCCATTGAACTGCCATGGAAGATACCACGAGGGTTTAAAGGGTTAAAAATAATAAAGCTTTTATATTTATACTTCTAATTATTTCAGGTTTTTTAATTCTCTGATTAATTTTTTGAATTTTCTATTGATTTCAATTTTGATACAGCAGTTGATTTGTTTCAAAATTTGAAGTCAGGATTTTGTGGATTTTTTTCTGTGTTTGCTTAACTCTTTACCCAACGGAAACGATATCAAAATTTATCATTTTAAATATAATTTTTTTTTAATTTTTCAAAAAATTTCAACAAAACCATATCATGTGATCCCTCATCGGAACGAGCTCAATGAGCTCGTTCTGATGAGGGGTCACATGATATGGTTTTGTTGAAATATTTTGAAAAATTTAATTTTTTTCAACTGCTCAATTTGCATATTACGCGGGCGGATGCGGGCAATTCGTTAGGTAAAGGGTTAACCCTTTACCCAATACAGATGATATAAAAATTTATTATTTGAAATATTCTTTAAAACTTTTTTAAAAAACCTTCAACAAAACCGTATCATGTGTCCCTTCATTGGAACAAGCTCGACAGGCTCATTCCAATGAGGGGTCACATGATATGGTTTGGTTGAAATTTTTTTAAACATAATATTTGTAAAACTGCCCGATTTGTATATTACATCAGCAGGCACTCTCCCATAAATTGTAACAAGGCAAAGATATGTGAACAAATTTTGATTGCCATAAATAATTTAGCACTTTACCAGTTAACTGGCTGAGGGCTAGATTATTTTTGGTGGTCTTTTATTGTTATTCAAAATTTGCTTATTACAAATTATTGGAGAGTGCCGTCAAGCACTTTCCAATAATTAGTAATAAAACAAATTTATATAAAAAAAATTATTTGTGTTTGGCTGAATATGATACACGAGCCAGGAAAATGTCAGTTTTTGCTCTGGTACCCTCATTTTTCTTAAAACCCTGACAGAGGCTTCTATCACTCAATCAGTTAATTGGTAGATAATACGTGCTTACCATATTTACTCTATAAATTGGTACAGCTAAAAATAAGTATTTTCACAGGTGTCCCAATTCTTAGAAAATGGGGAAAGAACACAGTCTGGTTTTGATATGATGCTGAATAAAGTTGTGTGTGATTCGTTTTCCATCACTTTTTACGAAAATCGCTGTCCAATTTTTTTTTATATTTTCATTTTTTGCTTCCAAAACATAGCTAATGATCCCTCATTGAAACGAGCGCATTCATTTTTTGCTTCTAAAACATAGCTTATGATCACTCATTGGAACGAGCGCATTGCGCACGTTTCAATGAGGGATCATAAGCTATGTTTTGGAAGCAAAAAATGAAAATTTTTAGTTACTCAAGAATTTTTTTTATGAGTGTCATTGGCTACTAGCAACGGGCCAACTGGAAACAAATCTCCTGAATGTCCCAAACTTTGGAGCATAAAAAAAATATAGTTTTCTGAAAAAACTGTGTGTCCCAAATCATAGTGTCCCAATACATAGAGTAAATACGTACATGTTTTTGCTTCATAACAGGTGTTTTTTTTTATTGCACTAAATTTCAGAGAACAATTACTGCTGATTATGATGAATTTTTGTTTTGTACTCTTAAATTTTACAAGTAGGCAAATCAACTCAAAGGTATAAACGATTGGCTAAATTTGACTTGATACCCATATTGCAGTCATGATATAGCCAAAGATGCTGACAGTGACTTTAACCCTTTACCTAACATGAAAAGCAGACGACACATGCAAACAAAATTCTTGAATAACCAATTTTTTCATTTTTTGTCTCAAAAACATAGGTTATGACCCGTCTTTGGAACGAGCTCAGCGAGCTCGTTCCAAAGAGGGGTCATAACCTATGTTTTTGAGACAAAAAATGAAAAAATAATAAGAATTAATTGGCGATTTTTGTGAATAGCGCTGGCCGGTTTTGGCCGTTACGTTGGGTAAAGGGTTAAACACCAATAAATAAATAAATGAGGAAAAGAAATTACATATTTAGTGTAAAAAGTTTGTCAAAACCACCTCAAACTACATTCTGGAATTTGGGTGCCAAAAACCAATGGTCCCCCTCACCCAGCCCCACCCCCACTCCCGCATTCTATTTTGTTTGACAGACAGATATTTACCTGTAAAATGATGTATAATATGCTATAATGACAATACAGTCAACATAATACATGGTAAGTGATGGGTTAGAAAATCTGCGTTTGGAGTGAAAGTAGGTGCTTTAATAAGCTAAGCACCTCGTTTTGATGACAGACCCATTTTAACATCAATCTAAATTATTGATTTTCTTCTGAAGCATTGTTGACATAAGCTGTTTGCTTTGTTGGTAAGATTTTATATCGAGTTTTATCAAAGTAAATATGGAAAGATAATTACATTGTTGCTTCTAGCAAATAAATAAATAAATTAATAAAACAAGAAGAATTCATTGTCACGCTATTGCAACAAATCCACATTTTGACACATGTTTTGATAATCACATGTAAATGTTTGTTATATCATTTTCATAATTTCTGACTTTATAGAGTCCAGATGAGTTACTCTGCAGATGTCTGTTTCAGAATCCCAAAACTGATATCAAAGTGAACAGTTCCTTTCACATTTTTGTGAAAAATGTATTCATCCTTAAATATATTCCATTTTTACAGACACAGACATCAAACTATGTTCTTTAACCCTTTACCTAACATGAAAAGCAGACGACACTTGCAAAAAAAATTCTTGAATAACTATTATTTTCATTTTTTATCTCAAAAACATAGGTTATGACTCCTCATTGGAATGAGCTTGACGAGCTCATTCCAACGAGAGGTCATAACCTATGTTTTAGAGACAAAAAATGAAAAAATAATGACAATTAATTGGCGATTTTTGAGAATAGCGCTGGCCGGTTTTGACCATTACGTTAGGTAAAGGGTTAAATAATATAATTATCGTCAATAATGAAAAGTAATAAACAGAGTAATCTCTTGACTGGACTGGTTACATGAAAAAATTCATTCGAGGAGAGGGACTATATTGTAAAACACTTGTGTGCATTCGCGCACTCGTGTTTGTACAACGTCCCTCACCTCTCACGAATTATTTCACGTAACCAGTCCAGTCAAGCGATTACTCTCTATATATTCTTTTACTGTAGTTGGGATTATCGGATAACCCTTTACCCAATGTAACGGCCAAAACCAGCCAGCGCTATTCACAAAAATCGCAAATTAATTTTCATTATATAATTAATTTTTTGTCGCAAAAACATAGGTTAAGACAAAAAATGAACAAAAATTAGTTATTCAAGAATTCTTTTTGCAAGTATCGTCTGCTTTTCATGTTAGGTAAAGGGTTAACACAGTAAGGTAATAAATATTTGAATATTTATATTGTTTGTACAATTTGTTGATGCACATACGAGATAAACTTTTAAACCGTCGGATTTATCTCAATGAGGTTACCGATCCCAGATACAATTGATGATTCAAAAACCAGTACCACCTGATGTTTCATTGCCATAGATGTCCAATTAGAATCAGATAGATAGCATTAAAACTTCGCAGCTACGTCCCTCTTACAGAAACCTATTGGAGAGATGCAATCACAACGTGAACTATATTTTTGTAATCATTTTAAATTCATCTTTCTTTCTCAGCAAAGGGAGGGTCATCTTCACAATTTTGACAAATAAACTCCAGCTGAGTTTTTGTAGATAATCAAATACTTTGGGGAATAGTCTGGATGCATTCAGAGTTCATAAGTTAAGCAGGCAATTGACAAGGTCCCACCTAGAATTTATTTCATTGACACATTTGTTTTTCAGAATGTTCATCTGACTTATTCTCTTTTAACCCTTTGAATATTTACATTTCTATAGTTATTGGTGTGAATTTGCTGATACTATCCCATATAGTGGGCCAACTTATCCTCTGGGTACCTTTTTCTGTTTAGGTTTGGGACCTTGATTCAGACTGAGGTTCACAGAGGGTGAATTTAGGGATGCACAGCAGGGTAGCATCACCAAATTCACCCTCTTGGGACCTCATTTTGCAGATGACAGTCTCTTTATTACCAGGCTTGGTCACATTTGTTTTCTGATGTTTGTTTTCTCATACTTCACTGGAGATTTTTTTTAGTCACTCTCCTATTAATTGTAAGAAAACAATTACAAATCAGCAAAATTCATTTGCTTCTCAATGATTCCTAAACACATTCAAAGATAATGAGGCTTCTAACATGGTACCAACACTTATGTAGATCCCTGCTGGTAGTTGTTAAAAACTAAGACACTTCAGGAAATATATTTTCTTCATGCCTTTAACTGGTAGTGTGCTAAATTGTTTTTGGTTTTCAAAACTTTTTCACGTGTCTTTGCTTTGTTACAATTTAGGGGAGAGTGCCTACAGGCACTCTCCCCTAAACTGTAAGAAGGCAAATGCATACAGTCTAAATAATTCTACTTTGAAGATTGTTTGAAGCACATAATATGATGCCGAAATGTTATGGTACATGCACCTCATAAAAAAGCCCTAAAATGAGCTTCCAGCACTCTGCCAGTTAACCTATCACTAAAATCTAATAAGATTTGACTTCCCAGTTATTATCCCACACTAATAAACACAGTGGTGGTGCCAGAGGGGGGGGGGGGCTACAGCCCCCCTGTCGGAGAGGTCCAGCCCCCCCTTCGGAGATTTTTAGTCAGTCCGTCGGAGAGTCTCGTAAACCCGACTTCACGAGAAATTTCCGACAATCGAATGTAGATATCTCGTCTTGTCAGTCTCAAACCCGTGCAGCACTGGAACTTTGATAGAGAATAGTGATTCTCACAAAATTCCTTAATGTCGTTCGTCAAACTGGCTTTATAGATGAAATATTTCCCGACCTTATTATAATATGTTTACTTTAACCCTTTACCTAAGGTAACGGCCAAAACCGGCCAGCGCTATTCTCAAAAATCGCCAATTAATTTTCATTATTTTTTTCATTTTTTGTCTCAAAAACATAGGTTATGACCCTCATTGGAACGAGCTCATCGAGCTCATTCCAACGAGGGGTCATAACCTATGTTTTTGAGACAAAAAATGAAAAAAATTAGTTATTCAAGAATTATTTTTGCAAGTGTCGTCTGCTTTTCAGGTTACATGTAGGTAAAGGGTTAAATAATCAACAAACATACTCAATTTGCTTCTATTTTGGTTCTCCAATTTACCAATTTTCACTCATTTTCCTTCGTTTGGGAGGTCAAATGTTATAGCACCCCTGTCGGAGAGGTCAGCCCCCCCTGTCGAGAAATCCCTGGTGCCACCCCTGATTCTGAGAGGTACATACTCGCTCCTGGTAACATCATCAAATTTTCTTAGTTTCAGAATATGACATAGTGTTTGAGGTAGATTTATTATTTATTTATTTATTGGTGTTTAAGGTCACATATTTATGCACAATGGCTAATCATGACCGTGACAGTTTTATGGGTGGAGGAAGCTGGAGTACCCGGAGAGAACCAACGAGCAACTGTCAGCTCCCCAACATACTAACTCCACACAAGCAGGGTTAGCATTGGCTGAAGACAAGTGCGCCATTGACGTGCAGTGCGCCTTAGTACACAATGCCACTGTGCCCCCACGCGGGCAATGGAGATAAAGTGTCTTGCCCAAGGACATAATGTGGTTGCCGCACGTGGGATTTGAACCGAGGACCTCTCGGCTTGCAGTCTGCACCTCTACCTACTGAGCCACCACGCTCCCAACCCTTTGAATACCACAACTTGAAGATGACACCCAAGCTTTCAGGCCACCTGTCAAATTCTGTTCAGAATTCAACACTCTTATGGGCTGTTTGTTTACCCACTTTTTGTGGAGTTTGCAAGCAGATGACCGCTGATGTCCCTTTACTCAGAAAGATATACAAATATTCTTTCATGCTTCAGTTAAGGATATTCCGATCCAATAAGTATCATCTTGAAAATATCAAGATATTAATACAATTAATACAACTCTTCAGTGTAATCTAACAACTACAGTAGTGGTGAGTTTTCATTTATAATCAGGTCTGAAAATAAGCAGTCTGACATTTGCAGAATGAGGTCCCCAGAGGGCGAATTTGATGATGCTATCCCATAGAGTGGGCCAATTTATTCTCTGGGTACCTCTTTCTGTTTAGTTTTGAGACCCTCATTCAGACTGAGGTTCACTGAGGATAAATTTAGTGATGCTACCCTGCTTTGCAGGGTAGCATCATTAAATTCACCCTCTGGGGACCTCATTTTGCAGATGACAGTCTGCTTATTTTCTGGCTTGTTCATAACGGTAAATCTTATAAAAAATTAGGTCAAAATAGGTCTGGATTGAGAAACATTTCCTGCGTTGATTCAAAAGAAAATGAATGTGCATAAAAATTTTGTTTACATTCGGATGGAATATTTCAGTTGGTTGGAAAAGTGATCCGTGAGGTTGCTTCTTCAAGCAACTGAAATAATCCAACTTAATTACTGAGCATAGGTGATGGACTATTTCTGCTTCAGGGCTTGACTGATTCCAGGCCATAACAGCATCAGATTCATTACTGAATAAGACTGGTGGCTTGAGAGCTTTGATGACACTGACTAATTTTTAATTTTTTACTTCAAATACATAGCTTACGCCTTCTCATTGAAACAATGATGAGCTCATTTCAGTGAGGTGTGAAAAGCTAGTTTTGGAAACAATAAAAAATAAAAAATTTAATGGTGGTTTTTGTGTATAGTGCTTAGCAGATTTTGATGATACATTGGTTAAAAGTTAACATATGTTTTTAAATAATCATATCCTTCAACAATGGGTGTGTTAACCCTTCCAATATGTATGCATAAGGTTTTTGCATGACGAAAAATCAGTACACAGGCATTTCCCCCGCAGACATTTCCCCAGGTAGACATTAACCCAGGCTTCAGGGGTAGAACATTACCCCAGCAGACATTTCCGCAGGCTACTTACTGGAAAAATGGACATCTCCCCAGGTTATTTTTCATTTTTTTTAATGGACATTTCTCTAGTTTATTTTTTTCTTTACTTTCTTTGAATTAAAAAATATGTTTGAAAGGTTTTCTTTGATTTTTTATGCAATTTTTATTTGATTTTTGTGTTTTATTTTTATTCTAGCAATTCCAAATGTACAGATCTCTGATACAGAATAAAAAAAAATAAACATCTAACATTTTGTTACTGTATCATAATGATGAAGATTTATCTGGCCACACTGAGGTGATGTCTGCCTGCACTGGGGTAATGTCCGTTGTGGTAATGTCCATCTAGGGAAATATCCTCTGGGGCCAGGATTGTGACCAGCATTTTAAAAATCTTACTGTGAATGAGCCAACGACACAATGAACACTAAATGGGAAGTAAGGATCTATAAACAAGTTATTAATTGAAAATAAATTTTCATTTTTGGAATTCACTAAAAAAAACCCCATTTCAACGAGGGATCATAAGCTGAGTTTTTGAGGATATTTCTTCCCATTGTGTTGGATAAAGAGTTGATATAGATGAGATTTATACTAAGTCTGTACGGTACACCTGGTTAGTTACTGTTAAAACTGAAAATTTGTTATAACTAGAAAGTGTGACTAACCCTGTGCAATGCAATGTACAGGGTTAGTCACACTTTCTGGTGAAAAAAAAAATGATGACTGTCATATCTCACCCTACTTGGAAATACAGTTAGTTGTAGAATACAGATGATAGAATTTTTAACCCTTTACACAATGCAGACAATATCAAAATTTATTATTTTAAATATAATTTTTTCAAATTTTTCAAAAAATTTCAACAACACCATATCATGTGACCCCTCGTTGGAACGAGCTCGACGAGCTTGTTCCAACGAGGGGTCACATGATGATATGGTTTTGTTGAAATTTTTTGGAAAATAATATTTATTCAACAGCTGAATTTGCATATTACGCGGGCGGATGCAGGCGATTCATTGGGTGAAGGGATAATCAGAAAAAAAGTGACAAACCCTATACATACAGATTATCATGATAATGTACATGTCCTGTGATTTGTATCAGATTCAAGGTGGTGTCCAGAATGGGATCTCAACAATCCAACTTTTCCGGCGAGTTGTGATCCCATTCTGGACACCACCGAGATTCTGATGCAAATCACAGGACATGCACATTATCATGATTATTCATTTATCTAACAAATCTTACAACTCCATGGAACAGTAGGATGTTAATTTTACTGATCCTCCCTTCAAAAACGGAATAAATCCGTCCATACAATATCATATAAGACGATGGGGTACCTGAGATAAAGTTAATTTTAAAAGAAATTTTGTCATTGAATGTTTTCTTGCACAATTTGGAGAGTTCATATGTATCAAATCTCAAATATGCAGTTCTAAACAATTTTACTAAAAACCGAGATAAGGGCTTTTAAACAGATAACGAAGTGAGAGTGCGCTGAAACAGTGGCAAGGTCTTATTTGGATAGGGTACTTGAGTTTAAAGAGTTAATTTTAATTAGTTTAAACAATATTTATTGAAAAAGATAAGTTAACTGTACACATGAAAACAAGTATAAACATATTGAATGTTTTGTACATAAAATTCAGTGAATACATTTAACACCTGAAATGTCAAACTAACTTGTTGTAGTAGGGGATTCGGAAGAAAGCTGAATGCTTATGTAAACCATCTCCCAAGTCTGCAAGGTTACACAATTTCAGTTAGACAGATAGAACGGGTGGGTCTGTTTCGATATTGTTTAAACGAGAAAAAAATGAAGAAAGTAGATCGAGAGGAACAGTGATGAACAGTGAAGGAGAAGGATGACAATTGAAAAGGGCCAACTTGAATGCAAAAGACATCAACATTGATCGACAACAGTTAGGGAACTGACTCACTTGGAAATCGCAGCCTAACGCTAATATAAGACGAGGGTATTCTAATTGAAATTTTATCGTAGAATGTTTTTCTTACAATCTATTGATGACTGCAAGAGCATCAAATCTCAAATATACACTTCTCAAATTTTTAACTAAAAAATGAGATTAGGGCTTTTAAACAGATCAAGGGAGGTGGAGGCAGGGTGTGGGGGGGGGGCGTGGTGGCTTAGTAGGTAGAGGTGCAGGCTGTAAGCCGAGAGGTCCTCAGTTCGAATCCCACCTGCGGCAATCACGTTGTGTCCTTGGGCAAGACACTTCACCCGCATTGCCCACGTGGGGGCACGGTGATGCTGTGTACTAAGGCATACTGCACGTCGATGGTGCACCTGTCTTCAACCAATGCTAACCCTGCTTGTGTGGAGTTAGTATGTTGGGGAGCAGACAGTTGCTCGCCGTTGCTCGGTGGTTCTCTCCGGGTACTCCGGCTTCCTCCACCCGTAAAACTGTCGAGGTCATGATTAGCCATTGTGCAGAAATATGTGATCTTAAACACCAATAAATAAATAAATAAATAAATAAATAAATAAATAAATAAATAAATAAATAAATAAATAAATAAATAAACAGATAAAGAAGTGAGGATGGGCTGAAACAACAGGAAGGTCTTATTTCGTAACAATGTGCCTATCTTAAGTGCTAGAGGTTACTGGTGCGTTATTTTTATCTTAACCCTCTGATGTCAAAATTCAGAAATTTCAAGCAGCAGTTATTCCCCATAATGCAACTGGGAATTTAATCAATTCATTCTTGTTTGACAGAGCTCATTGAGCTCTGTCAAATAAGATTGAATTGGTTAAATTCCTAGTTGCATTCAAGCCAGAAAATAAGCAGACTGACATCTGCAAAATGAGGTCCCCAGAGGGTGAATTTAGTGATGCTACCCTGCACAGGCAGGGTAGCATCACTAAATTTACCCTCTGTGAACCTCAGTCTGAATCAGGGTCTCAAAACTAAACGGAAAGAAGTACCCAGAGGATAAATTGGCCCACTGTATGGGATAGCATCATGAAATTCACCCTCTGGGAACCTCATTCTGCAAATGTCAGACTGCTTATTTTCAGGCCTGGTTGCATTATGGGAAAAAACTACAGCTTGAAATTTTTATATTTTGACATCAGTGTGCAAAGGGTTAAGCATGAAATGTAAATCCCTACAACCAAAACAACACCATTCTTTGTTCTATCTCCCATCGTTTCTTCTCCCCTCCAGAGTGCGGAGGGGGTAAATGTTGGAGACATAAAGATACCAGGCTTATTCTTTGCAGACGACATGGTGTTAATGTCTAGAACTGAACAGGGGCTAGAGAAATTGCTGGAAATTGTTGGTAGATATGGGAACACTTGGCGGCTCGAACTAAATGAAAATAAAAGCAAGGTAATACCCGTTGGACGCAAGGTAGATATGACGAAGAGATGGAGAGTGGGGGAGTTCTCAATCCCCGAAGGGGAAAGCAAACAAATCACTGTAGGAGAAACGGGAGAGTATGAGTATCTAGGGGTAAGCATAAATATAACGGGAAGAGGGGTGTACAGAAATTACTCAGCCAAACTGATTCTGAAGGGGAAAAGAATTCTGAACCAACTAAAACTTTTAGGGAAAAATAGTTTCAATAAGGTCTTTGTGGGGAAAACACTGTGGGAGAGGGTGGGTTTACCAAGTATAACGTATGGCACGGACGTGATTCCATTAAACCAAACCGTTATTAAGAAGTTGGAAAGTACTCAGAATGATGCCGGCAGATGGATAACAGGGTCGAGTAATGCTGCAGCTTTGGAAGCAGTAAGGGGGGAGCTTGGGTGGATGAAAATCAAGGACAGGGTAGATTTGGGAAAACTGTGTTACTTTAACTACTTGAGAAACCTGCCTGACAACCGGTGGTGCAAATTGATGCTCAATACCATTTGGAATTCTAATATAGAAACGGGGTGGTCAAAACATGTGAGGGAACTAATGGACAATTACTCTATAGAGGTCACAAACATAGAAGTAGGAATGAAAGAAGGCAAAAGGTTTGTCAAAGAGAGAGTCATGGAAGATTGCAATCGAAACTGGCGAGCAGGGGTTAGCGTGAAAAGATCACTGCAGGGTTTACAATATAAAGAAAAGCCAGCTTTTGAGAAGTACCTAGATGGCACCTTTGGAGGGTCACTGCTGTTCAAACTGAGATCAAGATCACTGGAGCTTCGGGGAAAAATTGGGAGAGATGGGGAGAAGGGATGCCAAATGTGCCACTCTGGAGTAGTGGAGACCCTGGAACATTTTCTCTTGGAATGCCCACAGTATATACCTCATAGAATAAAATTTACTGGAAGAATAATGCAGAAGTGGGGTGAAGAAACAAAGGATAGATGGCTGAAGGGGTACACGAGGGAGAGGGTAGGAATGCTTATTGAAGAAATTGAAAAAGAGGAAGTGAGGGACATTATTAAGCAGTTTATATCTGAATGCTGGGAGGAGAGGAGGGGAAGAGGGGGTGGGGTGCAGGAGGAATGATGGCCTTCTCTTATGAGGACTGCGACAAATCAGCGGCTGGCCAAAGAGTTATTATTATTACTAAAATCACTCCAAGATTCATGCTAGATTTGGAATGTGAATATTTTTGTTCTGTCTATTTCATTTATTTAATTTTTACAAATATTTTTTGGAAGATTCATTTTCAAGACTGTGCAAATTACATTTTATCATCTACCAATGAAATGGTTGCATAACTTGTTTTACACTGATTGATAACAAATACTTGTCAATACACGGACTTTAGTACATGTGGTACATCTGAATATAGATAAAATATTTCAATAGCTCTTCCTTGGATCCCTTCCCTATTAAAAAAAAATACCTAAACACGTGACTCAGATAAAGATGTTTTATCTTTATCTTGAGGGAGTAATGGATGGTTTGTTGAAATAACAAACAAAAACCCTTGACCAATTGAGCATTATTTTCACAAAATGTGAATCAATCTGCTACTTTGACAGAAAAATCTACAGGATTTTAATTTACTTCACTCTGATTACATTTGAATCATTGTGATGTCTTTAAAAATTAATTTGCATTTTCAAAACTTTTTAATCTTTTTACAACTTGTTACTTGCATCGTTACCAGACCATGCTGTGCACAAGTATATTCATCTTGTAAGGATGCTTTGAACCAACTGCAGCAAAATGCAACAGATGGAGAATATATCATTCAAATGAGCAATTTTCTTGGTGTATCTATTTATTGTGATGGTAAGATTTATGGAGTTTTAACTGTTTTAGTTAGCACTGTAACCATGTACCTAACATAGCGGCCAAAAATGGCCAGAAAATTAACCAGAATAAACCTTCCACAACCTAAAATATTTCGGAAGTTTCTCAATAAAACCATACAAATATGGATATCATTAGAACCAGCTCATCGAGCTGGTTCTAATGATATACATATTTGTATGATTTTATTGAAAAATTATGAAATTTGTTTTCCAAAAATGTGAAATTTAATATATTTTTTAAAAATACTGTATTAGGTAAAGGGTTAACCCAACATAAAAGTCAGTCCAAACCGGTCAGCGCTATTTACAAAAATCACCATTTAATTTTCTTTATGCCCATCACATTTACGTTCATTCCTAGAATTATTTTCTGCAACCCTTAACCGATGTATTGGTTTTTTCTGACCAGTGCTGGGAGCGCGGTGGCTCAGTGGTAGACTGTTGGACTTCTATGCTAGAGGTCCCGAGTTCGATCCCCATTCGGGACGACCCACGTTGTGACCTTGGGCAAGTCACTTTATCCTGGTTGCCTACATGGGGGCACGATGATGCCGTGTACTAAGGCGTACTGAACGTCGATGGTGCACATGTCTTCAATCGCTGAAACTCTGCTTGAGCGGAGCTTGAACAGAGTTAGAATGTTGAGGAGCTGACAGTTGCTCGTCGATGCTCAGGGGGTTCTCTCCGGGTACTCCGACTTCCTCCACCGTAAAACTGTCCCAGCCACGATTAGCCATTGTGCATAAGTATGTGACCTTAAACACCAATAAATAAATAAATATCTGACCAGTGCTATTCACAAAAATCACCATTCAGATTTTATAATATTATAAGTTCTTGCCTTCAAAACATAGCTTATGACCCCCTCATTGGAACACTGTTATTGAGCTCATCCCAATGAGTGTTAATTAATAATAAAATTAATAATAAAAATGAAAATGTTTAGCTTTTGAAGAATATATTTTGCAAGTGTCATACTTTTGTCATGTTAGATAAAGGGATTTTTACTTTGATACATATCTGAATAATTTTGTGACACCCAATTCAACGGAATTCAAAATTTTCATTTTGAATTTCTGCCTGCAAAATACAGTGGAACCCTGTTAATTGAATACCCACTTTGCCAGTGAAAGTTATTCAATTAACAGGAGTATTCAATTAACAGGGATTGTGTCAATTTCCTGTATTCCAGAGATAATCTTAGCATTTATTCTATTATATCTTGTTTGACAGAGCTCCATGAGCTCTGTCAAACAAGATATAATAGACTAAATGCCTGTATTAGATGTACTGAGACAAATAGGTCTATAACCAAAGGAAAACTGGGGAGAATCAGGATAATTTTTCGACATGTTACAAGATTTTTTTATTCAATTAACAGGAGTTTACTCTATAACCTATATTCAATTATCAGGTCAAATTTGTACTGGGAGTATGGTAAATGGTTTTGTGTTGGGAAATTATATTCAGTTAACAGGGATATACAATTAAGAGATATCCAATTAAGTGGGTTCCACTGTATAGCTTATGACCCCTAAGAATGATCTTGTAAAGCCTATTCCAATGAGAAATCATAAGTCATGTTTAAAATTTGAATATTCAAGAAGGATTTTTGCAAATGTCATCTATTGTCATTTTAGGTAAAGGTAAACACTCTAAATTTTATGGAACTATAAGCCCACACAAAGTAGATCTTCTGTTTCTCAGGCCATTTTTTGTGAAATTGCATGCGGGTGAGCGTTTTTTTATTTTATTTTCTATTTCAGTAATTTCTTCTTTGCCATCAGAAGTTCATGTTCTTGGTTCAAGTTTTAGGTCTCATAATCTACAGAATAGCATGGGTGGTGGTGTATTTCATCCCTTGAGTGCAAGAAGGCTTTGCAATGCTAAAGCATTGCAAAGCCTTCTTGCAATCAAGGGACAAATTCATCAATATTTTTAACTTGGGTAAAATATCAGACATAAACCATTTAATTTTTATTTTTTTAAAGTTTAAATTGGTTATAAAAAGAGAGCATGTGTCAGCCAAAAGGACCATGTGGGAGGGCCTGAGAAACAGATTTTTTCAGGCCTAACGCCAGTCTGAAAAAGTAGGAAGCTGAGCAAATTAACCCTTAAGTCGAATACAGCTCCAAACTACCACTTTTATTTAGCTTTGAAAAGGTCATGTATTCTTCCTTGAGTACTCAATCAAAGAGATCTTTGGGTGCGCATGCGTGATAAAGAGAAGCCAGGTTTTGAAGAGTACCTTGATGGCACCTTTGTGGGGTCACTGTTGTTCAAGCTGAGGTCGTGCTCCCAGGAGCTGAGGGGAAAAATTAGGAAAAACAGTGAAAAGGAGTGCCAGATGTGTAACTTGGGCGTGGTGGAAACCCTGGAACACTTTCTTATAGAATGCCCAAAATACCAGTCTAAAAGTACAAGATTCACGGGGAGTATAATGGGGAAGTGGAATGGGAGAATGAAGGACATGTGGTTAGGGGGCGACTCAAAGGAGAGGGTTAATCTACTAATCGAAGAGATTGGGAAGAATGGGGCAAGGGATGTCCTCAAGCAGTTCGTCTCCGAGTGTTGGGAGGAGAGAAGAAGCGTGGGAATAGGGAGGCAGTTAGTAGAACATGGGTAACCAAGGCCTTCTCATACGAGAACCACGAAAAATCAGCGGCCGGCCAAAGTGTTATTATTATTAACTGGTAGGCTGTATTTATCTTGGCAATGTTTTTACATCATTGTTGGCTGTACAGGCAGCCAACAATTATGTAAAAACACTAAGTAATTTGCAGCTGTGTGCAGGCCTGAACATAAGCAGTCTGACATTTGCAGAATGAGGTCCCCAGAGGGTGAATTTGATGATGCTATCCCATACTGCCGTCCAATTTATCCTCTGGGTACCTCTTTCTGTTTAGTTTTGAGACCCTGATTCAGATTGAGATTCACAGAGGGTAAATTTAGTGATGCTACCCTGCCTGTGCAGGGTAGCATCAATAAATTCACCCTCTGGGGACCTCATTTTGCAGATGACAGTCTGCTTATTTTCTGGCTTGGCTGTGTGTACATATATAAGGTAGTAATTAGCGTGAAATTAATTTGAGGTGTAAGGGTTAAAATTTTTTTCTTGTTTTTTTTTTTGTCATTGATGACATCAGACCCTGATATTGGTTCTTGAAATATGCTCAGTGCGTTCTCTCTGTTCTCTACACAACTGGAATGCTCATTGGTCACATTTAAAAAAATGTACCACCTTCTGTTCTTGTTCCAAAATATGATGAGCTTGTTCACTTGAAGGGTCATATTTACTTTGTGAATTTTTTTTATTTTATTGATGACATATTACTTTTGTTTTCTATAAATGACATTAACAAACAAAAACCTGGAGTCAGGTCTGCACCCCCATGATGAAATTTAGCAGCTGCTATGGCACTGACAGTCCAGATAATAATGAGTCGAGAGATTCTCAAAATCTGAGCAGATGTTCTTTGTGAAGTTTTGCCTGCCTAAACAGACAGACGATACTTGACTGGAAATACCAGTTAGGTCATATGTCTTGAGCAATAAGTGATGTTCAACAGATTTGCTCTTATTTTCCATGCTTGTACATGTTAACCCTTTACCCAACATAACAGCCAAAACCGGCCAGCGCTATTCACAAAAATCGGCAGTTGATTTTCATTATTTTTTTCATTTTTTGTCTCAAAAACATAGGTTATGACCCCTCTTTGGAACGAGCTCATCGAGCTCATTCCAATGAGGGGACATAACCTATGTTTTGGAGACAAAAAATGAAAAATATTAGTTATTTTAAAAGATGCATCAATGAAATAAAACAATACTATGTTTTTTTTATTTATTATGGCCACAGCTATACAACAATATAAGTTTCTAGTCAAGTTGCCCCATGACTACTCTGGAGATGGAAACGCAATAAAGCAAGGTTTATAAGTAAATCGAACATGTTATCTCCTCAGGATGACAAACCATGGCAGAGATACAAGTAATAACGGTTTACGAGGTTAACTCCAAGCTAACCAACAACCAAACAAGTACTCCCTAGGGTAAAACCATAGCAGAGCACAAAATTAACTAACCCTACATGTCAAATGATTAACATTAGGGTTACACGCTTACTAGGATAAGCCATAGCTAATTTAAGCCAGAAAAACTGAACGAGTGCTCCCTAGGATAAATCCATAGCAGAGCACAACAGTATACCACGGAGTGAATGAGTACTATCTATGAACCAAATGTACATGCACTTCCAACGTTACCACTCCGGAGCACTCAATTATTCAGGAATTTTGTTTGTAGGTAAAGGGTTAAGTAAAAAGTCTACCTTCACTGAATTAATCTTTCAGACATTACTTACTCATTTTAGGTATGTCAAGTGGATCTCCAAGTGAATATCTCACATTCAAAACAGCAAGAAGCAATAACTTTGCATCGTATTATAAATATGTTGGTGAGTATCGTGTTTTATTATATGCTAAATGATAGATTATCGAAAAAATTGCAGAAAGATAGAAATCGTATACACACACCCCGCCCCCCCCCCCCCCCCCCCCCCACTGTGAAGATATATAAATTTTCACTTTCATAGTATCAGTCAAAATGGCAGCTTTTAAAGCATCACTTCAAGATGAATACGAGTCAAATTTTCTGTGGGAGTCCCAAGGTAATGGAATGTATTTCCTGCTCACCTAAGAAAACCCCAATCAGTCACTTATTTAAAATAGGTCTAAAAACATATCTCTATAAAATAGCTTTTGTTACATGCTAGGATTAGTTCATGTAAAGCCAAAGAGCACGTTAGTGGAGTTTAGGCTTATAAATTATTATTATTAATTATTATTAAATTATCACTTGAAATGTTCAATTTGTTCTAAATACATATAATGAAAAGAAAATCAAGTGTTTTTGAGTGGATACTGATCACTTCCAGCAGTAATTCAACACGTATTCACCTTGAATTGATGCATGAAACCTGCCAGCTGGATCAGATTGCAGGATGTTACCTGTTATGAGTATCGATCAAATCACCTCCGCATACCAATAACATCAGCATTTTACTTCCATGCATCAATTCAAGGTTGAAACGAGTGGAATTATTGATAGAAGTGATCAGATTCTTATAAAAACTGTGTAATAAAAAGAAAATCTAGTGTGTTTGAGTGCATACTGAAAATTATCTCACTAGTGAGCGCAAGCGAAAATAACCATTTGTCTCGGTCATGAGTGAGATAATTTTCGGTATCCACTCAAAAACACTAGATATTCTCGATTTATTACCCTTTTAAAATTATTCAAGCATCCTGATTTGTCAGTAACCAGTGCATCCTGAATGGTACATTTAAGTTCAAGCGGGGTATATAGAGGATATGTAATGAGTGTTTTTCACATATAATATTTATGAAACGAGTCTAAGAATTTTCCATTTTGGCAAGCCTCTGGCGAGCCCAAACGGAAAATTCGGACGAGTTTCATAAATATTATATGAGAAAAACACTCATTTCATATTCTATTTATCATATGACACAAACTCACACAAATTAGCCACTTAGTATGACTTTTTAACCCATCACCTAACTTGAGTTGCAGACGCCACTTGGAAAAAACATCCTCGTATAACTAAAAATTTTCATTTTTTGCTTCCAAAACATAGGTTATGACCCCTCATTGGAACGAGCTCATCGAGCTCGTTCCAATGAGGGGTCATAACCTATGTTTTGGAAGCAAAAAGTGAAAATATAAAAAAAAATGAAAGGCGTTTTTCTTGTAGGTAAAAGATTAATACAATATAACCCACCCTAAATAGGACAGATAACGTAAATTCTCCCTACTGAAATTATGCAAATGTGACCCAGTTGTATTTTGTTTAGCCAATCAAATTGTCTAGTTTTGAAATTGACCAATGAAAGCTCCAAACTCGAATTATGCAAATTTTGAAAATGTGGTACAGTTGTATTTTGTTCAGCCAATCAAATTGTCTAATTTTGAAATTGACCAATGAAATTGACGGAAGGCTTTATTTATCACTGATTAATATGAAAACAAAATATCAAATGTTTTAAAGTGAAGAAAACGGACGAGTCATATGATAAATGAGAATATCACATGGCAGCTAAAAGGAGTGTATAGACATTCTATGGTACAGTTTGCTGAATTCTCTTTCACCCATTGACTCAAACATTTTTGTCGGTAATAATAAGCATTCAAGACTCGCAAACAAAATGTTTCATGAGAATATTCCGAAAACTTTAAATAAAACATGTGTACATACCCCCAATGTTAGATTTTACTGCCAAGAAGAGGGTTTCTGTTGTGGTGTTTCTACACTACAGATCTGTTGTGGTTTCAAGAAACATGCAACCTATCTCGTTATATGAATTGTCTCTTCAGAGAGAGGGGAGAGGGAAAATGCTTCAAATTTAAAAAAAATCCTTCTTCTCATGAACCAGTGGGTGTAATGACTTAATATTTGGTATGGAGCTTTGTATTGAGGTGTAGAATCAAGTTTGTTCAATGGAGGTTTGTGGAGCAATATTTGCCTTTGTAATGGGGGAGGGGGGCAAGTTTTTTAACCTGCCCAAAATTTATATTTTCTGAACCAATGGTCCGATTTGAACCAAAATTTGGTATGTCTGTTATTGAGTCAATAATAGCACATACCAAATTTTGATTCAAATCGGACCATTGATTCAGAAAATATAAATTTGGGAATCCCAAGAGTTAAAAGTATAAATATTTTCAAATGCCAATATTTCCCAAACCACAAAGAACAGAGAACTGTTATTTGGTATGAAACATCCTTTGGACCAGTAGAATGGAAAGTAAAAAAAATGCCATTGGTTTTGTTAGGGTGTTCTGTGTAGGGGGGGGGGGGGGGGCGGTGGGGGGGCATCGAAGAATTGCTGAGTCTGCAAAAAAATATTACAAAATTTCTGAAGGACCACTGATCAGAATCTTTTGATATTTGGTTTACAGCACCCATAGAGGATCAGATACAAGTTGTTAAAATTAAGCCCCTTAGTTCATATCTGGGCTCAATACAGGAGCCCAAATTTGAACTAGGGCAATATGGGGAATAATCTTTAAAAATCTTCTTCTTCTTCAGAATCACCAGTCAAAATCTTTTACTGTTTGGTATATATCATTGTTATGAAGCACAGATTCAAGATTGTTCAAATCAAGTCCCTCAGTTAATATTTGGGCTTTCCATAGGGACTTGAATTTTAACTTGGTGCAATATAGGGGATAATCTTTAAAAATCTTCTTCTTCAGATCCACCATTCAGAATCTTTTGATATTTGGTATACTGCATCCTAAGGGAGGTTAGGCCTCATTTTGTTCAAACCAAATCCCTGGGTTAATATTTGGGCTCCCTATTGGAGCCCAAATATTAACTAAGTCCAATATGAGGAATAATCTTTAAAACTCTTCTTCTCCAGAACCACTGGTCAGAATATTTTTATATATGGTATACAGAATTCTTACAGGGGTCAATATCAAGTTTGTTCAAATCAAGCCCAGTGGTTAATAATTGGTCTCTCTATGGGAACCCAAATTTCAACTTAATGCAATATGGGGAATAATCTTTATTTTTCAATTTATTGATATTGAGTATACAGTGTCCTTTCAAGGGTCAGATTCATGTTTATTCAAAACAAGTCCCTCTATTAATATTTGGGCTCCCTTTGCAATATAGAGAATAATCTTTAAAAATCTGCTTTTTGAGATACAATCAGAATATTTTGATATTTGGTATACAGCATCCTTAGAGTATTCAGATTCAATTTGTTCAAATAAAGTCCATGAGTTGTTACTTGTGTTCAGTAATGAACAAAGGTTCACTGAGGTTCAAACCAAACAGGTGTTCTTAGGGCTGCACGGTATATTGATAAACCGATATATAACGGTATTCAAACCAATATCAATTGTACACCGGTGTAATTACAAAAATATCGGTTTATCGTCATTATTTATTTACCCACAATTTCATTTTCAAGATGTCTGGAGTTTTTTAACTGTAGCCCCGATTGAATAATATCATTCCCTTATCCAAGGAATCGTCTGCTTGTGCCCTCGTAATATACAAATTCAGCAGTTGAAAAAATAATTTTCAAAAATTTCAACAAAACTATATCATGTGACCCCTCATTGGAACGAGCTCGTTGAGCTCGTTCCAATGAGGGGTCACATGATATAGTTTTGTTGAAATCTTTGGGGAAAATCTGATAAACTAATTTTGAAAGTGATAAATTTTGATATCGTCTGCGTTGGGTGAAGGTTTTTCGAACCGCATCATCAAGGCATGCTAATTCATTCCGACTGTGATGCCTCGAGTCTCGATTGTGGTACTTGTGTTCATATATCTGAATAGTTTTCGATATACCGGTATACCGCAATATTTTTTTGAATACCGATACCGGTATTCAGTTTTGAATATCGTGCAGCCCTGGGTGTTCTATTTGAAAACAATCACAATTCTGTTTAAAAATTAGGAACTGGGTTCACTAAATTCCATTCCAGCCAAACTTACCAATGTTTGAATCAAATTTAGTGGATGAAAGTCCTAAATTCATTTTATAGCAGTCAGCAGAATTATGATAAATTTACTAAAACTACATGAGAGTGCATGACACACTGTTTCTGTACAAGAGGATTGCTACAATGCTCATTTATTACATATTGTGTCTCACTGGCCACCATCTTCAGTGATACTTTTGGGTGTCTACAGGAGCCTAATATGGGACCCTTACCCAATGGCATTTTGTCATGATTTTTCCCAATTCAAACCTCAAATTTCCCAATCTTAGTTCTCATTCAAATAAAAATTTAATTCTTCAAGTTTTGAAGGCTCATATTGTCAATTTAAACATTTTTTTCTGCAACACAACAGGTGCCTCAACATTCAGTTTTTAGCTCAGCTGACTGAATATCAGGATGAGCTATAGTTATCACTTGCCATCTGTTGTCTGTGAATATGGTGTTTGCACCTGCTCCTCCTAAACCTCTGAACCAATTTTAGTTAAATTTGAGGTGATTAATTTGCTTGTTCTGTCATCGCATTTTGTTTTTGTTCAAATCAACATGCCCACAACCTAGGGAGGGGGAGGGAAAATGCCCCAAGTTTTATTTTAAATCTTCTTCTCGTGAACCATTGGGTACAAAGACTTGATTTTTGGTATGGAGCTTCCTTTTGAGGTGTATAATCAAATTTGTTCAAATGAAGTTCATGGAGCAATATTTTCCTTTGTAATGGGAGGGGCAAGTTATATGACCCTGCCCAAAATTTATATTTTCTGAACCGATTGTCCGATTTCAACCAAATTTGGTATGAGGTATTACTGAGTCATAAGTACTTGCTTCATACAAAAAAAAACAAACAATTTGCCTGTGTCCCCATGGGAACCCCAGGAGCTAAAAATATAAATATTTTCAAATGCCCATATTTCCCAAACCACACAGAACAGAGAACTGTTATTTGGTATGAAGCATCCTTAGGACCAGTAGAATGGAATGGGAAAAAAATTGCCATCAGTTGTGTCTGGGTGTTCTGTAGGGGGCATCGGAAAATAATCTTTAAAAATCTTCTTCTTCAGAATCACCAGTCAAAATCTTTTAATGTTTGGTATACATCATTGTTAGGAATGTCAGATTCAAGATTGTTCAAATCAAGTCCCTTGGTTGAAGTTTGGGTTTCCTATAGGGGCTTGAATTTTAACTTAGTGCAATAAGGGAGATAACCTTTAAAAATCTTCTTCTTCAGATCCACCAGTCGAAATCTTTTGATAATTTGTATACAGCATCCTTAGGGAGATTAGATCTCATTTTGTTCAAACCAAGTCCCTGGGTTAATATTTAGGCTCCTATTGGAGCCTGAATTTTAACTTAGTCCAGTTTGAGGAATAATCTTTAAAACTCTTCTTCTCCAGAAACATCAGTCAGAATCATTTAATATAGTGCAATATGAGGAATAATCTTTGAAAATCTTCTTCTTCAGATCCCCCAGGCAAAATCTTTTGATATTTGGTATACAGCATCCTTAGGGAAGTCAGATCGAAGTTTGTTCAAATCAGTTCTTTGGGTTAATATTTAGCTCCTATTGGAGCCTGAATTTTAACTTAGTCCAGTTTGAGGAATAATCTTTAAAACTCTTCTTCTCCAGAAACATCAGTCAGAATCATTTAATATAGTGCAATATGAGGAATAATCTTTGAAATCTTCTTCTTCAGATCCCCCAGGCAAAATCTTTTGATATTTGGTATACAGCATCCTGAGTGGAAGTCAGATCGAAGTTTGTTCAAATCAGTTCTTTGGGTTAATATTTGGGCTCCCTAATAAAGCCTGAATTTTAACTTAGTGCAATATGAGGAATAATCTTTAAAAATCTGCTTCTTGAGATACAATCAGAAACTTTTGATATTTGGTATACAGCATCCTTAGAGGGTTCAGATTCAGTTTGTTCAAATAAAGTTCCTGGGGTGATATTTGTGTTCCCTATGGGGAGGGGTAGCAAATTTTAACATAGTGTAAAATTGGTAATACTCTACTGAAACTGGCTGATACCGTTATTAAACCTCTACACACTGATGACAAAATAACAATATTTCAAGTAGGAAAGTTTTTGAATATTGCAGCTAAGAATTTAAACGATACAGTTTTGTCTGACAGAGCTCATAAAACTCTGTCTGTCAAACAAGGCTGAATTGGGGTAATTTAATTGCAATATGGTAAAAAATTTCAGGTTGAAATTTTGATATTTTCACATCAGTGTGCAGAGGGTTCAGACTTTCTAGATGTACATTAAATTCAGTTGGAAGCAAAAATATTTTTGTTCAAATGGATTTGTATTGATAAAATTTATTTGAGAGTACCTACAAGAACTCTTCAATAAATTATAACAATGCAAATGCACATGAACAAATTCTCACACAACCCAAGATAATTTAGCACTCTTCCAGTTAACCCTTTACCCAATGAATCGACCGCATCCACCCGCGTAATATGCAAATTCAGTAGTTGAAAAACTATGATTTTTAAAAAAATTTCAACAAAACCATACCATGTGACCCCTCATTGGAACGAGCTCTTGGAGCTCGTTCCAACGAGGGGTCACACGATATGGTTTTGTTGAAATTTTTTTAAAAATTTGAAAAAATTATATTTAAAATAATAAATTTTGATATTGTCTGCGTTGGGAAAGGGTTAACCCGTTGAGTTCTGGAAGCCACTATTATTGCTCTATTGAAAAATGTAGAAAGCCACTTTGGTGGCCTTACACTGTATGCATTAGCTTGATGTTTACTCAGCAGTAGAAGAAATATTTTATATAAAATTGTCTGGTTGAAAGTTATTGGAGAGAGCCTATTGGCACTCTCCAATATATTGTAACAAAACAATTATCTATGAACAAAATCTTGCTAAACCAGCTAATGTTGCTGGTAGTGTGGTATCATTGAACATTTTTTTTAAAGAATTTCAAAGAGCAATGGGTCAGTGGTTACTGGCACTGTACTTCAAACCAAGACATCTGCAGTTTGATCTCCACCAGGGGTAACTGCATTGTGTCCTTGGGCATGGCTCATGATCCCAATTGCCCACATGGGGGCATGGTGACGCAGTGTAATAAAGCGTACTGTGTGTCAAGGGTGATTTCAACCAAGGAAAACATTACATGTGCAGTGTAAGTCTGTTGGGGAGTGTAACAGTTGTTTTCTGCTGCTCAGTGGTTCTCTCTGGGTCCTCCGGCTTTATTATTAGGGGTAGATGAATTAATATTTTCAATGTGCAGCCTTGAGGCTGCACATTGAAAATATTGATTGGTTTACCTTGCACATTCACTTTGCAGCCATCCTATGTAATGACATCATGATGTATCATGTCCCTGGGGGAGCGCGGTGGCTCAGTAGGTAGAGGTGCAGGCTGCAAGCCGAGAGGTACTCAGTTCGAAACCCACCTGCAGCAACCACGTTGTGTCCTTGGGCAAGACACTTCATCTCCATTGCCTGCGTGGGGGCACGATGATGCCGTGTACTGAGGCGTACTGCACATCGATGGTACGCATGTCTTCAACCAGTCTAACCCTGCCTGTGCTGCAGTGCGGAGTTACGATGTTGGGGAGCTGGCAGATGCTCGTTGTTGCTCGGTGGTTCTCTCCGGGTACTCCGGCTTCCTCCACTCGTAAAACTGTCATGGTCATGATTAGCCATTGTGTATAAATATGTGACCTTAAACATCAATAAATAAATAAATGTGGGGGATATAGAAATGGGTTTCATCCAGCCATTCATCCATTTCTTTAGCCATTTGTCCATCTGTTTGTCCACAATCTCTTTTTGTCCAGTGGTTTAGCAGTGATTTCTTGTCAAAGCTTGGTTACCTTAACAGGCAGTCAAGACTTGGCTAGAAAAAACACTGCCTACCTAATTTGTCTGTTGTCAACATGATAGCATGTTAAGGGCACCTGATCTGAGGTTGTAAAAGTTGGAAATAGTCCTTTGAGGATTATGGGTTTAATTCCCAACTTTGATCACTCTTTTTCTGCAGCAGAACAGATGCTCCAACATGCAGTCTCAGTGTATATTTGAAAGTTATATTCTTCATACCTTTGTAGTTGTTTCCAGGTTAGTCTTGCCAGGAAACAGCCACAAAGCTACAGGATGTACGTTGTCAAAGTGTAGAAAAATGTTTACAAATTTCCTGGCCTAAGTGTTAACCTTTTGAACTATTGCAGTATCTTCCTTGTCAGTTCAATGGCAGCAATTAGAAGAGGCCATATTCATTATTAGGGGATAGACCAATAATATTTTCAATGTGCAGCTACACGTTGAAAATATTGATTGGTCTACCCTGCACATTCACTTTGCTGCCATCCTATGTAATGAAATCATGATGTATCATGTTCCTGGGCTGGAAAAATGGCCTCTCGGGTTCAAAGGGCTACCTGGTAATCAAACATGTAGAAATCGGTGGGTGAACTTAGCCATTTAGTAGTTGAAATGTTTAAGTATTACAAATCGGTGGGTGATCAACTTAGCCATTTAGTAGTTGAAATGTTCAAGTATTACAAATCGGTGGGTGAACTTAGCCATTTAGTAGTTGAAATGTTTAAGTATTACAAATCGGTGGGTGATCAACTTAGCCATTTAGTAGTTGAAATGTTTAAGTATTACAAATCGGTGGGTGAACTTAGCCATTTAGTAGTTGAAATGTTTAAGTATTACAAATCGGTAGGTGATCAACTTAGCCATTTAGTAGTTGAAATGTTTAAGTATTACAAATCGGTGGGTGAACTTAGCCATTTAGTAGTTGAAATGTTTAAGTATTACAAATCGGTGGGTGATCAACTTAGCCATTTAGTAGTTGAAATGTTTAAGTATTACAAATCGGTGGGTGAACTTAGCCATTTAGTAGTTGAAATGTTCAAGTATTACAAATCGGTGGGTGAACTTAGCCATTTAGGAGTTGAAATGTTCAAGTATTACAAATCGGTGGGTGAACTTAGCCATTTAGGAGTTGAAATGTTTAAGTATTACAAATCGGTGGGTGAACTTAGCCATTTAGTAGTTGAAATGTTTAAGTATTACAAATCGGTGGGTGAACTTAGCCATTTAGTAGTTGAAATGTTTAAGTATTACAAATCGGTGGGTGATCAACTTAGCCATTTAGTAGTTGAAATGTTTAAGTATTACAAATCGGTGGGTGAACTTAGCCATTTAGTAGTTGAAATGTTTAAGTATTACAAATCAGTGGGTGATCAACTTAGCCATTTAGTAGTTGAAATGTTTAAGTATTACAAATCGGTGGGTGAACTTAGCCATTTAGTAGTTGAAATGTTTAAGTATTACAAATCGGTGGGTGAACTTAGCCATTTAGGAGTTGAAATGTTTAAGTATTACAAATCGGTGGGTGAACTTAGCCATTTAGTAGTTGAAATGTTTAAGTATTACAAATCAGTGGGTGAACTTAGCCATTTAGTAGTTGAAATGTTTAAGTATTACAAACATTTTAGAGTTGATATGATAGATATAAATGATTTACATTGTACTTAGATACAACATGAGATGTTTGTGGGGAATATAGAAATGGGTTTTGTCCATCCATTCATCCATTTCTTTAGCCATTTGTCCATCTGTTTGTCCATCTGTAGCAACTTGGGACCTTCATATCTCAGTCAGTAGATGTTGGATTTAAATGATCTTTGGTATGCTGATAGACCACCATGGGGGAAAGGATATTCACAAGTAACAGGTTTTGTCCATTTTTATGCCCCCTGACTTAAGTCGGGTGGCATATAGTGACTGAAGTGTGTGTGTGTCCGTCCATGTGTCTGTGTGTGTCCGAGTCAATAACTCGAAAATTGTTAGGGCCACAGTCATCAAACTTCACACAATTATAAAGGACCATGGGAGGATGTGTCACACACCATAGCCGGGTTTGTACCTTCAAGGTCAAGGTCACATTTCAAGGTCACACTAAAAATTGGTCAATATTCGTGTCTCAGCCATAACTCAGAAATGAATCATAGTACAATTGTCAAACTTTTTACAAATGTTAAGGACAGTCAGAAGGTGTGTCGCGTATAATAGTTTCCGCCGCATCTGCACGGTGAAGGTCACAATTATTATGTTCAGGGTCACAAATCGTGTCTCAAGCATAACTCCAAAACTATTAGGGCGACAATCATCTAACTTCGCTCAATTATAAAGGACAACGGGTGGATGTGTCACACACCACAGCCATGTCCATAAGGTCAAGGTGGGGGGTGGGGGGGGGTGCCTGTGTTACCTTGGTAACATTTTTCTTGTTTTTTTCTAGAGTTATGGTTTTCTGCTTTTTCCAACTTTGAACATTTCTATTTTGATGGTTTCTGATCAGCAAGGGATACCGGTGGCATTGCACCTTGTTATATTATGATTTATATTTTCTACAAATTTCAATAGAGAGAAGGAAGTCAAGCACACTAGTATACAAAAACTACTATATTTGAGAACATTGAATTGGTATTGGTGTTCTTGGGCAAGACACTTCCCGACATTGCCCATGTGGGGGCATGGTGACACTGTGTAATAAGGCCTACTGCATTTGATGGTGCACCTGCCTTCAACCAATGCTGATCCTGCTTGTGTGGAGTTAAAACGTTGGGGAATCTGACAGTTGCTGTCCATTGCTCTGTGGTTCTCTCCAGTTTCTCTGGCTTCCTCCACCTGTAAAACTGTCCGACAAGAGGTGACCCTGGCTGTTGAAAGTGTCATTAAACTCCAATAAATAAATAAATTAAAAAAAAAAACACCAATGTTTCAAATCATCTTTAAAAAATAATTTAACACTCAACCAGTTACAGGGCCAAGAAGCTGCTAATTTGAAAATATGTCGACTCTCAGAATTTGCTTGTTTACGAAAGAGCATGTAAAAAAACACTGCATGCAAAGCGTTAGACATCAGAAGCAATGTGAAATTAATTAAATATGTAATTAAAAAGCTTCAGGTAAACAAATCCTTGAAATCTCTATGTCATCATTTTAGAATACACGTGGCTTCTAATTTTAATTCAGCTGCTGTTTGGATAAATTTCTTCTACAACTGTGCATTATTTCAGCACCAATTGGGAATAATTAGCTTTGTATTATTTCAAATAAACTGCAGTTATGTATCCACTAAAACCTAAGCATGTTTATCGATAATGGCAATCTGAACAAGATTTCTTTGATGAATACACTATAAATAGAGATTATTACCATTATGTGGATGTACAAAATATGTATCCGAGTCTCGCTCTGGGTTCTAAGGGCAGATCACAACGAGTCTTAGAACCCGAAGCGAGACTTGGATACATATTTTGTACATGCACATAATGGTAATAATCATTTTAACTTACAATATATTGGGGATAAGTCAAGAATGTAGATGAATATATAATGAACTATTTATTCGTATTGATGAACAAAAAGAAAAAAAATGGAACACACGCGAAAGGAACATGCTTGTATCTGACCCCCTGATACAAACATCTTTATCAGGAGGTCGGATACATGACAATTGCGGAGTTAATACAGACAAAAGACATGCTGATTGTAAGATAAATAGACATACATAAACACCAACTTCACATTTGTCTTTTTGAGAAAGCCGATTTCAACAAATATGGAAAATAACATTGCCATGGAATTTTCTGTGAGTGATCAACTAACCAGTGTGGATTGAAAAATTAAGCAGCCTGTTTTTAAATATCCAATAAATTCTCACCTAGATGTTAATTGGTTGTGTTGTGTTAACAACCAAGACCTATGGTTTGGCGAAGGTCGATGTGTGTCTGGGCATCTGGGTGCATGGAATCCTTGCACTATTAGCGCAATAACTTGAACAAATGTTCTCCAGTTTGACTATTACTTGCCATACAGATTTTTTGCAAAAATATCTCAAGCGAGTTCGAAAACTGGCCCAGCCTGATTTATCATTACAGAGTTATGTGCCTTAATTAGTCGATTTTTACGAATTTTGAGCTCTTTGGTGCAATAACTTGAACAAACTTTCTCCAATTTGACTAGTATTTACCATACAGGTCTTTTGAAAGAATATCTCAAGCAAGTTCGAAAACTGGCTTGGCCCGGTGTATTGTTACAGAGTTATGGGCCTTAATTAGTCAATTTTTGCAAAGCTTGATCTCATTAGCGCAACAACTTGAACAAACGTTCTCTGATTTTAATAATATTTGCCATACAGGCCTTTTGCAATAATATCTCAAGCAAGTTGAAAACTGGCCAGGCATGATTTTTTGTTACAGAGTTATGGGCCTTAATTAGTCAATTTTTACAAATTTTGAGCAAGTTAGCGCAATAACATGAACAAATGTTCTCTGATTTGACTTATATTTGCCCTACAGGATTTTTTAAATACTATTTCAAGCAGGTTCGAAAACTAGGCCTGGCCCGATTTTTCCTTGCAGAGTTATGGGCCTTTATTAATTTTTATGAATTCTGAACTTATTAGCATTATAACTTGAACAAAGATTCCAGATTTGATAACCGGGTTACGGACATGCAACACTCTCCGATTGCCACCACAACTTGACTCCTGCATCTCCGATGCACACTTCTTGTTTATTTAATCAAATTGGCCGATTCCATATGAATGATATATAAAACATAAGGATACTTTTTACATTATGGACATTGTGGTTTTGTTAACTCTTTACTCAACGTAATGGAAAAAAACAGCCGGCACAATTCTAAAAAATCAGAAATTCGTTTTCATTATTTTTTTCATTTTTTTGTCTCAAAAACATAGGTTATGACCCCTCATTGGAACGAGCTCGTTGAGTTCGTTCCAATGAGAGGTCATAACCAATGTTTTTGAAACAAAAAATGAAAAAAATTAGTTATTGAAGAATTTTGTTTGCAATTGTCGTCTGCTTTTCATGTTAGGTAAAGGGTTAAATGCTCAACTTATTTTTTTCAAAATCGCTGCTTATTGTCACTTTAACTCTGTGGCCTAACAACAGATGCCACAATACACAGACACAAAAAAAGTCTTCCAGAAATCGTCGGACGTCTCTGTCAGTGATTTGTTGCCAAGTCTTTGCTGCCTATATAGGCAGCCAAGACTTGTCTTCAAACCCCTGCCAAGTGTAGAGACTCACAGGTAACAGTATAATATAATTTGTCAATAAATTTGTAGACACTGCATTGTTAAATAACATCTTTCATGACTCTTAGATGTTGAATTTTACGTTAATTTTTGTTGAATCAAGCTATGGCTGTTGTGAAGCAGCCAAAACTAAATTCAATAACTATTTATGAAGAATTAAAATTATGCAAAATTCATCTATAAATCCTTCTAAGAGAGAAGTGAATATGAGGCAAAGATTTTTTTGTAAATATTTGAATGTTGGGTAGTAGTTGCCTACTGTCGTAGGCCAGTTTTGCTTCAATTTAACCCTTTACCTAACAAATCGCCCACATCCGCCCGCATAATATGCAAATTTAGCAGTTGGAAAAATAAAATTTTTCAAAATATTTCAACAAAACCATATCATGTGACCCCTCATTGGAACGAGCTCATTGAAAATTAAAAAAAAATGATATTTAAAATAATAAATTTTTATATCATCTGCGTTGGGTAAAGGGTTAAGACCTAGTGACCAATGTCTAGAGTGCAAGTCTCTGAAGGGAGTAATATTGAGACATGATTAGTTCACTTTTACTTCATTCTTGTGTTCTTGTCTTGATATAAGCAGAGCTTTATCACTAATTGTCACCGATTGTCTCAATGTGCAATGATCATATCAACAAGGCACTTCATTCAAATTGCTATGGAAGAGCTTCTTAGTGAAATGTACTACAATGTATGTATGCCTCACCGCCCCCCTCCCCCCCCCCCCCCCCCCTTGTCCCTGTCCCCGATATATTGGTCTTACTCTTGCCTGCTGTCAGTGCAACCCAAGTTCATGTACTGTCTCACTGCCTATGTTTGATTGGAAAGTTGGAGAGTGTGAATTTATTTATTTATTGGTGTTTGAGGTCACAGATTTCTGCACAATGGCTAACAATGACCGCGACAGTTTTACGGGTGGAGGAAGCCGGAGTACACGGAGAGAACCACCGAGCAATGGCAAGCAACTGTCAGCTCCCCAACATACCAACTCCACACAAGCAGGGTTAGCACTGGTTGAAGGGGTGAAGTGACTTGCCTAAGGACACAACACGGTTGACGCAGGTGAGATTCGAACCGAGGACCTCTCGGCTTGCAGCCTGCACCTCTACCAACTGAGCCTCCGCGCCCTGTGTGAATATCAAAGTATGTAAAACATTGACATGTATCATGATAGATTACCTTTGTTTTAGGATCCGCAAATAGATGTGCCAAAAGTTATCCACCTCAGGTTTACAATAAGTTTGGAAGAGTAGAATTCAACAAAATACGTCTGAATATAAAAACTCTTGTTGTTGATACATTCAATGCAAAATTTGCAGTTTACGCTACAGGGTCTAAAAATCTTAGAATCAGGTAAGTGACAGATAGCACATATATTATATTTCACACTTACCAAAACAACAAAATAATTCTAATGTTAACCCTTTACCCAACGCAGATGATATTAAAATTTATTATTTTAAATATCATTTTTTAATTTTTTTCAAAAAATTTAAACAAAACCATATCATGTGACCCCTCGTTGGAACGAGCTCGATGAGCTCGTTCCAATGAGGGGTCACATAATATGGTTTTGTTGAAATTTGTTTGAAAAATACTATTTTTTCAACTGCTGAAATTGCATACTACGCGGATACAGTGGAGCTCACTTAATTGGATATCTCTTAACTGAATAACCCTGTTAATTGAATATAATTTCCCAACACAAAACCATTTACCATACCCCCAGTACAAATTTGACCTGTTAATTGAATATAGGTTATAGAGTAAACTCCTGTTAATTGAATAAAAAATCTTGTAACCTGTCGAGAAATTACCCTGACTCTCCCTAGTTTTCCTTTGTTTATACACCTATTTGGCCTTAGTACATCCAATACAGGCATTTAATCTATTATATCCTGTTTGACAGAGCTGGAGCTCTGTCAAACAAGATATAATAGAATAAATGCTAAGTTTATCTCTAGAATACAGGAAAGTGACACAATCCCTGTTAATTGGAAACTCCTGTTAATTGAATAATTTCCATTGGAAACGTGACTATTCAATTAAAAGGG
Source organism: Pictodentalium vernedei (assembly GCA_031216915.1). NCBI lineage: Eukaryota > Metazoa > Mollusca > Scaphopoda > Dentaliida > Dentaliidae > Pictodentalium > Pictodentalium vernedei. The sequence continues at coordinate 540,512,495 of CM062294.1, forward strand.
TTCCACTGTGTCAAAATTTATTATTTTAATTATTATTTTTTTTTTCAAATTTTTCAACAAAATTTCAACAAAATCATATGATGTGACCCCAAATTGGAATGAACTTGACAAGCTTATTCCAATGAGGAGTCACATGATATGGTTTTGTTGATATTTAAAAAAGACATTTCAATCGCTTAATTTGTAAATTACACGGGCGGATGAGACTGATTCGTTAGGTAAAGTGTTAACTTCTTAGCAGTCCTGTTTAGTTTCAAAAGGTTTAGAAACATAATCCAGAATTAGGGTCCTTTAGATATTCAGGAGAGGTTTATTAACTGGTATAGTACAGGAAGCTCATATTTGGTCTTTATTCTGATGTGCCGGTACCACAATTTAAAGGTTTCATATTCTGTGGATGTGCTTCGTATTATCTTTGAAGTGATATTATTTTATCTGTTAGGATTTGCCTTGTACAGTTTATTGGAGAGTGCCTATTGGCACTCTCCTATAAATTGTAACAAGGCAAAGATGCACAAAGCAATTTTAAGGACCAACTAGAAGTGTGACTGTCCCAGATGGGCCTGCCACCATGATTATTCTAAGACAAAAAAGGGCATAACTCTGGCAAAAAAAAATCTGACCGAAACTATAACCACAGGTGCACAGGTTCCTATGGTAGTGAACTTCCATACCAAGTTTCAAAGGAAGCGACCCATAAACATCTGAGAAGATCTCCAGACAAAATTATAGGCCTGCTTTTTCAAGTTGAAAAGGGGCATAATTCTGGCAAAAATAATCTGACCAGGACTACAATCACAGGTGCACAGGATCCCATGGTGGTGAACATTCATACCAAGTTTTGTGAAGATTGGTCTATAAACGTCTGAGAAAATCTCCAGACAAAATTATGTCTATGGGCCAATGGACAGATGGATGGACGGACACCCCTTAAATCAGGGTTTATGTGGCTAAAATATTTGAGGAATTTAAAATACATGGACAACCACTGAAAACTCTTTTTTAAGTTCTGGGTGGTAGCAAAACATAACCCTTTCAGCTGCCTGACCCTAACCCTAACCTTTACCCTAACATAAAATCTGTAAAAATACAATACTCACTTTTTGTCACTTAGTATCCACATAAACCATTTTACCCACATAACTTACTTTTTTCGACACATAAACACCATTCGTTAGTTCAAATGTGGCTAGTCACATAAATCAGACAAGACACAAAACAGTGCTGTGTACCAACAACTTGGCTCATTAACCTGATTTGTTGGTGTGGATGGAGAGACATCATGGACAGATGGATGGATGGACAGACAAGGTGATTCCAGTATACCCCCTACAACTCTTTGAAGGGGAGGTATAAAAATAATTTAGCACTCTATCAGTTAAGGGTGCCCCCTACCATGCATGAAATATCCCAGAAAGCCCTTTGTAACCGTGTGTCATGTGACAGTACTTTATTAACAAAAACATAGATACACAAAAGCTGTTTCCAGATGGAACACCCCCCCCCCCATGCCCCAATGAAGCAGTGCTTGTTTACTGTTGCAGAAAACTTCTACTCTACTGGTATAATAGTATCTGGAAACAAAAGCCACGTATGTGAATCATCTAGATTTACCATCCTTATTAATCGTAGTGTGCTAAATTACTTTTGGTTGTCAAAACCTTTTCACAAGTCTTTGCTTTGTTCCTATAGGCACTCTTCCATAAATTATAACAAGGCAAAGTTATAAATAATTTTACTTCCAAGATAATATGAAACACATCCACAGAATATGAAGCCTTCAACCCTTTACCTAATGAATCGCCTGCATCCGCCAGTGCAATATGCAAATTCAGCAGTTGAAAAAATATTATTTTTCCAAAAATTTCAACAAAACCATATCATGTGACCCCTTGTTGGAACGAGCTCGATGAGCTCATTCCAACGAGGGGTCACATGATATGGTTTTGTTGAAATTTTTGGAAAATTTAGAAAAAATGATATTTAAAATAATAAATTTTGATATCATCTCTGTTGGGTAAAGGGTTAAGTTGCTGTATGTGCTCTTCAGAATGAAGCCCAAGTAGGGGTATCCTACATTCTACCAGTTAAAAGCGGTTTTGGAAAACTTGATTTTGTGTTGTGGTCCTGATGTAGTTTAAACTGTATTTATTTCCAAAGTATAAGGTACAAATTAAGCATTACAAAAGGGCATACAACTACTATGGAAGTGGATTCAGCATCGAGCTAGAAACTTATACTCGGCTGTCTCCAGTTAAATATTCTGATGAGTAAAATAACATATGCGGCCGATACATGGCAAGAAAATAAATAAACTCAGAATTCTGACTTCAGAACTCAGAATTCTGACTTTGGACTCAGAATTCTAACTTTGGAATTCAGAATTCTGACTTTGGAACTCAAAATTCTGACTTTGGAACTCAGAATTCTTACTTTGGAACTCAGAGTTCTTACTTTGGAGCTCAGAATTCTGACTTTAGAACTCAGAATTTCGACTTTGTAATCTGAGAATTTTGACTTTGTAATCTCAGAATTCTGACTTTGAAATCTCAGAATTATGACTTTAGAATTCAGAATTATGACTTTGTATTATCAGAATTCTGACTTGGGAACTCATAATTCTGGCTTTAGAACTTAGAATTCTGAGTTTAGAACTCAGAATTCTGACTTGGGAACTTAGAATTCTGACCTCGGAATCTCAGAATTCTGACTTGGGAACTCAGAATTCTAAGTACGAATCGGATTGCCTAATAAGTCAGAATTCTGAGTTTTAAAGTCAGAATTCTGAGTTTAATTTTTTTCTCACCATGTCCTAAATACGCTTTCGTGCATTTGGGTCCCAGCACAGGTACTTATGTATTTTTATGTACTGTGGACACTTTATCTACTATTGTGGTAATAATTGACTAACTCCCACTGGTGAGCATGTTGTACCATTATTACACTTTGGCTATGGTTAAAGTGCTTAGCTGGCAGAAGAAAATGTGACCGTGAAAAACACTATATATGGAATGATGAGGTGTCCTTTGTTGAGTGCTCCAAACAGGGGTATGGTTGGAATACTTTAACTACACACCAGGCAGTCAAGACTTATTATGATGGGGGCACCTAGAGAAAGCTGGACAAGTCAAGAAGAAAGGGCACATGATGTTGTATAGGATATGACACCAGAAAGTACTTCACAGTGGGGTGTGGTGGAGGGCAGACAATATAATGTGAACTGGTGAGGAGTGAAAATTCTGGTCCTGATATAGTTATAGACAGACCTAAAAATAAGCAGTCTGACATTTTCAGAATGAGGTTCCCAGAGGGTGAATTTGATGATGCTATCCCATACAGTGGGCCAATTTATCCTCTGGGTACCTGTTTCTGTTTAGTTTTGAGACCCTGATTCAGATTGAGGTTCACAGAGGGTAAATTTAGTGATGCTACCCTGCTATGCAGGGTAGCATCACTAAATTCACCCTCTGGGGGACATAATTTTGCAGATGACAGTCTACTTATTTTCTGGCTTGGTTATAGATGACTAAATTTGAACTCAAACTTTAATGAACTCACTATAAACAAAATAAATTTGTTGTCTCCTCTTTCGGATAGATTTCATAACCAAAACAATTAAACCATAATTAGTTAATTCTGATTTTGTAGTTACGCAGCTGCAGGAGATGACTTTTCAAGTTCTTCATCATGTCCACCAGTGGGTGTGTTCAAAGTTGATTTCAGTGGTACTCCCTTCAAGGTTAATGATGATATTGTGTGGACTTGGAATGGACATTATGCAAATGGGACCACTCGTGGAACAGCACAAATCAGGAGACCAGGTGAATATTAGATTTATTTTAGCTTTTAACAAATGAACAGTTGAAATATTTGCTTGGATGTTATCAGTTATAGTGAGTTATGGTTTCATAAACATCAAATCCGACATTGATCAAAAGAATCTTGTCTAGGTGTAAAGGCTGATGCAATGTGATTAGACAATGTGATAAATAGAGATTATTACCATTATGTGGATGTACAAAATATCCGAGTCAAGCTCCGGGTTCTAAGGGGAGATCACGACACGTCAAAGACGAGTCGTGATCTACTCTTAGAACCTGGGGCGAGACTAGGATACATATTTTTTACATCCACATAATGGAAATAATCATTTTATCTTACAATATATTGGGGATATGTCAAGAATGTAGACGAATATATAACGAACTATTTATTCGTACGGATGAACAACAAAAAAAAAAATGGAACTCACGCGAAAGGAACGTGCTTGTATCCGACCCCCTGATACAAACATCTGTATCAGGGGGTCGGATACACGACAGTTGCAGAGTTAATACAGACAAAATACATGTTGATTGTAAGATAAAACCTTTTATTATTTTACCATGCAGCAAGGATTTCCTCAAAAATAAAAAAAAATGCATCATTCTTCCAATTGTTAGATAAATAAAATGTTATCTAACCTCTGTTTAGCAAGATTCTGTTCATAAATAATTGTTCTGTTACTATATATTGGAGAGTTCCTGAAGGCCCTCTCCAATATAACAATAACATGATTTTGGAGGGCATTATGGTTCATTAGCGGCCCTGCAGCAATGATGAACAACCCGAGGGTTTATTAAAGGCCCGAGACGAAGTCGAGGGCCATTAATAAGCCCAAGGGCTGTTCATCATTGCTGCAGGGCCACTAATGAATCATGATGCCTGACAACAATCATGTTATTATTATTATTACCACTCCCTGTTACAGCTAACTTGAATCTAAAAATAGCTGGGCCACGGGCCGCTAATGGCTATTTATACCATTATCGCCCGTGGCCCAGCTCTGTCGAATGACGTCACTGAAATTATGGAGTTTTAACGGGCCTCCAAACTTATGTTAATCGACTAGTAACTTATAGATTGAGTGGTAATAATAAATAGTAACATAGCAATTTTCTATGAACAGTTTTTTATCTACCGCTGCACAAATGACAAGCTAATGCATACAGTGTAAAGCCACTAAAGTGGAGGTCAGCACTGTTGAATAAAGCCATGATAGTGGCTTCTAGCACTCAACCAGTTAAGCATTTCTGTAAACCAAACTCTAATATTGTCTTCTCTGACTCCAATTTGCAAATTAGAATATTTATTACTTTTCAAAGTGTGATTTACTGGGATTTTCAGGTATGATTTTAAATGATAACTTCACAAGTGAATTATGCAATCAACAATTGAGTCATGTGTCCGTGCGCACAAACGAAGATGCTTTGCCGTGGGTGTAATGGGGACTTCATTGTTTTTTGTTTTTTTAACACTTTACCTAACATGAAAAGCAGACGACACTTGCAAAAACAATTCTTGAATAACTATTAAAACATAGGTTATGACCCCTCATTGGAACAAGCTCAATGAGCTCGTTCCAATGAGGGGTCATAACCTATGTTTTAGAGACAAAAAATGAAAAAATAATTAAAATTAATTGGCGATTTTTGAGAATAGTGCTGGCGGGTTTTGAACGTTACCTTAGGTAAAGGGTTAAATAATATAATTATCGTTAATAATGAAAAGTAATAAACAGAGTAATCACTTAACTGGACTGGTTACATGAAATAATTCATTTGAGGCGAGGAACTATATTGTAAAACACTTGTGCGCACTCGTGTTTGTACAACGTCCCTCACCTCTCATGAATTATTTCACATAACCAGTCCAGTCAAGCGATTACTCTCTATAAAATCACTGAAGTTTGATGCAATGCATCATTCCTGCACAAATATTTTCTAGGATGCATGTTTCATTTTGGACATTTGTTGAAGTACAGTGGAACCCTGTTAATTGAATAGCCACTTTGCCAATGGAACTTATTCAATTAATAGGAGTATTCAATTAGTAGGGATTGTGTCACTTTCATGTATTCTAGAGATAAACTTGGCATTTATTCTATTATATCTTGTTTGACAGAGCTCCATGAGCTCTGTCAAACAAGACATAATAGATTAAATGTCTGTAATGGATGTACTGAGGCCAAATAGGTCTATAAACAAAGGAAAACTGAGGAGAGTCAGGGTAATTTCTCGACAGGTTACAAGACTTTTTATTCAATTAACAGAAGTTTACTCTATAACCTATTATCAATTAATTGGATATCTCTTAACTGAATAACCCTGTTAAATGAATATAATTTCCCAACACAAAACCATTTACCATACCTCCAGTACAAATTTGACCTGTTTATTGAATATAGGTTTTTGAGTAAACTCCTGTTAATTGAATAAAAAATCTTGTAACCTGTCGAGAAATTACCCCGACTCTCCCCAGTTTTATTTTGTTTATAGACCTATTTGGCCTCAGTACATCCAATACAGGCATTTAATCTATTATATCTTGTTTGACAGAGCTCATGGAACTCTGTCAAACAAGATATAATAGAATAAATGCTAAGCTCATCTCTAGAATACAGGAAAGTGACACAGTCCCTGTTAATTGAATACTCCTGTTAAGTGAATAATTTTCAGTGGCAAAGTGGCTATTCAATTAACAGGGTTCCACTGTACTAAACATAATGGACCAAGAACATTAAATAGACAAAGCCATTTTGTAATATAATTGAACCATTATCAATGTGACCTTTCTGTTTTAATGTTTTACATTAGCGTGAGATGGGGCACATTATTTTTTTTCTATTTAAGTTTCAGACTGTTACCTGCTTAAGCTTAATGTGTTTTAACCCTTTCATCCTGTTATGCATAAACAAAATCTTTGTGTAAAGAAAATTAATAGTTTTCAATGACAAGATAATACAATATATAACATATCAATCAGGAGTACAAGCAATAACTTAATTCTTTAGCACTTTGGGGGGTGGGGGTGATTTAATTGTTAATAAAACCTCCCCATGAATAGAGAACAAATTTCAACACTTTGTGGTAAATTAAAATCTGCAGTTGTTAATCCAAGACTGTGTTTTTTTTAGGGGCAAACACAAATGGGGAAACCCTATTCTCATCTCTGACATTCTGATCCACTGCACTGGCTCCTTTGTAAATAACTGCATTGTTTTCCAGCCAAAAATATTCCAACAATTTTATACAAACTCATTTAAATTTTGAAGCATGGAAGCCAGTTTATAATGACTCACAGGAGACACACACATGACCGATCGAGGAATGACTCCATTGTCTCGGACACACCGACAGCATGCACAATGTGGAAGAGCTGGAAGTTCTGTACAAGGTGTATGAATGGGAGAGACCCAAGAGAGAATGGCAAAGAGAGCAGGACAGGCTCAAAAGGGAATGGGAAGACCAGCAATATCGTGAACTGATAGCATGGCAAGACGAAGAAATGAGGCAGTGAATAGAACAAATAAGCCAGCAAATCACCTTGGCAACACAACTCACCACAAATCAACTGGCACAACCACAACAGCAGCCACCACTGGAAACAACGCCTGAAGTGGTCAGGACTAGACCGTACCAACCAGTCTTAACTCTTAACCTGCTGAGTATTTTCTAGATATATTTCATCAAATCTAGTCATGGCTGCTTTAAAGCAGACATGACTAGATTTGATGAAAAATTAATATAACTGTAACGCAAGAAATCATTGGTGAAAAAATCAATTCAATTTACACAGGGCAAATATGATTAAATTTCCCCAACATATACTTATTTCAGTAACAAGAGAAACCCTGTGCTGGGCACGAATATCTGCCAGCAGCATGCAAAGTGTTAAAGCAGTCCACCAACACCCACAATGACTGCCACAGTCTCTCCATCTTGACCACCTCCTCCCCAAAAGAACCAGAGAAGACATTAAAGCACTGCTGAGTACCCAGACACTCTCCTCCTTTACCACGCCCAGACAAGAAAATCATTTACAGCTATTGAGGTTGAAAGGGGTCTACCCCACAACATCCTGCATGTCTTCGGCATGCAAAACCATTAATCATCATCACACAGGAATTATAGTTGTATGCATTGGGAATGGTATTATCCACAATATTAATGGACATCAACTACCTTTGGTACCTTTGTTACCTTTGGTACCTTTGGTACGGATGTCCATGTGTTATTTTGGATAATACCATTCTCCGCCCACTATACATGAAACATATACGTGTGTCCTGGGTGAGACAGCAGGGTGGGATATTTCTATCCCACCCACTCCACGTGACATACTCATTTGCATATTTTATTAGGTCACCGGAACTATTTCATCATCGTCTGCACAATTGTAAATAAACAAAATGGCTTCACGATTTGCTTCTTAAATTGTGTTCGTTTATTACCTATTTATCTGTTCCTTGTTGATATAGACTCAATATTTAATTATTATTCAAATAATAAACTTGATTTGTTTCAACCCCATGTTTCTCTGCAGATTTAATAATATCACTGCGCGAATTTATCAATCGATCAATAATCTCACAATGCCCTTTACATCAGAGTTTGACACGCGCAAATTCATTAACCCCTTAATGGACAGTGTTACAAATCAATTTTTCAGTATATACCTGTGGTATACCTAACTTTTGTACGATCTTTCCGATGAAATTGTTTGTTTTTCGAAAGGACTATGACTTGCTAAATTGGGTATGTTAGCACGTGACTGCCAATTATCTATAATGACGTAATCCTCGTGTGTGGGGAGAAAAATCATCCTCAATGAGTCTGAAGGTGGGATTGGAGAAATCTCACCCTCGGGGCAAGATATTTAAACCAGACCCTCGGCAAGCCTCGGGTCTGGTTCAAATATCTTGCCCCTCGGGTGAGATTTCCCCATCCCACCTCCAGACTCATCGGGGATCATGATATTCCCTTAGTATCAGTGCTTGTGAAAAAAAAGTTACAAAAAATTAGGATGGGCATGCTGGGTGCCAGGGACCAGCCGTGAGGGCAACTAGAGCGATTATGTCGCCCTTCTAAGCCTAAAGTCACCTAGAAAAATAGTTGGGGTGATTACAAGTCTCCCTCTAAAAATTGGCCAAAATGAGGAAAGGCTGAACTGAGTGATGCGAGGTTTACATAAAAATGATTATTTTCAAGGATCGAATTTGCTTGAGTGTGATAAATGGGCATTTTAATTCGTCGAAAAAACGACCATTTATTTGAAATCACACGACAATCAATTGTCTATTGTCGCTTTTGGCGTATTTTTTATTTCTATTTTGTTGCGTTTCAGTCAGAGCTTCAAGTGTTGAAACGAAAATAAGTGATTTTCAGTCAATAATTACATTGTGATTTTTTAACCTGGCATAGATGCATCATAGACAACTGGACCTGGATTAATCAGACGTTAATGGAGGACCACAAATTGAAAATATGAAGGGTCGGCAGGGGGATGGTACATGAATATTTTTAATTTTCCCCACTTGCCTATGAAGTCTCCCTACATGACTCTGCAGTCTCCCTATTTTTTCTGGAGGGAGACATGAAGTCTCCCTAAAATTCCCCCTAGGCTGGACCCTGCTGGGTGCATCCCCTCTGGCTCCACCAATGATCTTTACAATGATACCATGTAGGCTTAAGAATCATTATTGTTGCCTGTAACACTGTGGATAGCAGGACAGGAAAAAGATAAATAATTGTAAGAACATCACCGAAAAGTGTTGTAGTACAGTAACAGATTCAATAATTGCTTGTGTGTTGGGCTTTAATGAAACTTTCAACAGCCTGGGTCATATGTTGGACAATTTAATAGTTGAAGGAGGTGGATACCTGGAGAGACTCCCCAAGCAGAGGCGAGTAACTATCTGACTCTTTCACCAATGTACCTTGCTCAAGTATGGTTAACATTACTTGAAGGTAGGGCTGCCATGATTAATCGATTGTCGATTGGTCACGCCAAAAATCGATTAGTATTTCTCGTTGTCGAAGAATCGGTAAATTTTACCTCATTTTAGACATTTAATAATTAAAAGAAATTTGATGAAAAAACTGTTGTTTCTAAAGGTAAAAGGTCAAGAACGTCGACGTTGAACCTCAAGAAGCCATTAGAAGCATGTGTCTTTTAGGTATATTCAAAGCTTTGATGTTCTGAACTTTTGAACCGTCAGTGTAATAATCAAGACCGGTCGGCAGTTGCGAAGTTCGCAACTGATGACCGGTTTTGATTATTACACTGACTGTTCAAAAGTTCAGAACATCAAAGCTTTAAATGTATCTAAAAGAGGATCGTCTACGTTGTTTACTTGAGGAAGGTCAACTGACTTGAACTTCATTTCTAATGACTTCAAAGAGAGGGAGATGGGGTGGGCATCTAGGTACAATTAATCGATTATTATCGTTTATTTGCGATGATTAATCAATTCCTAAATTAAAAAATTGTGAGAGCCCTACTTGAAGGCAGTGTACCATCAACATACTGTGCACCTTAGCTCATTGCACCACTGTGTTCCAACACTCAAGTCCTTAGTTTAATTTTACATTAACCCTTTACCTAACGAATGGTCCGCATCCGCCCACGTAATATGCAAATTGAGCAGTTGAAAAAATCAAATTTTTCAAAATATTTCAACAAAACCATATCATGTGACCTCTCATTGGAATGAGCTCATTGAGCTCGTTCCAATGAGGGGTCACATGATATGGTTTTGTTGAAATTTTTTGAAAAATTATAAAAAAATGATATTTAAAATAATAAATTTTGATATCGTCTGCGTTGGTAAAGGGTTAATAGCTACTGTATATAGATGTACACAGTTGCAAATGAATTAACAGTGTTTCTACATTGTTGTTGGCTTCCCGTACAGTCAGCCAACAATGATGTAAAAACACTCTGTCAAGATGAAAGCATCCTACAAGCAGATCGAGTTCCCAAGGAAGAATACACTTGTGACAACTTTTTCAGATATAAAAGGGGGTAGTTTGTGGCTGTATGGGGTCCTCAGGGTTAAGTGTCATGTCAAAGGACTCATTGCTAAGGATGCAGGTAAGGATGAAACCTATGCCTTTTTAATCAGAAGTTCAGGGCACCAGGCCTGGCGTTTTCAGGAGAGCGATTTATTTGCTCGCCTACTGCTCGCCTTAAAAAAATTGAGGAGGGCGAAAAATAGCTCTCCTAGCCTTAGAAAATAATGATTACCACAACAGTCTATTCCTAAAACCCACAGGTTTTCAGATCTCTGCTATGTTAGTGTTCTCTGCAATATGGCTACACTGCCCCTCCCACACCTCCGGGCCTTACCAAGGCCCGGAGGTGTGGGAGGGGCAATGTAGCCATCTCACAGAGACTACCCGGTTAGCAGCACCAAATAAAATGTATGTACAAAGCCCACTAGGAAAAATTCATTAATAGCACAGCTTCATTTTGCCACTTTTAGCTTTTGTAAGCTTGAGAAGAGCTTCCCCTAGTCCATGTGAGAAGAGCGATTTTTAGCCCTCCTGCATTTTTAAGAATGCCAGGCATGGGGCACTAAGTAATTAGCATGTGCACACCTTGATGCAATTGTAAGTAGATTGACAATGGAAATGGAAAACTATCACTATTATTATTACTACTACATCAGCAGTAAGTGTTTTTATTGGTGTGCTGAAGGACTAAGAGCTCCATGTCACCATTCTACTGCTTTGGATATTGGGGACTGAGTGTATTGCCCAAAGGCACAATGCAGATGATGCCCATCAGGACTGAACCTATAAATTTTTGATAGTGGGAGCACAGTTTTTCAGTGTTCTGAAATTTACTGCAAATCGATGGTATACATGCCTTCAACCATATACTCGTGCAGGATTAGTAAATTGGAAAGTCTAACAGTTACTCACCACTGCTCATTGGTTCTCTCTGAGTACTCTAGCTAAAATAAAAATTCTACTGTACAAGTACTACAACAAGTACAGGAATTTCTTTTACTGATTCTAACTATTGCTTGTTCTTAACCCTTCATGTAACCCAATAGCCATAAGCAGCCAGCACTATTCACAAAAGTAAGTCACTTTTCACATTTTTTTCTAACTTTCCTTTGAAAACATAGCTAATGACCCCTTACTGGAGTGAGATTATTCCAATAAGGGATCATACGCAATGTTATTGAAGCAAAAAAAAAAATGTTCAGTTATTCAGAAAAAATGTGCTATTTACTTTGCATTCTGTCTATATATGGTAATGGTAGGTGGTGGAGGTGAGGCACTGCTTGATTATTGTTGTAAACAAGCTCTGTTTTACTGGTAAAATAGGACCTGATAACCAATGCCTGGTTGGAAGTACTCTAAAATGGGCAACATAGGTATAAACGATTGGCTGGACTTGACTTAATGTCCACGTTGCGATCACAATTAGCCATATTGTGCAGAACTGAGTGACCTTAAACACCAATAAATAAATAAATAAATAAATGTAACAGCAAGAATAGTAGCCTTAGTAGTTGAATAATAAAATAGAAACAAAAATGTTATTATTTCATAATGCTGTATGTTTTCAGAATTCAAGTATATTGGTTGTTACAAGGATCTCAGAGATCGTGCCATGTCTGGATATGAGAAGCTTGGAATTAAAGCATTAACAACTGAAATGTGTGTTCAGAAATGTATATCCTTAGGATTTCTGTATGCAGGCACACAGGTGAGAACAACATAGAGAGCACAATTTGCTTTATGATAGATGCTTACAATGACAATAAATGTTCAACACAAGATGACTGGAAGTTATTTCACTGGTTTCGCCATTTTAATTGTGTCAATAAAATCTATATTTATACCCCTATTTTGGAGAATTGGGGGTGCTATATTGTCCATTCCATCCATCCCATCCATCCATCCATTTTGATCAAACGTCTCAAACATTCACATATTTTAATTTTTTCCTCTGCAATAATTTTAACCAGGTTATCTCCCCTGAATTTAGATTTATTATGGATTTTTAAATGAGATTCTTGTGTGTGCATCTCCTCCCACATTATTGAACCGATTTCAATTAAACTTTTTAAATGTGGTGACTAATGAGTGAACATGCACATATTTCCAAATTTTCCAACTGTGATGACTTTTTTACCAGGTCATCTCCCATTCAACTTCGAAGATTTAATATAGATTTGTACACAAGATTTTTATGTGTGGAACACCTCCTTCATTGATGAACCAATTTTGTTAAAACTTGTCAGATATTATGCCTAACAAGTGGCTATACCCATATTCCAAAATTTTTGATCTGCGATAATTTTAACCATGTTATCTCCCATGAACTTAGATTTATTATTGATTTTTCAAGCTCAACATTCAGAGGTGCATTCTTAGTTAGCCGGAAGTGGGGGTATTAATCACCTTCAGTAATAGTTCTAGTTTTCTAGTTTTTTTTTCCATTTTTCCCCAAAATATAGCTTTTCTGACCCCTTGTTAGAGTTGTGTGTTTAAGGCAAGAAATGAAAATATGTAGTTATCCAAGACATTGTTTTGCAAGCAAGCCAGAAAATAAGCAATCTGTCATTTGCAAAATGAGGTTTCAAGAGGGCAAATTTGCTGATGCTACCCCATGCAATGGGCCAATTTATCCTCTGGGTACATCTTTCTGTTTAGGTTTGAGACCCTGATTCAGAATGAGGTTCACAGAGGGTAAATTTAGTGATGCTACCCTGCTGTGCAGGGTAGCATCACAAAATTCACCCTCTGGGGACCTAATTTTGCAGATGACAGTCTGCTTATTTTCTGGCTTGTTTGCAAGAGTCATTAAAATGTTAAAGAATTGGGTAATCATTGTGGGCTTCTGATGCACCATAACATATTACTTTTGGACTATAATTCCAAGTTAATATAGGATTGATCCACTTGAAAATCAAATGAACTGTTTTTCTATTAAATCAAGCTTTCGGTATTTTGTGCTACTCATTTGTGAGCTAAGCAGATTACAGTGATAGAGGGTAGATTTCTTAACAAAACCTTATCTAGAGGATTTCTGTCCCCTCTTATTTACGAAGGAGTGGCCATTTATTTATTTATTGATGTTTAAACCTTTACTTAACATAGTGGCCAAAAATGGCCAGAAAATTAACTAGTACAAGCCTACAACAGCCTAAAACATCTCTGAAGTTTCTCAATAAAACCATACCAATATGGATATCATTAGAACCAGCTCATCGAGCTGGTTCTAAAGACATCCATATTTGGATGGTTTTATTGAAAAATTGTGAAATTGGTTTATTGAACCGATTTAGATGAAACTTCTTAAACATAGCGACTAATGAGTGAACACACTTCCTAATTTTCCATCTTTGATTATTTTGATCAGGTTACCTCCCCTTCAACTTAGAAGATTTAAAATAGATTTGTATATGAGATTTTTGTGCATGGAACTACTACAGTTTTTAACTTGATTTTGATCAAACATTATGACTAGCAAGTGAACATGCGCCTATTCTAAAATTTTTCAGCTGCAACAATTTTAACCAGGTTATTTCCCCTGCACTTATATTTATTATGGATTTTTGAAAGAGATTCTTGTGTGCGCAACTCCTCCTACATTATTGAACTGACCTAATCCTAATCTGCGTTTTTCTTCACCACTTCTTACCCAAGTTTAACAACAAATTAACAATGGCAGAAAGGTGATGAAATTTTTGTCACATGACAATCTCAGAAATGGTCAAAGGGAGGTAATCAGTTTAAACATACCTCTATTGTCTTCCTGCTATAAATAGGATTTATCTGTCAGAGATAAATTGACTTATAAATAGAAAAATAAATGCTGATAATTGAAAATTAACTGCTTACATGCTGCTGGAAGATATTTCTGCCCAGGATAGGGTTTCTCTTGCCGGTGAAATATTATAATTTGGGAACATCTAATCAAATTTTCTCCATGATTCCTTGAGTTAAATTTGGATGAATTTTTCTCCAATGATTCCTTGAGTTAAATTTAGATGAATTTTTCAACAAATCTAGTCATGGCTGCTTCACAGCAGCCATGACTAGATTAGATAAAAATATCCTGAAAATACTCAGCAGGTTAAGAGTTAATTTAGGTGAATGTGAACCGACTGACTCAAGGTAACTTCAAGCAGATGTAAGCCATGCAGTGGACAGAAGTATGAGTTTATATTTCAAACTACATGTTGTAAAAGGATGGTCTATTTAAAATTTGATGTGATTTATACTTTGTTAGTGAAATCCCATGGTGTGATACACTGTTAAGAGGGGCTCTCTCAAACCCTTTTTGACAGCATGTTATGCTACATCATATTATTACTAGTTTAACCCTTTGAACACTGGTGGTATCTTCCATGCCAGTTAAATGACAAAATTGGAAGAGTCCAAATCCATTATTTGGGTGTAGAGCAATTAATATTTTCAACCTGCAGCCTTCAGGCTGCACATTGAAAATATTAATTGTTCTACCACACACGTTCACTTAGTAGCTATCCTACTTAATGAAATTATGACGTATCGTGTTGCTGGACTGGAAAAGCGGTCTCTCGTGTTGAAAGAGGTAAAGACGCAGAGGTAACCCCTACCAAAGTTTTTTGATCATTTTAACCATTTTAATACTTGATTTGTCATGTGAGAGACATTTTAATGAATTTTTTTTAGAACTATTTCAAATCCCACCAAAGCAGTTTGATTAACCTGGATGACCACAGCCAGGAAATCTCCCAGTGCACCAGTCTACCTTTCTTAACTGGTAGAGTGCTAAATTATTTTTGGTTGTAAAATTTGTTTACATATCTTTACCTTGTTACAATTTATGGAAGAGTGCCTACAGGTAGTCGCCCATGAATTATAAATGTAAATAAATACAATAAATAAACCACTAAAACAACATATATAGAAGCCAACTGGCACTATCTGAGGCGAATGATGAATGAAACTGTTCCCACTTACCTTCTCGCAATAATTGTTAATCCATTTGCTCCAGTTGTTTTATTTTTCCATTATTTAACACTGAATTAAAGTTGTGAATTGTTAATATAAATTCCTGTTTATTGTGAAGAAAACTCCGTTGTTTCAATGCCTGCTACTAGCGTGACCTTCACATGACATAAAACCGGGAAATTCCTTCATAGTGATAATAGAACATTTGCGCTAGGAATCTGGCTACACTTATGGTTGTGTCTCTTTCAAAGGACTGGCATAATAAATACATTATGGGGCTTTCAGTGGGCAGATATGGTGTGATATAAGGCTCAGAAAGATCAATATTAGGCGAGGCCTTTGGCCTCGCCTAATATTGATCTTACTTCGCCTTATATCACACCATATCCACCCACTGAAAGCCCCATAACTTATAATAACAAAATAATTTCATATTAATACTTTTCTTTTGATGCTGAGCCAACAAGAAATTAGTGCAAACAGTGTAGAGCCACTATTTTGGCTTTCAGTACTTTTAAGTGGAACCCTGATAGTGGCTTCTAGCACTCAACCAGTTAAATTATAATACAAACTGATTTTTCTCATATATTTTAACATATTTAGATGTATTGTTATTATTTTTTTCAGTATGGTCAAGAATGTTATTGTGGTAATAGTTACAATAAGAATGGGAAGGCCAATGAGTCATCATGTTCTTATCCATGCAATGGAATGCATACTCAAAAGTGTGGAGGATTCTGGAGAATATCTGTGTATTCAACAGGTGAGTCTGTCTGTCTACAGAGTTTAGGAAGATCACATGATTAAGATATAAGAGTTTATATTTTCTTAATGCATCAGTGTTTAAGTGGGCTGTTGGTGAGTGAGGAAATTAGCCTACACATCAAAGGGAGGTAATGGCAGAGAGATTGTAGAGATATACTAAAGAATGATCACCAATCCAGAACCAAGGATTCAAAGTTAAGATACAGTACGTGGAGAGTGGATTGTAACAAAATCACCCGTGGAGTGGAGTTATCACCTAAAGTATCACCTTCAAATTCTGTACACTTGGACAAAAAACACAAGCAATGTTTCAGCCAATGGACCTCCTGGTTTAACCCGGTGATCCATTGGCTGAGACTTTGCTTGTGCTTGTTATGCTTTGTAAAAAACTTGCAGTTATTGCTTGGGAGGAATCTCCACTCCACAGGTGATATAGTGATAATACACTCTGCATGTACTGTAGAGTTCTGTGGATAAGTGAAGTGGGCAGGTGGCAAGGATAGGCATTGCACATTCTATGTTATTCACAATTAGGTGATTACAACAGATGTCCAAAATGAGATGGGGAATTCCCCTTTCAGGTTTCCATTACAATAGCACCCTGTTAATTGAATAGCCACTTTGTCATTATTATCCAATTAACAGAAGTATTCAATTAACAAGGGTCTAGTTCACTTCCTGTCTTTTAGAGATAAAACAAGCATTTATTCTATTATATCTTGTTTGACAGAGCTCATAGAGCTCTGTCAAACAAAGTATAATAGTTTAAATTCTTGTATTAGATGTACTGATGCCAAATAGGTCAATAAACAGGTGGCCCGGAATTTGGTGATGTTAATTTCTAGACATATTACAAATTTTTTTATTCAATTGACAGGAGTTTACTCTTTAACCTATATGCAATTAACAGATCAAATTTCTACAAATTTGTATATGGTAAATGGTTTTGTGTTCAGAAGTTACTATCAGTTAACAGTGTAATTCAATTAACCTTTCACCCAACATAACGGCCAAAACCAGCCAGCGCCATTTACAAAATTCAGCATTCAATATTTTTACACTGTAAACCAATGGCCCAGACTAGCTGCTGGTGCTTAACTCAAAGTTATCAAGGGCCAAACACAAATTTTTAACCCCCCAATCCCCAAAATTTGCTTGCAAAACCGAAAATTAAAAGTTGTATCTGGCCCTCCATACATTTACTCTCCGCACATGCGCAGATGCCAGGAAGTGACTGGAATTGGAGCCAACATCATTCTTTGTTTGGCCCTAAAGTCATCAACAATGAAATGACATCTGTGAAATGACATCTCTCCTTTTTTGAGTTTGCCAGACACAAATCAATGCAAGAATTGGTGGATACAAGGCTGTTATTGGATGAAGGAAGTGTTCAACGGTGGTTTTTGACGTTCAGGGCTGTAACTTTATAATATTTATAAAATTAGTTTATGTTTGGGACATACGCCTCATGTCATCATTTTTGAGGATGATTTTTCCACTGTTTGTTAAGTATTCCTTCCCTATCCTTCCATGAACCCTTCCTGTTAAACTCTTAAGCCTTTTGGCTATTTTTTATTGAAATTTTTTATTAAATTTCTTGGGAGTTTAACATACATTACAGAATATTATTCTGTTTCTTCCCCAGGGTTACGTCCTCACTCTAGGGGTCTTGCATCTTCTATCCGATGTATCGTTTTTTCTTCGTATGAAGATCTAGCTTTGCATCTGGTAGCATTTCAATTGATTCTGACTTTGGGCCTTTTTGTGTGCCTGATGTCTTGTTTACATTGACGTTGTTTACATTGTCAACATCCTCATATATAGGTAGTTTTTTTTTATATTCTATTACTGTAGTATACTGTAGGATACATGGATTATTATTTCGGTAGTGTAGCTCAAAAAATTTGGATTTTGTTCACACTTAGGCTCTATCGGGATGCCCTTGGGCTCTTAATGTTCCCTTTGAACTTAGACATTTTTCAAATTTTTTTGTTAACAAAATATATACTCTCCCAAAAAAGAAAGTGTGCATGCTAAAAAGTAACACTAAAAAAAGATATATATCATTTTCATTCATTCAAATTTTATTCAATCACAGAAGAATCAATTTGTGATCAACACGAGAAATTTCGTTACCCTACGACGAATACTCTTGGTGCCATGGAGAGTCAAAGACACTAAGGGTCCAACACAAAAGTCACACACTCAATATCTGGCATGACCTCCGTCTGCATCGACTACTGATGTGCATCTACGCCTCATGGAAGCGAACAAGTTAGCATGGAAGTGTTGTGGGATGTTGTTCCATATTCTGATAAGCTGTCTTTGGAGTTCCACAAGCGTTGACGGTGCATGGGGAAGCCGGCGTAGCTGACGTTTCATTTCGTCCCATACGTGCTCAATAGGTGAGATATCGGGCGAATTTGCGGGCCAGGGAAGAACAACCACTTGTTGTTGCTGCAGATGCTGTTGAACAACACGAGCTGCATGGGGTTGGGCATTGTCCTGCTGTAGAATGACGCCGGGCCGTGACGTAATGTCAAAATCGGACGAATTGCAGGTCTTTGAGGACGTAAGCCGTATTCTCTCAGCCGGTTGATTACTGTTTGAGGATGTATCCGTCTCAGGTTAGGGATGTTCCTGGCTGTCGTCGTTGCCGGTTGTTGCTGGTTCCGGAGATGGACGACATGGATATTCCGATCTTGTGCAGGGGTGGTAACTCGGGGTCTCCCAGAGCGGGGTCGGTCTCGAACGTCATCATGTTGTGCATGTCGATGGACTAGCCTGTCTACAGTGTTACGGTGACAGTTCAAATGCTGGGCAACCTCTCTGTGTGTTCTGCCACCTCTAATCATACCTAGGGCAAGGAGATGTTGATTCATTGTCAATCTTGGCATGCTAATGTGGAGTTGTTTTAACAGCAGCGCAAGTTTGAATGTGAACGATAGGAAGGCCTTACTTTAGTGTTTAAATACCCAAGGATTCACACTGCTGCATGAATTTGCAGACTTTCCACGTGCAAAACATGCCTTTTCACAAACGTGCAGCATGTCATTTAATGTTAATGCAATTTTAATGGGGAAAGCTGTTTTTGTGTTCAATATAACTTATTCATGAACAGGTTAACACTCTTTACACCTACGAAATTATTTTTTGGGAGTTTGATCAATTTCTGCAATGCACACTTTCTTTTTTGGGCGAGTATATTTTGAATTTAATTATGATTGCTATTATTCATGTTTCTCAGTTATATATATATATTGTTGTGGAGTTTGGAGGACTGATATCGACTTTAGTTGATACACTCCTGCAGACTCTTGTCATTCTTGTGTTCACTGGGATGACTGATGTTGGAGTCGGGTGTTGTGGTGTGTTGTTGGCGGTGAGGTTCTGAGGATCAGGCCTCTCACCGCATTTCAATTCATTCTGTCAGTTTCTATTTCATAGGAACATGAACATGGTGATGATATTCTGACAACCATCCAAGTGTGCTACCATTGTCGCGCTCCGTGGAGCATATAGAGCTAGCTGCAGTTCTCGTTATTGCAAGAGTTAGGGCCTTTTGTTAAGGGTTTTAATCTCTTGCAAGCAGCTAGCTTGACCGGTGAAGCGGTACTCTGTCCGTGGGTGCCGTGACGCCAGGTAAGTCTGTTGCGGTCATAGGAAGTGGATGTGGGTAGAGCAAGCACTATAATATACATAGCTTACCCAGGGATGACGGAAATAGGGAGGAAGTCAGCAAGTTCTTGTACTCGGTGAGGTCTGATAGACTCTAAGCGGGAGAGGCCCCCCTCTCTAATCTAGCAATATCTGGGGTCAGATGTTGTTTTGAGAAAGTTGCACAAGCCAGAGCATATGTCCGCCCTCCACTTGGGACACTCTGTTTAGTCTGCAGCCGGGGTCGGCTTCAGTCAAGGCTTCCTCCGCTACGTTTCACAAGGCCAAAATTAAGTTTTCTGGTTGAAAACTTGCAAGAAATGGAGCATATGTCCGCCTGCCACTCGCAACGCTCCGTCTAGTCTGCAGCCATGGTCGGCTTCAGTCACGGCTTCCTCTGCTATGTTATTTAAGCACACACGACTGCATCCTAGCTACCCGACTTTGGATATCCAGCCTGTTGCACGAAGAAGGAATCACTCTTCACCTGTGAATTTGGACTATCCGGTAGCTAGGGAGACGCCTCGATCATCGGGACGTTCGGAGAAAGGATCCGTTTCCGACACACCATCCCAGGAGCAGCATGCGGCTAAGGAATGGAAGACTGCTGCTCTTCAGGCCTCGATGACGGACTTGCTGTTGCAGATTGCGCAGCTGATCGCAGCATTCCAGCAAGTGCAGATGCAGCCTCCCTCAGACTCAGAATCTGAGCTCTCAGACGGTGCTGGGTCGGTCCAGTCTTTTGTTCACGCAGATGCAATGGACCGAGATTCGCAACTGATTCTCTCGGATGGCGAAAGGGATAAGGAAGAGGATTACCCTTCCCTTTCAGAACAGTACATTATTGCGATGGCTTTCATCCATCAATACTACCCTGATTTGTTCCACCAAATCAGAATGCTGCGATGACAAGAGAGAAACCGCTGACGTCATTGGACACAGACTTTATCCGGAAAAAAGGAGGAAGTCCTTTCTTTTCCGGTTCAGTTTATGTAGGTGCCAAGTGTATTACGTCTCGATCACCCGTCCTGTGACGAGTGAAAATCGCATTTTTCAGCCGGTGTTGATTTTTGGACACCGTGGCGTGGCATGAAAAGGATTATGAAGATCAAATTTTTATTCTGTCAAAACAGTAGTTAATTAAATTTGAGAAAACAAAGGCGTTATAGCCTACATGGGTATTGTTGTGACCTGGTGTTCAACCATGATGCTTTGATTGTGTGCTTCTGTCAACTCGCAATTCACAAAAATAATTCACACGTGGTTATTTTCTCTCGATATTTTGTCACATGAAGAAAAAATAAATAAATTAAAAATGCTTCAAAACAAAGCGCTAACCCAGAGTCGATGTTTTCTTTCCCTGGTACGAAAACTGTGTACACATTCTGTTTGTCTAATCCAGACTAGCCTACCTAAATATTATTTATGCAGTTGGTAAGTTTACACACCGAAAATTTATTTATTAAATCAACCTGGACTCTGGGTTCGACTCTTATCTCAACTGCAGTTTTAAAATGTGATTCAGGCGGTGCGAGGGGAAAAGTGCACCGTGGAGATTTTTTTTCTGTTTAAATCACAACAATCTGTAGCCGTTACAAGGCAGAAACAGAAACAAACGACAGGCGAGTTGAGATGAGTAGGTACCACGGTGCCATTCCCTCGGCAAACTGTGAGTGTCCCTATTTGCCCCACTGTCTTTCTTTTTGCCATTTTATGGTAGACCCTTCATGTGAATGAACACTTCCATGTCTAGATCCTAAATAATAATAATAACTCTTTGTCTAAACATAAAATGTCAAGTAAAATCAATAGGCCCTATTTAAAGTGGCTCAGAAAAATGATCTAAGGGACGGACTGTAATATCGGGGACACGTCGACATTTGACACCCTCGGGTAAAATGTTTTCTTGAAACGTCACATTTCACCCCCACCACCCAGTGGAAATACGGCTGTGCCTCCGAGGTCATGCCAGAATTTAATTTCTTGAACGCTGCCCCCTTGAACAACCCCCTCCACAATGTCATTTAATGTTTATGCCACATGTTATCACTAACAATGATAAAGAAACATTGCGGAGTCTGTTCTGTTTTGGTCCAGATGCATTGCAAATCATTGGAGGAGGGGGGAGGGGGGGCTTGGGGCAAGGAAAATCTTGTCGGTAGGCCAATTTAAACTTTTGTGCGTAGGCCAAACTCCCCCCCCCCCCCCCCCCCCATCCCAGTCTCCATAAATAAATTTCACCCCGACTAAGATTCTTTGTCTGTACCTTGTGTCAAGGGCATCTAGCTAGGTTTTCCGCAATCGAGTGCTGCTGGTGGGGAAGGGGGGGGGGGGGTGAAAAGAAATTATATTCATTGGCAGAAACCTTACCCTTGCCCTATCGGCGCCATTAATTTGTTCACCAACCCCACTCTCCACTCGCCATGGTCAATTCCCCCCCCCCCCCCCCATCCCCCCCCTCCCGCCATATCAATTCTCCGGCAATGGAGGGCTGTAGTCGTCCCGGCCTCATATGCCTATGGTTCTTGGGAAAACAAATGACACAACCCCACCCATCATAAACAAGCTATATGTATTCTGTGGTTCTAATTAAACGGGTTTTCACGGTTCTGATATAAGTTCATCCTTCTCCCTTCATCTCAAATGTTTTGGGATGCCAGAGTCTTATTGTCAAGCGGTTCTGTAAAATTTGAACTAAACCATCCATATCAATAGGCTATATTAAGAATAACATAAGGTTTATACAATAATCGGTAGCTGTTTGATTAAACTTCTGATCATTAATGCTATTGTGGAGACAGTCTAATTAAAAGAGATTATTGCCACTGGTTTTAATTTGCTGAACAAACTACTAGAATTATTTATTATAGTTATATGTTCTAACTCTATAACAACGTTGAGGTGTGACTTCTCTATACATAGTCGATTAATTGGGAATAAGTGTCAAAATTATCAGCTGTCCAAATTCAATGAACTATTTCTCATGTTGAAGAAAAAAGCCTGATTCTAAATTTCATCTGTCTGTGTTTTCAAAGCAAGGCTGTTATCCATAATTTGCCAATAGTACACACTGAGTAGCTGGGATTAGACGAGGGGTAAGTATTGGTTGATTTCAACAAAACATTCATGTAGTGAAGTTATCACTCACACAGTGTGCTCAGGTTCTGTGAAAAAGCTTACAGCACACTGGAGACATACATCAGTTTGAATGCCTCAAGAATTCATTTCAAAGCCACGAGACCAAAATACTAAGTTATATTACTTTAATTTAACCTGGCGTGGCGAACTGAGCGGAACGAAAAGCATTCAGACGATAAAATGGCTGACTTCTCATACACATGTTGTTTGGAAGTTGTGAAAAAATAATGCCCTCGTATTTAAAAAACACACTTTCTGGTTTGTTCTTTCATATGATATTGATGAATAAATAGTCAAAACATATGATCACTGTTTTTCTTCCATTCGAATGTGCATCTCTTTAACTCAGAAATGCATGTCCGATCAGAATATCGATTCACCCCAAACAGCTGACTTTGTGGTGAGAGAACCCCCTACCGTAAAATTGGGTTTTGACTGATTTCTGATGTTGGGTAAAATAACTTCTGTTTGAAGTAATTTGGATATCACTGATGGACATGGCTGCCTTTTTATTTTTTATAATAATTTTACCAATTAACAGTAATATTTCTATCGACACCCAAATGGGGGGGGGGGGGGGGATCAATTCAGATACAATTTTTTCTCCCAACCCCCACTTTTGAAAATGAAACTAGTGTTTTCATCATTTAATTATTAGTTAACCCTTGGCTGCTTTCAATGGTAGGTTAAACAGATAGATCTGTAATAAGCCCAAACAAGTCCAACTGAAAAATTCTTTTTTTTTGCATCAGCTTAATTATTATAGCTCAGGGGCCAATAATATAAAACTTTTACAATTGTATTTTCTAGAATTGTATTTTCTAGTTATGACTTTAAATGGGTTGAAATGAACCACAAGCATTTTCAAAGATAAGGCAATTTGAAAATGATAATGATTCAGTTTAGTCGGTTATATTAATATGTAGAAAATACAATTCTAGAAAATACAGTTGTAAACGTTTTATAGTATTGGCTCCAGGTCGTGAGCTCTCGTTGGACCAAGCTCGTTCCATTTAAGAGTCTACAGACTTGTTTTTCCGGAAATCATTTTTAAAAAATAATTGAATCTGCCTAGGAATCGGGCATTCATTTACTGAATTGAAAAGAAAAGAAAAAAAAAGCCTATATATGATTTCATTTTCACTTTTAATCGAAACTCGGGACCCGGGGCAAAGTAGGCCTGTATGGCTACACCAAACTGTATTGGAGGACGTTTTGTTGGGATGGGGTGGAGGGGGGGGGGGGGTTACGAGGGGGCAAACTTATCCTGCTGAATCCTTCATGACATTCAATTCATTGATAGACCTTGAAATACTTTGCTTCTCTTAGCTACCAGGGATTTCTGAGTAAAAGTGCTCGACAATTTTACTGCCACAAACGCAAGATTCCAAAGGCTATATTTCCATAAAATAAAAGACGGATGGAGTTAAGACTGTAGGCTTAATACTTTTCGTTCTCAGTTTGATGCGCTGCGGATTTACACGCACAGACCAGGTCTATTCTTGTTGATCTGTTCACATCCATTTACATCTCCACACACTTGTTTCAATTTTTTTACTTTTGTCGATTTGAAAAGGGGGGGGGGGGGGGGGGGTTGGGTGGGGGGGGGATAAATTTGGTTCCTTTAGGTACATGTAGCCTACTATGTGTTTTCTTTGGAATTATGGTTATGGATCTAACCCTAGTTCTTGTGTTTCCATTTCGTCTGTAAAGTTAACTTTAATGTTGCCGAACATTCGATAAATTGGAACTTTTCGGATCCACGCAGCGTCAAATGTCAACATTGTGTCAGTCACAATATTTTTTATTTTTATTTACGATTTCACTTGCATGTTAGTTTGCTACCTTTCCTGCCTCAGTCTGAGTATTTTCATTCGCATCACACATTAGAGGTTGAATAATATCGCTTTTTTAAAATCTTTTAAAGTTTTTTTAAATGCTGACGAGACTCGACTCGCTCAAAAGCCGATTTCTGAAACCTACAATATGATCAGAAATCTAGTTTACTTGCGTTTCCCATGGTGTTTGCAAATGGGCGACAACGGCGTCTGTTGGTGGAGGGAAGGGTGTCAGAAACAATATCCACGTGTCTTTTAATTTTAAGTTTTAATTTTCAAGTTTGTTTTATCTCCGGCGGCACTTCAAAAGAGTTACGGGAGCACAATGTTTTATTGGTAATCAAGACTTCCAGTGTAAAAAAAAATCACTAATCTTTTTCACCCTTGAACGCGGTATGGACACAGTGATTTATTCATTCATAATTACACCATGTGACACGGTGTCTGCCGGTGATTTTTTAAAAAACGACCACCGCGTTGGGTGTTTGAGACGTAATACACTAGGCACGTACTGTAAGCAGACTGTCATCTGCAGATTAATGTCCCCAGGAGTGAATTTGATGATACTACCCTGTACAGCAGGGTAGCATTATCCTCTGTGAACCTCAGTCTGAATCAAGGTCTCAGGCCTAAACAGAAAGAGGTACCCAGAGGATAAATTGGGGGACTCTAGCCCACTGGATGGGTCAGCAACAACAAATTCTCTCTCCGGGGATCTCATTCTGCAAATGACAGATTGCTTATTTTCAGGCTTGTTCCTTGCACTATTACATCAATTGTGATCACTCCACTTGCTTTATAACTAGCAACAGCAGTTTCAGTTTGCATCATTTATTTATCTAGCAGGTATAAGTCAGCTAACTGGCATAATGTCTATTAGTTTAGTATCTGGTGATGATGCTGCCCTAAACATTTTATTGAAAGAACCCCCATCACTTGGGTTCTCTTCCATAAGTCATGAACAGCGCATCAGTTCTGGATTTACTAATCTCATTTATGTTTTACTCAAGGTATCTCACAGAGTATAGAAGGAAAGTGTGGTGGGTTTCCTGGTGAGTGCATTCCAACTTTAAAAATAGACCCTAGTCATCTGATGTTCAAGTTACAAATTGTTCCTTCTCATCCATGCAACAGGTAATGTTTTCCTGATTTTAATTTTTAAATTTGAGAAAATAAGGAATATATTATTTTTAATGTCATGTTTTCCAAATACATCATAATATTTTTTCAAAGCTTGCAATAATAATGGCTTTCCTTCACAGACTGTACCAGATTCCGAAATGTGGTATACAGCTAAATTAAGCAGATTAATATCAAAATTGCCTGACATTTGTTGCAATTGCTGTTTTTTCATTTCAAATCAATGAGGTTTGATGAACAAAAAAGAAGCTTCCAAATTCTCTAGGTTTTCAGGATTTATAAATATATTGCTGTACATTTCGGATAGGTTAATAATTTTAAAAAGTGCTTTAACCCTTTCCCCAACATAACGCCCAAAACTGGCCAGCCCTATTCACACAAATCGCCAATTAATTTTCATTATTTTTTTCATTTTTTGTCTCAAAAACATAGGTTATGAACTCTCTTTGGAACGAGCTCATCGAGCTCGTTCCAATGAGGGCTCATAACCTATGTTTTTGAGACAAAAAATGAAAAAAAGTAGTTATTCAAGAATTTTGTTTGCAAGTGTCGTCTGCTTTTCATTAGGAAAAGGGTTAATAAGGTTTTTCAAGCTTTGTTTTGATTTTTGAATCCAACAATTCCAAACATATTGGTCAGTACTTATGTAGTGGAGGCCACTTAATTAGATCTCTCAATGTAATAACCCCATTAAATGAATGTTAAAAAATTTATAGTAATTTATATATTTTTTATACTTACCAATGACCCAGACTTATCTGGTGCTAACTCCTTAAATTCTAGGGTCAAACACAAATTTTGCCCCCCAATCCCCCAAATTTGCATAAAAAAACGAAATTTCCATATCCTATGTGGTCCTCCATACTTTTATCCACTGCACATGCGCAGTGTCAAGGAAGTGTCGAAATTGGCTCCAAAAGTCATTCTTACCACCAGTGCCTGGTAAGCGTTATGTAATCAGTGGGGAGGTATGAGTTCCCAACTCCTGGGAGGGCCATCCCCGTCTGGGTCATTGGTAAGTATAAAAAATATATAAATTGCTATAAATTTTTTAACATTTTTATACTGTACCAATGACCCAGACTTAGCTAAATAGAAAAAAGGCTGGAGGGCCTAGGACATAAAGGAAAATCCAATAGGCTCAATTACATGTACACAGAATTATCTCCTCAAGGAGAAAAAGATAAACAGGTTTTACATGTATCTTTCTTATTTGCATCAAAAAAGAAAGACACAATACCACTCTGTAATTGAGCACAATAACATCAATGATCTCTATTAACATCCAGTATAACCCGTTATACTAATTATTTTTAAAGGAAAGCCAATAATTAAAGGAAGTCCAGAAAATGATACTCTTTATACTCATTAAAAGTGTCTGAGGATTGTATATTAACACTCGTATGACACGTGACATATACAAATGCTTACACCGAGCTTCACTTAATTAGATCTCTCAATGTAACAACCCCATTAAATGAATATAACTTCTGAACATAAAACCATTTACCACAACTTTCAGTACAAATTTGGATTATGTCCAAGCCAGAAAATAAGCAGATTGTCATCTGCAAAATGAGGTTCCCAGAGGGTGCATTTAGTGATGCTACCCTGCACAGCAGGGTAGCATCACTAAATTTACCCTCTGTGAACCTCACTCTGAATCAGGGTCTCAAACCTAAACAGAAAGAGGGACCCAGAGGATAAATTGGCCCACTGTATGGGATAGCCTCATCAAATTCACTTTCTGGGGACCTCATTCTGCAAATGTCAGACTGCTTATTTTCAGGCCTGATTATGTCTCGATTTGCCAGCTGCCCAACTTTTAAAAATTCTCGATCTGCCCGCTAGCAAATTAAATATTTTCTCGGTTTGCCCGCACCTCATAGAAAGTGTAATTATAGTTTGCTTCAAAATATGTGAATTTGCACTATGTTCTGGAGTGAATGTACAGTGAAACCCTGTTAATTGAATAGCTACTTTCCAATGAAAATTATTCAATTAAAGGAGTATTCAGTTAACAGGGATTGTCACTTTCCTGTATTCTAGAGATAAACTTATCATTTATTCTGTTATATCTTATTTGACAGAGCTCCATGAGCTCTGTCAAACAAGATATAATAGATTAAATGCCTGTATTGGATGTACTGAGGCCAAATAGGTCTATAAACAAAGGTAAACTGGGGAGAGTCAGGGTAATTTCTCAACAGGTTACAATATATTTTATTCAATTAACAGGAGTTTACTCTATAACCTATATTCAATTAACAGGTCAAATTTGTAGTGGAGGTATGGTAAATGGTTTTGTGTCGGGAAATTATATTAATTTAACAGGGATATACAATTAGGAGATATCCAATTAAGTGGGCTCAACTGTAACACAACTTAAAGGCTTCACATTCTATCCATGTGCTTCATATCATCTATGTACTCCATCTGTATAGAATTGACTTGTTATATTTTATGGGAGACTGCCCACTGGCACTCTCCCATATATTGAAACAAGGCAAAAACAAATAAAAAACTAGACTTTATGATTCTGGAGAATCATGGCTTTTCCTGATGAGATTCCATGATTTTTCATGACCCCACAGTGACTGATGAATTGTTTTTAACTGTCTCACTGAAGTTCCTTCATTGATGTTATGAGAAAGGTGAGTATAGTAGTCTCAAACAAATTGTTTAGGTAAAAACCATCATTAATGGTGGAGTGGGTTAATGTCAATATCGTCATCCAACAAGTTAATGACCGACAGAAGGAGTTATGTTTGTTCGACACATACCCACGTAGAGCTGTGGCTATTTGAAAATGGTCCATTTTATCTCAAATGCATCCAAAATATTGATGTCTGGCAGCTTGTAGAGGGTTAACAAGTGCTAACAGGAATATTCATTCATGCAGCTTGTAATGTCACACCAAGAACTGCGAATGGCCATTTTTTCTTTGAAATCTACAAGATGTTTTCAGAGAAATCCCGGGAGAACATGAATTTTAAGCTATTGATGGGTATCATTGTTTATCCAGCCCAAAACTGGTTAAGTGTTGTTTTTTGAATACTCTTATTACTTCCAAAAATAATTCTCAGTGAATTCTACTTCCACTTATTTTGATCACTCGTCTCAAATTCAGGTACTGTGGGTATGCAAACACAGCCCATTTTATCAACATTTTGATGTTTGAGAATTTGCATAGGGTTAACAAATGCTTCCAGGAATATTTTGTACATGCAATCTGTAATGTCACACTAAGATCAGAGAATGGCCATTTTTTCTTGAAAATCTACGGGATGTTTTTAAAGAAATCCTCAGATAACACGAATTTTTAACCTTTTGAGGGGTATCTCTCTGTAACCAGCTCTAAAAGGTTAATGCTTGGTTTTGTGAATATCTTCATTACTTACAGAAATGATCAACGGTGAATTCCACTTCCAATGAAGGAGGTTATGTTTATCTCGTAGGTACACATTTGGTGTTATGGTTGCACAAGAACAGCCCATTTTCTCCAAATGTCTATGCTTGGCAGCCTCTGGAGGGTTAACAAATGCTTACCGAAACATTTTGTTCATGCAACTTGTAATGTCACTCGAAGACCTGCGAATGGTCAATTGCTCTTGAAATTTTTTTTGGAGAAATCCACAGAAAACTGGAATTTTAAGCTTTTAAGGGGTATATCTCCTTAACCAGTCAAAAATGGGTTAAGACCTCAATTTTTAAATACATTTACTACTTACAAAAATGTTTCCCTGCCAGTTTTGCATCTGGTAAAAGAAGTTATGCATCTCTGTTGCATTCCCATTTGATGTTGTTGGTGTCCAAAAACAGACTATTTTTTCAAAATTTTGACATTTAGCCGCCCATGGAGGGTTAATAAATGCTTCCCGGAATAATTTATCTTATCAATTGGTAATGTGACACCAAGACCTATCAGTGGCCATTTTCTCATGAAAACACTACCAGATGTTTGTAAAGAAATCCAGGGAAAACATAAATTTTTAAGCTTTTGATGGGTATCACAATTGACAACCACAAAAGGGGTTAACGCTTGGTTTTTTGAATACTCTTATTACTTACAAAAATGGCCCACAATGAATTCCACTTCCAACAAAGGAGATTATGTTTATTTCTCAGATACACATTGGGTGCTGTGCGTGTCCGAAAACAACCCATTTCAACAAAATTATGATGCTTGGCCACCTCTAGAGGGTTAATAAATGCTCACCAGAATATTTTGTCCATGCAACTTGTAATATCACACAAACACCTGCGAGTAGTTAATTTTTCTTGAAAACCTACAGAATGTTTTTAGAGAAATCCACAGAAAATGGAAATTTTTAGATTTTAAGGGGTCTCTCTCTTTAGCCTGCCCAAAATGGGTTAAGACTTCGTTTTTTGAATACCCTTACTACTTACAAAAATGTTTCCCTATAGATTGTGCGCTCGATAAAAGAAATCACTTTTCTTTGTGGCGGTGCCGTTGGCGTCCAAAAACAGCCCATTTTATCACAATTTTGACTTTTAGCAGCCCGTGGAGGGTTAACAAATGCTCACCGAAGTATTTTGTCCATGCAACTTCTATTGTCACATCAAGGCCTGGGAGTGACAATTTTTTCTTGAAAATCTACAAGACTCGTTTAGAGAAATCCACGGAAAACCTGAATTTGTTAGCTTTTTGGGGATATTGCTGTTTAACCAGCCCAAAACGGGTTAATGCTTGGTTTTTTGAACACCATTATTACTTACAAAAATGATCTCCGGTGAATTCCACTTCAAATAAAGGAGGTTATGTTTATCTCTTTTGTATCGTGTGGGTGCTCTGGGGGCCTGAAACCGGCCCATTTCATCAAAATTTCGATGTTTGGCAGCCTGTGGAGGGTTATCATATGCATCGCCTGATATGTCATGTGTATCAAAGGTCGTGGCACAGACAGGTCTATCAATGATGAAGGTTTAAAAAAAATCTACAAGACGTGTTTCGAGAAAGTGCCGATAAACCCCAATTTTGACAGTTTTTTGCCAATTCTGACGAAATAAGGGTTAAATCGAAAATTCCGCTTCGGTACATTTTTAGATTTTGTGCCCCTCTATGCGTGTGCAAAAGTTTGTGAAAATCGGTTCGAAAATGGCTTCGGAATCGTGCGGACAAAATGTGTGGAAAAGAAAAAAAAAAAACCAAAAAAACTAGACTTTATGATTCTGGAGAATCATGGCTTTTCTCGATGAGATTCCATGATTTTTCATGACCCCACAGTGTCTGATGAATTGTTTTTAACTGTCTCACTGAAGTTCCTTCATTGATGTTATGAGAAAGGTGACGATAGTAGTACAAAATGACACAGTTTGATAAAAAATTGTTTGGGTAAAAAACATCATTAACGGTGGAGTGGGTTAATGTCAATATCGTCGTCCAACAAGTCAATGACCGACAAAAGGAGTTATGTTTGTTTTACACATACCCACTGAGTGCTGCGTCAATTTAAAAATGGTCCATTTTATCTCAAGTGTATCCAAAATATTGATGTCTGGCAGCTTGTACAGGGTTAACAAGTGTTAACAGGAATATTTATTCATGCAACTTGTAATGTCACACCAAGAATTGTGAATGGCCATTTTTTCTTTAAAATCTACAAGATGTTTTAAGAGAAATCCAGGGAGAACAGGAATTTTAAGCTTTTGATGGGTATCATTGTTTATCCAGCACAAAACGGGTTAAGTGTTGTTTTTTGAATACTCTTATTACTTCCAAAAATAATTCTCAGTGACTTCCACTTATTTTGATCTCTCCTACCAACTTCGGGTGCTGTGGGTACGCAAACACAGCCCATTTTATCAACATTTTGATGTTTGAGAACCTGCACAGGGTTAACAAATGCTTACAGGAATATTTTGTACATGCAACTTGTAATGTCACACTAAGATCTGAGAATGGCCACTTTTTCTTGAAAATCTAGGGTATGTTTTTAAAGAAAATCCACATATAACACAAATTTTTAACCTCTCTGTATCTCTCTGTAACCTTCTCTAAAGGGTTAATGCTTGGTTTTGTGAATACCTTCATTACTTACAAAAATGATCGACACTGAATTCCACTTCCAATGAAGGAGATTATGTTTACCTCGTAGGTACACATTTGGTTTTATGGTTGCCCAAGAACAGCCCATTTTCTCCAAATGTCTATGCTTGGCAGCCTCTGGAGGGTTAACAAATGCTTACCGAAACATTGTGTTCATGCAACTTGTAATGTCACTCGAAGACCTAAGAATGGTCAATTGTTCTTGAATTTTTTTTTTGAGAAATCCACAGAAAACTGGAATTTTAAGCTTTTAAGGGGTATATCTCCTTAACCAGTCCAAAATGGGTTAAGACCTCGATTTTTGAATACATTTACTACTTACAAAAATGTTTCCCCGTCAGTTTTGCATCCGGTAAAAGAAGTTACGTTTCTCTGTTGCATTCCCATTTGATGTTGTTGTTGTTCAAAAACAGACTATTTTTTCAAAATTTTGACATTTAGCAGTTCATGGAGGGTTAACAAACGCTTACCGGAATAATTTATCCAATCAACTGGTAATGTGACACCATGACCTATCAATGGCCATTTTCTCTTGAAAACCCCACCAGATGTTTGTAAAGAAATCCAGGGAAAACATAAATTTTTAAGCCTTTGATGGGTATCACTATTAACAACCACAAAATGGGTTAACGCTTGGTTTTTTGAATACCCTTATTCCTTACAAAAATGGTCCTCAGTGAATTCCACTTCCAACAAAGGAGATTATGTTTAGTTCTCAGGTACACGTTGGGTGCTGTGCGTGTCTGAAAACAGCCCATTTCAACAAAATTACGATGCTTGGCAGCCTCTAGAGGGTTAATAAACGCTCACCGGAATATTTTGTCCATGCAACTTATAATGTCACACAAAGACCTGCGAGTAGTCATTTTTTCTTGAAAACCTAAGGATGTATTTAGAGAAATCCACAGAAAATGGGAATTTTAAGATTTTAAGGGGTCTCTTTCTTTAGCCTGTCCAAAATGGGTTAAGACTTCGACTTTTGAATACCCTTACTACTTACAAAAATGTTTCCATACAGATTGTGCGCTCGATAAAAGATGGCACTTTTCTTTGTGGCGTACCCATTGGGTGCTGTTGACGTCCAAAAACAGCCCATTTTATCACAATTTTGACTTTTAGCAGCCCGTGGAGGGTTAACAAATGCTCATCGCAGTATTTTGTCCATGCAACTTCTATTGTCACACCAAGGCCTGGGAGTGACAACTTTTTCTTGAAAATCTACAAGACTCGTTTAGAGAAATCCACGGAAAACACGAATTTTTTAGCTTTATGGGGGTATTGCTGTTTAACCAGGCCAAAACGGGTTAACGCTTGGTTTTCTGAACACCCTTATTACTGATAAAAATGATTCTCGGTGAATTCCACCCCCCAAAAAAGTTATGTTTATCTCTTGTGTATTGTTTTGGTGCAGTGGGGGCCTGAAACCGGCCTATTTCATCAAAATTTCGATGTTTGGCAGCCTGTGGAGGGTTACCATATGCATCGCCTGATATGTCGTGTGTATCAAAGGGTGTGTCACAGACAGGTCTAGCAATGACGAATGTATAAAAAAAATCTACAATACGTATTTCGAGAAAGTGCCGATAAACCCCAATTTTGGCAGTTTTTTGCCAATTCTGACGAAATAAGGGTTAAATCGAAAATTCCACTTCAGTACATATTTAGATTTTGTACCCCTCTATGCGTGTGCAAAATTTTGTGAAAATCGGTTCGAAAATGGCTTCTGAATCGTACGGACAAAATGTGTGGAAAAAAAAAACCCAAAAAAAAAACTAGACTTTATGATTCTGGAGAATCATGGCTTTTCCCGATGAGATTCCTTGATTTTTCATGCCCCTACAGTGTCTGATGAATTGTTTTTAACTGTCTCACTGAAGTTCTTTCATTGATGTTATGAGAAAGGTGGTTATAGTAGTCTCAAATGACTCAGTTTTATAAAAAAAATTGTTTAGGTAAAAACCATCATTAATGGTAGAGTGGGTTAATATCAATATCGTCGTCCCACAAGTTAATGACCGACAAAAGGAGTTATGTTTGTTTGACACATACCCTTTGAGTGCTCTGTCTATTTGAAAATGGTCAATTTTATCTCAAATGTATCCAAAATATTGATGTCTGGCCAATTGTAGAGGGTTAACATGTGCTAACAGGCATATTTATTCATGCAACTTGCAATTTCAAACCAAAAAGTGCGAATGGCCATTTTTACTTAAAATCTATAAGATGTTTTCAGAGAAATCCATGCGCATGCGCTCTTTTCGAATTCGAAGTGACGAAATGCGAAATTCGTATCGCTCTTCATGGAAAGTGATGCCGCAACTATCCATGAACAACGAGTGAAAATTTCATGGAAATCTGCCTAGAATTGGTTGGGATATAGCGTTTTTAAGAGAGGAGGTAACTGTCTGAATTTGGTCCTTCCTTTTCAAGCCAGTTCGAAAAAAAGACGTCGTGAATGGGCGCAGACTCCTTTAGAGCCCCCTCCCCACCCCTCTCTCTCTGTAAATGGAAGTTGCTTCTTTAAGACCGCCACCCAGGGATCCCAACACAACCTTTAAACCTAAGAGAATCGTCAGAAGTTTAAAGTGAAAAGAAATTGGCGGTGATTGGGTTTCTGGCAGGCAGGAAAGGATTGACGAAGATTTGCATATTGGACATTAAAATAGCACTTCTGACATACACGAACCGTGTCCAGACCACTGGAGGCAGCGACTTGAAATTTTCAGAACTTGTTCTACGAACCCTGGCCGACATTTTGGGATCTGTTTGGAGCGTCCGAGCCGCCTGGAAAACACCACGCATCGCTTGGAAGGAGAGAGTACTATTCGTCCCGACTCTATCAGTTCAGAATGGAAATGGGCAGTGTTGTAGACGACTGTGGAGCTGCGATTGAGCTTAAAGTCCCAGGTTTCGGTGCGGGGGAGGGGGGGGGTGTATCCCAGGTTTCGGTGCGGGGGAGGGGGGGGGTGTATCCTGACACTATCTTTAAACCATAGATAATCGGAAGAAGTTGCAGTGAAAAGAAATCGGCGGTGAGTAGGTGTTTTGGTAGGAAACGATTAACGAAAATTTGCCAATTTGCCATTAAAATTGCACTTCTCACAAACACGAACCGTGTCCAGACCGCCGAAGGCAGCGACTTCTAATTTTCAGAACTTGTTCTACGCACCCTGGCCGACATTTTGGCATCTGTTGCAAGTGTCGAGACCGCGTGGAGAACACCACGCATCGCGTGGAAAGTGAGAGTACTATTCGTCCCGACTCTATCAGTTTGGAATGGAATTGGGCACTATTGTAGACTACTGTAGAGTAGCGATTGAGCATAAAATCGGAGTTTTTTTGTGCCAAATTACCTAACCGGCTCCAAGGTATGATCTTTCGTCTGTACATCGCCCAGATCGTCTGAAGTTTATACCGTTACCATACGTTGAAGTAGCCTTTTGTCATTTTCGCCACTTTCGACCCAGATTTGAGGGTACCTTCCTTCAGCGAAATCTAGCCATGCTCACAACCACGCCCTCTCCCCGTCGGCCCGGGTGCTTCTAAAGATAGAAAGGTCAATGGGGAGGGCCCGTTAGCAAACAAACGGGGGCAGGCGTAGTTGGTGAAAAACAGCAGGGGGGGGGGGGGGGCACGTGGCCTAGGTAAAAGAAACAATAGGGGGCAGGTGTCCTAGGTAAAAAAACAGCAGGAAGGGGGGGGGCGCAGATGTCCCCGCTAATTAATTTTAATAACAGGCAGGTGTTCATGGGGCAGGCCCACTGCTCGGTGTTCCAAATTTTCTATAGTACTTGGCCTTGACGGAAACAACACTTCAACAAGAAACAACGGGAAACCTATTTCCAGTAAAGCTGCAAATATAAACATGATTTTAGGACCATTCCATGGACAGTTTAAAGCCTACTGCGATATCAGCGTTTATTACTCTCGAACTTTCACTGCATCACTGCAGTATTTCACCCGAGTCGAGTTCTGACGTCATGCAAGTTTGACGGACATGCTTTCAATTTTGTTATTGAAAACAACATATTTATAATTTCGTGATTACTGATCGGAATTTTGAAAACGACACATGCAATCGCGAAAGAGTTTTCTGAAAAACACGATTCTGCAAAAGGTTTTAGTGAAATTTGATTATTTTTTTTATTTTCAATTTCGATGGCTCTTGTCGAAAAGGTGTTAATCACTGATCGTCCCAAACGAGATCAAAGACTGACGCTGTATATTAATAACACACAGAGAATCTTCTAAGAATATACACGCGCAATCCTAAAATGAAATAAATCAAGTCTTTTTCAGGTTTTACGAGAGAAATATGTCCAATTGTATCATTGAATCATGTTTAGGTATATGTGGGCGAGACATTTTCTATACGGACAAAAAATACAGACTAAATAAAATATTTGCCATTATTTTCCGCAGACGTATTTTTGTCTTTGCTTCTTGGGGAAATCCATGCTGCTAAATACAACGAAGGAGTGTTATCTAATGAGGTCAGAACCGTCAGGTGGTCGGGTCCGACACCGCACCTCGAAGTAGATTTAGTGGGGGTGTCGATTTTACAAGTAATGTAGGCAGCGTACACGGCATGGGCTGTCTGTCTTTAATCCTATAAACAGGGTTAAGGCTTGATTTTTTGAATACCCTTATTTATTTATTTATTTATTTATTTATTTATTTATTTATTTATTTATTGGTGTTTAAGGTCACATACTTATGCACAATGGCTAATCGTGACCGTGACAGTTTTATAGGTGGAGGAAGCCGGAGTACACGGAGAGAACCACCAAGCAACGACGAGCAACTGTCAGCTCCTCGACATTCTAACTCTGTTCAAGCTCCGCTCAAGCAGGGTTACAGAGGGTGAAGACATATGTTCCATCGACGTGCAGTATGCCTTAGTACACGGCGTCATCGTGCCCCCATGTCGGCAACCGGGCTAAAGTGCCCTGCCCAAGGACACAACGTGAGTCGTCCCGGACGGGGATCGGACTCGGGACCTCTAGCATAGAAGTACAACAGTCTACCACTGAGCCACCACGCTCCCTTGAATACCCTTAACACTATCATACATTATCCCTCATGAATTCTGAGTCTGATAAAAGAGGTTATGTTTACCTATTACATACCCATTTGCTGCCCGAAAACAGCGGATTTTATCAAAATTTTGACGTTTAGCAGCCTGTAGCGGGATTAACAAACGACTAGCGGAATATTCTATCTATGCACTTTGTAAGACCTGCCAATGTCCAATTGTTCTTGAAAATCGCCAACAAGCAGTTAGCGAAATCCACAGAAAATGTAAATTTTAAGCTTTTAAGGGGTATCTCTCCTTATCCAGTCTAAAATAGGTTAAGTTTCATTCTTTTAAATACCCTTACTACTTACAAAACTGATCCTCTGTGAATTCTACGCGAGTAAAAGAAGTTATATTTCTCTGTTACATATCCATTGGGTGCTCTTGGTGTCTGAAAACAATCCATTTTATCAACATTTTGATGTTTAGCAGCTCGTGGAGAGTTAACGAATGCTCAACGGAATATTTTGTCCATGTAACTTGTAATGTCACATGAAGACCCGTGAATGGCCATTTTTTCTTGAAATCTACAAGATGTTTTTAAAGAAATCCAGGGAAAACATGAAATTTTAAGTCTTTGATGGGTACCGCTGTTTAACCAGCCCAAAACGGGTTAAGACCAGCACTAAATGGGTTAATGCTTGGTCTGATGAATTCCACTTCCAAAGAAGGAGGTTATGGTTATCTCGCAGGTACACATTGCGTGCAATGGGTGCCCAAGAACAGTCCATTTTCTCAAAATTTCTATGCTTTGCAGCCTCTGGAGAGTTAACAAACGCTTACCGGAATATTTTGTCTATGTAACTTGTAATGTCACTCCAAGACCTGCAAATGGTCAATTTTTCTTGAATACTTACTAGATTTTTTGGAGAAATCCACAGAAAACTGGAATTTTAAGCTTTTAAGGGATACATCTTAACCAGGCGAAAATGGGTTAAGACCTCGATTTTTTGAATACCCTTACTACTTACTAAATTTTTCTCTGTCAGTTTTGCATCCGGTAAAAGAAGTTATGTATCTCTGTGGCATTCCCATTTGTTGTTGTTGGTGTCCAAAAACAGACTATTTTTTCAAAATGTTGACATTTAGCAGCCCATGGAGGGTTAACAAATGCTTACTGGAATATTTTATCCATGCAACCGGTAATGTGGCTCCAAGACCTATCAATGGCCATTTTCTGTTGAAAACTTACAAGATGTTTGTAACGAAATCCACGCAAAACATAATTTTTTTTTGGCTTTTGATGGGTATCGCTAATAACAACCCCAAAAGGGTTTAATGCTTGGGTTTTTGAATACCCTTATTACATACAAAAATGGTCCTCAGTGAATTCCACTTCCAACAAAGGAGATTATGTGTAACTCTCGGACATACATTGCGTGGTGTGTGTGTCCGAAAACAGCCCATTTCAACAAAATTATGATGCTTGGCATTCTGTAGAGGGTTAATAAACGCTCAACGGAATATTTTGTCCATGCCACTTGTAATGTCACACAAAGACCTGCAAGTAGTCAATTTTTCTTGAAAACCTATGGAATGTATTTAGAGAAATCCACAGAAAATGGAAATTTTTAGATTTTAAGGGGTCTCTCTCTTTATCCTGCCCCAAATGGGTTAAGACTTCGTTTTTTGAATACCCTTACTACTTACAAAAATGTTTCCCTATAGATTGTGCGCTCGATGAAAGAAATCACTTTTCTTTGTGGCGTACCCATTGGGTGCCGTTGGCGTCCAAAAACAGCCCAGTTTATCACAATTTTGAGTTTTAGTAGCACGTGGATGGTTAACAAATGCTCACCGAAGTATTTTGTCCATGCAACTTCTATTGTCACATCAAGGCCTGGGAGTGACAATTTTTTCATGAAAATCTACAAGACTCGTTTAGAGAAATCCACGGAAAACCAGAATTTTTTAGCTTTTTGGGGGTATTGCTGTTTAACCAGCCCAAAACGGGTTAATGCTTGGTTTTCTGAACACCATTATTACTTACAAAAATGATCTCCGGTGAATTCCACTTCAAATAAAGGAAGTTATGTTTATCTATCTTGTATCGTTTGGGTGCTCTGGGGGCCTGAAACCGGCCCATTTCATCAAAATTTCGATGTTTGGCAGCCTGTGGAGGGTTACCATATGCATCGCCTAATATGTCGTGTGTATCAAAGGTCGTGACATGGGCAGGTCTAGAAATGATGAATGTTTAAAAAAAATCCTAAAGACGTGTTTCGAGAAAGTGCCGATAAACCCCAATTTTGGCAGTTTTTTGCCAATTCTGGCGAAATAAGGGTTAAATCGAAAATTTCGCTTCGGTACATTTTTAGATTTTTTGCCCCTCTACGCGTGTGCCAAATTGTGTGAAAATCGGTTCGAAAATGGCTTCTGAATCGTACGGACAAAAATGTGTGGAAAAAAAAAAAAAAAAAAAAACCCAAAAAAAAAAAAAAAAAAAAATAATAATCCGTACAAAAACAATAGTCTTTTCCAGAGGGAAAAGCCTAAAAAAACAAAAAAAAAAAATAATAATCCGTAGAAAAACAATAGCCTTTTCCAGAGGGAAAAGCCTAAAAAAAAAAAAAAATAATAATAATAATCCGTAGAAAAACAATAGTCTTTTCCAGAGGGAAAAGCCTAATAAAATCCTTCCTTCCATCCCAATTTAAAATAAATTCCAATGATACTCTAGGTAGTGATTTTTTATGGCCCTTTGTCTGTATATTGTAATGAAACAGGGGGCGCAGTGGCGTGGTGGCGTTGCAGTAATCGGTTTTCATCAGGTCGCTGAAGTTGAGCAACATCGAGCCTGGTTAGTCCTTGGATGGGTGACCATCTAAGCAATTGATTCAGACTCCTGCGTTGTGTACTTGGCCAAGGCTCTTAACCCCAATTGTCGACATGGGGCACAATGACACCATGTACTAAGGCATACTGCATAACTTATGACCCATTGTTGGAATGAGCATATCAAGTTTCATCCAATGAAGATCATAAGATATGTTTTGGAGGTGATAAATGGAAAATTTCAGTTAAGTTCAAGAAATATTTTGAAAGTTTTGTCAGCTTAGGTAAAGAGTTAATGAAGAAGCTCCAGGAATAAGCCGATATGTTCTGGACAAATCAAAACTTTTAAACTAAATGGCATCATTTGTGTGCAAAGCACACTATAGTGTATCCCCACATTTGCATTCTTGATTATTGGTTAATGCTTGATACAGACAGAAATGAAAAGGTATTTTTTGAAATCTGAAACCCTTATGCACATCTAGACACCCTACCTGAACATATGTTTTGAATTAAACCCCAAGGAGCCTTTTCCAGGAAACTGATTCTCTAATGACAGATATGTCACTACAGGAGCCACATGGTGCCGAATAAAAAATCCAAAACCTTTATGCACATCTAGAGACCCTACCAGAACATATGAACACACTTTCAACATTTCAAATTACAACTGTCTAATGACAAAAGTGGCACAACGGGAGGCACATGGGGCTGGATCAAAAATTCAAAACCTTTATGCACATCTAGAGACTCTACCTGAACATATGAACACATTTCAAGCATTTCGCTTTAACCCTTTACCTAACGTGAAAAGCAGACGACACTTGCAAAAAAAATTCTTGAATAACTAATTTTTTTCATTTTTTGTCTCAAAAACATAGGTTATGACCCCTCGTTGGAACGAGCTCGACGAGCTCATTCCAACGAGGGGTCATAACCTATGTTTTTGAGACAAAAAATGAAAAAAATAGTGAAAATTAAATGGCGATTTTTGAGAATAGCGCTGGCCGGTTTTGGCCGTTACGTTGGGTAAAGGGTTAAAACCCCTAGGAGCCTTTTGCCAGAAAACTGATTCTCTGACAACAAAGGTGATGCTACAGGCACCACGTGGAGCCAAATAAAAAATCTGAAACTATTATGCACATCTAGACAACCTACTGGAACATATGAACAACATTTCAACATTTCAAATTAAAATCCCTATGAGCTTTCACCAGAAACCAATTCTCTAATGACAAACATTCTGACCCAATGTGACCCTGGCTGTCGAAATTTAAACCCCAATAAATAAATAATAAATGACAAATGTGGCACTACGGGCACCACATGGCACAGAATTAAAAATCCAAAACCTTTATGCACATCTAGACATCCTACTGGAATGTATGAACACACTTTCAATATTTCGATTTAAAACCTCAAGGAGCCTTTCCCCGGAAACTGAAATGACAAAAGTGGCACTATAGGTGCGACACAGGACTGAATAAAAAATCCAAAACCTTTATGCACACCTCGAGACCCTACTGGAACATATGAACATACTTGTTTCAAATTAAAACCCCTAGGAGCTTTCACTGGCAACCAATTCTCTAACTACATAAGTGTTGCTAAGGGTGCCACATGGGGTCAAATAAAAAATCTGAAACCTTTATGCACATCTAGAGACCCTACTAGAACATAGGAACACACATTCAACGTTTCAAATTAAAACCCCCTAGGAGCTTCCCTCTGGAAACTGCTTTTCTAACAATAAAAGTGGTTCCACTTGAGCCCAAATCAAAATTCCGAAACCTTTATGGACATCTACAGATGCTACCGGAACACCTTAGCATAGTTTAAAGGTTTTGAATTAAACACCTAAGGAGCCTTTCAATGGAAACCTATTTTCTAACAATAACAATAAAAGTGGTTCCACTGGAACCACTTGTGGCCAAATCAAAATTCCAAAACCTTTATGTACATCTACAGATACTACCTGAACACCTCAGCATAGTTTAAATGTTTTGAATTGCATACTCTTGGTGATATGAAGTTTGGATGTACGGGCAGGATGAATGGGACAGATGGGATGGGACAGGATGGATGGGACGGACAGATGGGATGAATGGAGATCACCACAATATCCCCATTTTTATTTTTAAATGTGGGGATAACAATAGAATAATTTAATTTTAACTAACAGATGAGGAATTTTTTTTTAATCATAAATTTCATTTCAGTGCAAATCCTTGTCAGAAT
Source organism: Pictodentalium vernedei (assembly GCA_031216915.1). Taxonomy (NCBI): domain Eukaryota; kingdom Metazoa; phylum Mollusca; class Scaphopoda; order Dentaliida; family Dentaliidae; genus Pictodentalium; species Pictodentalium vernedei. Next base: position 540,554,975 of record CM062294.1, read on the forward strand.
GATGCAATATGTATTGCAATTTCAGCACAAAATTATAAATGTGAATGCAAGCCACATTATTTTGGTACAAACTGTGACAAATTAGAAGGTAAGTACAAATTTTTCTTCAAATAGATGGCAAAATAAATTTTTATGAACTTTCTGCCGTGTTTTTCTTCTATTCCTGTCCAACATGTTGTGATCAGATCTATCATTTTCTTTACACTAATTTTGTGCTGACTTAATTTCCTATGATCAATTACTACCTCCACATTTAACCTTTCATCTTACATGAAAAGCAGATGACACAAGCAAACAAAATTCTTGAATAACTAATTTTTTTTTCATTTTTTGTCTCAAAAACATAGGTTATGACCCCTCATTGGAACGAGCTCAACGAGCTCGTTCCAAAGAGGGGTCATAACCTATGTTTTTGAGACAAAAAATGAAAAAAAAAAATGAAAATTAATTGGTGATTTTTGTGAATAGCGCTGGCCGGTTTTGGCCGTTACTTTGGGTAAAGGGTTAGAAATGAGTCCCATATCATTTGCAATGGCTTTCTTAACTTGAAAGGTGCAAAGTTATTTTTCAAAGGTGATCTTTTTAACATAAGTATTTTTTTTAAAAGATTATGTTTCTACAAGCAAGGGGAGCCTCAGTTTATCAAGATTTTGTGCATAAAAAAATGTTTTACAATTTATTGGAGAATGCCTGTTGGCACTCTCCAATAAATTGTAACAAAACAATTTTATTTGCAAACATAAGTATTTTTTTTCAAAGATTCTGTTTCTACAAGCAAGGGGAGCCTCAGTTTAGCAAGATTTGTAACACAACAATTTTATGCAAACATTTTTTGTTTCAGTGCTGAGCATAGATCAAGCTAATGCATACAGCATAAAGCAACTAAAGTTGCTTTCTGCACATTTCAATAGAGCCATAATAGTGGCTTCAAGCACCCAACCAGTTAATTCCATCCATTCTCGACTCATACAGGCTTGAGGAACAAGAGTAACTTTTTTGAACAACAGAAATTATCAAGACTTACCAACTTGTAGTTTTGTTTTGTCAAGTATTATCTGCTGTCCTGATAGACGATACTTAACTAAAAACACTACTCAGGTTATATGACTTCCCGTGTTCACCATTATCCAAACTTCCCACCTCTGATGTTGTTTACCTGCTGAACACCATCAGAGGTGGACAGACTTGACTTCAAAATTCTTGGTTTTCAATGAACTGCCAAAAAAGGAAATTAATTTTATGAACAGGAACTGAAGTTACCACAACTTGAATAAATTTGACATGAAAAAGACCAGATATTTGGTTCCAGAACCTACACAACAATTATTGTATGAAAAATGTAAAAAGTGTTGGTTTAAAAAATACTGTGGGACCCTGTTAACTCTTTACCCAACATAACGGCTAAAAACTGGCCAGTGCGGTTCACAAAAATCACCATTCAGTTTTCATTATTTTTTCATTTTTTGTAGCAATAATAGCTTATGACCCCTCATTGGAATGCGCTCATGTAGCTCATTCCAATGAGGGTCATAAGCTATGTTTTTGATGCCAAAAAAATGAAAAAATTTTATTTGCAAGTGTCATCTGCCTTTCGTGTTAGGTAAAGGGTTACTCACTTAATCTTCTTCGTGCTGTGCAGCACAAAAGGCTGACACTGAGGAATGCCATTGCCATCTGTCTGCTGACCACCGTTGTACCTGGCCCCTAGTCCATCCAAGGTGTTTCTTTTCTTTCTCCATCAGTCTTCTCCATGTCTTGTTTGAGTGCCCTCACTTCCTCTTGCCGGCTAGTGTCCATCTCATGACAACTCGAAGTATAGCTGTTGTTTCCATTCTGTCAATGGGCCTTCCTATCTCCATCTGTTTTGTTTAATTATTGTAGAGATTGAGGTTGTACCTGCCCTCTCGTATAGTTCCTCAATCGTGATAGTGTTAGGCCAGAAGATTTTAAGAATGTGTCGAAGGCATTTTGTCTGGGAGACATCTAGCTTATGGACTTTGTGACTTTCCACAATTCAGCACCATATAAAAGGACTCCAATGATGTTGCTCTTGAAGATCCTGTTTTTGTTTTGGGGCTGAGCATGTTTGATTTCCAGATGTTGCGTAGGGTTGAAAATGCAGCTTTTGATATTCTGTTGTTATTTATTTATTTATTAGTGTTTAAGGTCACATACTTACGCACGATGGCGAATCATGACCATGACAGTTTTACGGGTGGAGGAAGCCGGAGTACCCGGAGAGAACCACCGAGCAATGATGAGCCAGCTCCCCATTACATCGTAACTCCACACTGCAGCACAGGCAGGGTTGGATTGGTTGAAGACATGCGCCGCACCATCGACATGCAGTACGCCTTAGTACACGGCGTCATCATGCCCCCATGTGGACATTCGGGGTTAAGTGCCTTGCCCAAGGACACAATGCAGGAGTCTGAATCAATCGCTCAGATGGTCACCCATCCGAGGACTAACTGGGCTCAACGTTGCTTAACTTCGGTGATCTGACAAGAACCGGTTACTGAAATGCCACTGCGCCCCCTATTCTGTTGTTACTTCAGCTGTTGAGTCTCTGTAAGTTGTGATCTTGCTATCAAGGTAAACAAACTCTTCTATTTCTTCCATTCTGGTGTTGTTTATGGGAATATATATAGTTTACACACAATTACAGATGAGCCTATAAGATGCCACATCGTCTTCCACAGCTAACTGTATCGTCCAGGTCAAGCATACATCTCTGGCTTCAATCTCCATCTTCACAGGATTTCAGTCCTTGTATTTGTGATAGCATTTTTGCTGATACAGTGAAACCCTGTTAAGTGAATAGCCACTTTGCCAATGAAACTTATTCAATTAACAGTGATTGTGTCACTTTCCTGTATTTTAGAGATAAACTTAAAACTCATCAATGTGAACTAAGCCCTTTACTCCATGCACACAGTACAGTGGAACCCTGTTAATTGAATAGCCACTTTTCCAGAAACTTATTCAGTTAACAGGAGTATTCACTTAATGATTGTGTCACTTTCCTGTATTCCAGAGATAAACTTAGCATTTATTCTATTATATCTTATTTGACAGACCTGCATAAGCTCTGTCAAACAAGTTATAATAGATTAAATGTCTGCATTGGATGTACTTATGCCAAATAGGTCTACAAACAAAGGAAAACTGAGGAGAGTCAGGGTAATTCCTTGACTGCTTATAAGCTTTGTTATTCAATTAACAGGAGTTTACTCTATCACCTATATTCAATTAACAGGTCAAATTTGTACTGGAGGTATGGTAAATAGTTTTGTGTTGGGAAATTATATTCAATTAACAGGGTTATTCAGTTAAGAGATATCCAATTAAGTGGGCACACAGTCACCTGGACTCACTTTGCTTAAAGTTCTGCTTATGGTATTCCCTCAGAGTCTTCATACTTGCTAGTTTCACTGCTTCAGTTTAGTCATAAATTCACTACTCTTGCCCTCATAGGACAAACTTGGCCTCCACTTACCAAGCAATTACTAATTCAAATTTGTTTAATAAAGTCCTCACAATCATTCTGTTATCAACACTGCTACCTCTCTCCTTTCAAACAGTTCTGACACAAATATCTCTATCCCATGAGCTCAGCCAGCTCTCCACAGTTCCTCGCCATTTACCTTTATGGTTAGTGCTCATGAACCCTCCACAGTTCATGGCTGTCCTCTGACATGACTTTGTGGATCTTCCCAACGAGTTCTCCTGGAGCACAAGAGACTGCCTGCTCTGGCTCTGTTTCACAAATATATACAGTTTGGAAGCAATCAATTTTAGCCATGATTGCTCCCTTTGAAATTTAATGCTTTTGCCAATATAAATATGTTTTTAACAAAGTGTACATTTACAGAAGATATTTTGACAGAATCTCGACATTTTAATGATGCTCTGACAATACAATTTTGTTTTCTGGTATTGATTTGCATTAGATAATTTATATGATACGCGAATAGTCTGGACGTTACTGGATTTTATCTATTTACAGAATAGTATGAAGAACTGAGCTTTCCTTTAATTTCAACAACACAGATTCGTTATACATGGCTTTTAGAATATTTGATGCAACACTCCCTACCTTATCTGGACTAATGTGTTTAATCGGTTTCTGTCAAACATTAAATTACACAATTTAGGGACTGCCCTATTTTCTAATTATCACCATGCTTCTTGAAAACAAATTGACATAAAACAATTAAGCCTTCACATTTCTTGCCATTTATAAACTTTACAACATTGGCTACTTTATATAGTTTTTCATTTTAGATATGAAAATGTATAAAAATTTACAAGGACATCTTGTCTTGGCATCTCTTAATTCCTTGACAACCCTTCACCATGGAATAAACTCCTGTTTGTTCCAAAAAGAACTCAGGATTAACCCCTTTACTGCCACGCCCACTTTAGCCATATGTGGAGGACCTCTATGTATGTTTGTATGCGAGGAAGTTTAATAATAAAACTTATGACACACTTGAAATTATACAATCTGATTAATTGTTGGAAAGGGCTCTGAGCCCTTTCCAACAATTAATCAGATGGTAGGTTTGATTTGTGCATGCCAGAATGTACAGATAATCATCATAAAATAGGTGACAATAGTTGCTTTCGGCAGCGTAAGTGTTAAGAGTGTCATGAGATTTAACATCTATCTTACAACTCACTATGCACATAAACTCACTCCGCCTTCACACTTTCACAGGTTAATTGTCCCGACGCATGCGAGCAGATGAATTACCCCACGGAGTCTAAATAAATAATTTAATCCTACTCATAGGTTAAAAAATGTACTTTGACAAACTATACAGATATTGTATATATGTAAGTAAGTAAGTAAATTTATTCAACAGAATATAAAAAATACAAAGTGACAATAGTTAATAATGAAGTAACGATATTCTGTTGGGAAGCAGCATGACCACATTGGCCGTCTTCCTGCCGCCCCCATCAGTATAAACACGGAGGTGTGTGTGTCAGAAGAAGTGATAAACATGAAGGTATGTGTGTCAGAAGAAGTGATTTTATTTTCCATGAAAAGTTGTCGTAACCTCAAACACGTATGTATTCGTTATCCTTAAATTTGGTTTTGTTCCGAGACAGACCAGTCTTACATCAATCTCTACAAGAGTATCGGAGCCGGACAAAAGTAGAGGAGTTGAGCATGCTCTCGGCGCCATGGCAACTGGACAAAGGCAGAATTAAGACAAGATAAGGACATGAAGATAGGAAAGTATGTTGTATCCTCTTTAGCGTTATGATTATCTTCATTACCCTACCACGGACTCATTCAGCCGCAGAGCATATTTACTTATATACCACTCGTGTTCTCAATTGTAAAGACCACAAGCACATTGTGGAACCGAGGCTATGAACTTCATTATTATTGTTATTATTCGCCTCCGCATCATCACAATCTCGGCAAGAGCATATTCATAATGCGGAGAGAAAAAATAAAACATGGTTCTGAATGAAGATGTGTTAGGAAAGTAGAGATGAAGCAAGGTAGGATGAGCTGAAATAAGATTACATAACATAATATGAGATAAGAGATAAGATGAGATGAGATGAGATAACAGACCAAAGGTTGGAGCCTAACCTTCACTGAAGTTGAACAAATTGGCTGGACTCAAAAAAGTTTTTCGTTCAGTACAGTGGATGCTAATTGTATAGTCCCATCGAAGGAAGGATGTAAACATCAAAGGAAGAAAACATTTCCGTAAAGTATAATGCACTTGAATAATGAACAGGTCATTAAAATACCCAGTGGCGAGTGCATTATTAGACGAAAAAAAAAAAAAAAAAAGAAAAAAAGAAAAAAAAAGCACACACGATCTGTCAAAATGACCTCTCGCCTCTTCAAACAATAACTGCTTACAATCAACACACAACTACACATCATCCCCAAGGATGCCAAGCACTCCAGGAAATAATGACCAGCCATTGCATTAACAGCCCACAGTTATCGTTTTCAGTGGTCACTCTTTCGGATAACAGCAAATGCGAAACAAAGGAAATTGTCGGCAGAGGGTTTTAAACTAGAATAAACAGAATGAGCAGGCACCTTTTCATCTTCAATAGTTACGTTAGAGAGAATTGGTGTTATTATTCCGAGTAGTATGTGCACAATCACTACAGTGTGGATTATCACATGTTACGCATGATGAATACGAGTTTATGATTTTCATAAAGTAAGCCTTCTTAAATGCTCTTCGGGAGGAAATTCCTTTCAAATCTTCATTGAGATCATTCCATATTTTTGGGAAAGCATATTTGGGTAACTGAACGGAAAAATTGGTCCTAGGTTTGCCACACCGTAATTGGCCTAATTGCCTTGTTATCATACCTGTTGCATATGTATTGACTTGAAAGAAGTCAACAAAGGTTGTTGGTAGATTTGAGTGATGCCAGTCAAACATAAACAACGACACATTCATTTTGTAGAGGTCTTTCAGTTTTAATATCCTATTCTTTTTGAATAATGGCTCGGTATGGCAGTTATATTTCTTATTACTAATTAGGCGAATTGCACGTTTTTGAAGTTTAAATAATCTAGAAGCGGCACTACTGTGACCCCATATTTCGATTCCGTACAGGAGGTGACTGTGAATCAGTGAGTAATATAATGTTTTCATGGCAGAGTATGGAAGAATATGTTTTGCCTTGTTCATTAAATAGAGCGCGCTCGATACCTTGCTACAGATTTTATTGATATGGAACTTAAATTTAATATTTTTATCCAGATATATACCAAGAAATTTGATGACAGACTCACCGTTTGCTTCTTCCGCCAATTCAATTTCTTGGTTATTGACATGCAATCGTCTTCCGTTGGTATTGTATATTTTATTGGGAGGACTGAACATCATATATTTTGTTTTTTGGGCATTCAACACCAGGAGGTTGGCAGTACACCAGTCCATTAACGCCGAGAGCCCGGTGTTGGCAACGTCGAAGACTGCATCTATACTATGATGTGAGGTGTGCATTGAGGTGTCATCCGCAAATGATAGGAGATCTAACTGTGTTGAAGCACTACAATCGTTAACATAAATTAAGAAGAGGAGAGGCCCCAAGATGGATCCTTGTGGAACACCACAGGTGATCTTCTCAAGCTCAGAACTGCTTCCATCGTATGTGACATATTGAACTCGCCCATCTAAGTAGCTCTTAAACCAGTTATTCGTAAGGCCTCTAACACCATAAAACTCTAACTTTTTTAATAAGATGTCATGGCTAATTGTATCAAATGCCTTTGATAAATTTAAGAATACTGACAGGGTACAATCCTTTGTCAGCTTGTCGTTATTGTTGGCTATACTCTGGAGAAGTTGAAATACGGGGTGAATGGTTGAGTGTTTTTTCTTAAAACCGTACTGGTGCGGGTACAGAAGATCATGCTTTGTTAAAAAGTTTGATAATCTTTCTAAAGTTATTTTCTCGAGTAATTTTGAGAACGCCGGCAATATGCTAACTGGTCTGTAATTATTGAATAATTGAGGGTCTCCCGATTTGAAGATTGGTACAATTTTTGCTATTTTCATTTTGTCAGGAACGATTCCAGAAGATAGCAACAGATTTATAATGTGTGCTAATTCTTCCGCTATTTCATGGATTGAATTTTTTAGAAGTTTGGTGGATATTCCATCACAATCAGCACTAGTTTTGGGTTTCATCAATTTAGTTATAGAAATTAATTCTCCAGCAGTCGTTGGTGCCATGAATAAGCTACTTACATTAGTATTGGTCATATAGTCTGTGAAATGCACATTAGTGTTTGGAATTCGCTCGGAAGCTTTTAGACCAATGGTTGAAAAGTATTTATTGAAATGGTTGGCAATGTCAGTAGGGTCACTTATTTCGATGTTATCTATTACAAAATTAGTATTAGGTGTTGGTTGACTCGAAGACTTGTGAATTGCGCTTCTCAGAATTTCCCAAGTTTTTTTTCGTGTTATTTTTGTTTAATAATAGGATATTTTCATAGTATAATGCTTTACTTTTGCGTTTTACTTTGTTAAATATATTGCTATACATCTTATAATTTGCCTGGTTTTGTTCAGTAGGGGACTTTAGTTTTTTACGAAAGAGTTTTTCCTTATTTAAAGAAGACTGTAAGAGGCCTTTGGTCATCCAAGCTTGGCGCTTTATATATTTATTGTTTTGATATACTTTCCTAAGTGGAAATGCAGTGTTAAATGCAGCAAGGTAAAGATTTACAAATATATTGAATGCTTCGTTAGGACAGATCGACTCTAGTACTGTCGAGAAGTCGGTTTGTGTCAACATGTGTTTGAATGCTCTCAGATTAGTATCATTGAAGTTTCGTTTCATAATGTGTTTTTCGGTTACTGTCTTCGTATGGCTCGATTAACAGTAAAATGTTCCAAAATGGTCAGCAAGGTCGGTGATGATTACGCCGGTCTTATAGTTCTCTTGGGGGCGGTTAGAGAGGATGTGGTCTTTTACAGTAGCTGAGTGCTCTGTGAAGCGGGCTGGTTTGGTAATGAGTGGGAGAAAGCCTTGACTGATTATGGTGTCTATATATTCGTTTGTTTTGCTGTGTGTTTGAAATTTTAACAAATCAATGTTCATGTCACCCATAATATAGGATATTCTTTGTTCCTGGTTTATCTTTTCAGTGATAGTTTGTAACGTAGAAATATACCTATCGAGGTCAGCCTTGGGCGGAGTGTTTGGGTGATATATCACACCAATTATGAGTGGCCGATGCCTATTCAATATTTCCACAAAGAGAGACTCAAATACATGGGGTATGAAAACAGAGAGGTCCTTGCGTATTTTATACTTTAGGCTGTTTTTTAAAAATAAACCAACCCCCCCTCTTCCGTCATATGGGCTTGGGCGGGTTTTGGTGATGAGTGGGTGGTATCCATTGAGTTCAAAATTCACACATTCTGGTACCTTAAAGACTTCAGTAAGTCCAATGATGTCAAAAGTTTCATCTTGGTTTTGGAGGTTACCTAAAAGACTAACAAGAGAATCCCAATGCGCGCTTAGCCCTTGGCAATTAATATTGAAAAGAGATGTTAGATTTGGTATATTAGCAATGAGCTTTCTGTACTCTTCAGGGGAATAGTATTTACAAGATTCGGCTGATGCTAAAGGGTTATCGTAGTCATCCTCATCTGGATCTTGTCTTTGACTGAACAGACTTACAAAGTCATATCTGCTATCAGTCTGTATCTCATCTAAGGGTATGCTATTTGGGTTCGCCATCATTGTTCATATCTATTAATGTTCTGATGGGAATGACACTGGCCGGTCTCGGTTTCTTGTCTGCAAATAAACTGTTTACATCGGAATTGTATTTTATACTTAAGCTTCTTCTGACACATTTGGCGGCAATCAACATATTAAGAGAAAAAAGTGAACATGCTATTATATACAAAAAATACATTTGGAAGTCAGATGCAAATGCAATTTAATATGATCCAACTGAGTAGGATGCACAAAACAATCTGGTCTTTGCTTCTGTTGTTGCTTCCATGCCGAAGTGACCAGAAACAGCGATGATAAAAAAAAAGATACAAATGTATAAAGATACAAATATATGTAGAATATTTAGTTGGATGGCCCCTTTATAAAATACATGTAGGGTTCCTAGCAATCTTTGTGATCGGGTGAAGTCGCGAATGGGATTACTAGCACATATTCGCATGTATGTACAATATTTAGTTGGTCGACCCCTTAATAAAAGAGGTTTACTCGCAATCTTCGCGATTGCCTGACAAGCACATATGGGGTGACAAGCACATATTTCCAACATAAGAGATCACGTTGCACACATTAGATTTCGACAATACAGCTCATGTCAGAAATAGTCATGAACAAATTGATTTATTGATTTATCAATGGATTTTAAATTGCAAGTAAGAAAGGTATGCGACAAATAACTGTTCAACTTGCATGCCTGACGCCAGTGACTACTCGGAAAATTCACATACACGCTTAATGTTAAGAAACTATCTCGGGAAGAAGTGCGAATGAATTGGTTTTTAATTTTTTTTTTTTTTTTTTTTTGGCCTGTCTACAAAGCTGGTTGAGTATTGAGGTGATGAAGAAACTATTCACATGCAGTTTACAATACTGGAAACCACACCGCATGCTTTGGATGTTGAAAGTACAGCACTTGCCAGAATTAACATATGGCTTTATTTATCCAATAGATTTTGAACTAACACTGCACACATGCTGTCTGAATGCTCGTATGGTGGGAATTGTAGGGTGATTTGACTTAATGCTACAGCTTTGTATAGGAGCTATATTGGCCGGTTCCATAATGTTGCTCAAGGATAAGCCATTTTGGTATAAGTCTGAAGTAAATCAGTACATTAAGGTGCTGCAGACAGTCAATCACCAGAGAGTTACAAGACAATTAACACCTGTTGATGGGACTGGGGCGTGTGGAGGTAAGCCCAACACAGCCCCACACTCCACAGCCACAGCAACAGCTGCCAATGGAGGTTTACTACAGATACAGTTGTACACGGCACTGATGTATTTTAACTTCCACGCGTGAATGTGTGACAGTTATTTATTTATTGGTGTTTAAAGTCGTTTTTCTGCAACGATGGCTAATTGTGACTGCAACAGGAACGTAACAGGGATGTAAAGTCAAGTTTACCAATCGTTTACACCACTGCTGTTGATGGGACTGGAGAGTGTGAAGTTATGCCTAGCACAGCCTCACAATCCACAGTCATAGCAACAACTGCCAATTGATAGAAGTGTAGTTCAGATACAGTTGTACACGGCACTGATGTATGTTAACTGCTAAGTATGAATGTGTGCCAGTTATTTATTTACTGGTGTTTTAAAGTCACTTTTCTGCAACATTGGCTAATTGTGGCTGCAACAGGAATGAAACAGGGCTGTGAAGTCAAGTTTGCCAATCGTTTACACCACTGCTGCACATTTTAGAGGACTTCAACCCAGACATTGGGGACTGGGTCCTTTTTTTACCAGTAAAGCAGAACTTGTTCACCCCAGTAAACAAGAACTGCTTCACTATCCGAGGTTCCCACAGGGGTGTGTAACAGTTAGAAATTGTCAGTGGAGTTGGGGAATCTAATAGTGAATATAGCTGGGGACTAGTAGCCATAAAATGTGGGAGCTTTAGCACTTGTCAGTGAAGCTATTGAGTCTCATAGTGAATATTGCTGGAATTATAGGATAACTTGAGTTATTAATACCATATATGGGCGAGTTCCATGAGAATAAGCCTAAAATGAATCATTGTATATAATTGTTATATTTGATATGTACAGGGCAATTAGCACCTGCTGTTCGGATTGGGGAGTATTAAGTTGTGCCTAAAACAACCTCAAAATCCACAGCCACAGCTGCCAGTTCAAAGAAATGTACAACAAGTACAGTTGTGCTTAGAACAGATGTATTTGAACTGCTAAGTATGAATCTGTGACAGTTAGCACTTATCAGTGGAGTTGTGGAGTCTGATAGTAAATATATAGGTGGGGTTGTAGGATAATCTGAGTTATTGATAGCACATGTGGACTAATTCCATAACAACTTCTGTTACTACTAGTTATGTGGCTCTGGAAAAAGCCTAAAGTAAATCATTGTATTTGATTATGTTTTGTATTTACAAGACAATTCACACCTATTAATGGAGTTGGGGAGTGTGGAGTTGTGCCTAACACAACCTCACAGTTCACAGCCACAGCAACAAGTGTCAACTGATAGAAATGTACTACAAGAAAACCTTTCAATTATATGTCAGTGAATGGTGCTGCTGTGGTATGCCCACTGCATCAGGGCTTCGCAAGCACAAAACAATCTGGTCATTGCCTCTGTTGATGCTCCCATGCTCAAGTGACCAGAAACAGGGATGAAAACAAATACAAAGACGAAAAGGAGAGAGAGGGAGATGGATTGAGAGAGGGGGGGAAATGTTATGTATTCCATCTGTTTGAAGTCATCTTCCAGTTCGTGGTTCTCGGGGATCTGAACCCACTACCCTACTGCCAGTGTGCACTCTCAAACCAAATAAGATTATTGGCTCTCGCTTCTGACTCTCGTGGATTCATAAGCAAATAAAGTTATAAAGTTATTCGGGTCGCAAGGGATTTCAATCCCACATCGTCCCTGTGCACCTTCGCTGCGCCTAAACTTTTCATACATCGTTTGAAGATACAAATATAATAGGTATGTCACATTTTTTGAGATTCTCATCTTTTGGATGGGAGATGCTTTGTAGCAAATAAGCACTTGTCACTTTTTATTTATTCATTCCAATGTTTAAGGACAGTGATTGGTCTCAGGTTTTCTGAATTTGTTCATTTCTTTTCTCTGAAACTTGCTTCAGCTTTGAAACAGATGAACCAAAAAATACCTGTCATAAACTAACAGATTCTTTCCTCATTTTTTCATGTTATCCTCTCTTTACTGGTAGAGTGCTAAATTATTTTTCAAATGTGATTTAGAACATGAGTATTTGTAGCTCACCTGACTGAAAGTCAGGCGAGTTATAGTGATCACTCACCATCCACCGTGTGTTGTCCGTGAACATGGTGTTTGCATTTTCTCCAAAACCACTGAACTGATTCAAGTGAAATTTGAGATAATTGTTTGTTATGACATCACATTTTGATTTTGTTCAAATCAAGTTGCAAAGCTCCCAGCTGGTAAGACCACACACAAACAGTGTGCTTAAATCTTAAAAAATCTTCTCATGGACCAGCAGTAGCAGAGACTTGATATTTGATGTGCAGCTTCCTTTTGAGGTGTGGACTCAGATTTGTTCAAGAGAAGTTCGAGGAGCTATATTTGCTGTCGTTATGGGAGGGGCAAGAATTTTCACCCTGCCCAAAATTTCTATTTTCCAAACCGAGAGGCTGATTTGAACCAAATTTGATATGAGGGCTTATTGGGTCATAAGTACTCAATTTATGCCAAAAAAAGTTTTTCCCGGACAGCAGGAGCTAAAAATAAAACATTTAAAACACCCATATCTCCAAAACTAAACGGCACTGAGAATTCTTATTTGATGTGAAGCTTCCTTAGGACCAACAGAATGGAATGGTCCAAAAAAATTGCTATCAGTTTTATTATAGGGTACTTTTTCAGGACTTTTTGAAAAAGTGCTGAGTCAGCATTTTTTAACACTGTGAGTAATGGGAAAAACATTTAAGACTACTCTTCTCCCAAACCACTGCTCCAAAAGCTTTCATATTTCACATATAACATCTTTGGAAGATTGTTTCACATGTCTATTGAAATCAAATCCCTGGGTCAATATTTGGGCTCTCTATGGGAGCCCAAATGTTTAAATTAGTGCAGTACGAGGAATATTCTTTAAAAATCTTCTTCTTCAGATCCACCTATCAGAATCTTTTGATATTTGGTATGCAGCATCCTTAGGGGGTGAGATTCAAGTTTGTTCAAGCCAGTTCCTTGGGTTCATATTTGGGCTCACTGTGGGAGCATAAATTATAACTTAGTTCAATATGAGGAATTTTTCTTAAAAATCTTCTTCAGATCCAGCCTGTTGGAATGTTTTGATATTTGGTATGCTGCATTCTTAAGGGGGTGAGATTCAAGTTTGTTCAAGCCAAGTCCCTGGGTTGATATTTGGGCTCCCCGTGGGAGCCTGAATTATAACTTAGTTCAATATGAGGAATTTTCTTTAAAAATCTTCTTCAGATCCACCAGTTAGAATCTTTTGATATTTGGTATAAAGTATCCTTAGGGAGGTGAGATATAAGTTTGTAAAAGCCAAGTCCCTGGGTTCATATTTGGGCTCCCTGTGGGAGCCCGAATTATTACTTAGTTCAATATGAGGAATATTCTTTAAAAATCTTCTTTTTTTTTTTTTAGATCCACTGGTCAGAATCTTTGGATATTTGGTATAAGCTTTTCTTAGGAGGGGCAGATGCAACTTGTTCAAATCAATTCCCTGGGTTGATATTTAGGCTACCATGTCAGGTGAGTGCCCTCGGGGCTCCTGGGGCCTCTTGTTTATTAAAGATGCCATATACCAAATATCCACTCTATTTAGTGGGATTTTGTTAATAAATACTTGTTTTGTTACAATTTATTGGAGAAGGCCTGTCAGGATTTTCCAATAAATTGTAACAGAACAAGTTATACAAAAAAAATTTCTCTTGTTGATGGAACAGTGTAGAGCCACTAAAGTGGCTTTCAGCACTTTTCAATAGAGCCACAATAGTGGCTCTAGAACTCAACCAGTTAATATTAAAACTTAATTTCTATCCTATTTACTTGCAGAAATAGTGCAATATAATGGTTCACTCTGTCCACCACAGTTTCAACCTGAACAATGTGAATGCTCTCAACCTGTGTGCTATGGTGCTGCATTTCAAGGTGAACTGTGCTTAGTATTAGGCCCTGTGGTAAGTATATATACACCATAAAGCCTAAAAAAGTTAAAATATATTTCTCAGGCCCCTCCACATGGTCCTTTTGGCTGTTGCATGCTCTCTTTTTATAACCAATGCAAACTTAAAAAAAAATAAAAATTAAATGGTTTATGTCTGATATTTTACCCAAGTAAATAAAATTGATAAATTGGTCCCTTAAGTGCAAGAAGGCTTTGCAATGCTCATTGCAAAGCCATCATGCACTCAAGGGATGAAATATACCACCCCCCATTGCTATTCTGTAGATTATGAGGACTAAAACATAAAATAAACCAAGAACATGAACTTATGCACAATGGTTAATTGTGACCGTGACAGTTTTACAGGTGGAGGAAGCCGGAGTACCCAGAGAGAACCACCGAGCAACGGCGAGCAACTGTCAGCCCCGCAACATTCTAACTCTGTTCAAGCTCTGCTCAAGCAGGGTTACAGTGGTTGAAGACAAGTGCACCATCGACATGCAGTGCGCCTTAGTACATGACATCATCATGCCCCCATGTAGGCAACCTGGATAAAGTGCCTTGCCCAAGGACACAACGTGGGTCGTCCCGGATGAGGATCGAACTCGGGACCTCTAGCATAGAAGTCCAACAGTCTACCACTGAGCCACCGTGCTCCCAGGACAATTCAATAGGTAAAAGGTTCAAATGCTTTGTTGTATTTGTAAATAACATTTTAACCCTTTACCCAACGCATAGAATATCAAAATTTATTATTTTAATTACTATTTTTTATTCATTGAGCTCGTTCCAATGAGGGGTCACATGATATGGTTTTGTTGAAATATTTTTTAAAATTTATTTTTTTCTACTGCTCAGTTTGCAAATTACGCGGACGGTTGTGGGCGATTCGTTAGGTAAAGGGTTAATGGAGAGTGCCTGATTGCAATAAATGACAACAAAATGATTCTCATAAAATCACCACTTAACTCTTACCCAATGCGGACCATATCAAACTTCATTATTTCAAATATTATTTTTTTCAAATTTTTAAAAAAATTTAACAAAATCATATCTTGGGACCCCTCACTGGAATGAGCTCATTATAGTGAGGAGGCACATGATATGGTATTGTTGAATTTTTTTTTCAAGTGCTGAATCTGTATATGACGTGGATGGAGGTAGATGATTCATTAGGTAAAGGGTGAAAATGATGTTTTATTTGTAAATAAACAACATGCTATAGTTACATGCAAGGACATATTTTCAATATGACAGGTTTTTCTTTTCTTTTCCTAAACTTTTTAATTGAAATGGTAATATATTTTTCAACAGCACATTTTTGAAAACAAAGATCTCAAATTTGTCGTAATTCTGTTTGATGTTTATGAATAAAAGTTTGTGGACCTTCTGGAGATTCGATGAGAAATGATAAAATAGTCCTTAACTCAAGATCAAAGTTTGGAGTGAAAACTAAACAATTAATTATTTAACCCTCTACATACTTTTGTCAAAATTTCAACCTGAAACATTTTCCCATAATGCACCTAGAAATGTTACCAATTCAATCTCTTGATCTCAGATCACTCAGCTCTATCAAACAAGACCAAATTGGTTCTCTGGTTGAGTGTTGGAAGTCACTATCAGAGTTATATTGAAAAGTGCTGAATGCAACCAGTGGCGTCATGCCAACGGTGCATGGGGACCCCTCCCCCCCTCCCCCCCCTTCCCCCCATATATTTTCGGTGAAGGCCTGGGAAGTGCCATTTCTGGCAATCTGGGAGGCATTTTTTGTTAAAATTTTTGGGCATGCTATGTGCCAACCAATGGTGGCGCTCCGCTTAGATGGTGTTACCGATCCGGATCCCCCCAGATTTTACCCTAGGATGACGCCCTTGAAAACAACTTTAGTGGTTTTACACAATATTCTTTACCTGATTTGCTCAGCTGCAGCAACACAAAAAAACGTTTAAACAAAATTGTTTTATTAAAATTTATTGGAGAGTACTAAAGGGCATGCTCCATTAAATTGTAACAAAACAGTTGTTTATGAGCAAACTCTTACAAAACTGTGGCTTCTTTTGCTTGCATCATGGTACCCTTGAAAAAAATCCACTTGCATTACAAATCACTTTTGAAAAATAATTTAGCATTCTACCAGTTAAATTCCATTTTGCACAATGGAAAAAGTTAACCCTTTGAACACTGGTGGTATCTTTCATGCCAGTTAAATGGCAGAAATTGGAAGAGTCCATATCCATTATTTGGGGGTAGAGCAATTAGTATTTTCAAAATAATTTAGCATTCTACCAGTTAATTTTCAGTTTGCATAATGGAAAAAATTAACCCTTTGAACACTGGTGGTATCTTCCATGCCAGTTAAATGGCAGAAATTGGAAGAGTCCATATGCATTATTTGGGGGTAGAGCAATTAATATTGTCAATGTGCAGCCTTCAGGCTGCACGTTGAAAATATTAATTGTTCTACCGCACACGTTCACTTAGTAGCCATCCTTCTTAATGAAATTATGACGTATTGTGTTGCTGGACCAGAAAAGTGGCTTCTCATGTTGAAAGAGTTAAACTTTTCATATTTTGACATCGTTGGGCCGAGCTGTTCATACATTGGCTTTTATTAGAAGATGCTCAATATTAAAAAGTGCATATACTGTGAAACCTAGCTGTTAACCCTTTACCTAATGCAGCGGCCAAAACCGGCCAGCGCTATTCTAAAAAATCGCCAATTAATTTTCATTATTTTTTTAATTTTTTGTCTCAAAAACATAGGTTATGACTCCTCGTTGGAACGAGCTTGTTGAGCTCGTTCCAATGAGGGGTCATAACCTATGTTTTTGAGACAAAAAATGAAAAAAATTAGTTATTCCAAAATTATTTTTTAATTTAATGGAGCATGCCCTTTAGTACTCTCCAATAAATTTTAATAAAACAATTTTGTTTAAACTTTTTTTTGTGTTGCTGCAGCTGAGCAAATCAGGTAAAGAATACTGTGTAACCTATGTTTTTGAGACAAAAGATGAAAAAAATAATGAAAATTAATTGGCGATTTTTGAGAATAGCACTGGCCGGTTTTGGCCGTTACGTTGGGTAAAGGGTTAAAAAAAATTAAAATTAAATGGTTTATGTCTGATATTTTACCCAAGTTAAAAAAATTTATGAATTTGTCCCTTGAGTGCAAGAAGGCTTTGCAATGTTTTAGCATTGCAAAGCCTTCTTGCTCTCAAAAGATGAAATACACCACCACCCATGCTATTCTGTAGATTATGAGGCCTAAACCTTGAACCAAGAACATGAACTTTTGATGGCAAAGAAGTAATTACAGAAATAAAAAATAAAATAAAAAACCGCTCGCCCGCATGCAATTTCACAAATAATGGCCTGAGAAACAGAAGATCTACTTTGTGTGGCCTAAAAGTCGTTATTTATTGGATATGATTTTCATTCACGGAATTACCCGTGATGATCAAACTAGGCTGATATTGCTTCAGACTCGGTTGATATGATGAGCTCAATGAGCTCGTTCCAATGAGGGTTCATAAGTTATGTTTTTGAGACAAAAAATGAAAAAATAATGAAAATATAATACCGATTTTTGTGAATAGCGCTGACAGTTTTGGTCATTATGTTGGGTAAAGGGTTTATAAATAAAGAGGTTATTACTTGGTTAGTTTCATTTCAGACAAGACATCAACCCTTGGTAACTTCACATCAGCCCTCATCCTTCAGTCTCAGGCTGATATGAAGTTACCTCAGGCTGATATCAAAGCCGATATGGAACTAATCAAGTAATAACCTCTAACTATTCACTAATCCATATCAACATTTTTTGAGAATATACGATGCTGTATTTTGTGCTGTGTAGTAGTTAACCCTTTACCCAATGAATTGGCTGCATCCGTCCACGTAATATGCAAATTCGGTAGTTGAAAAAATATTATTTTTCTAAAACTTTTCAACAAAACCATATCATGTGACCGCTCGTTGGAACAAGCTCGTCGAGCTTATTCCAACGAGGGGTCACATGATATGGTTTTGATGAATTTTTTTTTTTAAATTTGAAAAAATTATATTTAAATAATAAATTTTGATATCGTCTGCATTGGGTAAAGGGTTAAACATATGAAGCAATAAGGCCTAACAAAATAAAAAATCTGTTTCTCAGGCCCTCCCGCATGGTCCTTTTGTCCTCCGCATGCTATCTTTTTATAACCAATTTAAACTTAAAAAAAAATAAAAATTTAATGGTTCATGTCAGATATTTTACCCAAGTTAAAAAAAATGATGAATTTGTCCCTTGAGTGCAAGAAGGCTTTGCAATGCTTTAGCATTGCAAAGCCTTCTTGCACTCAAGGGATGAAATACACCAACACTCTTGCTATTCTGTAGATTATGAGGCCTAAAACATAAACCATGAACATGAACTTTTGGTAACAAAGAAGTAATTACTGAAATAAAAAATAAAATAAAAAACCGCTCGCCCGCATGCAATTTTACAAATAATGGCCCGAGAAACAGAAGATCTACTTTGTGTGGCCTAAGTGCTGAATGGTAATACATGTACTATATTTCATTTCAGAGGAACATACATGTGAGTCAACCAGTATTGGTAAGTAAATATTTAATTTTTCAATAGGCTGTAGTCAAGAGATAAAGAGTGCTCTCATGAAAATATGTAGAAGTGGAATGTGTTAGTTACTAGTAGTTAGTTTGAGAGCAAACTGTCAGCAGCAAACAATATAAATATAAAAGAAATTTTTTCTTTGACAGAAACAGAATTCCCTATGTTTACAGGCCTCAGTACATCCAATACACACATTTATCTTACAATCAACATGTATTTTGTCTGTATTTATTCTGCAACTGTCGTGTATCCGACCCCCTGATACAGATGTTTGTATCAGGGGGTCGGATACAAGCACATTCCTTTTGCATGAGTTCCATTTTTTTTTCTTTTTGTTCACCCCGTACAAATAAATAGTTTGTTATATATTCATCTACATTCTTGACTAATCCCCAATATATTGTAAGATAAAATGATTTGACTCGTCGTGATCTGCCCTTAGAACCCAGAGCTCGACTCGGATACATATTTTGTGCATCCACATAATAGTAATAATCTCTATTTATTCTGTTATATCTGTTTGCTTTGCTTAACCCTTTACCTAACGAATCGGCCACATCTGTCGCGTAATATGCAAATTCAGCAGTTGAAAAAATATTAATTTCCAGAAATTTACAAAAAAACTATATCATGTGACCCCCTCATTGAAACGAGCTCATCGAGCTCGTTCCAATGAGGGGTCACATGATATGGTTTTGTTGAAATATTTTGAAAATTTTGAAAAAATAATATTTAAAATCATAAGTTTTGATATCGTCTGCGTTGGGTTAATGTAAAAGAAATTTTTTCTTTGACAGTAACAGAATTCCCAATCTTTACAGGTCTCAGTACAGTAGAACCTGTCTTGACAGACCGCCCTTTGGGCCACACAAAAGTGGTCTCTCAAGACAGGTGGTCTCTCATAATAGGTTTCAGGGTTTTCTCAAGTCAGTGAATAACCAACCACAAAATTCAGAAATGGAGAAGAATGGATTTTTGTAATTACTTTGTAGTTGTTCTTTTTTTATGAAGTTTTTGTAACAAATTGAAATGGACTGTTATAAAAATTATAAAAATAAATTAGTGTTGAAAATCTTCAGTGAAGATTTTCAACACTAATTTATTTTTATAATTTTTATAACAGTCCATTTCAATTTGTAACAAAAAGATTTTCAACACAAATTTTTTTTATTCCTATCTGTCACATTTCAGGTATGTATGAAATTGTTTATTCAGCAATAATCCTAATCTTTTCACAGGGGTCTTATAAAAACATCTCAGTCTTTAATGAGTTAGCAATTGAAACCCAATTAAGAGCTTTTAATACTTTCAATTATGTTAGTACAACCACAATGGATTTTCCAATTCCAGAACAGATAAAAAGTTTTTGTCATGGTTTCAGTTTTCAAAGGGGCAGTCTTTTAAGACAGGTCCATTATGGCATAAAAATACAAGTTGGTACCAGGTCACAGTGGTCTCTCAAGACAGGTGGTCTCTCAAGATAGGTGGTCTCCCATAGCAGGTCCATTATAGAGTAAAACCAATCGGTGCCTGATAAATGTGGTCTGTCAAGACAGGTGGTCTCTCAAGACAGGTTTTACTGTACATCCAATACAGGCATTTATTCTATTATATCTGTTTGCTTTGCTTAAAGTTGCCTGCCAAGCAAGATATAATAGAATAAATGCTCTGTTTATTTCTAGAATCTATGAAAATTGCCATATTCCTCTTAACTCTTTACCCAGTGCAGATGATATCAAGTTTTATTATTTTAACCCTTTACCCAACGGAGACGATATCAAAATTTATTATTTTAAATATCATTTTTTTTAATTTTCCAAAAAATTTCAACAAAATCATATCATGTGACCCCTCATTGGAACGAGCTCGACGAGCTCGTTCCAACGAGGGGTCACATGATATGGTTTTGTTGAAATTTTTTGAAAAATAATATTTTTTCAAATGCTGAATTTGCAGCGGGCGGATGCGGGCAATTCGTTGGGTAAAGGGTTAAATATCAATTTTTTTAATTTTTAAAAAAATGTCAACAAAACCATATCAAGTGACCTCTCATTGAAACGAGCTTGTTCCAAAGAGGTGATATAGTTTTGTTGAAACTTTTTGAAAAATAATATTTTTTCAGCTGCTGAATTTGCATGTTACGCGGGCGGATGTGGCCGATTTGTTGGGTAAATAGGATACTCCCATTAATTGAAAAAAAAAAAAAAAATTTCTGGCAAGTGGCAATTTGGTTAACAGATTTTCACTCTATTATTGAAATCTGGAAGATGTCAACAAATTAAAAATGAAAAAAAATGAGATAAAAAAAAGGATAAATCCCAATAAAAACATTCTCAAGATAAAAGTACCCAAACTACAGTTGGAGTGTTCTTTTTCCTTAGTTGTTAACCCTTTACTCAACATAATGGCAAAAAAGGTTAATTTTCATTATTTTTTCATTTTTTTGTTGCAAAAACATACTTTATGGCACCCTAATTGGAATGGGATCATTGAGCTCGTTCCAATGAGGGGTCATAAGCTATGTTTTTTACGCAAAAAAAAAAATGAAAAAAATTCATTATTTAAGAATTTTGTTTGCAAGTGTCATCTGCTTTTCATGTTAGGAAAAGGATTAAACAAAAAAAGTCCTTCAGTACTTCTACGAAAGCACTTCAGTCTCTGAAATATTTATTTTCAAACTTTTATTTCAAAATTCACGACATTTAAAAGGATTTAACCATTTTCAACACTTGTTATTTCTTAGACCTGAATCTGCCTGAATCACTGAAAAACATTATTACTTTATGTTCTTAATTACTCAATATTTTGGGAGTGTGGTGGCTCAGTAGGTAGAGATGCAACCTGCAAGCTGAGAGGTCCTCGGTTCGAAACCTACTTGCAGCAACCACGTTGTGTCCTTGGGCAAGACACTTCAACTCCATTGCCCATGTGGGGGGCATGGTGATGTTGTGTACTAAGGCATACTGCACGTCAGTGGTTGTATGGTTTTATTGAGAAACATGGAGGGGGCGGTTTCTCAGTAAGTAGAGGTGCAGGCTGCAAGCCGAGAGGTCTTCAGTTGGAATCCGACCTGCGGCAACTATGTTATGTCCTTGAGCAAGACACTTCACCCCCATTGCCCACATGGGGGCACTATGACATTGTGTACTAGGGTGTACAGCACGTTTTATGGTGCACCTATCTTCAGCCAATGCTAACCCTGCTTGTGTGGAGTTAGCATGTTGGGGAGCTGACAGTTTCTCACCATTGCTTGGTGGTTCTCTCTGGGCACTCCAACTTTCTCTACCCGTAAAGCTGTCATGGTGATGATTAGCCATTGTACAGAAATATGTGACCGTAAACACCAATAAATAAATAATAAATAAATATTCAAAATTTTTCTTCCCTTTCAGCCAAAAGTTACTTGTCGCTACAGTGATCCTGCCCATGTGCATGTGTTTACTCTTGACAGTCATGTTTCAGTTCATTGTCCTCCAGGTTCTGTTACAGTTGGCTGCTCATACTGGGACAGGTAAGATTTCTATTAACCCTTTACCTAATGAGTCAGAAACATAATATAATATAACTTACATATTAAGCAGTTGAACGAAAATTAATTTTCCAAATATTTCTACAAAACCATATCATGTAACCTTTCATTAGAATAACCTCATCAAGCTCGTTCCAATGAGGGGTCACATGATATGGTTTCGTTAAAATGTTTTAAAAAAATTGAAAGACAATAACCAATGCTGATACAGTGGAGCCCACTTAATTGGATATCTCTTAATTGTATATCCCTGTTAATTGAATATAATTTTCCCGCACAAAACCATTTGCTGGTACAAATTTGTCCTGTTAATTGAATATAGGTTATAGAGTAAACTCCTGTTAATTGAATAAAAAATCTTGCAACATGTCTAGAAATTACCTTGATTGTCCCCAGTTTTCCTTTGTTTATAGACCTATTTGGCCTCCAATATAGGCATTTAATCTATTATATCTTGTTTGACAGAGTTCATGGAGCTCTGTCAAACAAGATATAATAGACTAAATGCTAAGTTTATCTCTAGAATACAGGAAAGTGACACAATCCCTGTTATTTGAATACTCCTGTTAATTGAGTAAGTTTCATTGGCAAAGTGGCTATTCAATTAACAGGGTTCCACTGTATTGTGTGCATGGAGTAAAGGGCTTAGTTCACATTGATGAGCTAAAAGAAAAGATTCTACTGTAACACACTTGGTATTTACATAAGGAGGAAAATTTGTAAAACAATTTCACCGGTTTATTCCCACTCAGCCAACCTTCCTAAAATACCAGTTAATAGGTGTGAATTACAGAAAGGTGTTAGGTTGGCTGAACGCAACTTTTGCAGTAGAGGATTAGGCTATAGTCTGTATCGTCTTACCTACATAATCAAAATACATCTCAACTTTATAATAAAATCTATAAGTACCTTCACATTATTTCAATTTTAGTAATTTACTTGCTTCGTCACCAAATTCAAAAACGTCCAGATTGCCACTATTGAGTCTGTTCTTCAGTGTTTTCAAATGATTGTCTATCGTTCTGTAACGCTTTCGTCTTTTTGGTGCGAGACCTCCGGATTCAAGTTGAATCATTTTTGCTTCGTTGGTTGCCTGCAATTTCTTTAGCAACACAAGGAAAGAGTATATGTTTGGGTGAGCAGCTCTGCACATTTTTTTTATTTTGCTGTGCCAACCTTCCGCATTGTTGGTTGTTCTTGCGCCGTCGTTGTTGTGATGGTTCCATTTGCTGATGGGAACACCCTCTACCCATTGTTCGGTAACATAGTCAGTAAATGCGGTGACATCCACGGAAATGTCCTCGGCTGATTCTAAAGCATTTAGCCAGAAATCTTCAACATGTTGGACGGGAATGAGTGGAAGAAACTTTACGGTCAACCATTCCATGAATACAATACAGCTGATAAAACAACTCGGGACACGAATAGAATGTTCCATCTGCAAAAATAATGTCAGAATTGCACAATCGTCGCAAATTGTCGTCAGTGCTAAAAACTAAGATTCGTCGGTTCTGTTCATCTACTATGTCATGCAATAGAAACCGTTCTCCAGCAAAAGTTTTTGTCCATTCATCGCCAAGTTCAATTTGGTTTTGCTCTCGTGGCAACTTTGGAAGAACTTTTAATTGATTCCTGTATAAAGACGACTTACAGCTCTCAAATGTGGGAATTTTTTTGATAACTTCATGAACTTCATGTGAATCTGTATTTCGCAAGCTTCCGAGTTCTTCATCATAAATGCTAGGGATTGGTCCGACTTCTTCGCGACATCGCTTCTTAACTTTCGACAAGAATGCACTTCAAGCAATACTCTCAATATCAGAAGTATGATTATGTCCATTACCGAACTTAACAAGAATACTTTCTTTTGTCACCACTGTAGCCGGACAATTCCGATCAACGCACCTCCAATAGCAACGTCCATGATTTCGTGTTCTGATAGAGAATTTAAATCCACCATGAATCAAGAAAAAACCACCTCTACCATTATCAAGAAAATCAATGTCAACTTGTGCGGAAGCCATGATTACTGACAATTCATGCTGAGAAGATCCATATATATATAATATGGGACTGTGTTTTGAAAACATAAAATAATAGATGAGACAAACACCGTGATTGTTGTTCACTTCAAAGGCACAATTAGTGAATCTAAGAAATATCAAACACCGTGTAAACAAGACAGCGGCCGAATATTTTATTTTTGCAAAACAAGACATCAAAAACAATGATAACATATAACAAATTAGAAAAAACAACATAACTGCAGAATATTTTAAAAATTAAGACATCAAAGATGATGATAATATATAGTAACAAACTAATTAATTGTTTTCTCAATTCAACCGATTGACAAAAAACAACAATATTTTAATTTGCAAAAATGATTTTTATTTTGCAAAAAAAAAAATGCCAATTTATATGCTACAGACTATAATAAGGATTAAGCAAGTGTGAAAAAAAGGTTGGCTAGACGCTACTCCTGATCATTAAAAGGTTGGCCAGACGCTACTAATGAAATTAAAAAGGTTGGCTAGGTGGGACGACACCATTTCACCTGTTCAAACTCAATACAGTGGAACCTTTTTAATTGAATAGCCAATTTGCCATTGAAAAATATTAAATTAACAGAAATATAACCCAGAGGTCCATTGGCTGAAACTTTGCTTGTGCTTGTTATGCTTTGCAACAAATTAGCAATTAGTGCTTAGTGGAACCTTCCCTTCAGTGGTGATTTAGTGATAATGTACTCTCTACATTCTGTCGGATTTTATCTGAAATTAAGGAAAATTCGTAAACAGTAGTGAGATGTTCTGACTCAGAAACGATTTCATGTAAACTTATACACATCTTCTCTTGCATTCGCCATTCCAACGAGTTATGTAAAACACCCACCAATTTAAACACAAACTGCATTCTGTGTTTATTACATACCCCTCATGCATTAAAATTCATTTAAATAAACAAATTTGAATTCTGATGTTTAAACCCAAAGGTGAAGAGTCCAGTATTTTTGTTTGAAATGGTACTGATCAAATGGATCGATAAAAAATCAAAACAACCTTTAGGGAACCAGTCTAAATTACATTTGTTATCTTTTCAATTGGGTGTGTTTGTTGAAATTAGTATCGCTGTTTCTCTTCAGCTGGTGTCCATTGATGCCTAATCATTTGGTGGCTATTACTGATAGTATGAAGATAAGTACAAATTTGGGTGGATTTGCAAAACATCTGGGAGAAACACAGATGATCGATAATTGTATAATGAAATTTGGAAACTTTTTGAAGTGTAATCGATGACTCAATGAGAAAGGAACTATTCTAAACAGTGCAGGGAAAAAAGTTCCAGATTGTAGATCACCAGTTAAATACAGAAACATTTATGTCATAGCGGCGATTCTGTTAAATACAAGGGTTTAAACTTTAATGGATGTGTAATAATAGTTTGTATTGCCTATTTCTAAGTTGTGTTGCAAATTTGTAGTGTTAAAAAATTTCCTTCATTAATTTAATACTTTTGAAATCAGGTTTGTTTTTTCTGTCAAACACTGCTCAGCAAAAAGATGTTTGACAGAACCATTTTTGATCATAATTGCCATGTATCATCTAGTTCCAAATCCATTGATACAGCAGCAGGTTGTTTGATTACTTTATTTTAATTTTTCCTCAATATTCGGTGATATTCTGACATTTATTGAGTCATGTTATGTGCTCAAGGTTTGGAACTTGTGTATCCCTTTTTACCTTGACTGAATCATGATTTTTATCATTATTTGTGAACTCTTTAACTGGAGAAAGATGGCTAAGGTGGCCACTGAAATAAATATAATTTGGATGCATTTAATTAAATTTCCCGACTTTTAACTGGTTGAGGGCTAGATTATTTTTGGTGGTTCGATTTGTTCATCAATTTTTTTTATTACAAATTATTGGAGAGTGCTGAAAGGCACTCTCCAATAATTTGTAATAAAACAAATTTATATGAGCAAAATGTTACTTGTGTTTGACTGAATATGAAACATGAGCAACTAAAAAAGTTGGCTTTTGCTCTGGTACCCTCATTTTTTTGAAAGTCCAGTTAGTGGCTTCTAGCACTCAACTCGTTAAATGAATGGATTTTTTCACCAATGACTCCTTCAGTTAAATTTAGATGAATTTGTTATCAAATCTCGGCGTGGCTGCTTCACAGCAGCCATAACTAGATTTGATGAAAAATATCTTGAAAATACTGAGCAGGTTAAGAGTTAAAACTTGTGTATTTCAAAGATTAAGTACGATATTATTTTGCCTGAACAATTATTATATCATTTTATAATTATTCATAAACCATTTGACCAGGAGCAGGTTTTCAGTTTTCCAAGAAGTTTGGACAGTAAATATTTGTAGGCATTTTGGCAGTGAATATTTATAGGCTTTAGAATAGATAATATTCCATATAGCAGGTAGTTGATAGTTTTTTGTACATACACATAATCTGGTATAAAAGAAGAATCCATCTAATACAATATTCATAAACATTCAACTGTTTTCAGTCAGCGCCATAAGAAAGGTTCAGGAAAAGGAGTCATTGATAGAGCCAGAAGAACTTGTTCTGTAACAGGATGCAACGGTTGTAAAATTCAGGCAGTCTGTAGAAGTAAGTGTTATGCAGTAAATAATCGGTAACATTCCACTTGGTCTACTCCCAGTCCATCTACTCCCATTTCGTCTACAATTATTCCATTCCCATTTGGTCAACTCCCATTTCGTCTACTGTGAAAAATGACACCTTTCCCATTTCATCTACTCTTAATAGATAATAATTAATGCCAAACAAAATTGAACTGCAGGACATTTTTATTAACTGGTACAGACTGCTAAATTATCTTTTGGCCATCAAATCTTGTATGTACATGTGTCTTTGCCTTGCTACAATGGGCACTCATAAATTGTAACAATACAAACCCTTACCAACTAAATAATATCACTTCAGAGTTGACCAAAAAAATTCGTAAAATAATTTTATTTTCCAAAGTAAACCAACAAAAAAATGTGTAAAATAATTTTCTTTTCTAAAGTAGACCAAAAAAATATGTAAAATAATGCAACACATAGAATTTTTTGTAAATAGACCAAATGGAAATAGACCAAATGGGAATAAACCAAATGGGAATAGACCAAATGGAAATAGACCAAATGAGAGTAGACCATCTGGGAGAAGACTAACTCGGAATAAATCAACTAATCATGTGATGTATTTATTAATTTTCATTAAATTTCAGTGTTTGAAGCTGATGAAATGTTTCACTATAGTTATGACAATGGAAGGATCTCCTGAGCTTTCAACAGAGATGAGATACTCTGCAAATAAAGTAGCAATTCCCAAACTTTCTGTTATAGACTATCTTTAGCATTGAGCAAATTCATTTTGTACAGTACATGGAGAGTGTATTATCACTAAATCACTCGCAGAGTGGAGATTCCACCCAGGCAATAATTGCAAATTTGTTGCAAATCGTAACCAGCACAAGCAAAGTTTCAGCCAATGGACCGCCGGGTTAAACCCAGAGGTCCATTGGCAGAAACATTGCTTGTGTCTTTTGTCGATATGTACAACATTTGAAAGTTATAGCTTGGGTGATAACTCCACTCCATGGGTGATTTAGTTGCAATCCACTCTCCACGTACTGTACTTCACTGTTGGAGTTGCTGTCACAGGGTGAACTCATTTGCTCATTTGTGTTGTATAAAAAGCATGCATTATTGGTCCACTGTGATTAAACTAAATTGTCTCACTTTGGTTAAAAAATGTTAACCCTTTACCTAACACAGTATTTTTAGTTGAGTTGTGAAGAAGTCAAACTCGACTTATAGTTTGGTGAATGGCAGGTGGGCGGGCGGGCGGGTGGTCGTAAACAATTGGTTTCTGGATGATAACTTGATAATGGTGCGACCCACATTTATGAAACTTTGTAGATAAGTTGGCCTCGGTGTGAGGAAGAACTTTATATATTTTGGACCCACTTGGTCGACGGTGAAGATCACAGTGACCTTGAACATACTAAATCATAAACAATTGGTTTCCGGATGAGAACTTGACTATGGTTGAACACACTTTCATGAAACTTCATATGTAGGTTGGCCTTTGTGAGAGGAAAAACCTTATTCTTTTAGACTTGTTAGGTCAAAGGTCAAGGTCACAGTGACCCTGAACATAATAAATCAAAACAATTGGTTTCCGGATGATAACTTGATAATGGTTTGACCCACGTTCATGAAACTTCATAGGCAGGTTGGCATCAGTGAGAGGAAGAAGCCTGCTTATTTTGAACTCGCTAGGTGAAAAGTCAAGGTCACAGTGGCCTTCAACATAGTAAATCCGTAAACAATTAGTTTCCGGATGATAACTTGGTATTTGTTCAACCCACGTTCATGAAACTTCATAGATAGGTTGGCATCAGTGAGAGGAAGAAGCCTGCTTATTTTGAACTCGCTAGGTGAAAAGTCGAGGTCACAGAGGCCTTCAACATAGTAAATCTGTAAACAATTGGTTTCCGGACGATAACTTGATATTGGTTCAACCCACATTCATGAAACTTCATAGGTAGGTTGGCATTGGTGAGAGGAAGAACCCTATTTATTTTAGACTTGCTAGGTCAAAGGTAAATGTCACAGTGACCTTGAACATAGTAAATAATAAACAATTGTTTCCAGATGATAACTTGACTACGGTTCAACCCACATTTGTGAAACTTCATATGTAGGTTGGCCTTCTTGAGAAGACGAATCCTGTTTATTTTGGACGCACTAGGTCAAAGTTCAAGGTCACAGTGACCCAGAGCATAGTAAATCAAAACAGTTGGTTTCCGAATGAAAGCTTTATAATGGTTCGACCCACTTTCATGAAACTTCATAGGTAGGTTGGCATCACTGAGAGGAAAAACCCTATTTATTTTGTACTCGCTAGGTAAAAGGTCTAGGTCACAGTGGCTTTCAACATTGTAAATCGTAAACAGTTGGTTTCCGGATGATAACTTGATAATGGTTTGACACACATTCATGATACTTCATAGGTAGGTTTGCCTATGTGAGTGGAAGACCCCTATTTATTCTGGACTTGCTTTGTCAAAGGTCAAGGTCACAGTGACCTTGAACATAATAAATCTTAAACAATTGGTTTCCAGATGATAATTTTACAATGGTTCAACCCACGTTCATGAAACTTCATAGGTAGGTTGGCATTGGTGCAAGAAAGCACCCTATTTATTTTGGAATCACTAGGTCAAAGGTCAAGGTCACAGTGACCCTTCATATAGTAAATTGTAAACAACTGGTTTCCAGATGATAAGTTGATAATGATTAAACCCACTTTTGTGGTGTCACAACTCAACATTGGATCGGTGATCCTATCGGCATTTTTTAAAAATAAATTAAATTTCACATTTTTCAAAAACAAATTTAACAATTTTTCAATAAAACCATACAAATATGGATATCATTAGAATCAGCTTGATGATATTTGTATGGTTTTATTGAGAAATTTCCGAGATATTTTAGGCTGCGGTAGGCTTATTCTGGTTATTTTTTTGCCATTTTTGGCCAAAGTGTTAGGTAAAGGGTTAACATTATTTCTTATTGTAGAATATTCATGTGGATGCCAGAATGGAGGAACTTGCAGAAAATCAACTGGTTTATGTTTATGCAAACCTGGCTATTATGGTGACAAATGTGAAATATTCGATTTGTGCAGTTATTATGAAGATTCTCATGGACATTCAGCCTGTGCAGCTGGAGGTATGTAAAGATCTCTATCAAAGATTAACCTTACATGTCATACAGTTTACTCGCTGGAGCAAGCAGCATATCCATCCTACGAAGAAATACCACACTTGCTGTAATTAAAGAGTGTGTGGGTTGAGAATTAATAATGGGCTGGAAAACGGGCTTCGTTGCTAGTTTGCTGACTGAATGTCTGCTAACCTGACCACTCCCTCACCTACCTGCACACTACAGAAATAGCCCTCTTTAACCCTTTACCCAATGCAGAAGATATCAAAATTCATTATTTCAAATATCATTTTTTTTAATTTTTCAAAAAATTTCTACAAAACCATATCACGTGACCCCTCATTGGAACAAGCTCATTGAGCTCGTTCCAGTGAGGGGTAACGTGATATGGTTTTGTTGAAATATTTTGAAAAATTTAATCTTTTCAACTGCTGAATTTGCATATTACACGGGCGGATGCGGACGATTCATTAGGTAAAGGGTTAAGCCTTATACATGCTTTACTCTTAAGATTTGAACATGAGGGGGTGAAGGTAGTATATAATGTTTTTTGTAATGCTGCATAGCAACATGTTCAACTCTTAAAGGCCAAATTCTTAATTTGATAATTATCACTCCAACAGAACAGGTGTCTCAACTAACAGTCTTGGGGTAATTTAGCAGGTTACTTTCCAAGTTCCTGGCAGTTGTTTCTAGGCATGTTTTGGCTGCCTATATAGGCAGCCATAACTTGCCTAGGAACAACCACAAAGCCACGGATGTAAAAATGTAGCACATATGGATAATTATTATGTCTCAAAGTTAGTTTGTCCAATCAAAATGCTGGAATACCTTCTAAAGATTCCACCGTATCGGGTTACTCACCTGATATTAATTAATATCAGGTGAGTAGCCGCCATTACTATTTTGATGCAAGTCCCCTCACTTCGAATTTTCAAAATCTGAATTAAAACAAAATAAGAGAATTTAGGTTCCGAAAATATTTTCAAGATACCGTATTTTGTGATTTAAAACATTAAATATGTAAAAAGATGGGCAGAAGATAATATTTGTAGTCTGAAAAGTTCTTTGTTTTACGACTCCTTCAGTCACTGTTTGGATCGGGTTTTACAACATCACTATAAATAATAAATGAACAAACTTGTTTTTGAAACATTCCGATCAAACAGAATTAACAGAAAGTCGGTGTGCGTTTCAGATTCAACTTCAAAGTTCAAGTTGCGTTATTGTTATTGTTTGCTCTACAGTAAAAAAGTGATTTTTAATGTTCAAAACTGCTTTATTAGTACTTTTTAGGTAGTAACAACAGTAAATGTACGCAAGGGGCCTCCAAATTATGCCGAGTTGGCAAGCAGCACTGATCTCAGTGGCATGCAGCGATTCGTTTCATTTGTAAACAAGTATGGCAATCGCCCTTCGGAAAGTGATGATTTGTTTACAATTACCATGGTTACACGTACCGGTGCCTGTTACTGTTCATGATTCTGCGCGGTGCTATCAATAGTGGTTCCTGAAAAATAAATTCCGGGCCGTTGTTTGTTTATGGAGAAAATTATTAATCGCTCGATTTACATGGACTTTCGACATAATAAATATGTTACATGGCGTGTAGCTGGCTGATACATTTCCATACAAGGCTCTGAGTGTTCATATCAGGTTCGGCTTCGCCTCACCTGATATGAACACTCATCGCCTTGTATGGAAATGTATCAGCCAGCTACACGCCATGTAACTTATAGTATCAGACCTTTAACTGGTAGAGTGCTGGAAGCCCATATTTGGGTTTTATTTTGAACTGCAGGTACTGCAGCTTAAAGGCTTCATACTGTGTGGGTATGTTTTAGTCTGTATTGATTTGCGTTGTTACAGTTTGTCCATGGGCACTCTCCAAAAAATTGTAACAAAGCAAAAACATGTGAACCAATTTTGTTGACCAGAAATAATTTAACACTCTACCAGTTAAGAATTAAAAAGAGGAGTTATATATATTGACTATCGACAGATATAAGCACAAAAAATTGGCCTTGTGTACAAGTATGTTTTTTATGATAGTTTTTCTTTTCCAGGAATATGTCAGAGTGTACCAGTTACAAATATTGCAACATTTGCTGGGAATGGTGGAGGAAAGCACTGTATATTCCCATTCAACTTTCAGAGTTCAGTTTATGGTAGATGTGTTGAAGATAACAGTGTAAGTTTTTATCTTCTAATGACTGCTCTTTCTACAAAACCTTGCAAGCTTTATGTACTTCCAGTGGAGGATCTGAGATTTTTTTATTGAGGGCACAGAAACCACATTTCTGTCATGAGTAGCAGCAATTTTGGGGTGAGCACACACTCTCTCATCACTGAATGCCAATTAACTGGCAAAATTATTTTTCCGAAAAAAATGATTTACTACAAGAGTATTTTTCTTCAAAAGTACCAGCAAGGGGCACCTTAGTTTAACAATATTTTTTTTTTTTTTATAAATAATTTTTTTTTTGAACCCTTTACCCAACGAATCGGGTTCATCCACCCATGTAATATGCAAATTCAGCAGTTGAAAAAATTTTATTTTTCAAAAAATTTCAAAAAACCATATCATGTGACCCCTCATTGGAATGAGCTCGTGGAGATATGTTGGATATCATTAGAACCAGCTCATTGAGCTGGTTCTAATGATATCCATATTTGCATGGTTTTATTGAAAAATTGTGAAATTTGTTTTTGAAAAATGTGAAATTTTTTTTATTTTAAAAAATACTCTGTTAGGTAAAGGGTTAATCTCTTAACCTTTCAATTAGAAGTTGATATTGCTGACTACTTGAAAATGCGAAATTTAATTTATTTTTTAAAAATATTGTGTTAGGTAAAGGGTTAATCTCCTAACCTTTCAGTTAGAAGTCAATATTGCTAACTACTGAAACAGTGCACCTTTGAGGGTTAATCCTCCAACAAACATGACTAGAGACCACACTTGCAAAAAAAATTCTTAAATGGCTAAAAATTGACTGTATTTTGCCAAAACATTGCATATGACCTTTAATTTAGTTTAAGCTTGTTCATTTTACAAGGATGACAAGCAATTGTTGAAACTTAATTGATGCCTCTCCTTCAGGTCCAATGGCATGGAGATGTGGGTTGACCTCCATAGCAGAAACTCTGTGGCCTCACTCTTCTCGAAATACTATGGAGGGATCATTAGCCTACACAGAGTGTGTCTCTCTCTGCACAGGGAACAACCATCTTACATCCCATCTGATGGGATGGTGTGCTTTACAACATCAACCCAAACAACTGATGCTGCCAGGGAGTGTTAGGACACCTCAAGAACTTTTCAGCCTGAGGATTGACCCTTGGACCTCTGGCTGGAGAGACCAACACACTTGGCCATTACTCTTGTATATTATTGGAATAAGCTTGACAAGCATGTTCCACTAAGAGATCATAAGTTGTGTTTTAGAGGCAAAAATTGAAGAAGAAAAAATAATAAACTTTGAATGGTAATTTTTGTGAATTGTTCTGACAATACACAGAATGACATGCATGTGTGAAATGGTTAATCGATATGACATGAGTGCCTGTGTGGAAGGATAAACGAGAGGCCAAAGGCCTTGAGTTTTATCCTTCCATGATGCCATACCGATTGAACCATTCACATGCATGTGTCATTCTGTGTTTATTACCCATCCATTAAACTTTAAACCCTTGTATTCAATGGAATTGCCGCTATGATATAAATGATTCTGTATTCAACGGGTGATATACAAGCCAGAACTTTTTTCTGCACCGTTTAGTTACGCTTCGAAAAGTTTCCAGATTTCGTTATACAATCATCAACCGTCTGTCGCATAGTGTGAAAATGAAAACAGTTCAAAGCAAAATAGAGTCGGTTCACAAAAAATTAGCCAAAAATGAGATAATATTTTTAAAAACCCCAATCATTTCCAACCAGAACATTAACCCAGTCCCATTGCCGTCTCATTTTGTGGATCCCATTATATCTAAATTGGTCAACTTTATTTCGGTAAATCTTCGTACACCTTGACATGCTTCAAACTTCTTTTAAAAACGTTTCTCCCAGCTGTTTTGCAAATCTGCACATATATGTACTTATATTTTTACTAACAATAATAGCCACCAAATGGTTAGGCATGAATGGGCACCAGCCCATTCACGCCTAACCATTTGGTGGCTATTACTGTTAGTATACAGCGATAGGAATTTCAACAAACACTGGTTCCGAAAAGGTTGTTTCGATTTTTTATCAGTCCATCAGGGGTGCAGAAATTGCACGAACGACCGTTTCGTTCGTGCATCGTTCGTGCAAACTGCAACTGGCAAAACCGTGTTTCCGTTCTTCTTCAAATTTGGCCTGCCCACTTTGATGTGCCCAGAAATAAATCGTGCATGTT
The DNA here is from genome assembly GCA_031216915.1 of Pictodentalium vernedei. Classification (NCBI taxonomy): domain Eukaryota; kingdom Metazoa; phylum Mollusca; class Scaphopoda; order Dentaliida; family Dentaliidae; genus Pictodentalium; species Pictodentalium vernedei. The sequence continues at coordinate 540,589,686 of CM062294.1, forward strand.
GTTATTTGCATTCAATAAAAAGTGTCTGCATTTACATGATTTTAATGAAATAAAAATTCTCTAAGTTTGGGTGTTTCGTTATTATTTATCAGTTAAAAGCAATGTGCATCGACCACAGTCGACAAGCTGAGACTGGGTTTCATTGTTTTTCGAAGTGGCTGGGTTGTCATGACAAATAAACAAATGATCTAATTTCACATGATATGCATCGCCGATTGGTCAATAGGTATAGACTATTTCTACAATCGTGTTTTGCGATCCACATAAAAGTGGTTATCAGTGAAAACATGATGGTATAAACAGAATATACCTGGCTTTTATAGTAAATAAAAAAACACGTGCACCGCGAATTTTCAAAATGGCAAATAAGCAAGAGTCCGTGAACGAAAATACTTTTAAAAAGTGGTCAAGTTCCTACCTATTTTTATATGATCTGAATGAGAACGGGAAAATTGAAAACTTACGCTGTACAATATGCAGCGAAATGTGGGATTATATACAGAAGGAAGCGAAATTACGAGGGTTGAAAGGCAGTGCCCTGAACAATGTGAAAACGTACATTGACGGCGTGAATTACGTGCATCGCGCAAATGTTTCAAGGCACTGCAAACCTGGTTCATTGCATGAATTTGCTTTGACCCTGAAGAACAAACTCTCCAGCAGTGACACAACACAAGCATGTAATATTAATTCCAACACAATGACCAAGCAAACAGACTCGGCTTCTGGGTCACCTGCAAAGCCATCGTTGTCAAACCCAACATTAGACACAATTTTCCTCAAGTCCAATAAAGATTCCTATCTTAAAATGTTCCGAACAGCTCTATTTGTTGTAAACAATGAGGAAGCTTTCACCAAATTCCCAAAATTGATTGAATTGCAGAAGGACAATGGCCTTAAAATAATGAAAGGTAAAAACAACAGGGAGGCTTGTGTTGAAATGATACAGACAATTGCATCTGTTATCAGAGATGACATAAGAACAATTCTGAATAATGCCAAATTTATTTTGGGTCTTTGCGATGGATCAGAGGCCCGCAAGACCAGGGATGAAAAAGAACTCATTTATGCAAAAACAGTTGTACTTGGTACCCCAGTATTTGTGTTTCTAAAGTGCCAAAAAATGAAAAATTTTGGTGGTACTGGGGCACTGTCTCTGAAAAATGCATTTTTGAATGCATTCAGTGATTTTGAAATTGACATAACTGGGGAGGATAAGACAAAAATTGTGTCCCTATGTGCTGATGGGGCATCAGTGAATATGGGTGTAAAAAATGGTGCAATGACTGTACTGAAAAAAGAGATCAATGACTGTGTTCCCCTTGTGCATTGTTCGTTACATAAATTCGAACTATCAATTCATGATGCCTTCAAACAATCTGATCATTTTAAATTTGTTGACAATCTGATGGAATCTCTTTTTTATTTTTTCAAAAGTAGTGGCAAAAACTGGCGACTTTTTTTACTGATAGCTGAACGATTAGGGGTAAAGGTCAGACGCTATCCTAAAACAAATGGTACCAGATTTCAGTCCCACAAAGAACGGGGCTTAAAAGTCTTGTTGTAGAATTTTTGTGTGTTTTTATTGTTTGCCGAAAATGCAAAAGAGTCTACTGGTCTCCTAACACCCACAATGACAGCAAAGGTAGCTGGTATGCACAAAAAAATGTTACAATATCAGTTTGTTGGTAGCATTGCATTGTACAAAGAAGTATTGGAAAAAACAGCACATGTCACTTACACAATGGAGTGTGAGAGTAGTGTAATAAGTGACATATTTGATGCCTTAGATGCCTGTGAAGAAAAATTAAATGAAATAATGGAAAGGGGAAATCACATACCAAAATCTTATGGAAGTTTCGTGTGCAATAGGTGTGATGATGCTGATAACATCAACATCACAACTACTGCAACCAATCTTCCTTCTACTTTGGCAATGACAGAAGAAGCTCATTTGACAGAATCACAGAAAACAATTTTAAGCAAATCACTAGTAAAAGAAATAAAATACAATGAAACATTTAAACTAACAAATGTCAAATCTGGTACTCAACAACTTGAAAACCTAAAAACAACACTCATTCCAGAAATAAAACAATGTGTTAATAAGAGATTCCAGAGCCTAAAGTCAGACACAGCCATTTGTTCAATGGCATCCCTGATAGATCATACAAGGTGGGATGAAATGAATAATGAGTATGCTATGGGGGAAATAGACACTTTATCAGACAAGTTTTCTGAGCAGCTTACAGTTCAACATTTTAACTTGGATGAGGCAAAGCGTCAATTCATACAACTTAAAAAATTTCAAATGAAAAAGAATAAAACTGTTAAAAACAAAATTTCATTTTGGAGAAAAATTTTCTTGTATAATCATGAGTCATTTAAAAACATATTACTGCTAGCAGAAATTTGCTTAGCTATTGCCTGGGCACAGGGTACTGTAGAGAGGGGTTTCTCAACTTTAAGGCAGTTTATGAATGAAAAAAGAACAAAGCTTCGAAATCAAATTCTAAATGATATGCTAATGATCAAACTGAATCTTCCAATTTTAAACACTTGCCCTCAAACAGAAACAAATTATGAGGAACAGCTTTTAACAAATGCAGTTGATAGGTACTTGAAGGCTACCAGGTGGCGTTGGGGTTTGAAGCCTTCTTTCAGTGGTGCACCATTTAATGACAACCAAATAGAAACCAAAGAAACAATTCTCATTGAGTCAGATAATAATTTCTCTGATTCAGATTCTGATACAGAATCCATCATGTCATTTGACAGTGATCATGAAAATATTTCATGCACATCAGATGGTGAAATTTGTGAAATGGACCACCAGGTGAGCATGTGACATTTTCACACTGACATGCTTCAAGTGGGATGGGTGAAAATCTGTTAGTTAATGTTTGAACTTTTGACTATTTCTCTTGAATTTTTAATCAAGTGCCAGATCAGAACTTGAACAAATTTTAATTTTTTTTTTCAACTGGACATAGAAAACGTTTGGGCCTGTTGTAAGAGAACTTATTTTATACAGTACTACTGTAACACAAAAGCACCCATAAATTGATACATTTAACTCTTTGGCAAGCCCAACATAATGGTCAAAATCGACCATCCACCAATGTAATTTTCAAAAATTGCCATTTGAAATTCTATTATGTTTTGTCTGACTCTCAAAAAAACATAGCTGAATACCCCACAGTGCAACAAGCTCAATGAGCTTGTTCCAATGAGATACATAAGATGTGTTTATGAAACATTTATAAGCAAAGAGTCAAGTACATAGTGCCATCAACTCAATCTACCCCCACACCCCACCCCCTCCCTTTGGCTATATCAACCCTTTACCTAATGAGGGAAGCAGAATACGCTTGCAAAGAAAATTGTTGATTAAACTAAAAAAAAAAATTTGGTCTAAAAAACAGGTCCCATGACCCTCTGATTGGAACAAGCTCATTGCAATGAGGGGCAATAAGCTCTGTTTTTCATTTCAGACATAAATTGAAAACATATTGACATCTGAATGGTGATTATTACATATAGTGTTGCCCCCCCCCCCCCCCCCCACTCCGGGCCAAGGGCTCAATGACTGTACATTTGTACACAGTGTGGTTAATTTTTTTATTATCAATTTTCAAATGGTCAAGGCATGGTGCCGTTGGTTTGTTTCATCGACCAGTCCAGACATGGACCCAAAGTTCATAAGATAATATTTGATGCGCTGCGTCCACAGGTTGTACCACATGAAAAAAATTATATTACGGACTTTGGGTACATGTTTGGACTTATGACCTAGATTTTATATCCAACAACTGATCTGTGACGACATTTTTAACAGTACCCATGCTGAGCAAACGAAAATCTCGCCAAGGTATGTTGTACTGACCTTAGTTCAGAGATATGCGGTTAATGCATAGTTGTGACATAAAAGTGCGCATGGAATGGTTACCATACTGAGTAAACGAAGCCTCCAGGCTCCACTGAGAAAACACAAAACTTCAAAAGCAAACAGAACGAAAGAAGAGAAGGGAAAATTCCAGGTTTTAAAAATAGACATTAATATTCAATGAGGTCACGTGCTTGTGAGAGGCTGGGCCAGCAGAAATCCCGGTTTTAAAATAGATCATTAATATTCAATGAAATCACGTGCTTATGAGAGGCTGGACCAAAAATTAACATACTTCCACAGCCTTCCATTTTAGAACTACCGGCAGAAAGTGACATGCTCTTCCCCTCGTCGTGTAATCAGAATTTAACATATTCAATCATTTTTAAAATATAATATGAACACTATAAAAGAGTGTTTTTCAGTGTTGATAGTAGCTTATAATAGGCCCTATATAAAAAAGTCAATTTTAAACTTTTGTCTAATATTATATGTTAAATTCGGATAATACGACCAGGGTGGCCCCGTCTGCACAACGAGTTAAATTTTCGTTTCCAGGAATGGCAAGATTTGTTGTGATACGGCTGTTAAAAGCCCCCAAAATGTCGATGGTGAGGTTCGTTCAACACGACTCATCGCCCGACGCCGGTGGTATACAGTGCAGTATATTTTCGTTAACTATCAGTTGAATATGGGGACACCTGGCCACAATTCGACATGCAGCATGTCGAATTGTGGCAAGATGGCCCCGTGTTCAATTGACAGTTAACGAAAATATACTGCACCGTTGATGGATAGAGCTATCAATATTTCTACCGTTTATATATCAGTATCAAATAGTGTAATCTGTCACTGGAGGGGGGGGGGGGGGGGGTACCTGTGAACAAGTAAACTGAGACGGTAATAGGAGGACCCCACACCCCATCTCAGATTGATCACAAAGGGAGCGGGACGTTTCGGCTCTTTTACCAGTTAGGCACTGGGACGTTTCGGCCTCGATGTTTTTTTGAAACCGAAGACGACAAGTTTTCGGGGAAAATATCCAGGCCGAAACGCCCCGAGGCCGAAACGACCCTAAACCATCTAAACTCAGTAGTCTGTTGAGTTTGTGATCGATGCGGGATGGGGGAGGGGGGGGGGGGGGGCACCTCGACTTCATTTTTGCAACGTTTTGGGCGACAACATTCCATAAATATGGAAAGGCTTTTGAAAAATAGATTACGGGTTGTGGCTGGGGAATTCATTTTTGTCGATTTGGGAAATGTACAGACGCCAACATTATTTTTTGTAACGTTTCTTTGGTGAAAAACGAATATTCCAAGAAATATTGTTGCCGATGGTGTAATGTTCTGCAATAGATTTTAAAAATACACCCAGGGTTGGTAAACAGTTTGTGTGGTGTGTGTGTGTGTGTGGGGGGGGGGGGGGAGGGGGGGCTGGGCAACTGTGCCCCAAAAATTTGTAAAATATTTTTTGAGGTGAGATATGTCCTACCATAGGATGCATCGCACCAGAAAATATTTTACAGAATGTTGGGACCAAGTTGTTTGCTCTAGCTGGTGGGGGGCAGGTGTATGTGTGTGTGTGTGTGTGTGGGGGGGGGGGGGGGGGGGGGGGGGGGGGCATTAGTTTTTGTTGACGACACTCCATATAATTTGGGCAATGATTTTCTGCAATGGATTTGAAAGGGTTAGTGATCATTTTGTGTGATCTTTCCAAGGTTGGGGGATTAACTCTGGCACAAGGTCTGTAAAACTAATTTATTGGGGTGTGATATGTACTGCCACATGATGTATCACACAAGGAATTATTTTACAGACTTTGGGTCGAAGTTTGCACTGGTCAGTGTGTGTGGGGAGGAGAGAGGGAGACATTGGTTTTTGGTGATGACGTTCCATGAATTTAGGGGTTTGCTCTGCATACTTCTGCAATGGATTTTTAGCTCAATTTGGACGAAGTCAAATTTGAGCTATTGTCATGGCCCGTCGTCCGTCTGTCTGTCTGGCCGTCTGTCCGTCTGTCCATCCGTCAACAATTGGCTATGGCTCGGGCTAGAGGTCGTATTTATGAACCGATCTTTACGAAACTTCTTGTGTACCTTTGTTATGACCCTGGGACGGGAACGAGTGTTTTTAGGTGTGGTCCGAAATTCAAGATGGCTGCCAGTGGCCATTTTGTACCGATGATGCAAAAATCAGTTTTTTGTACAGAACTTCTGTATGAAAGTTCTGATTTGAATAAAGTTTTGTATAAATGTTTAGTACCATGGGATACATCACATATAATACGGGTTTTTTTCTCGTGCGTAAATTATGCAAATTAGACTGACTTTGATTTATTTAGTTTTACTTTCAGAGCTGTAAGTGCCAAGCTGCTATGGCTCGGGCTAGAGGCCGTATTTATGAACCGATCTTTACGAAACTTCTTGGGTACCTTTGTTATGACCGTGGGACGAGAACGAGTGTTTTTGGGTGCGGTCCGAAATTCAAGATGGCTGCCAGCTGCCATTTTGTACCGACGATGCAGAAATCTGTTTTTTGTACAGAACTTCCATATGAAAGCTCTGATTTGAATAATTTTTTGTATGAATGTTTAGTACCATGGGATACATCACATATAATACGGGTTTTTTTCTTGTACGTAAATTGTGCAAATTAGACTAATTTTGATGTTTTTTGGGGTTACTTTCAGCACTGTAAGTGCAAATGCCAATACGGCTCGGGCTAGAGGCCGTATTTATGAACTGAACTTTACGAAACTTCTTGGGTACCTTTGGTATCACCGTGGGACGAGAACGAGTGTTTTTGGGGCTGGTCCGAAATTCAAGATGGCCGATGGCAGCCATTTTGTACAAAATTAGGTGCAATCAGATTTTTGCACAGAACTTCCATATGAAAGCCCTGATTTGAATAATTTTTGTGTGTGAATGTTTAGTACCATGGGATGCATCACATATAATACGGGTTTTTTTCTCGTGCAGAAATTATGCAAATTAGATGAACTTTGATTTTTTCAGTGCGACTTACACACAGTAAGTACACATGTCAATACGGCTCAGACTAGAGTCTGTATTTATGAACTGATCTTCACGAAATGTCTTGGGTACCTTTGTTATCACCTTGGGATGAGAACGAATGTTTCTGGGTGCGGTCTAAAATTCAAGATGGCTGCCAGTGGCCATTTTGTACCGAAATTAGGTCTAATCAGTTTTTTGTACACAACTTCTATACAGCTCAGACTAGAGGCCATATTTATGAACCAATCTTTACGAAACTTCTTGGGTACCTTTGTTATCACAGTGGGATGAGAGCGAGTGTTTTTGGGTGTGGTCCGAAATTCAAGATGGCCACCAGCAGCCATTTTGTACCAAAATTAGTGCAATCAGTCTTTTGTATAGAACTTCTGTATGAAAGTTCTGATTTTAATAAATTTTTGTATGAATGTTTAGTAACATGGAATACATCACATATTGTAAGGGGTTTTTTTTCGTGCAGAAATTATGCAAATTAGATGAACTTTGATTTATTCAGTGCTACTTACACAATGTAAGCACACATGTCAATACGGCTCAGGGTAGAGGCTGTATTTATGAACCGATCTTCACAAAACTTCTTGGGTACCTTTGTTATCTCCATGGGATGAGAATGAGTGTTTCTGGGTACGGTCCAAAATTCAAGATGGCTGCCAGTGGCCATTTTGTACCGAAATTAGGTCCAATCAGTTTTTTGTCACAAGTTCTATACAGCTCGTATTTATGAACTGATCTTCACAAAACTTCTTTTGTTTTCACCTTGGGACAGGAACGAGTGTGTTTTGGGGTGCCTTTGTTATCACTGTGCTATGAGAACAAATATTTTGGGGTTCAGTCAGACCCACTCTGGGACTCAAAGATTTTTTCTAGTTCAGCATCTGACTGTCACCCACCTTTACAGTACTTTACCTATACATTTGTTACAGGCAACGGTCAGTATTTATGTACAGACCGTTACAATACTTTATATGTACCTTTGTTATCAGGTCATTACTAGCGGGGGAGGAATTCGCTAGAATTGTGCACTTGGTGATACCTTCCTGAAATTTGGCATGATGTAAGGGTAGGCATCAGAGATTTCAAAATCGATCGGCTACAAGTTGGCACCATCCTCTAGCCACCACTAGCAGCGAAATCCAAAATGGCCGCCAAGCGGATCGAAAAAAAGCTATTTTCGCCGATCGCACAACTGAAGCTCCAAACCTAACACCATACATGTGCTGTAATTGATGTGAATGATGGAGTGAAGCCCTTGGAACAAGTTGGGGGGAAGATTAATGGATAATGGGATCAGAATTTCCGTCGATGTGTGCGTCTGTGTGTCTGACTGTCAGTATGATCGTCCGTCCGTAGATAAATTAGTGTTGAATGTTTCTCGGGAATGCAATGGTCAAATGAACATGGTATGAGAGATTCCTGTCAACACATGAACAAGGGTACTCGATAGTATGCAGCAGTGGGGATACTTGGACATTTGATAATCCAATTAAAGTGACAGTCTATTCTCAACTTCCGGCATTTTCGATAGATTTATTTTCTAAGAAAATAAAACTATCAAATTTCTAGAGGAGTTCTGGTTCAATCTCAACACCATAGCGACACGTCTGCCAGCAAGGGCAGTGCTGGAATGAACTCGGGATGCATTAGTTCCCGTTGTTAATTATACAATGTTATCTTGCCAGTATAGAACATTGGCAAAATGGGACTAGAAGGGGTGAGTGTATGTTTGCAGTCATTCGAGGTACAGGAATATTTTTTGACTACAAGTAGTATTCTTCATTTTCGGCCAGTTAAGATGTGGTGTGTTCCAAGTCAGGATTAATGTTGCCGACACTTAATGCCCATCCCTCATGGTATGCTACTTTACCAGGGATATAGAGATATAGCCACCACTGGGAGCCAAAACATGACCTTTGATGTCGATGAGTGGTCGAAATGTTTTAGCGAATAACTTATCGAAATATGATCCGGTATGGCAATTTGATACCTTACGTTAGATTTATTAGATCAACTCAGGTATGGATTCATTGAGACATGAGTGCGCTACAAGATGAAGGATTTCCAAGTTGATTTGCTATGGAGTAGGAACTGACTAGTCACATGTGGCCTATGGCCAGAGAAAGACAAGGATACCATAGATGAACACACGGGTGAACGAAGGTATCAACTGTTGTACAGAGGCAAAATAGTTGGGGATATTGTATCATGCTATGCATGAATTAACACCGTCTTGTGCAGTAAATAACAGACTATTTTCCGAAATCTAAAACTGTATTCCTATACCCCGGACAATGTAGCAAGCCACATGGGATGAACATTTGTTAGCAAAATCAACTCAACTAGAAACATGACATGTGTTAACTGGCCGAAAATGGAAAAAAAAATACCAGAATAGGAGATGACTGGTCCTAACATGACAGTATACTACTCAATATTGTTACAACAGCCACCTTCACACTTACACAAAGGTGTGCACCTTAATCCAGCTTTCAAGCATTTGCAATTGCCCTTGCAGGCCTTGGCACAACTACAGTGGAGCATCAGTGCACATGCAGCACTTGCGTCTCCTAGGTGAGTCCAAAATGGGACCAGAATATTGAGACGTGGATTCCACTCCCATCCGTACTGTGATGGGTCTGGCACACATAAGTGTTTCTGCAGAGCACGATGCCAAATGAAAGATGACACAAGAATTACCCTTTTTACATGTTGATACAGAGCTGCTTTGGTGGGCGGGATGTTTTCCATAGACTTAAGGCCATGTGTGAACATATGCCGTCTCGCATCATTGACACGTGTACTGACACAACTGTTACTGTACATCTGTATGGTGAGTTTTTCGATATGCTGCATATGAGGGGAATCCTCTGAAAAGACTTGCGGATTCTCAGTCAATTCTATCATCATTTCAGTTGATGCGGGAAAATTCATCCATGCATTCCATCCTGTCTTCTTCCCAATGCCGAGCATGCTGGATGTTACATCACAACCTGTGAAGGCGTGGAAGAAAGTCAGGGCCTTACAGTAATCAGGTCCAAGTTGTGAAGCTATCTCATGAATTGGCATATCTTTATATGCCTTTCCAATTCCAAACCCAATCCACAGCTCACTGAGTCCAAGGTCACGGAATGTTGCGAAATGGTGCAAAGACAGAATGACGACATCAGAATCAACCGTGCGAAGAAAAGCTATTTTGTGACCTTGTGAGACTGCATGGTTGAGATGAAGCATCATGCGCGTGTCTGCTTCCTCGTGGTTCGATGGAGATATGTCACATAAGCTAACATCCTTATTGCATAGTACATATTCTCCTGATGTCGTTAACAACTGGTACTCGGATGTTGATGTTAATTTCAGCAGTTCAGCAGACAGGAACTTGAAAAATTCGTCTTTATTCTCACTAACTTTCAAGAATGCCTGCCAATTCTTCCCTTTAGGTAAAGGGACGTTCTCGGACACCCGTATCAACCTAACTGCTGTCTCACCGAGGCGTTTTGCTCGCGTCTGATTCTTCAAACTGCCTTCGGGGTAACAGTCATAGATCGCATCAACCCTTGTGGTGTTCGTGTTAATCAGAGATTCGATGTATGGCAATAATTGCAATCGAGCATATTCTCCAAACAGATCCGCTTTCTGTGGTTTGATTACATGGACTACAGCAGGCATATCCAAGATGACAACTGAAGCTTGTCTAGCTGCTGAATTCTTCCCTTGTGCAGGAATAGCTGGTAAACAATTGAGAATTTGAGATTTTGTCCCACTCCGTAGCTTACCTCTATCGGATAATGCTGGCGGATCACGTGCATTCTCGTGCATGAAAAACTCGGTTTACTGACGTTTCGTACACAAGACGTTTCGTACACGCGACAATTCGTACACAAATAAGACGTTTCGTACACAAAAATCGGACGTTTCGTACACGAAGTGAGCGTTTCGTACACGTGTTTAATTATCTGTTTTAGACCTTGTATTATAAAATTATTTATTATTTTTGTTACATTAAATTAATATTTTTACATTTATGAATATCTCCTGTGAATATTTATGTAAAATTATTCCTGTTTTTATAGATACTGTTAGTGTTTAATTGCATGTTGAATAGGTTAATTTTCCTTGGTTTCTTTTATTTATTGTTTGATTTTACCGATGCGTGACTTGTTTGAATATTGCCGGGATGTTTTTAGGTTATGACTTATGTTGTTTGTACATGCGATGGCTAATCTAGTCAGCGGTAAATTGCAAAGAGTCTGACCGTCGCCGACGATGAAAATATTGGAGGCCGGTTTGGGTAAAAATGTGGAGGCCGGTTTGGGTTAAGTGGAGGCCGGTTTGGGCCAAAATGCCGGAGGCAGGTTTGGCTGGAGGCCGGTTTGGGCGTATTCATACATGACGAGGAGGAGCTCAGAATCTACAACATACTGGTGGTGTTAAATGACACCAAATACTGTTGCTATCAATAAAGGGCAAATATCGATAAAATAAAATCAGTTTAGCATAATGCAATGAGGTGATTCGCCGAAAATGTACAGTATCGCTGGAGATAAATTGTCATAAAAACGGAATAAAATTTTATCACTATCAAAGATAGCAATATATTTTATATTGATGTAATACAATAAAATCACATGCAGAATACACCAAACACATAAAAACAAAACATGTTATTTTTGTGTAATGAATTTATTTTAATTTAGTATGTATGAGATTTCAACTAAAATCACCACGTATTTATTGGAAAATAAATTATTTCATGCAAGAAAATAGTCTTCTTTCTTGCTTTTAAACCCAAAATCTGAAATTAGAAGGAAAAAAAGAGAGATATAAAGAGAAAATGCGAAATTAAAATCTGAGTACGAAACGTCCAGGCGTTTTGTGTACGAAACGTCCTAAATTGGCCGTGTACGAAACGCCCGTGTACGAAACGTCTAGCACCCGAAAAACTCATCCATGTTTGAATCAGGCCGGGCTTGCAGTGAAACGAACATCTGGGTAACTATTGCGGCAGTTGCTTTACTTGACATGAGTTTGTCTCGGCCTTTGTCCAGGTTGGCTGGGGGTGGGTTAAGGAAGGTATATATATTTGCCTTGGGAATAACATCATTCAGGGGTACGGTGCATTCCACAAGCCTTTCCTTCAAGAAAGTGGAATATAAATGCTTGCCCCTTTCGGGTAATGACCGTAAACTCTTACTAACTTCGGGGTCCATATATTCACCAGTATCTAATGTCACCAGCTGACCACTAGTTTCATCATAAGGGTTGATAATGAGTCCCTGATTCACCAGATCGAGGAGAGATTTCAATTGATTCAGAAATTTTTTCTGCTCTGATACCGAACTTTCCGGGTGTTCCGTGTTATCTGATGATGTTGTGTGGAAACTTGCATATTCATACTCATCTATAACACGCAGAACTTCTGACCTTGAAAGCTCAATAACGACTTTCTCTTCAGCCTGGCCATAGAGACCTTTTGGACCACTGTCTTCTTTGAGTAGTTGGATACTATGTTCTTGGCTCTGATCTAAACCCATCATACTGAACTTCCTCTCACTACGCTGGACCACAAAATGGCCTTCCATGAATTTGTTGTGGATTGAAGGATGCCGCCTGGGTAGCTGAGACATGTCTCTCAGAAATACGGGGACCCACCGACAATAATTTGTATGTCCCGGCTAGGGCAAAAAAGTAACTGCACAACTCATCGATAGAACACAGTGTACCAGGCCAGTTACCGATTCGTTGGTTCCGAACGAATTGACAGCTTGTCAAGAGAAAGTTCCGAACGATTTCACCCCAATAGCGCGCAGTTGGAGATTGTGAAAGAATCCTCTGTTCCCACATTTCAAATGACTCATGGGGCCCAGTCTGCTGACAGTAAATCTCATAAGCATTCTTTCTGAGGATCTCAAGCCAAGCTAGAGTGAGAAGATATGCCTGTCGCGTCCTCTTGACATGTTTCCCACCAAGTAGGGATGATGCTACACCGGGTGTGAATATCTTTGCGAGGTGAAACATTCGCTCCCAACCAGAACCACCCATAAGCTTACCACCAGCTTCTTGGGTGCACATTTCAAGATGCAGGAATCCAATCATACACACCATTCGATCCTCACCTATCTCCTCTGGGAACAGCCATTGACATTTTTTCTGCCTGGCATACAACGGACAGTCACCTTCAATGACAGGTATCTGGCCGGGGTTTACGAAAGCAGTAGCTTCCCTGACCACATACATAGCATGCTTCTGCATACTGAGTGAGTCCGCTTTCTGCTCACTGAAAACAGGGAATACCCCAATAACTGCACGAGGTTTGACATTGTCTTGATCTTCATGTTTTGAAAAGAAGCCTGAAAAGGTCACAGGGACTTCATCAAGCTGCCAGCTGCCATCAACCTTCCCTTTATTGCTGATCTGTGACACATGAGACAACCAGTCATTCTCTCCCACGTTCAAATCTGCATATTCATTGGGCCGTACATTACATTCATCTGGAGATTCAAGCCTGATGTCCCCACCAAAGTCTTCAACGAAAGGAACAAATGCATAGTCGTCTGGGAGTTCAATTTGTGTGTCTTCTGGAACATCTAAACTCAGTGGTGGGGGATCAGTACCCACATTGTCCCTGCTCAGTTGACCAATGAGTGTGATGGACGTACCATGCATATCAGATCTACCAGATACATCAATGTTATCAGTGGTTCCTATCGAGAAAACATTACGTTTGCAGTTAGCTGGGACTACAACACCTTCGTTCTTGAACCGCAGTGAAACAGCTCTCGCGAAACTCCTGCGAACATCCATTACGCGATCATAAGAGACAGAGAGTCCCATTTGATGAAAATCTCTGATAAGATTTTTCATACGATCATGGGCATGCAACTTCAAACCCACATAAAGAGGCATTGGAGTTTCTCTGTCACGTCTCTGGTGAACATTTTGTGCATGTTCGGAGCGTTTCGCTGAATTGCTGATCAACATCTGTGAAATAGTACAAGCCACTCGAGTCTTGGCATTAACAGTCTCATCATCGCCTAAGTTCTGTATACTACATGTGCCCTCAAGTAGAACTCTAAGAAGAGTCAGGAGTGAGTTGGGTACAGGCTCGCTCAAGCAATAAGATGAAAATGATCCCGTGAAAGGAGCTTGAGATATGAGTATGTGTTTACGCAGAAGAAGACCCACATCAACTATCTTTTTTGCCTCTTCCTCAGACACTATACGAGTTAAAGATTCGGACAACAAGGAGCCAACTCGAAACCTACTTGAAATAAACACATCTCTACCCTGTGTGAAGGCGTCCCAGCCATCGCCCAATTTCTGCAACAAATGTTCTTTGAATCGAGTGGAATGTATTTCTTCACTAAGCCAATCAGAACCGACTTGCTTCAACCTCCGACTGTACAGATTCTTGAGATCGACAAGCTTCATCGCGGAATCGTTGTGTTCAACAAATGTTATGAGCTCTGCCATAACGAGAGGGTCATAGGGCAGGCCTGACGCGGAATGTTCGGCGTTCTTCGACTTTTTAGATTTAGCCGCTCGTGCTTCATTGGCAAGCTTACAATAACAGGTTTTGTGATAGTAAAGATCACTAGCAGCGGAATCAAATGCTGCATTGACCCGAGAAAAAACAACCCAGTTCTCGGCTTCCTTTGCCATAATTTTGAGTTTATTGTTATCAGACATTGATCTGCAAATAGGCTCACTGCTGTCACCTTCGCGTTTGTGACAATAAACACACTGGGGCAGTTTCCTGTCACAGCCAGATTCAAAACTTGTCCGTGTTCTTTTAGGACTCAGCGTGGAGCAGGATGCCACTGCCTCATTTCGCTCTCGCTTGTGTAGCACGCGCTGTACGATGTGAGTCCGAATACTGTCACGGCATGTCTTATGATATATTGCCTTATTCGTCAACAGTGACATCGACATACACTCATCACTCTCTCTCATCAAACAATCAATGGTCAAATTATATGGAAGCTCAACGCCATTATCTAGGAAGCGCGTTATGTCTTCCTCAATAGCTTTATAGGCGTCATGAAAACGAGATTCTCTATACGGACGCATCAATTTCTTGGAACTGTCTTGCTGGCAAAAGCAACAACGTTCCCAGTCAGTACTAGTCCGTACACGAAGAGGATTCTCACTCATTCTGTGAATGATTTTTGTGAACAATCGCGTTCTCGAATTAATTTCGACAGACAAATCAGAATTGCTCAAGTTGCGGAATTACGCCAAACAAGAGATTGTATGGCAAAGAGACTGCTTCATAAAGAGCGTTGTTTCTCCGGGATCAGCGTCATTCAGGTTTGCCTGAATGACGCTGATCCCGGAGAAACAACGCTCTTTTCAAGTTCCAAGAAATTGATGCGTCCGTATAGAGAATCTCGTTTTATTCTACATCATCTCCCACGTCTGTTTCCAACACGTGCGTGGATCAGAGTTCACTTTCGCGCCCTTACAATCGGATGTATAGTCGGTAGACCGTCGAAAAGGAGGTTCCCTTCAGCCGCTGGCGGCCATTTTGGATTGTGCCGCTACTGGTCGCCACCGGTCGGTGTCAACTTGTAGCCGATCGTTTTTGAGAACCTCATAGCCTACACTAACAGTGTGCCAAATTTCAAGAAGGTATCACCAAGTGCACAATTCACCTGTATGTGACGAATTCCTCCCCCGCTATTACCTAGATGTTTGTCATTGCTGTGTCACATACTATACATGTACATGTCTTTGTCTTGACAAGTTGAGCTACAGTGTCATTGACACTTTCATTAAAATATCCCCGGGATTGGTAACCATTTTGCGTGAAATTCCCAGGGCCCTTTCAGGGAGTGAGCTGTCCAGCTGTGGTTGGGGTTGGGTGGGGGGGGGGGGGGGTAACTGTGGCACAAAGTCTGTAAAATAATTTTGGTGGTGTGGTACGTCCTGCCAGAGGAGGTACTATACACCAGAAATTATATTACACTTTGGGTGCAAGTTTGCACTGGCCAGCGTGGGAGGGGCATTAGTTTTTGTGGGTGACATTCCATAGAATTTGGGCAATGATCTGACCTTCTGGAAGGGCACGTATAATTTGTATGAGTTTACATATGATATATACAGCAGAATGGTACCAGAGGTGGGGGGGGGGGGGGGGACAATCTGCCATTAATTTTAAAGAGGTATCCATGTCACAAAACAGATGTGCATCACAGTGCATGGTGTAATACATTAGATATAATAATACGGAGTTCTGAATAATGAATCAGTTGAATACAGTACATGAAAAGTGATATCCATGACTGGACCAAACCTTTAAATTTTGTGTAACATCACTGTTACAGCTGAAGTACAGCATCAATGTTTATTTCATGAGTGAAAATTTTAATTATCACATTTTAAAATGATATAATATTGTTTTAGTTGTGTTTTACTTTTAATTCCGTTCAAAAAATAAAAGTTTCATTTGTTGCATGATATACTGTTGTCTTTTCTTTCCAAAATATCCATGAATGAAACCCCATCACAACATTAGTGGCACTAATATTGTGATGGGACTGTGGGCTTTATGTTAACAATGAATCATAGCTCAAGGTGTTTTACCCAAAACTTAACTAATTCTGTTGTAGTACATGACATGATCATCACTATCTAAAGGCAAATTTGAAATTATTGTCTTACGGTTAGCTGGGCTGTGACTTGTACACCAGTAATTAGTCAAAAGCCTTAACTTATGTGAGATATTGTCACCCGCATCACATTCGACAATGAATGCCATTGAATGGCAAAAACACTTTTCTTAGCAGTTTCATGTTTGTCAATTTCAAAGCTTGTTTAAAAAATAAAATTTCCAAGTTAGTACATGTAACAATCATGAAAATTTGAAACATGCTGTTTAAAAAAGGTGATTTTGATGACCAAAAAATAAAATGAATTTTCAGCCCCAAAGCCACCAGAAGGCTTCATTTGATAGCACATTTCAAAATTTTTCTGGGCGGAGACCCCCCCCCCCAGACCCCCCTAATCTGCTCGTGCCTTCGGCACTCGCTGTAGATGCCTTCGGCATCTACAATAGGTTATGCAAAAAAAAATTGGGTTATGCAAAAAATAATTTGCATAACCGGTTTTCAGGTAATGCTAAATTTGAATTCCTGCACCCCTGGTCCATATGATCAGTACAGCTTCAGTCAAAACAAACTCTTCACCTTTGGGTTAAATTATCAGAATAAAAATGCATGGGTTGTGTAATAAATGCAGAACGCGATGTGTGTTTGAATCAGTGGGTGTTTTACATAACTCATTGGAATGGTGTAATCATATTTTGCTTGAGCCTACGGCTCTCGCGAAATATGACTATGCCGTTCCAACTCGTTATGTAAAACACCCACCGATTCAAACACACATCACATTCTGTCTATTTATCACATGCCTTCAAGTCTAGAAAAACAAATATTAGAAGGACATCAGCAATTCATTTGACAACTATCACATTTTATTGCCAACCAAATTTGCGTACTCATACTCTTCTTCTTCTGGATATTCATTATCCCCTTCATACATTGACTATTTCTTATTCACTATTTTCATACACATTAAACTTGCCATATCCTTCATTTTTAGACATTTTATTTACTTATTTTGCAAATGGGTTCAGTTTTGGGTGATCAGTCGTCTGCTCAATGATTTTCATTCAGCCCATGTGTGTGGAATGGATTTTCATTTTCTGCATGTGTAGAAACCAGTTTTGAAAAAAAAAAACAGCTTTTGAAAAAATAAAAAATTTTTTTAAAAAATCACCAGTTTTGAAAAAAAAATCACCGTTCTTGAAAAAAAAAACAGCTTTTGAAAATAAATTTACCACTTTTGAAAAACAAATTCTAACCACATTTGAAAAAAAAAATCACCACTTTTGAAATTAATTGTTGTTTTTTCAAAACTGGTTATTTTTTTCAAAACTGGTCATTTTTTCAAAACTGGAATTTTTTTTTATCAAAAGTGGTTATTTTTTTTCAAAACTGGTTATTTTTTTTTCAAAACTGGTTATTTTTTCAAAACTGGAAATTTTTTTTATCAAAAGTGGTTATTTTTTTTTCAAACTTTTTACCAATCTTCAGCCTTCAAAACCGGTTGTCTCCTGGTGCCGACTTGAACCTGTCTGACCTGTGCAGGATGCTGGGTGTCGACTATACAGTTGACAGAAGATATCTGCATTGTTTTGTACGGCATCGAAGAATCGCCACCCCCTTCTAATACTAACTTGTTAAAACAAGAGCAACACGAAGTGTGGCATATGCCCCCTCCCAAAATGCCAAGTGTATCAAACGCCAAATTTATAGAAGTAGCTGTAACCTAAAAAGAACTAGAGGGGGCCGCCAAGGGTGGCTAATTCTCCCGAATTAATTCCTTGATACTGTAATGCCTCGATACTGTAATGCTGTGATACTATAACTAATAATATGGTCTAGCAGAATTTTAAGCCTCTTAATTGGCAAGAAATCAGTAATTTGACCTTGAGGTCAAAGGTCAGTGTTATATGTGTGTCATGATGATACGCGACACACAATCTCATGGTGATATACCCACATGCCAAATACCATAAGCCTAGGTCAAAAGATAAAACAGTTCTGAGCCGGACACGAATTCCGTCTACAGACAGACAGACAGACGGAATTGGGTTTATGTGTTTAAATTTATGTGTTTATTCTAAAACACATGTCCAAATAGTCCAAAAAGTGATTTTTAGGAAATTTTTCGGGTGGTAGCTAACCCTAACCCTACCCTACTACTGACCCTACCCAACCCCCCCCCCCCCCCCCCCCCCCCCCCCCCCGATCATAAAATTGCACTATGTGACTAAAGGTGAAAAAAGGCACATAACCCCCACCGGTACTTCAAAATAAGTCACATAAGCCAAAAATAGCCACATAAACTCGGATGTACTGACTGACAGATAGACGACGCCACGACTACATTCCCCCGAAATTATTTTTCGTGGAAATAATTATTTAAATCCACCATATGATGACAGCAAATATGTTGGACGGACACATTTTGCAATCATCTCCTAAGTTAAACAAGGGCAAATAACTATGTAAATGTTTATGCGAAGATGTTAATTCTATTTCAGGATCCGTTCCTACATATTGAGGTATAAGCATGGTAAACATTATTTGAATTCAACAAATAATGACAGTGCCACAGCAGCAAATATGTTGGACGGACACATTTTTCAATAATAATCTAAGTTAAACAAAGGCAAATAACTCAGTAAATTCTTCGGCAAAATTATTAATTCTGCTGTAGGATCCATTCCCCCATGTTGAGGTACAAGCATAGCAAAATTTATTTGAATCTGACAAATAATGACAGTGCTGGAGCGGCAAATATGTTGGACAGACACATTTGTGTAACAAACATACGTAACGTAGGAACGAATGGACGAAACTCTCCACTAGATGCCCCCCCCCCACCCTCCCTGACTAGATCAGTCGGGGGCATAAAAAGTTGCTAGCATTTTAAAACAAGGTTACTTGGGGTGGAAGTCCTCTAAAATGAACAACCTGACTATAATCGGTTGACTAACCTTGACTTTATCTCCACATGGTGGTCACGATCAGTCAGTATGCAGAAATGTGAGCTTGAACACCAATAACAAAATAAATACCATTAAGGAACGGTTTGATCCTGCGATTCGTCATCTGCATTGTGTCCTTCGGTGAGGTACTCAACTGCCCAGGCTGGGTTACAGTGGCGTTGGGTAATGAGTGGTACAACACGAAGATGGCATACTCGTCTTCAACCACTGATAAGCGGCATGCTTTTGTCAGGCTAGTAAAGCTTCACGATAGCTTGCTGTCACTGGGCTGATCTTTCCTGTTTGTTCGGCTCATCCTACCTCCGCAAAATTGCCCGACATGATATGACTCATTTTATTGAAACTGTTGTTGAAGCTCAGTTGAAAATATCAAACTACGACCCAATGATGACAGCAAAATAACCCTAACCTTTCACAGACCCTTATCGTTGATAGCACTCATTGGGGTTGGATAGCGCGTAGCTCTACATATCAGTTAGTCAGGTTTGTAGAAAAGTATTTTCAGTTGTTTTGGAGTGCACCAGGCGCCCAAATTATAGCCTCTGTACTTCTCAAGGAAAAGTCTGGAATGTGGACATTTTGGAGCTCATGTGTACAGTTGGGTGTCAAGTCGGTTTTGGGACATGCACTGGCCATTCGCGATTAGTGTAACAGTGTCACATAATCTTTGTCGTGCAGGCACATAATTCCTCCAAACGAAACCCACGCTAATGATAGCCCAAGCACCTATTATACTTAGTTTGTGTTTTCCATGGAAGCCTGCTGTTGTCACCGGCTAGCAATGCGTGGACACGATGCCCAAACACTCCCATCTTTGCTCTATCAATTGTGAATAGAGTAATAACGAATGGGAAAGCTAAAATAATAACCTGGTATCTGTGATTGGTCAGTTAGCTAACTTCTTTGAACAAGTTAGTAACTTTATTGAACAAGTCAGCTAATTTGAATGAACAAGTTGCTACCTTGTTTAAACTACATAAGTAACTTGTTCAAACAGGTTAGCTACGTTGTTTACGTTATGTATGTTCGTTACACAAATGTGTCTGTCCAACATATATGCCGCCCCAGCACTGACATTATTTGTCGGATTCAAATAAATTTTGCTATGCTTGTACCTCAACATGGGGGAACGGATCCTTCAGCAGAATTAATAATTTTGCCAAAGGATTTACTGAATTATTTGCCCTTGTTTAACTTAGGGGATTATTATTGAAAAATGTGTCCGTCCAACATATTTGGTGCTGTGGCACTGTCATTATTTGTTGAACTCAAATAATGTTTGCCATGCTTATACCTCAATATGGGGGAACGGATCCTGAAACAGAATTAACATCTTCGCATAAACATTTACATAGTTATTTGCCCTTGTTTAACTTAGGAGATGATTGCGAAATGTGCCGTCCAACATATTTGCTGTCATCAATGTTGGATTTAAATAATTATTTCCCCGAAAACTAATTTCGGGGGAATGTAGTCGTGGCGTCGTCTATCTGTCAGTCAGAACGTCCGAGCTAACGAAATGGGTTTAAGTGTTTAATCGTAAGTACGGAAGGGGTTTATGTCTGCCCCGGCTGTTTTTTGGTTTATGTTGCTATTTTTGGCTTATGTGACTTATTTTCAAGTACAGGTGGGGGTTACGAGTCTTTTTTCACCTTTGGTCACATAGTGCAAATTTATGATCTGGGAGGGGAGAGGGGAGGGGGAGGGGTAGGGGAGGGTCAGTCAGTAGTAGGGTAGGGTTATGGTTAGTTACCACCCAAAAAATTTCCTAAAAATCACTTTTTTGACTATTTAGACATGTTTTTTTAGAATAAACACATAAATTTAAACACATAAACCCAATTCCGTCTGTCCGTCCATCTGTAGACGGAATTCATGTCCGGCTCAGAACTGTTTTATCTTTTGACCCAGGCTTATGGTATTTGGCATGTGGGTGCATCACCATGAGATTATGTGTCGCATATCATCATGACCCACATATAACACTGACCTTTGACCTCAAAGTCAAATTACTGGTTTTTTGCCAAGTAAGAGGTTTAAAATTCTGCTAGACCATATTATTAGTTATAGTATCACAGCATTACAGTATCGAGGCATTACAGTATCAAAGAATTAATTCGGGAGAATTAGCCACCCTTGGCAGACCCCTCTAGTTCTTTTTAGGTTACAGCTACTTCTATAAATTTGGCGTTTGATACACTTGGCATTTTGGGAGGGGGCATATGCCACACTTCGTGTTGCTCTTGTTTTAACGAGTTAGTATTAGAAGAGGTGGCGATTCTTCGATGTCGTACAAAACAATGCAGATATCTTCTGTCAACTGTATAGTCGACACCCAGCATCCTGCACAGGTCAGACAGATTCAAGTCGGCACCACGAGTCATCTGGTTTCGAAGGCTGAAGATTGGTAAAAAGTTTGAAACTAAAAAAGAACTATTTTCCATTAATTTTCTCCAGTTTTGAAAACAAAATAACCACTTTTGATAAAAAAAACTTCCAGTTTTGAAAAAATAACCAGTTTTGAAAAAAAAAAATAACCAGTTTTGAAAAAGATAACCAGTTTCGAAAAAACGACCATTTATTTAAAGTGGTAATTTTTTTTTCAAATGTGGTTAGAATTTGTTATTCAAAAGTGGTAAATTTATTTTCAAAAACTGTTTTTTTTTCAAAAACGGTGATTTTTTTTCAAAACTGGTGATTTTTTAAAAAAAAATTTTATTTTTTCAAAAGCTGTTTTTTTTTCAAAACTGGTTTCTACAGCATGGTTTAGTGTTATTGTAGTTTGGGATTTCAAAGAACAGGCATTTTATAAAGATATGATTGTTACATTAGGTGATAGGTTAATGGAATACCAAAACTGACAGAAATGTTTGAAAGTGACAAGAACATTCTTTTGTCCAGAATTTCTCTGCTTTCTGATGATGAAGGCAGCCTTTAATTTATTTATATATAAACTGTTTTTCAGAATACACGACTCTCTGCTGAGCCTTTACCTGTCGAATCAGCCACATCCACCCATGTAATATACAAATTGATAACTTGAATTTTTTTTAACAAAGCCATATCATGTGACCTCTCAGAGGATGTGCTCATTGAGCTCGTTCCACTGAGGGGGTCACGTGATATGGTTTTGTTGAAATTTTTTTTAAAATTTGAATAAATAATATTTAAAAAAATAAATTTTGATATTTTCTGCTTTGTGTAAAGGGTTAATCCCTTGCAAGCTGATGTCAGAATAACAAATTTCAAGTAACAAATCTTTTCCCTTAATAAAGAAGGAATTTAACCAATTCAATCTTGTTGTCTGGATATTGTTGCCTAAAACAAGACTGAATTGGTTAAATTCCTAGTGCATTATGGGGAAATATTTGCAGATTGAAATTTTGCCATTGTGACTTCAGTGTACTAAAGGCTAAACAAGAACTGCTGAATAAGATACTTGATCCTTTAAATATAGCTCCAAATATAGCTCCAAATTGTGTCGAAGAAGCTCAGGAAATTAGATATTTTCTCACAAATTTTAGGAAGGCATGATTTAACCCTTTGAACACTAAAGACCGGTTTTCGACCAGGTAACATTATAAGTCATACTTTCATCAAGTAGGATGACTCCTAAGTTAAAGTGTTGGCTAGACCAATCAATAGCCCTGAGGCTGCACGTTGAAAATATTAATTGCTCTACCCCCAAATAATGAATATGGACTTTTCCAATTGCTAACATTGAACTGACATGGAAGATACCACCAGGGTTCAAAGGGTTAATATATTGAGATGCTACATATTTCTTCGGTGACCAGTGTGACCGATGTGTAGTTAACAAAGTCTAATTTTTACTGAAGTTGTAAAATAAATACATTTAGAAACAAATATGCAGTCAACAGTGACATTCTATATTAGCGGAAAAAAGAAGTGCAAGTTTTCTTCTGTGGTAAATATTTCAAATGTGTTATAAAGAGAGTAATCGTTTGACTGGACTGGTTACGTGAAATAATTCATGAAAGGTGAGGGACTTTGTACAAACACGAGTGCGCGAATGCGCACAAGTGTTTTACAATATAGTCCCTCGCCTCGAATGAATTATTTCACTTAACCAGTCCAGTCAAGCGATTACTCTGTTTATTACTTTTCATTATTAATGATAATTATATTATTTAACCCTTTACCTAACATAACAGACAAAACTGGCCAGGGCTATTCTCAAAAATCGCCAATTCATTTTCATTATTTTTTCATTTTTTGTCTCTAAAACATAGGTTATGATCCCTCATTGGAACAAGCTCATCAAGCTCGTTCCATTGAGGGGTCATAACCTGTGTTTTTGAGACAAAAAATGAAATAATAGTTATTCAAGAATTTTTTTTGGCAAGTGTCGTCTGCTTTTCATATTAGGTAAAGGGTTAACCCCCTTCACACTGATGTCAAAATACCCAAATTTCAGGAAGTTGTTTTTTCCCATAATGCATCTAGAAATTTAACCAATTCAATCTCATTTGACAGAGCTCAATGAGCTCTGTCAAACAAGATTGAATTGGTTAAATTTCTAGTTGCATTATGGGAATTTTTTTCTGCCTGAAATTTAGATATTTTGACATCAGTGTGCAGGGGGTTAAACTAGAGGGGGTATCAGTACCCCGTGGCTCACCAACAGGTGGCCAATGTAAAGGGGTGGTTGGAGTAAAAAAAAAAATGTTCAAAACTTGCACACAAAAGTACAAAATTAAAGAAAATAAGCAGCTAAAGGGTTAAATAATATAATAATAACCCCTAAGAAGCATGCTAACATGAAATAGGAACCATGGCAATATGTTACAAGGTAAGTCTCCACTTTGAAAAAAAGAAAGACAAACCTTAAAACCTGCACATAAAGGTATAAAAAGTATCACATTTGTTTCAAAGGGTTAAAATTTAGAAAAATACCCTGAAAATATTACAATAACCAGCATGGCAACATGCCAGTGAGATAAAACTCCACTTCAAAAAAATATCAAAACCTGCACACAAAAGTACAAAACCTGCACACAAAAGTCCAAAATTAAAGTAAATAAGCAGCTAAAGGGTTAAATAATATAAAAATAGCTCAAGAAGCAACCTAACATAAAATAGGAACCATGGCAATATGCTACAAGGTAAGTCACCACTTGGAAGAAAAGAAAGACAAACCTCAAAGCCTGCACATAAAAGTAAAAAAAAGGATCACATTTGTTTCAAGGGGTTAAAATTGAGAAAACTACCCTGTCACAGTAACCACAATGGCAATATGCCAGTAAGGTGAAAGTCTACTTGAAAAATATCCACTTGGAAGAAAAGAAAGACAAACCTCAAAACCTGCACATAAAAGTATCACATTTGTTTCAAAGGGTTAAAATTTAGAAAAATACCCTGAAAATGTTACAGTAACCACCATGGCAATATGCCAGTGAGGTAAAACTCCACTTAAAAAAAAAATATCAAAACCTGCACACAAAAGTACAAAACCTGCACACAAAAGTCCAAAATTAAAGTAAATAAGCAGCTAAAGGGTTAAATAATATAATAATAGCCCCAAGAAGCATCCTAACATAAAATAGGAACCATGACAATATGCTACAAGGTAAGTCGCCACTTGGAAGAGAAGAAAGACAAACCTCAAAACCTGCACATAAAAGTAAAAAAACCATCAAAACCTGCACACAAACGTCAAAATAAGTCCAAAATTTGATTCAAAGGGTTAAAATTAAGATGAAATACCCTGGAAAAGAGTTAAATGTTATCATGAACCCCCACAGCAATATGTAAAGAAGAAAAATTTTTTTTTAAAAGCACAAAAATCCAAACCTGTAAACAAAAGAAGTCCAAAATTGAAGTAATTAAGCAGGAAAAGGGTTAAAGAATACAACGTAGCCCTAAGATGCATGTTTACATACAATAGAAAGCATGGACATATGCTACAAGGTTAATCTACACTTGGAAGAAAGAAAGAGAAAACCCATGAAAACCTGCACGCAAACGTCAAAATAAGTCTAAAAATCTATTCAAAGGTTTAAAATTTTTTTTAAAATGCACTGGAAATATATCAATGTTATAATAACCACCACTGCAATATGCAGTGAGGTCAACCTCACTTGATATTGTTTTTTTTTTATCACAACCTGTACATAAAAGTAAGAAGCTGTAAGCCTAAGTCCAAAAGCTGTACATAAAAGTCCAAAATTGAAGTAATTCAGCAGGAAAAGGGTTAAATAATACAAACATAGCCTAAGATGCATGTATACATACAATAGAAAGCATGGACATATGCTGCAAGGTAAATCTCCACTTGGAAGAAAGGAAAAAAAAAACATCAAAACCTGCACGCAAACATCAAAATAAGTCTAAAATTTGATTCAAAGGGTTAAAATTAAGACAAAATACTCTAGAAAAGAGTTAAATGTTATAGTGAACCACCATAGTAATATGCAGAAACTCTACACTTGGAAGAAAGGAAAAAAAAAAAAACCCATGAAAACCTGCACGCAAACGTCAAAATAAGTCTAAAAATCTATTCAAAGGATTAAAATTTTTTTTTAAAATGCACTGGAAATATATCAATGTTATAATAACCACCACTGCAATATGCAGTGAGGTCAACCTCACTTGAAATTGTTTTTTTTATCACAACCTGTACATAAAAGTAAGAAGCTGTAAGCCTAAGTCCAAAAGCTGTACATAAAAGTCCAAAATTGAAGTAATTCAGCAGGAAAAGGGTTAAATAATACAAACATAGCCCTAAGATGCATGCTTACATACAATAGAAAGCATGGACATATGCTGCAAGGTAAATCTCCACTTGAAAGAAAGGAAAAAAAAACCCATCAAAACCTGCACGCAAACATCAAAATAAGTCTAAAATTTGATTCAAAGGGTTAAAATTACGACAAAATACCCTGGAAAAGAGTTAAATGTTATAGTGAACCACTATAGCAATATGCTGAAACTAAAAAAAAATTTGAAAAGCCAAAAAATCAAAACCTGTACACAAAAGTTCAAAATATTTGAGAGCGGACGCCGATGCCGACGCTGAAGCCGACGCCGACGCCGACATGAGGGCTATGCCATAGGCTCACACAACTAACGTTGGTGAGCCAAAAAACCTAAATACAATGAAGTCCCCATTACACCCATGTCAAAGCATCTTCGTTTGCGTGCACGGATACATGACACAATTGTTGATTGCATAATTCACTTGTGAAGTTATCGTTTATAATCAAACCCGGAAATACCAGTAAATCACATTTTGGAAAGTAATAAGAATGATTATTTCATTGTTTTGATTTTGATGTTATTTCTTCATTAGTGATTAAATTTTGACGAATTTTATTGTCTTAACACCGATGGTGTTTGCATGTATAACATTCAAACGTGGGTACCCTATGCCATTTCCTGATTAAAATCAATAGCGAGTGTGCCCACCATGGGCTTTAGTCACTGCTCTAACTCTCCTTACCATTGACCCCATCAAGTTGTTTATGGTCCTTTGGGGGATGTTATTCTACTCCTGAAGAAGGGCCTGTGTGAGCTGAGCGACGTTTGGGACATTGACATGCTTCCTGACCCTGCTATCCAGCTCAATCTGGGTCAAATCCTAGCAACTTGCAGCCTCGCATTATCCTGCTGCAACGTAAGGTTATGTGCAGGGATAATTGGAGGAACGTGAGGCATGAGGACCTGATCCAATAACTTACGACTGTAAGACTGCCCTGGATGACCACAAGAGGTGTTTTCACTTCATGAGAAATGCACCCTCCAAACCATCCCCCGAATTTGTTGTTTTCCGTGACGCATACGTCTGAATATCACTCACCTCGACCTTGATACCAATGTTGTTGCCTGTCTGACCTGTAAAATGTGAACTGAGACTTGTCAGTGAATAACACACGTCTCCAGTGGACCAGGTGAAACCGATTTGATGCATGCGCCCGCAGTCATTGCAATCAATGTTGACATCGCCTGGGTGTAAGTTGCATACCAAAGTAGGGATGTCATGGCCTTAAATTGAACTCCCACAACCAATTCCTAACTGTTCTTGGACACACTCAGTGAGTACGAGTGCCTACAACCTGACTCGCCATTTCCATTGCCATCTGAAATCGGTTACAGAGGTGTGAGTGACGTATGCCTCTATCATCATATGGTGACGTAACACATATGGGAAGGTCAGCTAATCTTCATGTGGCTCTGAGATGCTCAACTAAACAAACAATCATTGACTCATGGATCCCAAATTGCTGGGGCAATGAGACATTGTGATTGGCCCAATATAATTCGATCAATAGCCCTACCCCTATCAACTTCGGACATTCACAGTATTTTGCTTTTCAATCTAGTTGAAATGAAATGTTGTGCAATCAATGTGTGCTGTTCAAAACTTCGATCTGGTATGGTTTTCAAGCCCATAGCATGTGGGAGTGCCCCGGATGTATGCTTTGTCAAACAATCTGTTGAAAGCATGCAGCATCACACATGGTCATGTTTGACTGAATTTTAACCAAAGGCTCTTTAGACAGTACACAGAGATAGCTATATGTCAACTGTTACAACATTTGGTATACAGATAAAAAAATTATATTACCAAAACTGAACTTGTGTTTCTTTTTTTCATCAATGTATTAACCCTTTACCCAACGTAACGGCCAAAACCGGCCAGCGCTATTCTCAAAAATCGCCTATTAACTTTAATTATTTTTTCATTTTTTGTCTCAAAAACATAGGTTATGACCCCTCATTGGAACGAGCTCGTCGAGCTCGTTCCAATGAGGGGTCATAACCTATGTTTTTGAGACAAAAAATGAAAAAAAATAGTTATTCAAGAATTTTTTTTGCAAGTGTCGTCTGCTTTTCATGTTAGGTAAAGGGTTAAACAGTATCTAAGGCCTAAAAAGAAAAAAAAACTCTGTTTCTCAAGCTCTTTCAAGTGGTCATTTGTCTTCTGCACTTGTTTTTTTCATTATCAACCCAAACTTTAAAAAAAAGGTTTCTGTCAGAAAATATGGAAAATATTTTGACAAACATGTCCATTTAGTTATATCTGATAGAAATACGCACACCTGCCAAGTTTGAAGTCGATCAGACCCATAAAGGCTGCAGGGCTCAAAATAAGTGGTTTCGCATCACTATTTGTTATGCAAAACATGCTAAAAGCTACACAATTTTCAATTATGTATAGCATTTTGCAATACAATATATTCAACTGCAGCCTAATAGGCTGCAGTTGAATATCTTGTAGTGCAAAATGTAAAAATGAAAATTTGCAACAAACTTTGCAAGCTAGTTCACTGATGCTTTACTCCTGATATAAGATTAACTCTCCATCTCGCATTAGCAACTTCATATGTAATGTTAATTTTATTGGTTTAAATTCATCCTGCATTGTTTCTGCATTTTTCATAAAATATCCAATCAAAATAACTTTAAGCCCATCAAATTAAGAGATGTTACGCATTTGGAAATATCTAAGTCCATGCAGTTGTTAAAGGCAGTTTAGCTGACAAACGTAGCTAGTGCTTCATGTGTTGCAGCTCATTTGAAAAAGCACAGAAATGGATGGACATTATTCTATCTGCTCAGAAGAGTTCAATACAAAACAGTATGGCATAACTCTGGTATACAAGAACTGCTATGCAATTTAAACAAAATGCTATTCATTTTTCGGAAATGTGTAGCATTTTGCTATGCATAGAAAAAAGGGTATTTTGAGCCCTGAAAGGCTGAGGAGACAGGCACATCACAACAAACAGATTAATTCAAATTATAATAAGATAATGAAGAAGCATGCACTGAAAGAAGAAGGTGAGCATTCCTTGCATGCAATGAACAAAACTAGCAAAAAAAAAAAAATTAACATTTTGCATAAACCTTGGTGTTTCTTTGTTGTTATTATTTTCCAGATTGGACCACCATTTGCATGTGGTTCTGTATTCAATGGTGTTAATTCATCTATAGATATCGGTCAGTGGTCTCTTGGTCCAGTATACTCTATAGCTGTTTGGATGAGGCCTGATTTGGTTGATAGTAAAAGAAGGGTGAGTTCTTGTTTTCTCTGTACTCTAATCCCTGATTGCTGGGTTCTGCTTATGTGTAAATACAGTGGAACCCTGTTATTTGAATAGCCACTTTGCCAATGAAAATTATTCAATTAACAGTCAATTAACAGGGAATGTGTCAGCTTTCCTGTATTCTAGAGATAAACTTATCATCTATTCTATTATATGTTGTTTGACAGAGCTCCAGGAGCTCTGTCAAACAAGATATGATAGATTAAATGCCTGTATTGGATGCACTAAGACCAAATAGGTCTATAAACACAAACAAAGGAAAACTGGGGAGAGTCAGGGTAATTAGTTGACAGGTTACAAGATTTTTTATTCAAATAACAGGAGTTCACTCCATAACCTATATTCAATTAACAGGTCAAATTTGTACTGGAGGAATGGAAAATGATTTTGTGTTTGGAAATTATATTCAGTTAACCCTTTACCCAACGTAGACGATATCAAAATATATTATTTTAAATATCATTTTTTTAAATTTAAAAAAAAATGTCAATAAAACCATATCATGTGACCCCTCGTTGGAACAAGCTCATTCCAATGAGGGGTCACATGATATGGTTTTGTTGACACTTTTTTAAATATAATATTTTTTCAACTTCTGAATTTGCATATTACGCAGGCTTATGCGGCTGTTTCGTTGGGTAAAGGGTTGACAGGGTTATTCAGTTCAGAGATATTCAATTAAGTGGGCTCCACTGTACCTATTTTGGCATTGACAAGTCTACTTGGTACTCAGGTCACACTGTATTTGAATCCGTCAAATGAGATTGAAGTGGTTAAGTTCCTGGTTGCATTATGGGGGAAAGTTACTATATAAAATTTTGGAATTTTGACATTCAGTGTGCAGTGGGTTAACAATTATATGAGTCTGGCTTCACTGTACCCCATGATCAAACCAAACTGACATGTGACAAAAATAAACATTGTGTAACAGGTGGGTGGGGTGAAAGACTCCCCAAGGGCTAGAACCCTGGTTGGAATATCCCTGTTAATCTGTAGTTTCGTGAGGACCTGGTTCAACCTTCCAAAGATGGAATAAATGCACACTGTATGCCAGAGATCACACAAACTTGTTGGTTGTAATAGATAAATCAGCCATTTTAGATTTAATCGTGGTTTATTGAAAACAAACAAAAACTCAATGGGATGAAATGAATATGAATGATAAAACCACGGACCCTTTTACTCGAGGTTTGGAAAGCTTTTGCCTTAATTCAACATGAGAGGGGCGAAAATTAATAGTGCCAATTCAGGAGGGTCGTCAAACCTGCAAAGTCATCAAGAAAACAGATTAAACAAAAAATAAGTGAATCCAGTTTTATAGCAATTCTCAGTGATGGGTCGCAGCCACGTAAAACCGGTGCAGAGAAAGAGCTGATATCTAGCTGTATGTTTTAAAAATAAAGCATAAATAAATGCACTTGACTGCAGTGGGCGCCACAACCGGAGCAAGTCACACAGTGATGCGACTCACACCAGAGGATGTGCCCCTTTCAAACGAGTGCAATTAGAATTACTCCCAGAGTGACTCCAATGAACCCTTTTACGGGTAGATAATGCCCCCTCTACTAACCTTGTTAAAGGTAGCAGGCACAGCTAATTACAAAGCTTTAATGCCAAGAAGGGTGTCTTTACTGAGAAAATATGGCCTTATATAGGCGATTAGAGAAGAAACATCTGAATACTATTTGATCCCTCGTTTTGGAAATAACCAACGAGAGAACAGAAGAAGGGTTGTTGGAAAGAACCAATGAGATATGTTGGCTCAAACATACGAAGACCAGCGGAAGTCAGTCCTTCGTTTGAGTAAATTTTACGGGTGTAAAAAAGTGCACTCGCAAATTGTGTTGCGAGTGCAATTTTGTGCAAATTGCACTCGCAAAATTCCCCAAAGTTTCACAACTATGCATGTTTGAGACAGATGTGTTTAAACACAGCTACTGTACTCACCCGTAAAGCGTTAGTATATGAATTTTCAAGGGAATACTGTCACCAAACACCAGAAACCTTAACCCTTTGAACTCTAGTGGTATTTTTCATTTCATTATTTGGGGTAGACCAATCAATATTTTCAATGTGCAGCCTCGGGGCTGCATGTTGAAAATATTGTTTGCCCTACCCCACACATTTACTGAACAGCCATCCTGTTTAATGACATTATGACGTAACGTTCCTGGCCAGAAAAGCGGCAAATCGGGTTCAAGGGGCCACATGTAAATGTATAAGGAATATCTTAATTATGACAGTAACTTGCCACTGACTGCAGAGTGTTGCTTTCTCAAAACAACACACATTTATATGTCCTCACAGTATATTAGTGATCCACAATATTTTTGGACGACTGCATTTTTTACTTCCCATAAAATAGAAAACATGGCCGCTGACGGGAGCAATTGCACTCGTACCTGTCTCATTTCCAGGACTGACAGCATTTTTACATAAAAACAAGAAAAGAATAATTTTTTTCATAGTTATTTCTTTATATATATTATTTTCTTTTATAGACTGTGATTGGAGGTGCAAGTGACTGCAGAGATTTTGGAATACACTTGAGCCACAACAGATTAAGAGGATATGCTAAACTACAGGGTTGTACCAGTGACCTTGTGGCAAATAATCCACAAAGAGTTCAGATTGGCCAATGGTATCATGTTGCTCTTACAAATAATGGAACAACAGAAACTATATATGTTAATGGTGTTCCAAGTGGCTCTGTCAATGTAAGTTATGATTTCAATCTGATATATAAAAAAAAGTTAAAACCTGTATTTTTCTACTGCATGGTCCAGACTTAGCTGGTGCAAACTCATAACTTTTAAGGGCAAATCACAAATTTTGAACCCTTCCCCAATCTCCAAAATTTACATATAAATCCAGAAATGTAAAGAAATGTAAAGTCCTATATGGTTCTCCATACCTTTATACACTGCGAATGCGCTGCAAGCAGGAAGCAACGCAAATTGGCGCCATTCTTTTTGTTTGGCCCTAAGTCAGTAACATCTACCTGACTTCTGTGCTATAAAACTTATTTTCTGAAGATGCCAAACACAGATCAATGAATATATTGGTGGTTTCAGTGGGTTTTACGGGATGTTGCATGAGAACAGTGGTGTTTTGGAGCGTTCAAGGCTTTTAATTTTTTAATGATAACAATTATGTTTCCCGTTTTCGGGATATACGCCTGATACATTCTTATGATATCACTAGTATTGTTTAGTGTTCTCCCCTGTCCTTCCATGAACCCTCTTGTTAAGTTCCCAAGTGCCTTTGGCATTTTTTATGAGATTTATTTTTCAAAATTTCTTGGGAATTTGATGTTTTCATCTGAATATTAGTGCCATGCACACCCTTGTTTATTTCTCCCCCCCCCCCCCCCACTATACGTGAAACATACGCGTGTCCCGGGTGAGACCCCACGTGACATACTCATTTGCATATTTTATTGGGTCTCTGGAACTATTTCATCATCGTCTGCACAATTGTAAATAAACAAAATGGCTTCACAATTTGCTTCTTAAATTGTGTTCGTTTATTACCTATTTATCTGTTCTTTGTTGATATAGACTCAATATTTAATTATTATTCAAATATTAAACTTGATTTGTTTCAACTCCATGTTTCTCTGCAGATTTAATAATATCACTGCGCGAATTTATCGATTGATCAATAATCTCACAATGCCCTTTACATTAGAGTTTGACATGCGCAAATTCATTAACCCTTAACGGACAGTATTACAAATCAATTTTTTAGTATATACCTATGGTATATACCTAACTTTTGTACGATATGTCCGATGAAATTGTTCGTTTTTCGAAAGGACTACGACTTGATAAATTGGATATGTCATCATGTGACCGCCAATTATCTATAATGACGTAATCCTCGTGTGTGGGGTGAAAAATCATCCTCGGGTCTGGTTCAAATATCTTGCCCCGAGGGTGAGGTTTCCCCATCCCACTTCCAGACTCATCGGGGATCATAATAGTTCCGGTTGGGTCGACCTCTGGGGACGTCTTAATCTTCTATCTTCTACCGGCTGCATTATTTTATCTTCCTGGGAAGATTTAGTTTTGCAGTTGGTAGTTTTATACACTGATTACTGAGCCTGTCTTGTTAGTATCGGTTTGTTTTCTAACATTGAATAAGTACTATGACTGTTTACTGTGGTATAGTTATAGTGTGTTACATTACATTACATGTTAGGCCCTATCCCTTTTTCTTAGTTGTGGAGTGGTATATCTACTCTTAGGCCCTATTGGGGTGCCCTTGGGCTCATTAGGTTCCCTTGGGGTACTTGGGCTTTCATCTACATTTTTAGAAAATTTTATTTTCTATTGTGTTGTTATATCCTGTAATGTATAGTGTAGTTTTTTATACATTTTAGGGAGTGTTGAGGGCTTATATTTTTTCCTATTTTCTTGTATGTCATAGTGACCTACGCTGTAGAATCCCCCACCTCATCCAAGTATACACAGTATATACAGGATGAGGGGGATTCTTAGAATACAAGCCTGTAGGCTTGGAGGATGTGTCACCCTCCCACTGAAGTAGAATCCCCCACCTCATCCAAGTATACACAGTATATACAGGATGAGGGGGATTCTTAGAATACAAGCCTGTAGGCTTGGAGGATGTGGCACCCTCCCACTGAAGTAGAATCCCCCACCTCATCCAAGTATACACAGTATATACAGGATGAGGGGGATTCTTAGAATACAAGCCTGTAGGCTTGGAGGATGTGGCACCCTCCCACTGAAGTAGAATCCCCCACCTCATCCAAGTATACACAGTATATACAGGATGAGGGAGATTCTTAGAATACAAGCCTGTAGGCTTGGAGGATGTGGCACCCTCCCACTGAAGTAGAATCCCCCACCTCATCCAAGTATACACAGTATATACAGGATGAGGGGGATTCTTAGAATACAAGCCTGTAGGCTTGGAGGATGTGGCACCCTCCCACTGAAGTAGAATCCCCCACCTCATCCAAGTATACACAGTATATACAGGATGAGGGAGATTCTTAGAATACAAGCCTGTAGGCTTGGAGGATGTGGCACCCTCCCACTGAAGTAGAATCCCCCACCTCATCCAAGTATACACAGTATATACAGGATGAGGGGGATTCTTAGAATACAAGCCTGTAGGCTTGGAGGATGTGGCACCCTCCCACTGAAGTAGAATCCCCCACCTCATCCAAGTATACACAGTATATACAGGATGAGGGAGATTCTTAGAATACAAGCCTGTAGGCTTGGAGGATGTGACACTGGCATATTATTCTGCACGATTTATCATCCTACCTCACTTAACCCTTAAGCCCCCATATAGCCCCAAACCGCCACTTTTATATTGCATTGAAGCAGGTGCTTCCTTGTGTAATCTTTTTTATTACTCTTGTGTGTAGACTGAATTTTCCTTGGCAGTGGTTCTACATCACTGCTGGCTGCCTGTATAGGCAGCCAGCAGTGATGTAGAACCACTGCCAAGTCATCAATAACTATGAAAGCAGAAAAAGGCCATAAATACTTTAAAATTAATTCGAGGACTTAAGGGTTAAAAGTGAAAACCAATCAATAAACAAAGAGCCCCTCACAGTACAAATACAAGTATCCATTGATATCTGGTGTCATTTTAAAGTGTGTAGTATTCTATGATAAAAGTAGTATAATGGGTAGGGATTTAACCCTTACAGTTGAAAATTTACGTAGAATGTCTTGTGTGGAAAAAAGTTTGAACAAAGCAAAAATATTTCAGTGGGAGGGTGCCACCTCCTCCAAGCCTACAGGCTTGTATTCTAAGAATCCCCCTCATCCTGCACATACTGTGTATACTTGGATGAGGTGGGGGATTCTTTTTCATCAAGCCATTCCAGCTTGGTCGGATGTGACACTGGCATTATTTCAAAGTTTATCATTGAATACTACATGTAGGAGCCCAACAGAGGAGTGAGGAAAAACAAATGACAAACACTAAACATGAACTTGAAGTTTCCATGATTTAATTATTCATCATACACATTTATTTATAGGCACTATGAAAATGTTCAATCTGTCACTGTGTATACATGAAACTAAACACATATCTTCAATATTCACTGTAGGATGGAAGTGGTTCTCACTGCAAAACTGCTGCAGCAAACTGGCCAGGATGCGGATGTTCCCTGAAATAATAATTGTGGAAAGTTTGTGAGGAGCATCAATTGGCGGATTTTAAAATCTGTTGTAAAGATAAACCAGAGTGGAAAGAAGCGGATGTGGAAGCACTCCTCCGTGTTGAGTGAGCCTTGAAAGAAGAGTCCACCCCAGCCAATTGCATGCAATCACGGATCCACCTAGCAAAATGTAGATGTTGTTATTGCTTTCTTTGTTTTGAATGAAATAAAGAGTTGAGTAGATTTTTGAATATGTTGAGTTTGTTTTATGTACTCCCGCAGAGTATGAACAACACAAAGTTTCTTGTCCTTGTAGGGGAAAAGATCAACATTGTAAGAAACATGACCTGGCCGAGAAGTTTTCTGCAAAGTGGATGTTGTAAAATGCACCCCATGTGGAGTATCATGCATGTGATCCAAATTTAAAGAAACAAAAGTTTGTGCCCTCTGTGGAGAAACCAAGGCCATTAAACAGGCTAGCTTCTTTGTCAATTGTTCAAGAGAAAGATCCCGAAGGGGATACTGAGTTTTTAACTGTTTTATCACTAAGGAGACATCCCAAGTAGTACTGTAACGTGGTTTAGGTGGATTTGCATTAAAAGAACCCTTCATAAACCTAGTAATGAGTGGTGTGGAAGACAATTGAGTGCAACCAATGGATATAAGAGTTTGAATTAACATGGATTTATGGGTGTTGATTACACTGTAAGATTTATTTTTCCCAACAAATGTTAAATAATTCACAATTTGAGCTTCACTGGCCTGAAAGTAATTAAAGTGTTGTTGATCACACCAAGTACACCATTGTTTCCAGGCGTACCCATATTGTTTGGAGGTAGATTTCCTCCACGACCTGGTAATTGTTTCAGAAGCTTCTTTCGAAAAACCCTTATTTTGGAGGAATTTCTGGACACAGAACAAGCGGTTAGATTTAATCTTTGAGACAATGGATGAGATACGCCTGTTAGTGGATGTTTGAGTAACTTTCTGCTGCATGGCAGTTTTATTGGTGGACTGGTAAGCACTTCCAGCAATTTGGGAAACCACTGTTGTGTTGGCCACCAAGGGCAGATGAGAATGGCATGATTTACCTTGTCTTCCTCTATTTTCACCAATGTTTTCCCGAGCAACCTGAAAGGAGGGAATAAGTATGGTAAGTGCCCAGTCCAGTGAAAAGAAAAAGCATCAATGGCTAAGGCACCAACATCTGGATACCAACTGCAATACTTTGGCAACTGATGATTTTTCTTGGAACCAAACATATCAATTGCCGGAAAAAACAATTTGTCACATGACTATTATGAGACCTATTTTTGTCTGAACGGGAATCACCGAAAAATTCATCATCATTGGACACAGAAGTGTCCTCAGCTGCAGATGAGTTAAGAATATCAGGTTGTACAATAATTGGGACAACCTTTGTAGCTTTGGTGCGTTCAGGAGGCAAATCATCACCTTTGTGTTTCTTACCAGAGATCTTGCTCGAATTACGGGAAGAACTTTGTACTTTCGATTTCGCCCCAGTCGCAACAACTCGTCTGGTGACCTTGACAGTTTCCAAGTCACGGCATTTTGTGTGTGGGGAATCAGCTACTTTTTCCTGATTCCCTTTACGTTTCTTGACAGAAAGTGAAGATGAATTGCGTGGTTTTCCACTTGGAGGGACAATGTCCTCTCCATCGCCAAGCTGATTGACTGGGACTACGTCCTCAGTCAAGGCGACATTCTTGGTTTGTGGACGCTAGAACGCTCAAAATAAAAAGACACCAGATAACAGTGGATACCTGTGTTTGTACTGTGAGGGGCTCTTTGTTTATTGATTGGTTTTCACTTTTAAGTGAGGTAGGATGATAAATCGTGCAGAATAATATGCCAGTGTCACATCCGAACAAGCTGGAATGGCTTGATGAAAAAGAATCATACTTTGTGTGGGTCCATTAGGTCCTCTTCTGATCTACAGGCCTGCTGGGCTTGTAGCCATTGCACATTCTCTAATTCTTGTGCAAGGTGTGAATACTGGATAGACATTCTAGATGGGTGACGACATACGTTGTGGGTGGCAAAGTTCCAATATGGAACTGTCGCCGCGGGATAATTATTTCTTTTTAGTTTCTTTTTTCAGAGGAACAAGAATATAGTTATGGTTCATCGACACCTATCCATTCTGTGCAGCTATCATCACACTCATATGAGTAAACAAAGCTAGCTGTAAGGTGCTCATGATTATAAGTAGGGGGTAAGGCCAGTTTAGTGCCTTTACTGCTCTGCCAGCAGCTAGGTTGACCGGTGAAGCGGTTCTCCAGTTAGTGGGAGCAGGGATGCCATGTAGGTCCGTTGCAGTTGAGGGGAGTGTAGAAGTGGGTTGAGTAATCACCTCAAATTACAAAGCTCACCCAGCGACGACAGCACAGAAGGGGTGGAAGCCAGTCCATTATTCATCGGGATGTTCGGGCTCGAGCTGGAGAGCCCTCTCCATCCTGATAACAGTCGGCATCGACTGCTCCAAGTGTAGTTAGTCTGGACTTCATTCGGAAGAATGGGAGAGTCCTCTCCTTCCCAATAGCAACTGGGGCCGGCTATTAGTTTGGATTCCTCCTCTTTTCTTACGCAGGCAATGCACAGTAGACCGCAAGCTAGCTTTCCGACTTCTGATGTTCTGCATTTTCACGGATACAGGTCCATTAATCACCGCCGAAGTCGGATTTTCAAAGCTAGCACATCGAGGCATCTTCAGTTGGGACACTCACCGATAAGACCTGGGGTCAGGGCATTGTCGTGAGAGCAGCAGGTGGTGAAGTATCTTAGTTAGCTGCTCATATAAGCCTTGATATCGGACCTTTTGCAGCATGCTGACACACATATTGTCTGTACAGCCATATCTGCACACATGTGAGTATAGCGAGTAGTCGCAGGGTGCTCATGTAGCAGGGAGTAAGGCCTTTGGTATCTTATTTTCCTGACAGCGGCTAACTCGTCCAGTGGTGCAGTTTTCCATTAATCAATATCACCCGGTTGGTCCGTTACGGTCAAGATATGTGTTAGGATAGAGC
Source organism: Pictodentalium vernedei (assembly GCA_031216915.1). Classification (NCBI taxonomy): domain Eukaryota; kingdom Metazoa; phylum Mollusca; class Scaphopoda; order Dentaliida; family Dentaliidae; genus Pictodentalium; species Pictodentalium vernedei. The sequence goes on from CM062294.1 coordinate 540,628,451, forward strand.
GAGCTCCTCAAAAAATGAAGCTCACCTAATGATGATGACACACAAGAGGATGAGGCCAGTTGGTGTCTGTCGGGACGCTCATCAAAATGAGCAGGAGGGTCCTCTCCATCCCGATAGCAGTCGGGGTCGACTGCTTAGGCTTCAGCGAAGCACAGTGTGTCGGGGTGTTTGTCTGAGTGAATGCGAGAGCCCTCTCCTTCCCGACAACAGTCAGGGTCGGCTGCTAGTTCCACTTCCCCCCTTTACATTGTAAGGACTATGCATAGTCAACTGCAAGCTAGCTTCCGACTTCACTTGTTTCTGCAGTTCCATGTATCCAGTTCCTTTCATCGCTACTGAAGTCGGGTAACCAATTGCTAGCTCATCAAGGCATATTCAGTGGGGAGATGCTCCGATATGATCTGGGTTCAGGTCATTGTTCTGTCTACAGCAGAAGTTACTGTAGTTTACTCACATTTTTGGCCTCAAGGACGGACCTGCTGCTGTAATGGTACAGCTTATTGCATCTTCACATCAGCCATAGCAGCTAACATCATTAAGTCTCCTTTGAGTGAGCTTTCTGAGGCCGCAGATTAGGTCTTATCAGATAGGAATATCGCTAGCTGCATTAGCTAGGCTGAGACCACTGTCTTTTTTAGAATTGGGATGTTAGAAGGAAAAAGTATGTTTTTTCCTTCTCGGTGCTGTATTCTTAGGCGACAGAGTCATTTAGTTCTGCTGTTGATGCCATAATAGCCTTATGTCAATTAAGAGCAGTCTTTTTCTATAACATTAGCAGCTAACGTCATAAGTCTTTTTTTAGTGAGTTTTCCTATTGTTGACGCCATATTAGTCTGATTAGTGTTAGGTGTGGTCTTTTTCCTTAACTTGAGTGGCTAACGTCGTAAGTCTCCATTTAGTGATTTTTCCAAGGCTGCAGGTTATACCCAGATATCTGTCTTCACGGAGATGAAGACTTCTAAGCTGTGTTAGTTAGGCTGAGACCGCTGTCTTTTGGGGAATAGGACCGTTAGAAGGAAAGAGTACCATATTTACTCTATGTATTGGGACACTCTATGATACAGTGTTGTATTCTTAGATGTTAGAGACATTTATTCCTATTGTTCATGCCATAGTAGCCTAGTGAGAATTATTAGCAGTGTTTTTCTCTATCATTAGCAGCTAACACTGTAAGTCTCTATTTAGTGAGCTACCAAGACCACAGTTTACACCCAGGTATTTGTCTTCATGGATAGGAAGACAAAGCTGCATCAGCTAGGTTGAGACCACTGTTTTTGGATTCCAAATTTTTTCATGGAATACATTCGGTTGGTATTAGCTAGCCTTTGAGTAACCTGTGTGGAAGCCATGTCGGCTTTTCTGGGCGACATTATCCGAATATGGCAATTAGTCCACTCTTGAGAAGTTTCGATCAGAGTCGGCTGCTTCTGTTACGGCATATGAGATTATTCATCAGGTTATAAAATCGCATTAAAATCATTTTATTCCTTCATTTTCCTGGTTATATTTTGAATTGCTCTGATTATGCCGATGATACAGGCTGTATTCAGATGAGGGTCGATGTGGGATTCTGTTACTTGCATGGCTTACTTAATATGTATTAATCATTATGCAGACACATCTCTTGAATACATTCTCTTAAATTCTTGCTCAGTGTCAGTAGAAGAGTTTAGGAGATTTATGGGCTATTTGGAATAGTAATAGATATACCAACATGCCGTCTAAGCATACATCCTCTCTATTTTTCTTCATTATTCAGAGTTCTATATATTCATTCTCCATACAGTCATTGGTTTTAACAGACCTAGGAAACAATGATTCAAATTGGGACGGTCCTTGACAGGTTTTGAATCATATCCCATTCCAGGTTTTGAATCCAGTCTTCAACCTGAAGTGGGTACATAAAGGGGAATCAACAAAACCATATCATGTGACCCCTCAGTCAGCTCGTTCCAATGAGAGGTCACATGATATGGTTTTGTTGAAATATTTTGAAAAATTACATTTTTTCAACTGCTCAATTTGCATATTACGCGGGTGGATGCTGGCGATTAAAGCAATTATATATACTTCAGTCTGCCTTTTATTGCTCAAAGGGGAATCCTATATTATATTATGTTTCTTTTCTGATATTCTTCAGTACCACTTTATCACTGATTCCAGACCGCTTTCCTCTTTGTTTTGAAGGTTAATTTCCTTCAAAAAGAAGGGGGGGATGGGGGTTTCTTACCTCTTCTGGCCTTATAGTGAGAGTGTAACTATGGGTGAAGCTGTTATTGTCTATAGATAATACAGATCTTTTATGTACAGCTCGGTGTGTTGCATTGTATACGGCATGTGTCTGTGGGCGTTAGTCTCCAACTCTCAGACACGCTTTTCCTAATTTTAAGCATTTTATTCTGGACTACCGTATTTACTCTATGTATTGGGACACTCTATGATTTGGGACACACATTTTTTCCAGAAAACTATATTTTTTTTATGCTCCAAAGTTTGGGACATTCAGGAGATTTGTTTCCAGTTGGCCCGTCGCTAGTAGCAGACGACACTCATAAAAAAAATTCTTGGGTAACTAAAAATTTTCATTTTTTGCTTCCAAAACATAGCTTATGATCCCTCATTGGAACAAGCGCAATACGCTCGTTCCAATGAAGGATCATAAGCTATGTTTTGGAAGCAAAAAATGAAAATATAAAAAAAAATTGGATGGCGATTTTCGTATATAGTGATGGAAACCGAATCACACACAACTTTATTCAGCATCAAATCAAGACCAGGCTCTGTTCTTTCCTCATTTTCTAAGAATTGGGACACCTGTGAAAATAATTATTTTTAGCTGTCCCAATACATAGAGTAAATACGGACTAGTCTTAAAATTGCTTAAGGATTAATTTGACTATTGATCCTTTTATTTCTTATTGATGGTATGTCCTTCTCTATTGTTGTATAGAGAAGGATATATGTAATTCCTCATATTTTAATCTCCTGTTCACCTTTGGGAGACCTCCTGCAAGCTTAGGAGCTGAAATTTAGCCTGCTCTTCCTTCAAGTTCTAAGCCCTCCAGCCTTCTTACTATTCAGCTAGGGTGCGTGGTGGCTCAGTAGGTAGAGGTGCAGGCTGCAAGCCGAGAGGTCCTCGGTTCAAATCCCACCTGCGGCAACCGCGTTGTGTCCTTGGGCAAGACACTTCATCTCTATTGCCCGCGTGGGGGCACGTTGTCGCGGTGTACTAAGACGTACTGCATGTCGATGGTATGCATGTCTTCAACCAATCTAACCCTGCCTGTGCTGCAGTGCGGAGTTACGATGTTGGGGAGCTGGCAGCTGCTCGTCATTGCTCTGTTGTTCTCTCCGGGTACTCCGGCTTCCTCCAGCCGTAAAACTGTCACGGTCATGATTAGCCATTGTGCATAAATATGTGACCTTAAACATCAATAAATAAATAAATAAATACTATTCAGCTAAGTCTGGGCCATTGGTGAAGTAGAAAATATGAAACATTTATAGTAATTTGTATATTTTTTATACTTACCAATGGCCCAGATGAGGGTTGGTCTTCCCGTGAGTGGGCACTCACTCCTCCAGACTGGATTTTCTACTTTATCGGGCACATAATCTGGTAAGAATGATGACTGGCACCAGTTTGTGTTGCTTCTTGCGTGTGGCGCATGCGCAGTGTATAAAGGTATGGAAAAACGTATAGGACTTTAAATTTCTGGATTTATATGCAAATTTTGAGGGTTGAGGGGGTTCAAAATTTGTGTTTGGCCCTTAAAAGTTATGAGTTTGTACCAGCTAAGACTGGGCCATTGGTAAGTATAAAAATATACAAATTACTATAAAGTTTTCATTTCTCAAGCCATCGGGCATGGTCCTTTTGCATTGCTCTCATTTTATAACCAATGCAAACTTAAAAAAATAAAAATTAAATGGTTTATGTCTGAAATTTTACCCAAGTTAATAAATTCATAAATTTGTCCCTTGAGTACAACAAGGCTTTGCAATGCTTTAGTATTGCAAAGCCTTCTTGCACCCAAGGGATGAAATACACCACTACCAATGCTATCCTGTAGATAATGAGACCTAAAACATAAAACTGACCAAGAGCATGAACTTTTGATGGGAAAGAAATAATTACAAAATAAAATAAAATAAAATGCCTGCCCACATGCAATTTTACAAAAAATGGCCTGAAAAACAGAAGATCTACTTTGTGGAGGCCTAACAATAAATCTTTTAAAAGTTTTGTCACATAAAATTAAAAACTTACTTCTTCGGCTCTCTGACATAAAAATTAAATGAGCATGGAAGTTTTCTCTTCTATGGAAAATTAAAAACTTTCTCTCATCTTCTTTAGAACCATTGACATAATTCAGTGAAATTAATCTGATTTCATCTTGAATATTTTATAGCCAAGCTTTTTGTGACAAATTAAGATATTTTCTCTATCATGCAATTACACTGTTGAAAGAACGTTGTGGTTTCACTTCATAGTTTTTTGATAACTCTTGACCTAACATAATGGAAAAATACGTTCAGTGCTATTCACGAAAATCACCATTCATTATTTTTTCAATTCTTCCACCAAAAACATGGATTATGCCCCCTCATTGATATGACCTCATTGAGCTCATTCCATTGAGGGGTCCAAAGCTATTTCCTTGAGGCAAAAAATAATTTTTTTTTTTACTGGTAGAGTGCTGGAAGCCCATATTTGAGCTTTACAGAATACCACAGGTTATTACTATAACATCTACAACCTGATAGGGAAGGTTAAATAATGAACCTGGAAAGAATCTAATTTTGTTAATGACACTTTGCTCGGTTACATTTGATTGGATAGTGCCTTTTGGTACTATCCACTCGATTAATCGTCGCAAATAATCGATTATAATTGATTAATCATACATAGATGACCCCATCCCCACATTTCCCTCTCTTTAAGTCGTTAAAAATGAGGTTCAAGTCAGTTGACCTTCCTCAAGTAAATAACGAAGACGATCCTCTTTTAGGTACATTCAAAGGTTTGATGTTCTGAACTTTTGAACCGTCAGTGTAATAATCAAGACCGGTCGTCAGTTGCGAACTTCGCAAGTTCGCAACTGCCGACCGGTCTTGATTATTACACTGATGGTTCAAAAGTTCAGAACATCAAAGCTTTGAATGTTCCTAAAAGGCAGATGCTTCTAACGGCTTCTTGAGTTTTAACGTCGACGTTCTTGACCCTTTACCTTAAGAAACAATAGTTTTTTCATTTTTTAAAAATTATTAAACGTCTAAAACGGGGTAAAATTTACCAATTCTTCGACAACGAAAAATACTAATCGATTTCGTCATGATCGATCAGCAATCGATTAATCGAATAATCGTAACAGCCCTAATATATATATGGTGAAATAAAATCTGTGGCCAAGAAAACTGTAGCACACTACCAGTTACTTGTGCCAAAATTTTTCTTACAAGTAGGTGCTATTATTTCATTGATCATAAATAATACAGTTTTAGTTTTGCCGGAAAAGTGTAAGTGCCCCTTGATGAAAAGTGAAATATTAAAAAATTTGTGGAAACATTTTTTCGTTTTCATGATTTGGGCCTGACGGAACCTACACAGAAATGGAACAATTGTTTCCGTGAAATCTACATGCCTGTTATGCATTAATCTTTTATCTCAATAATTTTCAGAAGACATCTTGTTAGGTAAAGGGTTAACCCTCTGCACACTAAAGTCAAAATACTGAAATTTCAAGCACCACACTTTTCTCATAATGCATCCTATCCAGGAATTTAACCAATTTAATCTTGTTTGACAGAGCTCAGTGAGCTCTGTCAAACAAAACTGAATTGGTTAACTTCCTAGTTGCATTATGGGAAAAATTGCAGATTCAAATTTTGATATTTTGACATCAGTGTACAGAGGGTTAACCCTCTATCTGACAAATTGGTAACAACCGCCTGCATAATAATCAAACACTTTCAACAGAACAATGTCATGGAACCCCTCATTGGAACAAGCTCCTTGAGTTACCTCCCTCCCTTTGACAATAAATTGATTAAAGCACAGTACTTTTGATTTCAAGTACCTTGTATACTGAGTTTGTGTACATAGCAGTATATTTTCTTCAAAAGAGTGTTGTGTGCATGGAAATGAATATTGCTCCTTTTCAGAGGCAGAAATGTGTAGACAATCAGATATAAGTTAAATGTTGTTTCAAATGAAATGCAAGTAATTCTGATTCTCTTGAAGCTATTAGTGATAGTCTAAAAGAAAAGAAAATACATAGAGAGTAACCACTTGATTGGACTGGTTACATGAAATAATTCATCAGAAGTGAGGGACGTTGTACGAACACAAGTGTGTGAATGCGCACAAGTGTTTTACAATATAGTCCCTCACCTCGAATGAATTTTTTCACGTAACCAGTCCAGTCAAGCGATTGCTCTGTTTATTACTGTTCATTATTAACGATAATTATATTATTTAACCCTTTACCTAACGTAACGGCCAGCAGTATTCTCAAAAATCGCCAATTAATTTTCATTATTTTTTCATTTTTTGTCTCTAAAACTTAGGTTATTACCACTCATTGGAACAAGCTCATTGAGCTCGTTCCAATGAGGGGTCATAACCTATGTTTTTGAGACAAAAAATGAAAATAATAGTTATTCAAGAATTTTTTTTCACTACCGTTGCTCTATCCTGGCTATATTACACTACCATTATTCTATCTTGGATATTTTACACTACCGTTACTCTATCCTGGCTATATTACACTACCATTATTCTGTCTTGGCTATATTACACTACCGTTATTCTATCCTGGCTATATTACACACTACCATTATTCTATCCTGGCTATATTACACTACTGTTATTCTATCCTGGCTATATTACATTACTGTTATTCTATCCTGGCTATATTACACTACCATTATTCTATCCTGGCTATATTTCACTACCGTTAGTCTGTCCTGGCTATATTACACTACTGTTATTCTATCCTGGCTATATTACACTACCGTTACTCTATCCTGGCTATATTACACTACCATCATTCTATCTTGGCTATTTTACTCTACAGTTACTCTATCCTGCCTATATTCCACTACCGTTATTTGATTTTGGCTATTTTACACTACCGTTACTCTATCCTGGCTATATTACACTACCGTTATTCTATCCTGCTATATTACACTACTGTTACTCTATCTTGGCTATATTACACTACTGTTACTCTATCCTGGCTATATTACACTACCATTATTCTATCCTGACTATATTACACTATCATTACTCTCTCCTGGCTATATTACTCTACCGTTATTCTATCTTGGCTATATCACACTACCGTTATTCTATCCTGGCTATATTACACAACCGTTACTTTATCCTGGCTATTTTACACTACCATTACTCTATTCAGGCTATATTACACTACCGTTATTCTATCTTGGCTATATTACACTACCGTTACTCTATCCTGGCTATATTACCTACCGTTATTCTATCCTGGCTATATTACACTACTGTTATTCTATCCTGGCTATATTACACTACTGTTACTCTATGCTGGCTATATTACACTACCGTCATTCTATCTTGGCTATTTTACACTACCGTTACTCTTTCCTGGCTATATTACACTACCGTTATTCTATTTTGGCTATTTTACACTACCGTTACTCTATTCTGGCTATGTTACACCACCATTATTCTATCCTGGCTATATTACACTACAGTTATTCTATCCTGGCTATATTACACTACTGTTAATCTGTCGTGGCTATATTACACTACCGTTATTCGATCCTGGCTATATTACACTACCGTTATTCTATCTTGGCTATATTACACCACAGTTATTCTGTCCTGGTGAAATTACACTACTGTTAATCTGTCCTGGCTATATTACACTACCGTTATTCTATCCTGGCTATTTTACACTACCGTTACTCTATCCTGGCTATATTACACTACTGTTACCCTATCCTGCTATATTACACTACTGTCATTCTATCCTGGCTTTATTACACTACCATTACTCTATCCTGGCTACATTACTCTACCGTTACTCTAACCTGGCTATATTACTCTACCATTACTCTATCCTGCTATATTACACTACTGTTATTCTATCCTGGCTATATTACTCTACCGTTACTCTATCCTGGCTATATTACTCTACCGTTACTCTATCCTAGCTATATTACTCTATCCTGGCTATATTACACTACCGTTATTATATCCTGGCTATATTACACTACTGTTATTCTATCCTGTCTATATTACACTACCATTACTCTATCCTGGCTATATTACACTACCGTCATTCTATCTTGGTTATTTTACACTACCGTTACTCTATCCTGGTTATATTACACTATCGTTATTCTATTTTGGCTATATTACACTACTGTTAATCTGTCGTGGCTATATTACTCTACCGATATTCTATCTTGGCTATATCACACTACCATTATTCTATCCTCGCTATATTTCACTACCATTACTCTATCCTGGCTATTTTACACTACCATTACTCTATTCTGGCTATATTACACTACCATTATTCTATCTTGGCTATTTTACACTACCGTTACTGTATCCTGGCTATATTACACTACCGTTATTCTAACCTGGCTATATTACACTACAGTTATTCTATCCTGGCTATATTACACTACTGTTATTTTATCCTGGCTATATTACACTACCGTTATTCTATCCTGGCTATATTACACTACCGTTATTCTATCCTGGCTATATTATGATACCATTATTCTATCCTGGCTCTATTTTACTGCCATTATTCTATCCTGGCTATATTACACTACCGTTATTCTATCTTGGCTATATTACACTACCGTTACTCTATCCTGGCTATATTACACTACTGTTATTCTATCCTGGTGATATTACACTACCATTATTCTATCCTGGCTATATTACACTACTGTTATTCTATCCTGGCTATATTACACTACCGTTACTCTATCCTGGCTATATTACACTACCGTCATTCTATCTTGGCTATTTTACACTACCGTTACTCTTCCTGGCTATATTACACTACCATTATTCTATTTTGGCTATTTTACACTACCATTACTCCATCCTGGCTATATTACACTATCGTTATTCTATCCTGGCTATATTACACTACCGTTATTCTATCCTGGCTATATTACACTACCGTTATTCTATCCTGGCTATATTACACTACCGTTATTCTATCTTGGCTATATTACACTACAGTTATTCTATTCTGGCTATATTACACTACTGTTAATCTGTCCTGGCTATATTACACTACCATTATTCTATCCTGGCTATTTTACTCTACTGTTACTCTAACCTGGCTATATTACTCTACTGTTACTCTCTCCTGGCTATATTACTCTACCATTACTCTATCCTGGCTATATTACACTACCGTTACTCTATCCTGGCTATATTACACTTCCGTTATTGTATCCTGGCTATATTACACTACTGTTAATCTATCCTGGCTATATTACACTACCATTACTCTATCCTGGCTATATTACACCACCAGTACCCTATCCTGGCTATATTACACTACTGTTATTCTATCCTGGCTATATTACACTACTATTACTCTATCCTGGCTATATTACACTACTGTTATTGTATCCTGGCTATATTACTCTACCGTTATTCTATCCTGGCTATCTTACACTACTGTTATTCTATTCTGGCTATCTTACACTACTGTTATTCTATCCTGCCTATATTACACTACTGTTATTGTATCCTGGCTATATTACACTACTGTTAATCTATCCTGGCTATATTACACTACCATTACTTTATCCTGGCTATATTACACCACCAGTACCCTATCCTGGCTATATTACACTACTGTTATTGTATCCTGGCTATATTACACTACTGTTATTCTATCCTGGCTATATTACACTACCGTTACTCTATCCTGGCTATATTACACTACTGTTATTCTATCCTGGCTATCTCACACTACCTTTACTCTATCTTGGCTTTCTTACACTACTGTTATTGTATCTTGGCTATATTACACTACTGTTATTCTATCCTGGCTATATTACACTACTGTTATTCTATCCTGGCTATATTACACTACCGTTACTCTATCCTGGCTATATTACACTACTGTTATTCTATCCTGGCTATCTTACACTACCTTTACTCTATCTTGGCTTTCTTACACTACTGTTATTGTATCCTGGCTATATTACACTACCGTTACTCTATCCTGGCTATATTACACTACTGTTATTCTATCCTGGCTATCTTACACTACCTTTACTCTATCTTGGCTTTCTTACACTACTGTTATTGTATCCTGGCTATATTACACTACTGTTATTGTATCCTGGCTATATTACTCTACCGTTATTCTATCCTGGCTATCTTACACTACTGTTATTCTATCCTGGCTATCTTACACTACTGTTATTCTATCCTGCCTATATTACACTACTGTTATTGTATCCTGGCTATATTACACTACTACTGTTAATCTATCCTGGCTATATTACACTACCATTACTTTATCCTGGCTATATTACACCACCAGTACCCTATCCTGGCTATCTTACACTACTGTTATTCTATCCTGGCTATATTACACTACTGTTATTGTATCCTGGCTATATTACACTACCGTTACTCTGTCTTGGCTATCTTACACTACTGTTATTCTATCCTGGCTATATTACACTACTGTTATTGTATCCTGGCTATTTTACACTACCATTACTCCATCCTGGCTATCTTACACTACTGTTATTCTATCCTGGCTATCTTACAGTACCTTTACTCTATCTTGGCTTTCTTACACTACTGTTATTGTATCCTGGCTATATTGGATTCAGTCCTGCTACTGTGCACCGTGTCACATCATATATCTCAGCACATTTAAAAAAGTAGATTATTTTGTGAGATCAATTGGAAACTAAAACAAACAAATACCACAGCAGCTTTATTATGCATTAACCCTCAGCACAGTGATGTCAATATGGCAGAGTTCTCAGCAGCAGATATTTCCCATAATGCAGTTTGATATTTAGCCAAATATACCTTGTTTGACAGAACTCAGTTACCTCTGTAAAACAAGACATAATTGGTTAAATTCATAGTTAAACAATTGAAAAACAGAGTGATTGTAGAAAATTATGTTACATGACCAGAGAGCTAGTGGTTAATCCTAAGCATGCTCCATTTGACATTTGGTTGCCTGGTAGGAATAGTTTGTATACATTACTGCTTTTGGCACAGAGATGCATTGAGACAGAACTCTGAAATTTGGCACAGTGTTCAAACATATTAAAAGGATGATGCATGTCATTTTTTGGATGGAAAATTTAAGATGACTCAACAACAGACATTTTTGTTTTATCTGAGAACTGTTTTTGCCAGCGAAACATGTGGCTCAGAGATGTATCAAGATTAAATCTTGAAATATGGTGCATTGTTCAGACACAGAAGAGAATGATGCAAGCTCATTTAATTTACACAAAATTCAGATGGCCGATTGTTGGCCATTCAAGTTTAACTCAAACCATGTTTTTACATCCATTTTTGGCCTTATTTGGGAGTCTAGATGTTGCCTTTGGCTCCAAAATGCCAATGGTGATTTTCTTTTTCAGCACCACTGCTCAGAAAGTGTTGATTTTGGCAAGCAGCATCTGTCACTCATATACATTAAAGTTTTGTTCAAATCATGTTCCTACATTCATGTTTGGGCTCATTCAGGAGCCCAAGTATCATCTTTGGGCCTCAAAATGCAGAAGTGGTAATTTTTTAGTACTTATTATACCCCCGCAAACAAAGTTTGGGGGGGGTGGTATATAGGAATCACCCTGTCTGTCCATCCATCTGTCCGTCCATCCGTCCGCCATCTGTCCGTCCATCTGTCCGCCATCTGTCCGTCCGTCCAGACAGATATATGGGAGTTTACGTGGCTATTTGTTGGTAGAAATGGGGGTTAGGTGACTACCGCAATTTATGTGACTAGTCACATAGTTAAATGTCATTATTTTAGGGTGGGGTTTAGAGTTGGGGTGGGGTGGGGTTAGGGTCAGTAAAGGGTAGGGTTAGGGTTTGCTACCACCCCAAAAATATTCCCCAAAATCACTTGTTTTAATATAATGGACATGCATTTTATTGTAGTCCCATAAAAATAGCCACATAACTACCAATTTGTTAGGATGTCCATCTGTCTATCCGTCTGTCCGTCTATCCATCCTTATAAGCGCAATTCCTCCTAAACCGTTTGAAGAATTTTCATGAAACTTTACACAATGGAAGAACTCCATATGAAGATGTGCATGAAGCAATATAATTCCGTTCTGACATTTCCAAGGGGAGATAATCATCTGTCCATCTGTCCATCCTTATAAGCGCAACTCCTCCTAAACCATTTGAAGACTTTTCATGAAACTTTACACAATGGAAGAACTCCGTATGAAGATGTGCAAGAAGCAATATAATTCCATTCTGACATTTCCAAGGGGAGATAATCTAACTTATACACTAACTTGCTCACAGTACCTCTAGTTTTATTTTTGTTTTAACCCTTTGAACTCTAGTGGTATCTTCCATGCCAGTTCAATGGCAGCAATTAGAAGAGTCCATATTCATTATTTGGAGTAGACCAATCAGTATTTTCAACGTTGCAAATACTGATTGGTCTACCCCACAACATTTATTGAACAGCCATCCTATATAATGACGTTATGACGTATCATGTTCCTGGCCGGAAAAGCATCTGCCGGGGTTAAAAGGGTTAATACAACTTGATTATTTACACTTCAGCAAATATGGCTGCATCAAATAAGTGTGCCATGCCAGATTTCTAGCTTTTCAAATGGAGATATCTTTGGACAAAAAACAATTTCAGTGAAACTTATATACAAAACTTACAATTTTTGTGAAATTTATGTTATTACAATACAGAAATTGTTGGCAGTTAGCATTTCTCACTCATAGACATTCAAGTTTATTCAAGTCAAGTTCCTGCATCCATATGTAGGCTCATTTGGGGTAATTTTATTTAATTTTGATGTGTCTTAGTTATTAACACTGCATCAAATGTTAGTGGATCAAGTTTGTGTGCGGGGCCCTTTTTGGGACTCCCAAAAGGGAGATAACTTGCCAAACTTGCATTTATTTTGTAAAATTCATTCAATTTGTTTCTCTTGTTAAGTGGATCAAATTTAACCCAATATGGTAAGTATGCTCTCTGCCACGTGACAATCCAAGTTTGTTCAAATTGGTATTACAACGGAACTCCATTTATTAAATACATGTAGCCACTTTCCCAATGAAAATTATTCAATTAACAGGGGTTTTCAGTTAACAGTGATAGTGTCACTTTCCTGTATTGTAAAGATAAACTTAACATTTCTTTTATTATATATTATTTGACAGAGCTCCATGAGCTCTGTCAAGCAAGATATAATAGATTAAATGCCTGTATTGGATGTATTGAGGCCAAATCGGTCTATAAACAAAGGAAAATTGGGGAGAGTCAGGGTAATTTCTTGACAAGTTACAAGATATTTTATTCAATTAACAGGAGTTTACTCTATAGCCTATATTCAAATTTGTTCTGGAGGTATGTTGAATGGTTTTGTGTTGGGAAATTATATTCAATTAACAGGGTTATTCAGTTAAGAGATCTCCAATTCACTGGGCTCCACTGGTCCTACTATACAATTTTGCCAATTATTTCAAGCTCCTATTTAAAGGTTCAGAACTCCATCTTGGGTCCAGCACAACATTGAAGGTATGAGTTGCACTCAGCAATTGCTCGAATCTTCTTTTATAAACTTGGCCACTTTTATCACTATGGATTAAAAAAATAACAGTAACTGGATAAAATGAATTAACCCTTTACTCAACTTAATGGCCAAAACTGGCCAGCACTATTCACAAAAATCATCATTCAATTTTTATTATATTTTTATGTGTACCCATACTATGTATGGTACACATAATGCCGGCATCTGGGGTGGCCATCCCTTGTTCGTCCATCCTTTGTCTGTCCGTCTGTCCGTCCATCTGTTTGTCCGTCCGGCATCTGTATTCATTTCTTTGGCATTCGATAACTTGAAAAGTATTGCTTGGATTGTCAAGTTACTTTATATTTGTGTTCAGGTTACTGATGTGCCGAGGTGTATAGTTTTGGGTGTAAATCTGATAATTTGATCCCGAGATATTAACTCTTTATCCTTCAAATTGAGAATTCTTCCAATCCCTTTGGCATGAAATAACTCAAAAAATCTCAATCCAGTTGTCATGTTACTTTATATATATCTTCAGGATACTGATATCCTGAGCTGTATAGTTTTTGGTGTAAATCTGTTATTTTGATCCTGAGATATTAACCCTTTATCCTTCAAATTGAAAATTCCTCCAATCCCTTTGGCATTCGATAACTTGAAAAATATTGCTTGGATTGTCAGGTTACTTTATATTTGTGTTCAGGTTACTGATGTGCTGAGCTGTATAGTTTTTGGTGTAAATCTGATAATTTGATCCAGAGATATTAACCCTTTATCCTTTAAATTGAAAATTCCTCCAATCCCTTTGGCATTCGATAACTTGAAAAATATTGCTTGGATTGTCAAGTTACTTTATATTTGTGTTCAGATTACTATTGTGCTGAGCTGTATAGTTTTTGGTGTAAATCTGATAATTTGATCCTGAGATATTAACCCTTTATCCTTCAAATTGAAAATTCCTCCAATCCCTTTGGCATGAGATAACTCAAAAAATATCAATCCAGTTGTCATGTTACTTTATATTTGTATTCAGGTTACTGATGTGCCAAGCTGTATAGTTTTTGGTGTAAATCTGTTATTTTGATCCAGAGATATTAACCCTTTATCCTTTAAATTGAAAATTCCTCCAATCCCTTGGCATTTGATAACTTGAAAAATATTGCTTGGATTGTCAAATTACTTTATATTTGTATTCAGGTTACTGATGTGCCAAGCTGTATACTTTTTGGTGTAAATCTGTTATTTTGATCCAGAGATATTAACCCTTTATCCTTTAAATTGAAAATTCCTCCAATCCCTTTGGCATTCGATAACTTGAAAAATATTGCTTGGATTGTCAAGTTACTATATATTTGTGTTCAGGTTACTGATGTGCCAAGCTGTATAGTTTTTGGTATAAATCTGATAATTTGATCCTGAGATATTAACTCTTTATCCTTCAAATTGAGAATTCTTCCAATCCCTCTGGCATTCGATAACTTGAAAAATGTTGCTTGGATTGTCTAGTTACTTTATATTTGTGTTCAGGTTACTGTTGTGCTGAGCTGTATAGTTTTTGGTGTAAATCTGATAATTTGATCCTGAGATATTAACCCTTTATCCTTCAAATTGAAAATTCCTCCAATCCCTTTGGCATGAGGTAACTCAAAAAATATCAATCCGATTGTCATGTTACTTCGTATATGTGTTCAGACTACTGATGTGCCGAGCTGTATAGTTTTTGGTGTAAATCTGATAATTTGATCCTGTGATATTAACCCTTTATCCTTCAAATTGAGAACTCCTCCAATCCATTTCTTCGGCATGCGATAACTGAAAAAATATTAATCCGATTATCAGGATACTTTATATATGTACTCAGATTACTGATGTGCTGTGCTGTATAGTTTTTGGTGTAAATCTGATAATTTGATCCAGAGATATTAACCCTTTATCCTTCAAATTAAAAATTCCTCCAATCCCTTTGGCATTCGTTAACTTGAAAAATATTGCTTGGATTGTCAAGTTACTTGATTTTTGTGTTCAGGTTACTGATGTGCCGAGCTGTATAGTTTGTGGTGTCAATCTGATAATTTGATCCTAAGATATTAACCCTTTATCTTTCAAATTGAAAATTCCTCCAATCCCTTTGGCATGAGATAGCTCAAAAAATATCAATCTGATTGTCATGTTACTTCATACATGTGTTCAGGCTGCTGATGTGCCAAGCTGTATAGTTTTTGGTGTAAATCTGATAATTTAATCCTGTGATATTAACCCTTTATTCTTCAAATTGAGAACTCCTCCAATCCATTTCTTCGGCATGCAATAACTGAAAAAAATATTAATCCGATTATCAGGTTACATTATATATGTATTCAGGTTACTGATGTGCTGTGCTGTATAGTTTTTTATGTAAATCTAATAATAATTTGATCCGGAGATATTAACCCTTTATCCATCAAGTTAGGCACTCCTCCAATCCATGTCTATATGTACCCATACCATGTATGTTGTGCATAATGTCGTCATCCTGGGTGGCCCTCCGTCATACAGCTTTCTACTAGTTGCGTATGGGTACACATCTGACGATTTCATCGGCCTATTTTTAATTTTTTATCTCAAAAACATACCTTATGACCCCTCATTGGAACGAGATCATTGTCCTTGTACCAATGAGGGGTCATAAGCTATGTTTTTGATGCCAAATGAAAAAAAATTGTAAATCAATTAATTTTGTTTGCAGGTGTTGTCTGCTTTTCATGTTAGGTAAAGGGTTAAGGAATGATGCTGAGCTTATGGTCAAGATTTGTTTTATTTGAAACTTTTCAGGTGCAGCATTTCTTTTTTGGAACAACAACGGGCTTTAAGATTGGAGCTGAAGTGTGTTGCAAAGGAAACAATTTCAAAGGTGTTATAAAGGTAACAATTTAGTTATTTTATTCATTCTCTTCACAAGGAATTCTGTCCCTTCGCTAATGTTTTTATGCCCACAGCCTCTTTGAGGAGAGGGCATTATGTTATCACCATGTCCGGCGTCCATCTGTTGTCCATCGTCATCCGTGTGTTAACTTTTTGCATTCCATTAATTAACTAAAGTTCTGCCAACTGGATCTTTACCAAACTTCATATGTGGGTTAGGTATGATGAGTGGAAGAAGCCTATTTATTTTGACCATGATGTGCCAAAGGCCAAGGTCACAGTGATCTCCAATATTAAATAGAGATTGTTACCATTATGTGGATGTACAAAATATGCATCCGAGTCAAGCTCCGGGTTCTAAGGGCAGATCACAACGAGTTGAAGACGAGTCGTGATCTACCCTTAGAACCCAAAGCGAGACTCAGATACATATTTTGTACATCCACATAATGGTAATAATCATTTTATCTTACAATATATTGGGGATAAGTCAAGAATGTAGACGAATATATAACAAACTATTTATTCGTACGGATGAACAAAAAGAAAAAAAATGGAACTCACGCAAAAGGAACGTGCTTGTATCCGACCCCCTGATACAAACATCTGTATCATAGGTCGGATATATGACAGTTGTGGTGTTAATACAGACAAAATACATGTTGATTGTAAGATAAATACACTTTAAATTGGTTTCCACTAAAGCTGGAGTGATCTTGATATAAGTCATTATGGAAGTAAGGTATGGTGTGAGGTAGAACTCTATTCATTTTGATGTTGATATGGCAAAAGACAAGGTCACTGTGACATTCAATATTAAATGTACTTAAAACAGATTTCAGCTGGATTCTGTCAATTAAGTAAAGTTCTACTAGCTGGATATTTACTAAACTTCATATGTGGGTTAGGTATGATGAGTGGAAGAAGCCTATTTATTTTTTTTTCTATTAGTACAGATTGCTACAGGCACATGTCATGTTTTTTATGGCATAATGCTATCCATGGTATTGCAGGAGAGGGCATATGCCACACTACGCGCTGCTCTTGTTTTTTTATTTCATTCTGACTATTGTACCTCACAAAGACAAGATACTAATTCCAGCTTTAGTTTTTTTAACTCCTAATTTTTCACTTCTTGGCATACAGTAAAACCTGTCTTGAGAGACCACTGTCTTGAGAGACCACCTGTCTTGAGAGACCACATCTACCAGGCACCGATTGGTTTTACTCTATAATGGACCTGCTATGGGAGACCACCTGTCTTGAGAGACCACCTGTCTTGAGAGACCACTGTGACCTGGTACCAACTTGTATTTTTATGCCATAATGGACCTGTCTTGAGAGACCGCCCCTTTGAAGACTGAAACCATGACAAAAACTTTTTACCTGTTCTGGAATTGGAAAATCCATTGTGGTTATACTAACATAATTATAAGTATTAAAAGCTCTTAATTGGGTTTCAGTTGCTAACTCATTAAAGATTGAGATGTTTTTATAAGACTCCTGTGAAAAGATTTGGATTATTGCTGAATAAACAATTTCATACATACCTGAAATGTGAGATTAGAATCAAAATAAATTTGTGTTGAAAATCTTTTTGTAACAAATTGAAATGGACTGTTATAAAAATTATAAAAATAAATTAGTGTTGAAAATCTTCAATGAAGATTTTCAACACTAATTTATTTTTATAATTTTTATAACAGTCCATTTCAATTTGTTACAAAAACTTCATAAAAAAGAACAACTACAAAGTAATTACAAAAATCTATTCTTCTCCATTTCTGAATTTTGTGGTTGGTTATTCACGGACTTGAGAAAACCTGAAACCTGTTATGAGAGACCACCTGTCTTGAGAGACCATTTTTGTGTGGCCCAAAGGGTGGTCTCTCAAGGCAGGTTCTACTGTACAAACTAATGACAAACTTTCACAAACACTTCAGCAAACAGAAAGATTTGAAAATGCTGTGATTATGTTTTCCAAAATGAATTAAATTTTCCATTGAAAATGCAGCTTGTGGTCCACAAAACTGACACAGTTGACCCATTGAGAGGTAAATTTCAATACACTAGGAGGCAAAAAATGGGAAATGGAGAAACCTGTTGGACTTCTTGAAATACAATATGTCTGGTCAAATCTAGCCATATCAATGGGCAAGGTATTGACATTTCACCCAACTAAATGACCAGAACTGCCAGGTGTCGTACATAAAAACTCCCATACAAGTTTTGCTAATACAGTAGAATGATGTTAACCCTTTACCCAACACAATGGCCCAAACCGGCCAGCGCTATTCTCAAAAATTGCCAAGGAACTTTAATTTTTTGTCTCAAAAACATAGATTATGACCACCTTGTTGGAATGAGCTCGTTGTGCTGCTCTAGTGGTAGCATGGTGACACAGAGAACTAAGGCATTTTTTTATTTTTTTTTTATTAGGGTTTAACGACACATTAACAGCCAGGGTCATATCATGTCGGTGACAGTTTTACGGGTGGAGGAAGCCAGAGCACCCTGACAGAACCACCAAGCAACGACGAGCAGCTGTCAGCTCTCCAACATCGTAACTCTGAACTCTGCACCTCGGCACAGGCAGGGTTAGATTGGTTGAAGACGTGTACCATCGACGTGAAGTATGCCTTAGTACATAGCGTCATCATGCCCCTATGTAGGCAATCAGGGTTAAGTGCCTTGCCCAAGGACACAACCTGGGAGCACAAATCAGTCGCTGAAATGGTCACCCATCCAACTACTAACCGCGCGCGAAGTTGCTTAACTTCAGTGATCTAACGAGGAACGGTTACCGCAACGCCCATGCGCCCCTGTACCAAGGCATACTGTGCTTCAATAGCACACATGCCTTCAACAGATTCTAATCCTACTTGTATGGGATTTGTAAGCTGAAGAGTCCAACACACCACTGCTTTGTGGTTCTCTCTCAGTACTTCAACTTTCTCCACATGTAATACTGTCTGATAATGTACAATTTTACAAGGAGTTTTGTTTCACAAATGCATTATTGTATGACAGCTTTAATGCCCAGCAACTTGGAATAATATTTTTCAATATATGTGTACTTCACCCTGTAACTGGTTGAGTGCTAGACGCCACTACAATGGAACCCTGTTAATTGAATAGCCACTTTGCCAATGAAAATTATTCAGTTAACGGGAGTATTCAATTAACAGGGATTGTGTCACTTTCCTTTATTCTAGAGATAAACTTAGCATGTATTCTATTATATCTTGTTTGACAGAGCTCCATGAGATCTGTCAAACAAGATATAATAGATTAAATGCATATTGGATGTACTGAGGCCAAATAGGTCTTTTAACAAAGGAAAATTGGGGGAGAGTCAGGGGAATTTCTCCACAGATTACAAGATTTTTTATTCAATTAACAGGAGTTTACTCTATAACCTAGTTTCAATTAACAGGTCAAATTTGTACTGGAGGTATGGTAAATGGTTTTGTGTTGGGAAATTATATTCAGTTAAAAGGGTTATTCAGTAAAGAGATATCCAGTTAAGTGGGCTCCACTGTATCAGGGACTTTCCGAAAAATGAGGGTACCAAAGCAAAAGCCAACATATTCCTTGCTCATGTTTCATATTCAGTCAAAAGGCAAATAATATTTTGTTATTTTTATCTGTTTTATGACAAATTATTGGAGAGTGCGTGTGGGCGTGGTGCATGTGGGTGTGGTGCATGTGGGTATGGTGCGTGTGGGCACTCTCCAATAATTTGTCGTAAAACAAATTCTGAATAACAAATTCGGACCACCACAATAATTTGGCCCTCAACTTGTTAATAGCACATGCACTGTTTCAATGTTTCTTTTTTTTCTTTGTTAGGATGGAATATTTGTGAGGGGGGGGGGGGGGGTGGGGGGAGGCATTTATATGGGCTGTTCGCCAAACCCTAAATAAAGGAAATAAGATTAGTGTTTAAAAAAAACCTGTGTGACTCAATATCCCAATAAATAAATGCTTCACTTTCATGGTCATTTTAGATAAACATTTCTGCATTGTATAGAGACTAAATTTTGTACTTGGCCATCTAATGAGTGGACATCTCCCAATAAACGCGCTTGCTTATTCAGTAGAAAAATGAAGACCCAACCAACAAAATTCTCTCCTTGTCTCCAACACTGAACTATGTTTTAACTTTTGTTACAGTCTGTGAGATTGTGGAATAGAGCATTGACTGTTCCAGATATTACTGACGAAGTATCGTTCATCAGTTATGGAAATGCAACTGTGAGTATTTTTTTTATCTCTCTTATTTGTACAGTGAAACACTGTTGAGTGATCACTTTGCCATTAAAAAAATATTCAGTTAACAGGGGTAAAAAAGTAACAGAAATTTGGCCATTTAATTTCCTGTCTTCTGGAGATAAATTATGTACTTATTCTATTTTATCTTAAATAAAGTAGATTAAATGCCTTTATCTAACAATCAACTTAATTTGCACCCCAAAATTCAGAAAAAACATTTGTATCAACATCCCCCCCCCCCCCTCTCCTCCCCCTGTTCTGATTCCATATCAGACAGATTCAACTTCCGGGAAACACTGCAGTATCATATATGCATTGTTATTATGCAAAATATAATTTTGGAAATTCAAAATTTTGACCAATTTCAGCCCAATTTAAACTAAAAATGGGGGAAAGAGGCTTTATGTAACAGGATTGTCAAATAAATATATTATCATGACCATGTGCATGTCCTGTAATTTGTATCAGATTCTCGGTCGTGTTTTCAATCGGATCACAATTCACCCTGACGGTCATATTTACAATCGGTTCACAACTCACACTGATGGGCTTGTTGCGATCCAATTGTAAATATGACCTCGAATCTGATACAAATTACGGGACATGCACATGGTCATGATAATGTATATATATCAGATATACTGTGACCAAACATGTTTATAAATATGAGACATAAAGTGGATGTCAGAGTAATTCTGTGAAAGATTACAAGATTTGTTGTACAGTTAAGAGGAGTTTACTGACCTATATGCAGTTAATAAGATCAATTTGTATTGAATGTTTTGTAAGTGGTTTGGTGCTTGGAAGTAATATGCAATTAACAAGGATATTTAATTAAGAGTTTTATCTGATGTTCTGACCTCCTCAATGTAGTGATAAAAGGTTTATTATATGACTTATAGCGCGCGCAAAAGCAGCCCGAAGGGCTGCTTTGAAGCAAACCTAATAGACAACGCGTACGTGAAATTGGAAAAACCAAGGAATGCTATGCCATGCAATCTAAACCGGAAACTGGAAGTAAAAACATGGGGAACCCCAGTTCTCGTTTTCAGAAGCGAACAAATCGAATGACGCCCCCTAAGAAGCGAACGGTGTAATGCGAGATTTCTCCTTAGATCATCCCATGCAGACTGTAAATAATTTATTGAACATGCTTTTCAAAATTAAAGTTTTTCCAAACAAACTCAACTGTAGTTTGCTTTGCTGACTAAATGACAGAAATTGTCGAAAAGCTAAATGTTCCCATATATGCACATTGGATTTCATCTGGCTGTTGGGATCCCGCTGTTGCTCGATTCTGCGGAGTATTCTGTCACGTGATTTATCTGTTTTGCATTTGTAAAACGCTGTTCACTTCAAACCAACACTGCGTGTTATTGGAACAAAGTGAACCGAAAACAGACAGGTCAATGGTGTCGTCGCATGGCTTCCCTAGCAACCACAATGCCCCATAGCAACCAGCTAACTACTGGTCCAATTTTTACCAAATTCAGTATACGAACCCAAAATGCATTGCAAATAAAAACAGACATATCAATGTTGATGTCTCGTGACTTCCATAGCAACCAGAGCGCGTCCTTAGCAACCGGCTAACTACTGGGCCGATTTGGACCAAATTCGGTATATGGATCCAGAATGCATTGCAAATGAAAACAGATAGATCAATGATGATGTCACGTGACTTCCCTAGCAACCAGAGTGCCCCCTTAGCAACGGACTAACTACTGGTCCGATTTTGACCAAATTCGGTATACGAACCCAAAATGCATTGCAAATAAAAACAGACATATCAATGTTGACGTCTCATGACTTCCCTAGCAACCAGAGGGCACCCTTAGCAATGGGCTAACTACTGGGCCGATTTGGACCAAATTTGGTATACGGACCCAGAATGCATTGCAAATGAAAACAGATAGATCAATGATGATGTCACTGACATCCCTAGCAACCAGAGCGCCCCCTTAGCAATGGACTAACTACTGAGCCGATTTTGACCAAATTCGGTATACAGACCCAAAATGCATTGCAAACGAAACAGACAGGTCAATGGTGTCATCTCGTGACCTCCCTAGCAACCAGAGCACCCCCTTAGCAATGACTAACTACAGGTCCGATTTTGACCAAATTTGGTATACGGACCCAAAATGCATTGCAAATAAAAATACATATCAGTGTTGATTCTCGGGACTTCCCTCGCAACCACAGCGGGCCCTAGCAATGGGCTAACTACTGGGCCGATTTGGACCAAATTCGGTATACAGTCCCAGAATACTTTGAAAATGAAAACAGATAGATCAGTGATGATGTCACGTGACTTCCCTAGCAACCAGAGCACCCACTTCGCAACGGGCTAACTACTGGGCCGATTTTGACCAAATTCGGTATACGGACCCAAAATGCATTGCAAATGAAAACAGACAGATCGAAGTTTACGTCTTTTGATTTCCCTAGCAACCAGAGTGCCCCTTAGCAACGGGCTAACTAATGGGCCGATTTTGACCAAATTCGGAATGCGGACCCAAAATGCATTGCAAATGAAAACAGATAGGTCAGTGTTGATGCCACGTGATGTCATTAGCAACCAGAGCTCCTCCTTAGCAACGGGCTAACTACTGAGCCGATTTTGACCAAATTTGGTATGCGGACCCAAAATGTATTGCAAAAATCCAGAAGCACAGGATTAACAGTTTCATAATTACTCTCAGAATTATCTGTTGTGATAACTACAAACAATACCGGTACGTCGGTATTTTTTTCAGTGAAATTAATGAAAACGGCTTATTGAAATTGGCACATAAAGCTCTAGGCCTATTTACTTCAAACGACAAGTCTGTGCTGTCTTGTGAAGTGTGTATGTCTGTGCTGGCTTGTGTAGTTTGTGTGTCTGTTGGGCAAATCGCCCAGAAACCTGGTCCAAATCGTCCACAAACATGGACCGAATCATCCAATAGTCTGGTCCGAATTGGCCAGAAATATGGTTAGAATCGTCCATAGATCTGGATGCGAAACGTCCTATATAAAAATCTAGTCTGAATCATGAAACTACATTTGTGATACTCAGTCTTATTATTTTAAAGATGGCCTTTTCAGTAAAACTGCATTGGAATATTATCATCATCCTTTTTTTGCACAGCACTGCTGTATTTTCTTGTAGTGGCTACTAAACGTTGGTAATAGTAACAATAAATGCTACACGCTGTTTGTGAAAAAATAAAAATGAACGCAGCAATTTCCGTAACTCATCGGATAAATTGCAGAAAACAACGACGCCATAAATATATCTTCCAATCTAAACGTTGGTAATAGTAACAATAAATGCTACACGCTGTTTGTGAAAAAATAAAAATGAACGCAGCAATTTCCGTAACTCATCGGATAAATTGCGGAAAACAACGACGCCATAAATATATCTTCCAATCAAAGCAATGATAAAATTATCTTTCAATCAGAGGATTGGAAAATATCTTCCAATCAAAACGCAGATAAAAGTAGTTATCTTGAAATTTGGTTGGTCCCCTATTTTTACCAGTAAATGTAGGCCTGCAGCACATTAGGCCTAATGCATCACTTTCGCTCGCTTTTAGGTTTGCCTAAATTTCATGTTATATTGTAGGTCTGATATGTTTTTAGGGGGAAATAAATCTACAAGACAGCATGTACATGCATTAGTTCACAACGCAAAATGTTTTGTTGGACGATCCCTTAAATACTGTTTTAAATTTTGTTAAGTTTATGTCATTATAATTTGAAAAACACTGTGAGTTGAGCGCACTTCTTGGCTTTACCAAAGTTCATATTACTTCAACATTGCATGCCAACGCTTGCATTAACAATTCCCCCAATCTTTTTTTGGGTAAATTGGATTGAAGTAGAAAAAGAACTATTTTTGTTTACATTTATTTTTATATCAGGTGCACACCTCCGGGGAATCCCCTGATGTGCATGAATACAATAAAAAAAGATCATGAATAGGATAAAAAAACCTGCACTGCTGTTCAAGCACACCCATTACAGCTCAAATTAAAGTACTCTCTGCGAGCGAAACAGCTAATTATGCATATTTGAACACACCCGTAAATAGTCCGTCATACTATAGTGATAGGGAATCGGATTCCACACTGTGGATTTTTCCAGGGACCAGGAAAAGATCGTCAGACAGTAGTGATATTTAATGGTTAAATTACAGTAATATAATAAAACACAATATCACTTTGGGATGTTAGCTATAGGTTGAATTCATGTTTAATGATTAAAGTATTGCTTCAACCATTTTGGACTTTATCATTTTCTCCCATCCCACCCTTCTGGAAGGCTGTGAATGACTGGGAATGATTGTTCTGCGGCACTCCACACCTTTCTTCAACTTTAATTTTATTTTTTTTCATACACCTAACTGTTATGGACTCTTCAAAGCAAAGCTTATCCCAAACCCAGTGACCAGCTTAGGGGGTAAAAATTGAGGGAAAAGTAACTTTTCTCTCAACAGACTTCAGGGAGAAGACATCTGAAAACAGAGAGAAGTAGGCCAGAAGGAGAAGCATGAATAATGGGCTACTGCATGATTGCCCCATTACATAGTTTTTTCACATGTAAATGACTTACTGGGGGCACGGTGGCATTGCGGTAACCGGTTCCCGTCAGATCACCAAAGTTAAGCAACATCGAGTCGGGTTAATCATTGGATGGGCGTACTGCACGTCAACGTGTGCATGTCTTCAACCAATCTAACCCTACCTGTGCTGCAGTGTGGAGTTACGATGTTGGGGATCTGGAAGCTGCTCGTCATTGCTCGGTGGTTCTCTCCGGGTATTCCGGCTTCCTCCACCCGTAAAACTGTCACGGTCATGATTAGCCATTGTGCATAAGTATATGACCTTAAACACCAATAAATAAATAATATAATATTTACAAAGTACAGATCACCTTAAGTAATTCTGGGGAATTCCAGTGTTAAGGAGGACTATTTTCTGGAGCAAGTACTCTTAGCAACTAATAGATTGCATTCCAATGAGATAAAGGAAACATGTTTTCTGACACACTTTAACTTCAGATGAGAATGAAAAGTGAAGTTTTCACCCAAAAATGTTGTTTTCTAAAAAAATGCCCTCTTTTATGATTTTTTGTTCGAAAAGTTGTGTTGAAAGAGTGTTCGAACACAAAATCACATATCTTGTATGGGCCAAACCAGTATCATTTGGGTGGTGAATCCTGGACGGGACCTCTTTCATTTAGTTTGAACAGCAACAAAGTACTTTTGCTTTTTATAAGACTATGTCATTTTAATTGATAGCCAGAAGAAAACTTTTGGTTTATATCAATTAACTCAAAACACCTTCACTATTCTATTTATTTATTTATTGGGGTTAAATGAAACTTTCAACAGCCTGGGTCATCTTGTGTTGGTGAGTTTTACCTGTGTCGGAAGCCAGAGTACCCAGAGAAAAGCTCTGAGCAGCAGCAAACAACTGTTGATTCTTCAAATGAACTAACTCCACACAAGCATGGTTAGCATTGGTTGAAGGCAAGTGCACCATCAGTGCTACCATGCCCTGCCCCCCTGCCCCCCTGCCCCCCCCCCCCCCCCCCCCCCTGATATGGGAAATTAGGATTAAGTGCCTTAGCCAAGGATACAACATTGGTACTGCAGGTCAGGATTGAACCTTGGACCTTTTGGTTTAAGTCAACACACTCCCCTTCACTTACCATTCTCATCTTGTGAGGATGGGTAGTGGAATTTTTCTTTCCATTATTGTCCAGATTTGATATTCAACAGGGCCACCATAGCAGCTATCTGGATTTGGATTTCCATCTATTAACCCTTTACCTAACACGAAAGGCAGATGGCACATGCAAAAAGTCATGAATAACCTTTTTTCAGTTTTTTTGCATCAGAAACTTAGCTTATGACCCCTCATTGGAATGAGGTCAATGAGCTCATTCCAATGAGGGGTCATAAGCTATGTTTTTGATACATAAAAAATGAAAAAAATAATGAAAATTGAATGGCAATTTATGTGAACAGGGTTAACTAATAAATTTCCTTGACTGATCAGTCTTATCTCTTGGTAATGTATTGAGGATGGCAGGGGTCAGCTGAGTGGGCGACTAGGGCGAAGAAGTCGCCTTGTCATTCCTCAAGTCGCCTTGGCTTACACTGGCGGCGAAATTCATGTCGCCCTCCAAAACTTCCTTGGGAGACATGGCAGTTTACTGCATTTTCTTATGTTTTATTTCCAAAAAACAACGCTTCCGCATTCACAAAAAAGTAAACACGGCTGCTGTTAAAATCTGTCATATGGCTCTGAAAATGGCCTGAAGTTGCCCAATTTTATATTTCTGAAAACAGTTGTAATGGTGTAGTCATTCGAACAATACACCCCAACTGATAGCATCCAGCACAAAATGCTATTTAAAACCAAAAGTGTCAGCAAAAACAACAAATCACACAAGACACGCATCAAGTTTATTAGAATTTATTAAAGTTAATCACCGTTTCAAAACCACAAAAAATGTGCATCGAAATTGCTTACGGTTACGCTCTGTTCCACTGAAAAATTGGTTGCATTGAAATTCGCCCCGCAATTTGCATTGAAAGTTTTTCTTTAAAACCTTGTGTTGGAAAGGGGTTAAATGTAATAAGGCTACGATAGAAATCACACATATTAGGATGGATAAAAATGGCAGGTCTTATAGCACCAATCACACGTGTCAATGTAAGATGGATGGCAGAAATTGTCATTTTTATCACCCAGTGCATCAGGAAAGGGAGACAACTGAAATATTTTGTCATTTACCTTAGAAATAAATTAACTCAAATTGTTAATGACGCTTACTTTATGAAGAATGTCAAAAATGTTTTCAACTA
The DNA here is from genome assembly GCA_031216915.1 of Pictodentalium vernedei. Lineage (NCBI taxonomy): Eukaryota > Metazoa > Mollusca > Scaphopoda > Dentaliida > Dentaliidae > Pictodentalium > Pictodentalium vernedei. The sequence continues at coordinate 540,656,280 of CM062294.1, forward strand.
TGCTTTTCAATTCAATTGGGACATTCAGAAACCATGAATGACCCAGCTTCTTATGTGAACTTGAAATTTATTTTAAATACTTTAAATGTTTTTTTTTAAAAGAATATACCTTCTATTGCAGAGAAGAACACTCTCACCATGGGTAATGCTAAATTTCAAATCCACTGCATTGAGGCAAATACAAAATCAGCTGCATGGTAACCCTAGTCATCACTGTTAGGGAAAGAGTTAGGGTATTCAGAGAACATGGGCGACACAATTTTTTGTAGGAGAGGGGGGAGGATTTTAACATACATGACTTAATTTTGTGTGTGTGTGTGTGTTTGTATAACTTTTATTTATTTTTTTCTCCACAATTGTGTCCTCTATGTACATTTATTTTGTCACGATGTCATATACGTTTTGTTTTTTTCTGACTTCTCCCTCATGTCCACTGACTTATCCCTCCTGGCCCCTGACTTCTCCCTAAAGTCTCTGGAAGGAGAAGTCACTTCTCCCTAAAATCAGCTGCCAGGCTGATTCCTGGAGGATGGGTAGTGGAAGGTTCCTTTTGATGATTGTCCAGATTTCATATTCAATATGGTGGCCATGTCAGACATATTGAGTTTGCCTGGTAGTCATATTGATTTTTGTTTCCGTCAATTAACTCAAAAACCCCTTCACAAATTATTCTCGTTTCTTATGATGTGTTGAGGGTGGGTGGTGGTAGGTTAGTTTCAATATTTGTACGGATTCAATATTCAATATTGCTGCAATGGCAGCTATATTGATTCTGATTTCTGTGATAAACTCGAGAATGCCTTGACTGATCAGTTTCATCTTGTGATAATGTATTGAGGGTGGGTAGTTGATGGTTTTTCTTTTGATAATTGTATGAGTTCATATTCAATATTCCTGCCACAAGCAGCCACACTGATTTTGTGATGGTAGTCATACATGTATTGCTTTGGGTTTCTCTCAATTAACTAAATAAGAGGCCCCATGGAGCATGAGGTGCTCACCTGACAAAAGTTGCTTAAAGAAGGATTTAATTAGCATCTAAGATTAGTTAACACTACAGAGGAATGAAGTTATTTAATTATTTATTACTCTGTTGTCCATGTCAAATGATTTTTTTCTAGTACTGGGATGCTACTACAGAAATAATGCCCAGATTTCCAGTAATGCAAAACTACGGAGTCCATATATCAACCTAGGACAGAAAGCCTAAATGTTAACCCAGGGACCCGATTGGAATGAACTTGAATGTGCCCCCCATGGAGATGTTGTATACCAAATAAGATAAGATAAAAGATAAGATAAGATATTTATTGTCTCAGTATCAACAGAGATAGATGACAAGAACATTTATAACATGTAACAAATTACAGGAACAAATCAAATGGACGCATACAATTACAAACAGGTATTAACGACTTTTTGACGGCTTAGATCAAGCAATGTGATACACTCTTGAATATATATGTAAGCATTCTGACTAGTGGATCTGAAGAAGAAAATTTTTAAAGAAATTTCCTCATATTGCACTAAATTCAAATTTGGGCTACCACAGTGAGCCCAAATATTAACTCAGTGACCTGATTTGAACAAACTTAAATCTCACCTCCCTAAAGATGTCGTATACCAAATACAAAAGGATTCTGACTGGTGAATCTGAAGAAGAAGAGTTTTAAAGAAATTACCTCATATTGCACTATGTTAAACTTTAAGCTCCAACAGAGAGCCCAAATATTAACCCAGGGACCCGATTTGAACAAACTTGAATATGACCCCCATAGAGATGTTGTATACCAAATATGAAAGCATTCTGACTGGTGGATCTGAAGAAGAGTTTTAAAGAAATTTCCTCATATTGCACTAAGTTAAATTTTAGGCTCCAACAGAGAGCCCAAATTTTAACCCAGGCACTCGATTTGAACAAACTTGAATCTGCCCCAACAGAGATGTTGTATACCAAATATGAAAGCATTCTGACTGGTGGATCTGAAGAAGATTTTTAAAGAAATTTCCTCATATTGCACTAAGATAAAATTCAGGCTACCATAGGGAGCCCAAATATTAAGCCAGGCACTCGAGTTGAATAAACTTGAATCTAACTCCCGTAGAGATGTTGTAGATCAAATATGAAAGCATTCTGACTGGTGGATCTGATGAATCAGATTTTAAAGAAATTTCCTCATATTGCACTAAGTTAAAATTTAGGCTACCATAGGGAGCTTAAATATTAACTTGGGGACCTGATTTGAACAAACTTGAATCTGGACTCCCCCCTAGAGATGTTGTATATCAGTATGAAAGGATTCTAAGGGTGTTTCATACGAAATAACAGTTCCCTGTTCGGTGTGGTTTGGGAAATATGAGCGTTTGAAAATATTTCTATTTTTAGCTCCTGGGGTTTCCACAGGAAAATTTTTTTTGTATGAATCAAGTACTTATGACTCAATAATACCACATGCCAAATTTGGTTCAAATCGGACCATCAGTTCAGAAAATAGAAATCTTGGATGGAGCCAAAAATCTTTCCCCTCATCTTACAAAGGCAAATATTGCTACATGAACTTCATTTGAACAAACTTGATTCTACACTTCAAAAGGAAGCTACTTACCAAATATCAAGTCATTGTACCCACTAGTTCATGTGAAGATTTTTTTTAAATTTGGAACATTTTGCCCCACTCCCTCCCTATGGGGCTGGGCAAGTTGATTTGAACAAAAACAAAATGCGATGTCAGGACAAGTTAGCATCTCAAATATAACTGAAATCAATTCAGCAGTTTTGGAGGAGAAGGTGCAAACACCTTGTTCACAGACGATGGATGGAAAGTGATCACTATAGCTCATCCTGACTTTCAGTCAGGTGAGCTAAAATTGTGTCCACTAATCATTCGCATTGCTTAATGATGTGTTAAGGGTGGGCAGTTGAAGATTCCTTTTGATAATTGTCTGCATTCAATATTCAGTAATGACTGCCATGGCAGTCATATTGATTTTTTCATAAATAATATATTTATTTTGGTTCCTGTGAGTTAACTCAAGAATGCCTTGATGGATAAGTCTCATCTCTGGGTGATGTATTGGGGCTAGGAAGTGAAGAGTTTCTTTCGATAATTGTCTGGATTCCAAATTCAAAATGCCTGTCATGACAGCCATATTGACTTTTCCATGGCAGCCATATTTATTTGGGTTTCTGTCAATTAACTCAATAACATCTTGACTGATCAGTCTCATCTCTTGGTGACGTATTGAAGGTTGGTATTGGAAGGATTCTTTTGATAATGGTCTGGATTCCAAATTCATTATGGCTGCCACATTCATTTGTTTGTTTAAAATGGAAGATCTTGACACCATCTTATTTTTTTTATTCATATGGATACTTACTGACAGTTTTTTAGTGGCATGTTCTATCCTTAATTCATTGCATGCTGCTGGCGGATATTCCTGCCCGGGACAGTATTTCTCTTGCCATTGAAATATGTATAATTTGGGTATATTTAATCCAATTTGCATCCTGTAAATTGAATGGATTTTTTCACCAATGATTTCCTGAGTTAAATTTAGATGAATTTTTCATCAAATCTAGTCATGGCTGCAGTGTAGCAGCCATGACTAGATATGATGAAAAATCGAAGTTAAGCAACGTCGAGCAAGGTTAGTAGTTGGATGGGTGACCATTTCAGTGACTGATTCGCGCTCCCGCATTGTGTCCTTGGGCAAGGCACTTCACCCCGCTTGCCTACATGGGGGCATGATGATGCTGTGTACTAAGGCGTACTGCATGTCGATGGTGCGCATGTCTTCAACCAATCTAACCCTGCCTGTGCCGCGGTGCAGAGTTCAGATTTACGACAGCTGCTTGTCGTTGCTCAGTGGTTCTCTCTGGGTACTCCAGCTTCCTCCACCCGTAAAACTGTCACCGACATGATATGACCCTGGCTGTTAATGTGTCGTTAAACCCTAATAAAAAAAAAAAATGATGAAAAATATTTTGAAAATACTCAGTGGGTTAAGAGATAAAAGCAAATATTACAAGGACACTCAGCAATTCATTTGGCAACTTGTCCTCTGAGTTTCAGCGTGAAACTCAGGGGACGAACTATCAACAAAAAGAACACATTTTATCACCAACAAAATTGGCGAGGGGAGCATCGCTAGCAATTCAAATTGTAATTGCGGTGCGCGATTTGTAGAAAATTCCAGTGAAATTTCACTTCTATTTAAAAATAGTCTATCAAAGATTTCTATTCAGCACATATGTGCAGAACAGATTTTCATTTTCCGTATGGTTTAGTGCTGCTGTAGATGGGGATTTCATAGAACAGGCATGTAATAAATAATTTTTTTCTGACATAATTAAATTATTTTGCAGGTAGAAGCACTAGATGATGGTTTAGTTGGCTATTGGGAACTTGGTAAAACTGTATTTCCTCCATGTAAAGGAGTAAATCACCATGGCGGTGACTGGACAGTTCAAGATCAAGAAGTTTTAGATGGTAAGACTATTTTATGGATTTCTTCGTGTACCATGGGCCCCCACTTTATTTGAATATTGCTTAATAAAATAACCCTATTAATTGTACATTACACGGGAACCCTATTAAGTGGTTCAGTGTTAGAAGCCACTTTCGTGGCAGGCCTTTAAATTCATTTATTTTGGGCACAATGTTTTGCCCTAATTTGGGCAATTAAAACCAGAAACAACAGCCTTTTCCTGTTATGTTTTATTGCCTTGCCTTTCTTTGTCTTCACACCTTCTCTAATTAGGCTAATTTGGGTACGTCTGTAAATGGTGTGAAATTATGATAATTTAAAGGCCTGCATGGCTCAGCTGAAAAGTGCTGAAAGCCACTTTAGTGGCTTTACAATGTATCCATTAGTTTGTCCTTTGTGAAGCAATAGAAAAAAAAAATGTTCACATGAAATTATTTTGTTAAAATTTATTGGAGAGGGCCTGTTGTGTTTGAGACAAAATATGAAAAAAATAGTTATTCAAGAATTTTTTTTTGCAAGTGTCATCTGCTTTTCATGTTAGATAAAGGGTTAAAGAGATTTTGCTTGTATTTGAAAGAGCAGGTAACAAAACTACACTACTGAATGTAAAGTGTAAGACATCAGAAGCAACGTACAAAATTACTTAAAGCTGTAATTCAAAAAACTTGAATGCAGAATAATTTTCCAAAGTTACTACACTGCGGAGATATTAACAAATAGCCTGGGAGCATGGTGGCTCAGTGGTAGACTGTCGGACTTATATGCTAGAGGTCCCGAGTTCGATCTCCATCCGGGATGACCCATGTTGTGTCCTTGGGCAAGGCACTTTATCCCGGTTGCCTTCATGGGGGCATGATGACGCCATGTACTAAGGCATACTGCATGCCGATGGTGCACATGTCTTCAACCACTTTAACCCTGCTGTCTTCCCACTGACCCAAGTTTCAACATTCCCACATGTATATTGTTGGGGTACAACATAACCAGATTGGCTGTCTTCTCATTGACACAAGTTTCAACATCCCCACATGTATATTGTTGGGGTACAATATAGCCAGATTGACTGTCTTCCCACTGACCCAAGTTTCAACATTCCCACATGTATATTGTTGGGGTACAACATAACCAGATTGGCTGTCTTCCCACTGACCCAAGTTTCAACATTCCCACATGTATATTGTTGGGGTACAATGTAGCCAGATTGACTGTCTTCCCATTGACCCAAGTTTCAACATCCCCACATGTATATTATTGGGGTACAACATAGCCAGATTGACTGTCTTCCTCTTGACCCAAGTTTCAACATCCCCACATGTATATTGTTGGGGTACAACATAGCCAGATTGACTGTCTTCCCATTGACCCAAGTTTCAACATCCCCACATGTATATTGTTGGGGTACAATGTAGCCAGATTGGCTGTCTTCTCATTGACACAAGTTTCAACATCCCCACATGTATATTGTTGGGGTACAACATAGCCAGATTGACTGTCTTCCCATTGACCCAAGTTTCAACATTCCCACATGTATATTATTGGGGTACAATGTAGCCAGATTCACCGTCTTCCCATTGACCCAAGTTTCAACATTTCCACATGTATATTGTTGGGGTACAACTTAGCCAGATTGGCTGTCTTCCCATTGACTGAGGTTTCAACATTCCCACATGTATATTGTTGGGGTACAACATAGCCAGGTTGACTGTCTTCCCATTGACCCCTAGAATAAATACAGTGGAGCCCACTTAATTGGATATCTCTTAACTGAATAACCCTATTAATTAAATATAAATTTCCAACACAAAACCATTTACCATACCTCAAGTACAAATTTTACCTATTAATTAAATATAAGTTATGGAGTAATCTCCTGTTAATTGAATAAAACATCTTGTAACCTGTCAAGAAATTACCCTGCCTCTCCCCAGTTTTCCTTTGTTTATAGACCCATTTGGCCTCAGTACTTCCAATACAGGCATTTAATCCATTATATCTTGTTTGACAGAGCTCATGGAGCTCTGTCAAACAAGATATAATAGAATAAATGCTAAGTTTATCTCTAGAATACAGGAAAATGACACAATCCCTGTTAATTGAATACTCCTGTTAATTGGATAATTTTAATTGGCAAAGTGGCTATTCAATTAACAGGGTTCTATTGTATAAGCAAATAAGTAATAAAGATGGATAAAGCACTAAAGGATGGAAAAACACAAACAGAGGACAAGGAAATGAAAGATAACAAATGCAGATAGTCAAAAGATCGCATCTACCCGTCTACCTGTTTATTGCAAATAGGTTCAAGACTAAATCTCTGTTAATATTTGACCTTATATGACTCTAGTAGACAACTCTTGCAAAAAATACTTCTTGAATAATTTTCAAACCATTTTCAAGTGAATTCAAAGAACTAAAATGTCTCCAAAATCCTTAATTATATGGAGACATATAGCGTGATTTTGAAACCTCGCGAAAAATAAACATTTGTCTCAGTCACTCATGAGATAATTTTGGGTATCCGCTCATAAACACTAGATTTTCTTTTTATTATATGCTTGGATTTATACATGAAAGTAAACAGTGCATTGAATTATTGATATGCGGAAGTGATTTGATAGATACTCGGAACAGAGAGTGTCTTGCAAACTGATTTTGCTGGTGGGTTTCTAGTCCAAACATGGCCTGAAAGTCCGTAATATAAGTTTTGGGTTTGGTACATCCTTTGAAAGGACGTACCAAACCCAAAACTTATATTACAGACTTTCAGACCATGTTTGGACTAGCAGGTTTTATGCATCAATTCAAGGTGAATACATGTTGAATTATTGCTGGAAATGATTGGTATCAACTCAAAAACACTAGATTTACTTTTCATTAACGTTTTTAGAACAATTTGATCATTCTCAGTGATAATTTGACTCGTATTCACCTTGAAGTGATGCTTTGAAAGCTGCCATTTTGATTGATACCGTGAAAGTGAAAATGTCTATATCTTCACAGTGGGTATACGATGTTTTTCTTTTCGCATTTTCTTCGATAATTTATCGTTTAGCTTATAATAGAGTAGGATAAAACACTAAAGGGTGGAAAAACACAAACAGAGGACAAGGAAAGGAAATGAAAGATAGCAAATACAGATAGTCAAAAGATCACATCTACCCGTCTACCTGTTTATTGCAAATAGGTTCAAGACTAAATCTCTATTAACTTTTTACCTTATATGACTCTAGTAGACAACTCTTGCAAAAAATACTTCTTGAATTACTTTCAAACCATTTTCAAGTGAATTAAAAAAACTAAAATGTCTCCAAAATCATTATATGGAGACATAAAGCGTGATTTTGAAACCTGTCCCTTTATTAGAGATGGACAATATACTAAAAAACTGAACCGATACCTATATCATGTGAAGCTGAAAAAACTAAATCGAATCAATCGTTGAATACCAAAACTGTCTAAATTTTCACAATTTTCTTATATTCGCTATTTATAAGTCCCCGTTGAGGCTTGATAACAGTTGAAAGGTTAATTTTCATGAAAGAAGTGACTGATTTTCTTTTCAGTTTTGTTAACCCTCAATGGACTGGGCAACTGTCCTGAATTCCCATTAGACTACAAACCGGTACATGTCCAATAGACTAGAAATCACTGGTCAGGTGTTTTGTTTATTGTCAGCAGGACCTCCTAAAGACGGCATGGTCACATGCTCTGAGACTGCAAAAGCCTGAAATAGGTCTTTAAACATTAAGGTGTGTTTAGAACAAGTCACAAAAGTACTGTTGAGCTTATTGGTAGTGTCATTTATAGCGTTGTGGTAGAATGATACTACAACAACTTATTCTGTTTTTCTTGATGTGAATTCCTCTTTGGTACAATCAGCAAATCTCAGTCAAGTCAGATACCAAATACTGAACCAATACCGAGGTATACGCCCTAAAAATACCGAACTCAAAATTCCAATACCGCCCATCTCTACCCTCTATGCAAACATGATGTCAATTTATTTTATATAGAGAGTAATCGCTTGACTGGACTGGTTACGTGAAATAATTCATGAGAGGTGAGGGACGTTGTACAAACACGAGTGCGCAAATGTGCCTGCGTGTTTTACAGTATAGTCCCTCGCCTCGAATGAATTATTTCAGGTAACCAGTCCAGTCAAGCGATTACTCTGTTTATTACTTTTCATTATTAACGATAATTATATTATTTAACCCTTTACCTAACATAACGACCAAAACCGGCCAGCGCTATTCTAAAAAATTGCCAATTAATTTTCATTATATTTTCATTTTATGTCTCTAAAACTTAGGTTATGACCCCTCACTGGAACGAGCTTGTTGAGCTCGTTCCAATGAGGGGTCATAACCTATGTTTTTGAGACAAAAAATGAAAATAATAGTTATTCAAGAATTTTTTTTGTAAGTTTTGTCTGCTTTTCATGTTAGGAAAAGGGTTAAAAAACAATGAAGTCCCCATTACACCCACGGCAAAGCATCTTCGTTTGTGCGCATGGATACATGGCACAATTGTTGATTGTGCATAATTCACCTGAGAAGTTATCATTTATAATCAAACCCAGAAATCCCAGTAAATCACATTTTGTGCTGCAGTGCGGAGTTACGATGTTGGGGAGCTGGCAGCTGCTCGTCGTTGCTCGGTGATTCTCTCTGGGTACTCCGGCTTCCTCCACCCGTAAAACTGTCACGGTCATGATTAGCCATTGTGCATAAATATGTGACCTTAAACATCAATAAATAAATAAATAATAAAAGATTGTAATCAAACCCCTGATTTTTGAGGAACGTTTAGTTGAACATTTTTGTGTGATTATGTACTCTTTTTTCAGGTATTCATTGCAATGTCGGTAAATTTTACATTCCCCGTTCTAAGACAGCCAGTGTTAGACATTATGATGGTACAGCTGGTGGGATGTTCAAATTAACAGCAAAAGTAAGATATCTTTTCTTCACTTGAAACATTTCTGACACAGAGTGTCTGGTAATATGTTTGGAAGTGTGTTATCAGACACAAAGCAATCTAATCATAGTTTATTTTTATCTGCTGACTGTACTGATAGACCACCAGCAGACCTTGCATTTTGTAATACATTGGAACCCTGTTAATTGAATAGCCACTTTGCCAATGAAAATTTATCAATTAACAGGAGTATTCAATTAACAGGGATTGTGTCACTTTTCTGTATTGTAGAGAAAAATTCTAGAGATGAACTTAGCATTTCTTCTATTATATCTTGTTTGACAGAGCTCCATGAGCCCTGTCAAACAAGATATAATAGATTAACTGCCTGTATCAGATGTACTGAGGCCAAATAGATCTATAAACAAAGGAAAACTGGGAGAGTCAGGGTAATTTCACGACAGGTTACAAGATTTTTTATTCAATTAACAGGAGTTCACTCTATGACCTATATTCAATGAACATGTCAAATTTGTACTGGAGGTATGGTAAATAGATTTGTGTTGGGAAATTATATTAAATTAATATGGTTATTTAGTTAAGAGATATCCAATTAAGTGGGCTCCACTGTAGAGTCAAATTCTAGAGAAACGGGCCCCATAGATGAGAGTGCGTAACTGAGTCTATTTTAGCATTTTAACTTTTCTTTTAACCCTTTACCTAACATGAAAAGCAGACGACACTTGCAAACAAAATTCTTGAATAACTAATTTTTTTCATTTTTTATCTCAAAAACATAGGTTATGACCCCTCATTGGAACGAGCTCATTGAGCTCGTTCCAACGAGGGGGTCATAACATATGTTTTTGAGACAGAAAATGAAAAAAAATAATGAAAATTAATTGGCGATTTTTGAGAATAGCGCTGGCCATTTTTTTGCTGTTACGTTAGGTAAAAGGTTAACTTAACTCCTGGTACTCTGGTTTTACAAAATGATTATCTATGATGACATCCTTTTGCTTAAAATTTAACCAATTTTATCCTCTTTGACAGAGATCAGTGACCTCGGTCAGAGATTATATTATTCGTTGAATTCCCAGTGGCATTATGGCAAAACCTTGCTGCAGAAAATCATCAGAGTGCAGAGGATTACTGCACTGACCTGGGAATAAGTCCAGGGGTACCTGAAGTAAAAGGAGCAAAGTATATAGGTGGGCTTATTTTCGAGAGGGCAATACACAGAACAACACATGTGTGTGAATGGGTTAATCGTTATTGCATGAGTGCCAACGCGGAAGGATAAAATGAGAGGCCACAGGCCTAGAGTTTTATTCTTCCATGATGGCACAAGTGTCATACCGATTAACTCATTCACACACATGTGTCATTCTGTGTTTATTGCACCCCATCACGTCTATAAAAGCCAGACACTCAGCAATTCATTTGCCAACTCGTCCCCTGAGTTCCAGTGTGTTCTATGTCCCAGTAGGCACGTAGAACACATTGGAACTCGGGGGACGAACTATCAACAAAAAGAACACATTTTATAGCCAACAGAATTTGCGAGAGGAACCTGTGTTACTATTTGTAGCTATTACTAGTGATTCAGATGGTATTTAGGTACATGATTTGTAGAAAATTCCAGTGAAGTTTCACTTCTACTTAAAAATATTCTATCAATGATTTCCATTCCTCACATATGTGCAGAATGGATTTTTTGCATGGTTTAGTGTTGCTGTAGATGGGGATTTCATAGAATAAGCATGTAACAAAACCTGCTGAAGAATTCTGATACAAAGCTGACACAAAATTTGGTGACTTGGTCAATCCCGTAACAAAGACAAATTAACTCTTTTACATAATGAATCGGCAGTATGCACCCGCGTAATTTACGTACTGAAATTTAAAAACAAATTTGAAAACAATTTCAACAAAAACATATCATGTGACCTCTCACTGGAACAAGCTCCTTTCAATGAGAGGCGACATGATATGGTTTCGTTCAAGCCAGAAAATAAGCAGACTGTCATCTGAAAAATGAGGACCCCAGAGGATGAATTTAGCTGCCACAGGCAGCGAGTTTGATCTGGTGATCTGACCTCCTCAATGAGACCTGATGCGACAACCCAGATCACTTCACTGTAGCGATGAAAGGTTTATTATATGACTAATAGTTCAACATCACATGCCAATTCTAGCATTAACAATTACCCCAACTTTTTTTTGGTGAATTGGAACCGAAGTAAAAAAGAACTATATTTGTTTACACTTATTTTTATATCAGGTGCACACCTCCGGGGAATCTCCCGATGCACATGAATACAATAAAAAAAAGATCATGAATAGGATAAAAAACCAGGACCGCTGTTCGAGCACACCCATTACAGCTCGAAATAAAATACTCTCTGTGACCGGAACAGCCAATAATGCAAATTCAAACGCAGCTGTAAATAGTCTGTCATACTGAAGTGATACAGAATCAGATTCCACACTGTGGATTTTCCACGGACCAGAAAAAGATTGTTAAACAGTAGTGGTATTTAGCCGTTAAATTACATTGTCACATAATAAGTACTGTTATCACTATGTACGCTTAAACCTTTCATTTTAATTTTTCTAATAATACTCAAAGTATGATAAAAATTTTCTATCATAAGGCCTAAAAAATTAAAAATCTGTTTCTCAGGCCCTCCTGCATGGTCCTTTTGGCTGCCACATGCTCTCTTTTTATAACCAGTGTAAACTTAAAAAAAATAAAAATTAATGGTTTATGTCTGATATTTTACCCAGTTGAAAAAATTGATAAAATTGACCCTTGAGTGCAAGAAGGCTTTATAATGCTTTAGCATTGCAAAGCCTTCTTGCTCTCAAGGGACGAAATACACCATCATCCATGCTATTCTGTAGATTATGAGGCCTAAAACATAAACCAAGAACATGAACTTTTGATGGGAAAGAAATAATTACAGAAATAAAAACTAAAATAAAAACCGCTCGCTCGCATGCAATTTTACAAATAATGACCTGAGAAACAGAAGATCTACTTTGTGTGGCCTAACTGTTTATTTTTTCTTCAGAACATTATCATAGATGGTGTACTTAACGGAGATGGTGCAGGATATCCTGGAGGTCACAGCATTGCTGTTCCTTCTCAATCTGGTATTTCTGGAGGATCACATTCAGGTCTGAGTTAATAACTGTTATTCTGTTACTCAGCAAGGTTTTCTTTCCTAACCCTAAAAAGCCTGGAGAGTTTTAAACATGGTTTGGTACACTTTGACATTTGCTTCTTTGCAGTTGTTTCTAGGCAAGTCTTGGCCACCTATATAGAATGTAACTTGGATTGTAACACATTTATCTAGAGACTGAATGTTGGGACACCTGTTTTATTTTTGTAAAAAGTGATCAAAGTCAGAAATAGGCCGTCAAAGGTTAAATTGAGGCTCAGAACAAAAACAAGCAAAAGTGACAGCACTGTGCACTTATCCTTGTGCTGTGTAGTCTGTTGTTTGATAATAATAATAATGATAACACTTTGGCCAGCTGCTGATTTGTCAGTTTTCAGGCAAGAAGGCCTTGATTAGCCCTGTTCTCCTAAATGCCTCTATATCCCCATGCTTCTTCTCTCCTCCCAACACTCTGAGATGAACTGCTTGATGACATCCCCTGCCCCATTCTTCCCAATCTATCTGATAACTAAACTAACCCTCTCCCTTGTGTCACCCACTAACCACATGTCCACTTCCCCATCATAATATCGGTGAATCTAATTATGTTAAACTGGTATTTTGGACATTCTAATAGAAAGTGTTCCCATCTCCACTACCCTAAATTAATTTGACACTCCTTTTCATTGTCTTTCTCAATTTTTCCCCTGAGCTCCAGGGACCGTGACCTCGGCTTGAACAACAGTAACCCCCCAAAGGTGCCATCAAAGTACTCTTCAAAAACTGGCTTCTCTTTATCATGCAGACCACCCAAAGACCTCTTTCCTTTGAGCCCCTCTTGCCGGCAATTCAAGTTACAATCTGCTATGACTCTTTCTATGACGAGTTTTTTACCCTGGTTTGTCCGAGATCCCCATTGAATAGTTCTCTATTAATTCCCTCACTTGGTCTATCCACCCTGTCTTTATATTTAAATTCCAAATATTCTGGAACATTAATTTACACCATTTACCAAATAGTTAAGATAGCAGAGTTTCATTAACTGGTAGAGTGCTGGAAGCTCATATTTGTGCAGTGGCCACAATGAATCAGTGACGAATGGGAGTAAAATGGAGGCGAGTGGAAAATCGCTCACCTCAAATAAAGATTGCGAGAGTGAAAACTGTGAGGAGAGTGAATTCGATTGAGTGTTGATTTCAATGTTTACCTTCCACTGACAAGAGTCCTTCGAAATGAATGCATGAATACAACTGAATATGGATGGAAATTTTGACGGTGAAAATACATGTAACCCACTAAAATTAGTTCTGGATTTTAAATGGCAGATTATTAAAATCGTGGAAAATGGATGCGTAAATTCCAAAAGGGCACATTAATTTGTGTCACTGGTGAATTGGAGCGACAGGTGTCACGAGTATAAAAGAAAACAAGGAACGGGGCAACATTCCACATGTCTTCGATAAAAAAAATACGGAAGTATTAAAACGTTTCTCATATCTCAGAATGGGCACCGTTTTTTTTTTATCTGAACATGCGTGTTCATTTTGTGGCGGAGTAAGCTCTGGGCACGTTGTCAATGTGAAACCCTCTTACTGTTAGCGTGTCGTTTGTGCATGTTTTAGCGAATTACTGTGTGTCATGTTCATAACGACGGAAAGGAAATTGTTTGCAATTCTACTTAAAATGCTTCAAATTGTGAGTGATTGTTAAAAATTTCCCAAACATCAAAACTTAATTGCATGTTTCTGTTGACGCAACTCAAAAGGATGAAAACACACCCAAGAATGGAGGCGAGTTATTATTAGTGCACCTTGGACAATTTTTGCGTGAGCGATGATGCGCAAGAGCAATCGCGCACCTTTCCCATGCATCACTGATGAATGGCTTCATACTCTGTGTATATGCTAAGTATTATTGTTGAGGTCAAATTATTTATATTTGCCTTGCTACAATTTATGGGAGAGTGCCAATGGGTACTCTCCCATAAATTGTAACAAGGCAAGGACACAGGAACAAATTTTGATGACCAAAAATAAGTTAGCAGTCTACCAGTTAAGTCTATCCTGCCATTAATCCTCATCCATCCAAGCTCATCCCCTTATGGTATCGCAGAACTAAATATTGAAATTAGAGTGAACCGCCTTAAAATGTTGCATAAGGATCATAATGCCAAGAAACATAATCTTGTACATTGACAATTCAATCTGGAAGCAAAGAGATCGATACAAGGAGAAATTTCCAATTGTTCACATAAAGTTTGAAATATTTCTGAGTCAATCATCCATTCTGTATTATCACTGAATTGTCTAGATAATTTGTCAGCAACAATATTTTCTTTCCCTGGGAGGTGAACAGCTGAAAATTGGATTTCCCTGTCAAAACACCAAAGAAAAATTTCCTTAGTAACAAGAAACAAATTCATAACAGGGCCTCCCTTATTATTGATATAAGCTACTGCTGTGGAATTATCGCTTCTAGCACATATATGAATTGAAGAAAAATTGTGACATAAACTTCGGAGACCTAAGAAGATTGCCTTAAGCTCCAACAAATTAATATGCAAAGGAGATTCTGAAGAGGACCATCTGCCATTCGCATAACTGTTTTCAAGTGATGCACCCCATCCAAGATGTGAGGCATCAGTCACCAAATATAGAGATATATCTTTTGGCCGACAATCTTTTCCATTCTTTATTTTAATATTCTTAGTCCACCAGATAACCTCTTCCCTGGCTGCTGAAGACAGAAGAATTTCAGCATCAAAGTTACCTTGTGAGACTTGAAGCCCCTCAGTTTTTTCTTTATCCAAAAACCAATAAAATAATTCTCCCAAATTGATTGCCTTTAAAGCTGAAGTATAAAGGCCTATTACCCGAGCTAAAGTTCTGAGAGTAACCGGGCCTAAGAGTAGTTTTTTAGAATGAGAGATAATTTTTTCGATTTTTTCTTCTGAAAGAAAAATTTTGAATTTTCCAGAATCTATAATAAACCCAAGATATTGGATTTATTGAGTGGGTGTGAGGCATGATTTTCCAAGTTGATATTAAACCCTAGTCTTTCAAACATAGTCTTTAAGAACATGGTATTTTCCCTAGAAGTCTCCGGAGACTTGTGACAAATGAGGGAGTCGTCAATATAAAAGAAAGACTTTACACCTCTAGATCGGACAAATGAAAAAATCGGTTTCATCAATTTTGTAAAAATCCTTGGTGCCGACGCCAAACCAAAAGGGAGACAGCAAAACTCATATAAGGTATTATTCCAGAGGAACCTCAAATATTTTCTGTCATGTTCATGAATAGGGACACTGAAATAAGCATCTTTCAGATCAAGTGAAGTGAAAAATTCATTTTTCTCCAAAGATTTTAAGACAACATCAAGAGTCTCTTGTTTGAAATGATGATATTCAATAAACAAATTGAATTTTTTCAGATTTATGATAGGCCGAAAACCACCGGTTTTCTTTTCCCTGAGGAATAAATTGGAAATAAATTCCCCAGGGGAGTGAGAACAGGAAACTATAGCCCCCTTTTTAATCATTTCATCAATTTCTTGTTGAATAATAGATTTTTCACAGGAGGTAAATGGCAGACAGTTGGGTGCTTTAAGTTGAAAGGGCCTGGAAATAAATTCCAGTTTATGACCAAAGACATTATTCAGAACCCATGAGTCCGAAGTAATAAATTTCCAATTTGCCAGAAAATATTCGAGGGAGGCTGCCGAAGGATAGCTAATCACCTTTACTTGCCTGAAGGTTGGTGTTTGTCGAAGCGTTTTGGATTCCAGTTCTTTTTTGGTTGCCTGTTTTGGTAGCTGTTGTTGTGATTCTGATAATTTTGGTAATTGTGCCGTTTCTGAAATTGTGGTTTTCGGCTTTGCCCTAAAAAAGGCTTGCGACCAGTAAAAGAATCTTTGAAACTTTTGTTTGACGTTGTTCGTTGCACATCACCAAGCTCTTTAACCTTTTTGCATATATCTTCTCCAAATAAAAAATTAGAGACCGGATTATCGGTAAAAAAAATTCCCTTGAAGGATGTGTGCATGATTGGTCTGAGTAAGTTGCATCTAAACATGGACGACTCAAACATGGCATTACCAGAAAGTGTCAGGTTATCAACAAGAGCTTTCCTAACAATGTTTAGATCTGGGTTTTTCTTTCTGAGCTCTTCAGTAGCCTTTAAAGTGCAGCTGATTGCTGAGGCTGAAAGACGTTGAATTTTTTGTAATGTGCAATCTCTTGTGCGAAATTGACTGCTATGGATTTGAGCCCAAATCTCTGGGTTAACTTTTGGAGGATAACATTTCTCAGCATTTCCTGGAATAAGGTTATTCTCAAGTAATTTGTCGATATGACCTTTATCAGATGGTGTAGTGCAAGTATTTGACATGAAAGAAGCAAACTTATCGCTAATGTTTGGGCCAAGTTTGTACGAGGAAACTTGGGAAATTGAAGGAATAACAAAACCATCTTCATCTAACAAATCAGAAATGTCTGCAATGGCATTGTCAAAAAGCTCATCGGCATGTGGGCCGGACCGCTGAGGGTTGGATTTACCAAGAACGTCATGACTTTCCTCAGTTTCATCGAGGTCAGAATTTTCATTGTCAACCGTGACTATGAGATTAGGACCCAGAGATTGTCTCTGAAGCGATTCCCTTGTAACTGTGTGTGGTTTATCGAAACCCTCATCGGGTTTCCCCGAAGCTAATTTTTCTTGAGAAATCTTAGACTTGGATGACTTTGAATAAGTCGAAATTGGGTGACTTTTCGAGCTTGCGCTCTTATTTTCAATTACATTGAGTCTATTATTATTAATATGATTCACAGAATCGAGGAGTGTTGCGAGAATATCATTATTTCCTACCCCAGATATGTCCGAAGTGACTTTGTCACGGTGGACTTTGGATTTCTTTGCTTTAGATTTTTTCCCGTTGTCATGGGAAAGAGAACGCTTCCGGGAGGAAAGAGAAGCAGAATCCTTCTTCCGGTTGTCAAATGAAGAGTTCACAACTGCAGGAACGATAATTTTAGACGCTACTTTCGATTTCGATACATAAGGATTTTTCCTCGAAGTTGTATGAAATGTCGAACCATCTTGTACATAGCCAGAAAAACTACTATCTTCTGCATCTGAGGCGAAAATGTTAAGAACGTCATCATTCAGGTTTAAAGGATCTTTAGGATTTGAATTAACACTGGCTAATTCTTCCCGATCAGAGGAGTCATGATGACTGTCAAGTGAGTCTGCAGATGGACTTTTGTCCGGAGCAGAATCGAAATCACTCTGAAGATCTGACATTACAAAACCAATCTGGAAAATTAACTGTAGTAACTCTGGCGCGCTCTCGATGACAAAAGACATTCTGTTCATCATGAACCAGTGTTTTATACTCAGATAACAATAACTGATCATAAAATCATTCGTGCATAGCACTCATTTTCACCTCTTTTAATAGAGATTGGCGCGCCCCCTATCGGTGACGATGCAATTTCATCCCGAATGACTGTGAGTTTTATGTGTAACAGAATTCGAACAGCTCTGTTGAGCTGTTGGATTAAATTATTACCAAGCCTCGCTTCAGATTTTTTACTCTTTATATCATCTGCTACCAATTTTTTCTCCACGCAAACATTTATGCACGCTGGGTTGAAAGGATTATGGTACAGTTATACAACTATTTCATGATATTGGATGATATTTGGTAGAAAAGGGCTTTTTAAAGGTAAGATTAGTTTGAAATCAGATAAGCACACTGTTTTTAAAATGTTTTCCTTGACTTTAGGTGGTGGTACCCCAGGAACAAAGTACAACAGAGGAGGGGGAGGTGGTGGAGCTGTTGGAAAACCAGGTGGCGGCGGAGGCTATGGAACAGCAGGGTTTGTAAGTTTGTGATAAATAACTCTGGGACTCTATTATCAACATTTCTATTGTGTTGCAAATTTGATATTATCAAAACTCAGTTAGTGATACAAATATTATGAATACATGTTTCATATATTAATATTATTGATATGTGTATGTTATAATAAGATATGTTTGCAGCTTACAAACACTGTTCAATGTGCTTTTTAGGATACATGTATAGCTATTTTTTTTTTATTTTAAAAAAAAGGAAAGAAAAATTAGAAAATTCCTGGATGTATTTTGCTGTTCATTTGGGTAAATAGTTAATTTTGGGGGGAAAGAAAATGCTGTGTACATCACTTTTTTTGCAATAATAATTGTCACCAGAACTTTTTGTTTTCAGGACTCAAGGTGTAGGTCATCATGGTCAGGTTGGAGCAGGTGGATTAAAATATGGAGATACTAAAGTCAGTACATTGTATTTGGGTTCGGGAGGTGGCAGTGGTGGTAGTTCTGCTGATCCAAAATCAAACCCAGCAGGTAGGGTGTAAATTATTTCTTTTGGAAGTTTTAAATCATTGAAGCAATTTAGGAATATAACCAGTTTGGACTTGTACAGTAAAGTGATTCTCAAAAGCGGACAAAGAATTTCGAAAGAATCATTACTACTGGGTAAGGGTCCGGTTGAAATCCTCAATTTGCATTCCTTCCAAAAACACGGTTGAATATCATCCATTAACCCTTTACCTAACATAGTAGCCAAAAACTAACCAGAACAAGTCTATCACAGCCTAAAATATCTCATTGAACTGGTTCTAATGATATCCTACATTGTATGGTTTTATTGAAAAATTGGGAAATTTGTTTATAAAAAGGTGAAATTTGTTTATAAAAAGGTGAAATTTAATTTATTTTTTAAAAATACTGGGTTAGGTAAAGGATTAAAAAAAGAAATGCAGCATGAACATTGAACACAAGATGCTACTTTTATCTGTTTTTTGGAGATGCATTCTTGATTTCGCAGTATTTTATTCACAAAATTTTCACTCACTGGTGTAAGTGTGTTAGGACTGGATCTGATCATGAATGAAACAGGCTTTATGATCACAGTACTCTCCCCTGATCCTGTCTTTGCCATAATCACCTTTTATTACACAACCAGTAAACTTGACACCCTTATTTTTAATGGAATTGCCGCTATGACATAAATGTTTCTGTATTTAACTGGTGATGTACAAGCCAGAATTTTTCCTCACACTGTTTCGACTAGTTCCTTTCCTGTCGAGTCATTAGTTGCACTTTAAAAAGTTTCTAAATGTCGTTATACAATTATTGATCATCTGTGTTTCTCTCAGCTGTTTTGCAAATCCGCCCAAATTTGTACTTATATTTCTACTACCAGTAATAGCCACCAAATGGTTAGACATGAATGGACACCAGTGGAAGAGAAACAGAGGTACGAATTTCAAAAAACACGCCAGGCCAACGGTAAAAGATAAGGAATGTAAATTAGACTCATTCCCTAAAGGTTGTTTTGACTTTTTATCAATCTATTTGATCAGTAATTCTGCAAACAAAAATAACGGAATATTCACCTTTGGGATTAAATATGGGAATTAAAATTTGTTTATTTAAATGAATTTTAGTGCATGGGAGTGTATAATAAACACAGAACGCGATGTGTGTTTAAATCGGTGGGTGTTTTACATAACTCATTGGAATGGCATAGTCATATTTCACTCAAGCCAAATATGACTACACCATTCCATCTTGTTCATGTAAAACACCCACTGATTCAAACACACATCAAGCCTGGAAATAGACAGACTGTTACCTGCAGAATGAAATCCCCAGAGGGTGAATTTGGTGATGCTACCCTGCACAGTAGGTGTAGCATTTCTAAATTTACCCTCAGTGAACCTCATTCTGAATCCAGGTCTAATGACAAAGCAGAGAGGTACCCAGAGGATAAATTGAGGGATTCTCACCCACTGTATGGGATAGTATCCGTAAATTCACCCTGTGGAGAACTAATTCTTTAAATAACAGATTGTTTATTTGCAGGCTTGTTTACCATCATTCTTTTTTTGCAATGCACAATTTAATTTTTTCCAAATATATTTTTTCCTTTACCTTATGTAATGACCATAAGAGATTGGCAAAATTCACAAAATTCTCTATTTAAATTTGATTGTTTTGAGGCAAAACCCACATTTTTTTAGTTATAAATTATAGAATTTTTTTCTGCAAGTGCTATCTGTTATTTGTGTTAGATGAAGAGTTAAAAAATATTCCCAGTCCAGCACAAACTGAGTGAAAGATCCTCACTTGTCTATTGTCTGCCTAAAAAAAATGGGAAAACATTTTTATTTGCCGACTTGCAATTGGGTGACTCCAGGAAGACAGCCAATTTGGCTATGTTGTCTCCCTGCAATCTATGCATGTACCTAGCCATTAATACAATATGTTAAATATATTGTCCCCACATAGAAATATTACTTGATGAAACTTCCAAACACCAATCAATGTATTTGTGATACCTTCAGTATAAATTTGAAAATATTTGAAGCAGTTTCTTCTTCTCCTGAAGTTTTTTTTCGAATTTGATAAAAATGGGATCAATATAAAATTTTTCATGGTTCTATTTGAAACATATGAACTCATCCATCCATTTGATAAATATGATTTGAGCCAAGGTGTAGCAAGGCTTAATTCAGATTCAGTGCACAAGGTTCATTAACAGATTGAGGGCTAGATTATTTTTGGTGGTCTAAAATTGTTATAAAAAAATTGTTTCATTACAAATTATTGGAGATTGCCCACAGGCACTCTCCAATAATTTGTAATGGAGCAAACTCATATAAACAAAATATTATTTGCTTTTGACTGAATTGGAAACATGAGTTAGGAAAATGTTGGGTTTTGCTCTGGGACGCTCATTTTTTGAAAGCCCTGATTAGAGTTTGCATACAGACTACCAGCAATGTAATGTGATATCCCTTTACTCACAAAATGTACAGATATTCTTTCATGATCCATTTGTGGATATTCCAATCAATAAGTATTTCACCTTGACAATATTGAAAGTGGAGTCCATTTAATTGTATATCTCCTACTTGAATAACCCTGTTAATTGAATATAATTTCCAAACCCAAACCATTTACCATACTTTCAGTACAAATTTGACATGTTCATTGAATATAGGTCATAGAGTGAACTGCTGTTAATTGAATAAAAAATCTTGTAACCTGTCGAGAAATTACCCTGACTCTCCCAGTTTTCCTTTGTTTACCGACGTATTTGGCCTCAGTACATCTGATACAGGCATTTAATTGAATATGAGTTGTAGAGGACGCTCCTGTTAATTGAATGAAAAACATCTTGTAATTTGTCGAGAAATTATCCTGGCAATCACCAAATACTCAATGTTTAGGGACCTATTTTACATAAGTGCATCTAATATAGGTATTTATTCTATTATATCTTGTTTGACAGGGCTCCATGAGCTCTGTCAAACAAGATATAATAGAATAAATGCTCACTTTATCTCTAAAATACAGGATAGTGACCAAATCCCTGTTAATTGAATTCTCCTGTTAACTGAATAATTCCCACTGGCAAAGTGGCTATTCAATTAACAGGGTTCCACTGTATTAACACAATTACTGGAAATTCTCAGAGTACTCATAAAACTTTTGATATGGTGAGTTTTCATTCATAATATTTAGTAAACAAACAGGTCTTATAGTAATGGTAATGATCAATGGTAATGGAAAATAAGAAAATAGCATCCCATTTTGATCATAGGCAACGCATCATTATAGGAGAGAAATGATGTGGACTTCTCGGGCTGAATTGTTGAGGCTGTCTCATAGCAGCCATTTCCGCAGCCGGTGTACACTTCTTCTGACATATTGTCTTGTGTTATTGTAATCACATGTTATCTCACATCCCCGATTTCATCTCACATCCAATTGGCTATGGCGACTTCTAACCTCTTTTCCTATCTCCTAAAACTGTTCAATAAAAGCAAATTTATTTATCCCCCACCAAAACAAAGTTTGCAGTGGATATAGAAATGGGTTCCATCTATCCGTCCATTCGTTTGCCCGTCCGTAACAACTTTGGACCTTCATATCTCAGTCAGTGAATGTTGGATTTAAATGATCTTTGGGTATGCTGACAGACCACCATGGGTGAAAGGATATTCACAAGTAACAGGTTTTGTCCATTTTTTTTTTCTATAGTTATGAGCCTTTTTTCACTTTTTTCAACTTTGTCCCCTTTTTAGTAAACCACTTCTCCGCGGGGGATACCGGTGGCGTTGCACCTTGTTCATTATGTATCGGAGTGAATGTCATTTATGTAACTGTTCTATGCTTTCTGCTATTGTATGCTTTTGGAGATGAACTTAAATAAGTTGCAATAACTTGTGTTCCAATCCTTTTGTCTATTAACATCTAACGACAATAAAATATGTTTAAATCAATGATCTCAAGATTCAGACAAATCAAGTCTTGACTGAGAAACAATTCTTGCCTTGATTAACCCTTTACCCAACTCAGACGATATCAAAATTTATTATTTTAAATATAATTTTTTTTAAATTTTTCAAAAAATTTCAACAAAACCATATCATGTGACCCCCTCATTGGAACGAGCTCAATGAGCTCGTTCCTATGAGGGGTCACATGATATGGTTTTGTTGAAATATTTTGAAAAATTTAATATTTTCAACTGTTCAATTTGCATATTACGCGGCCGGATGCAGGCAATTCGTTAGGTAAAGGGTTAAAAAAAAATTGATGTTTATTGTATTTTTAAATACAATCATATGGAATGGAATATTTCCTTTAGTTAGAAAAGCAAACACTTCAGGTTCACTTCTCAGACCAAGTGAAATATTACATCCATTTGAATCTAAACATAGACGCTGAACAATTTAACCCTTTACCTAACATAGCAGCCAAAAATGGCCAGAGAATTAACCAGAATAAGCCTACCACAGCGTAAAATGTCTTGGACGTTTCTCAATAAAACCATACAAATATGGATATCATTAGAACCAGCTCGTCAAGCTAGTAACCCTTTACCTAACACAGCTCGTCAAGCTGGTTCTAATGATATTCATATTTGTATGGTTTTATTGAGAAGTTGTGAAATTTGTTTTCGAAAAATGTTAAATTTAATTTATTTTTTAAAAATACTGTGTTAGGTAAAGGGTTAGACTGATCCCCGACCATAACAGCCTCAGATTCATTTTTGAGTTTCACTGGAGTGCTTGATCCTCCATGTCCATATCATTTCTTATATGTCCTGTTCTGTGTACTTATTACCTGTTTGGCTTGAATGTCGGCGGCATAACAGAATTACATGGACATAAATCTGAAAATATGCTCTATGATATTTACAGGTGGCAAAGGTGGTAATGGAGGAGGAGCCATCAGATTATTGGCAGAAGAAACTGTAAGCATCAGAGGAATGGTTTCAGTTAATGGAGAAAATGGTCAGGGAGATACAAAAATTTCATCAGGGTTAGTTAGAGTTTAGCTGATGTACCTAAAGGTATCGCGGAACTAAATATTGAAATTAGTGTGAACCGCCTTAAAATGTTACACTCGGAAATGATGCAATCTTTAAAAATAAATAGCCTTGGGAAAATTCATTGTTTCAATAAACGTTTGAAACATTCTATTGACATCTTGCATTATTGTTGAATATTCCTGATAAAAAAGAGGGTGATTTGATGACTTTTGGACCTAAAAAATACAATTTATTTTTTGTGTGTTTTTGTAGGGAATTCCCTGAAAAATATGTGCATGTGGCCGA
The DNA here is from genome assembly GCA_031216915.1 of Pictodentalium vernedei. Classification (NCBI taxonomy): domain Eukaryota; kingdom Metazoa; phylum Mollusca; class Scaphopoda; order Dentaliida; family Dentaliidae; genus Pictodentalium; species Pictodentalium vernedei. Next base: position 540,680,531 of record CM062294.1, read on the forward strand.
TACTTCCCTTTGTGTCAGTTTTTCTCTCTTATTTGTTGCATGACCCCCCTGTTTTCAGATCAGAAAAAGTTATCTGAAGGGCTATACTTGACAGAGATATTTGAATGCCAAAATTAAAGTGATGCGATATTTTTTTCCGCCTGAACATTATAATGGTCGCCTATGGGAAAATATTTAGTTCTGTGATACCTAAAGTAATGGAGTTTTGCTTTGAGTTTACCATTTAATTTAATTTGGTTCTCTAAGACCAAGGACTAATCATAGGGTCAGTAAAATCATTATCCACCTCTGTAGAAAAATCAAGGAAGCTAAACTCAGATCAAACTTCTCTAAAGTATAAAATTTGATTGAGAAAGACATCCGATATTGAAAAACATATTGAAAAACATCACAAAAGGAAATAAGCATTCTACTAGTTTAACCCTTGGAGACTTTAATTATCCTGATGTTCAAACGTCACTGGGAATTCAATTTCATCAACGTTTTTCAAAATGCGACGTCAAACGTCGGAAAGTACAAATAACAAGATATTTTTCACATTAGTGATTATCTGATTGAGGGCTAGATTATTTTTGATGGTCCCAATTTGTTATTCAAAATTGTTTTATTACAAATTATTGGAGAGTACCCAACACTCACAACAAATTTTTATAAACATAATATTAAAAATATTATTTGTTTGACAGAATATGAAATATAAGCAAGGAAAGTTTGGGTTTTTGCTCTGGTATCCTCATCTTTTGAAAGCCGTGATAGTGGCTTCTAGCACACAACCAGTTATTTATTTATTTATTGGTGTTTAAGGTCACATATTTCTGCACAATGGCTAATCATGACCGCGACAGTTTTACAGGTGGAGGAAGCCAGAGTACCCGGAGAGTAAGAGTAAGCAGACTGTCATCTGCAAAATGAGGTCCCCAGAGGGTGAATTTTGAGATGCTACCCTGCACAGCAGGGTAGCATCACAAAATTTACCCTCTGTGAACCTCAGTCTGAATCAAGGTCTCAAGCCAAAACAGAAAGATATACCTACAGGACAAACTGGCCCACGGTATGGGATAGCATCAGTAAATTCACCTTCCGGGGACCTCATTTTGCAAATGACAGGTTGCTTATATCCAGGCTTGCCCCCTAATAATAAATATGGACTCTTCCAATTTCTTTAAATAAACTAACATGGGAGATACCACCAGAGTTCAAAAGGTTAAATTGTTGAATCTACTAAAAACCTTAAGTGAGCCAAAGTTTTCATCAAAATACACCACTATTCTTTTTTATCTTCCAGATGCAGTGGTTGTCCGGCTGCATGCAGTATTCATACAAGAACAAGATGTTCTGGAAATAACAACAATGCATGCTGGGATTTGTCAGGTCCAGGTGGAGGAGGAAGTGGGGGAAGCATTTACATAACAGGACAGTTTGTTGATGTTGGACATGACCATGTATTAGCTGTTGGAGGCAATGGTGGCTTTGGTAGTCCACTGAGTGCAGGGTGTGGTGGTGATGGAGGTATGGGAAGGATTAGAATTGAAGCAGAGACTTTTACAGGGATAATTGGAAGGCAGTCTGGTGTATTATCTAAAGAGACCTTAAACAACAAATATATGGTAATGACACATAATGGCAAAATGGCGTGTTTTGGTGGCTTAAGTTAATCTGTTATCTGATGAAATGGACAAATCTGCAAAAGCTATATACAGAAATCACATACTATTTCTGTTGATATCAATTTTCATTCTCTTTATTAACCCTTTAACCAAAGTAACGACCAAAACCGGCCAGCGCTATTCTCAAAAATCGCCAATTAATTTTCATTATTTTTTCATTTTTTTTGTCTCAGTAACATAGGTTATGACCCCTCATTGGAACGAGCTCATCGAGCTCGTTCCAATGAGGGGTTATAACCTATGTTTTTTGAGACAAAAAATTAAAAAAATGAGTTATTGAAGAATTTTTTTTGCAAGTATCGTCTGCTTTTAAGGTTAGGTAAAGGATTAAAACAAGCTTATCAAGCTTATTTTAAAAAAAAAATTTCACTTGACAAAACCAAGTGCACCATCAGGCGTGGGCTATGTCCCCCCGCCAGCAAGTTCTTGCATTGGACATATTTCCAGACCACAAACTTTCAAAGTCGAAAAAATGGAAAAAAGGGCCATAACTTAGCCACAATTGGTCGGACTGAACCCAAATTCGAACTCTACATGCATATTCATGAGGCAAACCTATGTACAAAATCTGGTGTTAATTCAATAACTAAAACTAAAGTTATCAGCTGGACATCCAATTTTCAGAGTGAAAAAAAATGGAAAAATTGGCCATAACTCAGCCAAAACTGGTCAGACCTAACTTGACCTGCATAGCATATTCTTGAGACAAACCCATATACAGTATTTGATGTTGATTCAATAACCCAAACTGAAGTTATAATCTGGACACCAAATTTCCAAAAGTTGTGAAATTGGGCAGAAAAGCATTGAAAAAGGGGCATAACTCCAACAAAAATCCAGCCAATATTCGGAATTCACCTAATCATTGGTGTAAGGGACATATATACCAAACCTGGTTTTGATTCGACAACCCAAACTTAAGTTATCACTTGGAACGAATAGACAGATGGACGGACAGATAGATAGACACAGCTGATTACAATCATCCTCTGACAAACTGTCAGGGGACAATGAATTTTTAATGCATAAGTACCTTATATTTCATTATTATAAAATAAATGCTATTCTGGATCACAATTGGGTGAAAAAAACATATTTAAGATCAATACAAAAATGGATGTGGGAGACACCTTTTATTTTTTTATCTTTTTCCAAGTCCACTTTTTCAAATTTGGACTTAATATAACAAACCTCTTCATTAACCTTTTACCTAACATGAAAAGCAGACGACACTTGCAAAAAAAATTCTTGAATAACTAATTTTTTTCATTTTTTGTCTCAAAAACATAGGTTATGACCCCTCGTTGGAACGCGCTCAACAAACTCGTTCCAATGAGGGGTCATAACCTATGTTTTTGAAACAAAAAATGAAAAAATAATGAAAATTAATTGGCGATTTTTGAGAATAGCGCTGGCTGGTTTTGGCCGTTATTTTGGGTAAAGGGTTAATCTGGGTTTTTTTGCACCCCAAAAGACAAAATTAATTGCTTTCCTACTGTTTCACTCATGTCCTCATGGTAATATCTGCTCCAGACACCTTACATGTACTGGTACAGTGGAACCTTGTTAATTGAATAACCATTTGCCAATGAACAATTTTCAATTAGCAGGGGTTGTGTCACTTTCCTGTTTTCTAGAGATAAACTTAGCATTTATTCTATTATATCTTGTTTAACAAAGTTTCATAAGTTCTGTCAAACAAGATTTTATAGATAAAATGCCTGTATTTGATGTACTGAGGCCAAATAGGTCTATAAACAAACAAAAAAACTGGGAAGAGTCAGGGTAATTTCTTGACAGGTTACAAGATTTTTTATTCAATTAGCATGAGTTTACTCTATAACGTATATTCAATTAATAGATCAAATTTGTACTGGAGGTATGGTAAATGGTTTTGTGTTGGGAAATTATATTCAATTAACAGGGTTATTCAGTTAAGAGATATCCGATTAAGTGGGCTCCACTGTATATGAATTTGAAAAATTGGATACTAATAAGTTTTCTCGCCTCCCATTCCATTTCTAAAAATTTGTTCACACGTAACCCATATCATTTACCATTATAATTTTTGCATTTGAGAGGATCATCCACAGAAGCAATCAATTATGACCCAGTTGCAAGTGGTTACTGAGACATCTTCTTTGAATTTGCAATTTTTAAAAATACAGGTCTTTCCATATTTCTTGTATCTTTAACAACACATGCATTTAAACCTCTACTGAAATAACAGACATGTACCCTGGGTTCATCTGTCATTAGTTCATATACTAGTTATACTTAAAACCAACAAATAATTTATTTTATCTTACAATAAGCATATTTATCAAGCTCAAAAACCAGTATTTAGTTTACTTACCTGGGAGAGCTGATACAAATTGAGACCCTGGAGAACTTTCTCTTAGCATAACCAAAATATCCGTCTGACAAAAAAGTATCCACTAGGAGTATAAAGAGAAGAAATGGTGGCCATGTTTTTCAAGAAAATTCGGAAATATTAGATAGCTCCCATATCTAGACATCACACCAAAGCTTCATATGAAATTTGAAAAAGATTGGATGAGAGATGCAGTCTATAGGGTGTGCTAATGGAATTGTTGACAATTTATATGCCAAATCTAAGATGGCCACTGGCGGCCATGTTTTTCAATGAAATTTGGAAAAATTTGAAAGCTCCCATCTAGACATTGCCCTCAAAAACATGGCCGGCAGCAGCTATCTTGGATTTGACAAATGAATTGTCAACAATTCCATTAGCACACCCTGCAGGTCACATCTCTCACTCAATGTTTTTCAAATTTCATATGTAGTTTTGGTGTGATGTCAAGATGAGAGCTATCAAACATATTTCACCAAATGAGCTAGAAAATAACGTTGGGATATTTTTATTGAGCATTCAGAAAACACATAAATCAGAGTACAAACCTGGTTCTTAACCCTTTACCCAACGTAACGAACAAAACCGGCCAGCGCTATTGTCAATTAATTTTAATTATTTTTTTATTTTTTGTCTCAAAAACATAGGTTATGACCCCTCATTGGAACGAGCTCATCAAAATGAAAAGAATTAGTTATTCAAGAATTTGTTTTGCAAGTGTCGTCTGCTTTTCATGTTAGATAAAGGGTTAACCAGGCAATCAATACCTAAAAGAAAAGCACTCTTATTAACTCTTTACCTAATGAATCGTCGCATCCGCCCACATCATTTGCAAATTGAGCAGTTGAAAAAAAAATTTTTTTCAAAATATTTCAAGAAAACCATATCATTTAACCCCTCATTGGAACAAGCTCATTCCAGTGAGGGGTCACATGATATGCTTTTATTAGATCACCTGGCCTAAAAGGCCGTCTGAGCTTTTCTCATCACTTGGCGTCCGTCGACGTTCGTAAACTTTTCACATTTTCGTCTTCTTCTCCGTAACCGCTGAGCCAGTGTGAATCAAACTTGGCAGGAATGGTCTATGGGAGGTCCTCCACAAACGATCCTCATTCTGTTCCCGTCGGATGAAAAACATGGCTTCCAGAGGCATTCTTTGATTCTGGTTGGTGGATTTTCAAAAATCTTCTCCTCTGAAACTGGCAGGCCAAATGTTTTGAAACTTCACATACATGATGACTGGGACCCCCCTCTACCAACGATCCTCATTTAATGTTGATTGGGTCACAAACATGGCCGCAATTGCAGCTTATAGTTACTGTAGAAACCCTATGGGAAATCACATTTTCCTCTTCTTCTCTGGAAAAACCGAGGTGATGTGAAAACAAACCTGGCAGGGATAGTCTATGGGAGGTCCTCTACAAACTATCCTCATTTTGTTCCCATGGGTTGAAAAACGTGGCTGCCAGAGGCATTCTTTGATTCTGATTGGTAGATTTTCAAAAATCTTCTCCTCTGAAACTGCCAGGCTAAATGTTTTGATACTTCACATAAATGATGACTGGGACCCCCTCTACCAATGATCCTCATTTAATGTTGATCAGGTTGTAAACATGGCCACAATTGCGGCTTATAGTTACTATAGAAACCCTATGGGAAATCACATTTTCATCTTCTTCTCCGGAACTACTGAGCTGACATGAACCAAACCTGGCAAGGATGGTCTATGGGAGGTCCTCTACATACGATCCTCATTTTGTTCCCATGGGTTGAAAAACGTGGCCGCCACAGGCATTCTTTGATTCTGATTGGTGGATTTTCAAAAATCTTCTCCTCTGAAACTGACAGGCCAAATGTTTTGATACTTCACATAAATGATGACTGGGACCCCCTCTACCAACGATCCTCATTTAATGTTGAATGGGTTGTAAACATGGCCACAATTGCGGCTTATAGTTACTATAGAAACCCTATGGGAAATCACATTTCTTATCAACCTACTCACAATTGTTTACTTCAGGCTTGCACTACAGTGGAAGTCCCTAACTCGGATAAAATACTCTCTATTTTTGTCTTTCCCAAGCAATTTGGGAAAGAAAAGTGGTGCAAAAGCACCAAGAAAAAATAAGCCAAAACTGGGTCGAGTGCAACCGGCGCAGACCCAGTACGGGACGCTCTCTCCCAAGTACAACTCCACGACTTCTGTTGCCAGTGCGCATATACCGTCTCTAAAGACTCATTCTTTTTATCATCCGCTTCGTGTCAAGATGTTTTTGCACGCTTATCAGTGTTTATCCAGCTCGTTGTTTGATGATTCCTGATTCATAGTGCATCAGTGTATCTTTTGTATTCTCAGGAACAGTGTTTTTTATAGTCTCTTCAATATTATATATCCATAATGTATATTTAATTATTCTCTCTCGAGTCGCGCGTGTATTTAGTGTGCCGTGCGGTTCGGACTTATTATTTTTTACAATTTTAGTTAATGCTTTATTTGCTAAATTTTCTAATTGTGTTAGAGTTAGGTGTCAGCGGGGTACCACTCCTACAGTTTTTCTTCTTTCTTTTGAGAGTAGTCATCCTGTTGTGTGGTTCCCGGTCGACCGTCTGAAGTCTTTGTTTCTGTCACCTTCTCTCTTCTTTGGGGGTGTTCTTCTGTTTTCTGATTTCACCTTCTCTGCTCCTCTCACCTCTATCATGCCCAGGACAATTCCTTGTGGGCAATGTCTGCTGCCAAAGCATGTGGACGATTTACATTCGTCTTGTTTCTCCTGTAATGGGTGTTCGGCCAAGCGGCCATGTGGTGTCTGTGGATCATGGTCATCCACTTTCTGGGTGTCAGTTAACCGTGTCGTTCGTTCTCATGGCCGTGCCTCCCGCTCCCGCGGGAAAGGAGAACGTAGTCGTTCGGGGGCTCCCGTGCCGACCTTGTCTGGTGAGAGTTATTCCTCCTCCATGGGGGATGTGCAGTCTTTTCCGGTGGTGGATACTGCGGGAGCCGTTGAGTGTTCTGGTGAAGAGGTGCCTGGTTCCGGGACTACGGTCCCCCTCCAGTCGACATCTGAGGCTGTCACTAGGGTTGTGACTCCTCCTTCGGAGCCAAGCGGGTGTGCTCTCTCCACTATTTCACCAGCCTCAACGACTCCCGACGTATATACTACTACTGCTGGTCCGTCTGCTTCGTCGTCAGTTTCAGCCGGCCTCGGCTTTTCACTGCAGGGGACTGCAGGAATGTCCGGTACTGTAGACGTGGGATACCGGCCTCAGCCTTCCCTGACTTCAACTCGGCAAAGTCGGATAGGGCTGCCGGCCGAACCCATCTCTGTGGTCTCTTCGCGTCGAGCACCACAGTTGTGTCTTTGGATTCGGATGTTCTTAGTGGAGACACTATGAACTCCGTGGCGTTTCCGTCCACTCATTCTGGCCACACGACCAGTTTTGGGGGACCAACGCCTTTTGTGCAGCCTGGACCTTCTGCCCCGCAGAGGTCCGCAGTGACTCATGAGTTCTCGCCATATTGATCCTCGGGGTGCCTCGTACCCGTATACACGTCTGCCTTCAGATGTTTCGGCTGCCGCACGTCGTCCCGCGTCGGGTGTTTTGGAGGATCATGACCCTTCGCTGGTTAAGAGGGTCAGAGGTGAAGCCACTTTGCCAGTTCACTCCCCTGTCGAACCGGCCGGTACGGGCAGTGAGCTTAGGGAGGCCCTCTCCTTACTCACTCAGGTTCTATCTAAGAGCCTTCCTGTTGCTTCCAGCGAGGCAATGAGTGGTTTCCAGGCGCCTCCTATGGCGCCGCCTCCCGGGATTGGAAACAGGCCGGTTTCTGATTCCCCTGGTGTCCCGACAACATGGGAGGCGTCGGCTGGTTTGCCCACGATGGACTATGTGTCTTCCGACTCTGGGGAGGAGTCCGACATGCTTGATGTCGAGGGCCAGCAGTCTTCGGACTTGGGGGCAGCTCTTGACTTTGTGTTTGGGTTTCTGCCTGATCTCAAACCTACTAACCAGCCGACAGTGTCAGCCTGGCCGTGATCATCGGTCACGCGCCTACAGCCTATGGAGCAACCTGCTTCTGGGTGCCTTTGACCGTGCCAGTCGGTACAGGTGGTTGAAGCTTTTTCAGCATTGGACTCCAAGCTGAATTTCAAGGCTCTGAAGACTTCGTTCTTCACCAGGGTTGACACCTTTTTGCCTCCTGTGCGTTATCGTTCCTACGATTCCGCCAATCCGTCGGTCTGCCAGACTTTGACGGTTCTGGATCAGGACTCCACTTCCCTCGGGCTTTCCAAGCCCAAGTCTGCCATCATTCCAATGACGACTCTGGAGTCCACGTTGGGCTTATCTAGAGAGATGCTTGGCATGCTTTCTCTCTCAGATCACGTCGTCTCAGCTTTGGCTGCTTATCTGCCTCCAGATAAGTTTGACGAGGTACAGGCTCCTTTGCGTGTGCTGTCCAAGGCGCTTATGCATCTTACTCACACGCATGCCTGTAACACGGCTAATCTGGAATTAGTTCGAAGGGACGCTGTGCTGGACACAGGACGGTCCCTTCCTGAGGAGCAGCGTGCTGCTCTTTGATCTGCTTCTTTGGCAGGTCCGCCACTTTTCCATGGTTCCGTGTCGATGGTCCGGGATGACGTCCTACGTCATTCCAAAGATCAGCTGCTGTTTCGTCAGCTTGATCAGCCTTCTAGGGGAGGCAAGGGCTGTTCCAAGCCTAACAAGTACCCTTCTGCTTCCTCTGTGAAGCAAAAGGCTGGTCCTTCTGCCGCCGCCTCTACTTCTTACTCAAGGGGTAAGGGTAAGGGTCAGCAGAATCGAGGGAAGTCTCAGGATTCTTCATTTAGTAGAGGAGGTGGTTTCTCCTCTCACGGGCCTCGTCGGGGCTCGAAATGAAGGTCCTCACCTCAACTCGTCCCAGGTTGGAGGAAGGATAGCAGAGTTCACTGACCATTGGGCCACCATCACATCCGATCCGTGGGTGTTAGATGTTGTTCGGTCCGGGCTGCGACTATCCTTCCGACGGCACCCCACTCTGTCAAGGGTGCCTCTTCCAACCACAGTTCCTTCAGACGTTTTACGTCGGGAACTTTTGTCCATGGAGATTGGCAATCTCCTGGCAAAGGGGGTGATCGAGGTTGTCAAGAACATTCAGTCAGTGGGTTTCTATTCCTGCCTGTTCTTGGTGCCGAAGAAGGACGGCCGACTCCAACCGGTTATCGATCTGAGTATCCTGAACCAGTCTATCATTGCTCCCAAGTTCAGCATGGAGACTTTCAGGTCGGTCCGCCAATCAATTCACCAGGGAGATTTCGCTGCCAGCATCGACCTGCGAGATGCTTACTTTCACGTTCCGATGCATCGGGCGTCACGGAAGTATCTCAGGTTCGCTTTTCTGGGGCGAGTTTACCAGTTCAAGGCCATGCCTTTCGGCCTCAACCTGGCTCCTTGGGCCTTCACCAGACTGATGTCGCATGTGATAGCGTTCAATCGCACACAGTCCAGGGTGACTACTTCGGCATATCTCGACGATATCCTCCAGAGGCATTCCAATGCTGTCTTACTGGAGTCGGATGTCGCCACTCTGTTGAGCTTGCTCACGTCGCTAGGATTCAGAGTCAACGAGGAGAAGTCGGACCTGGTCCCTTCTCAGTCGTTTTGTCATCTGAGGATATCTTTCCAAACCCAATTCAATTTGGTAGCGGTTCCCCAGGCCAAGGCTGTGATTCTCTCAGCTTTTGCTCTGACTCTGTCCCAGTCCACGTCCGCGACCGCCCGGAGTTTTCTCCGGCTGATCGGTCTCTGCGGTTCGGTGACGGATCTCATTCCTCTAGGTCGGCTGCGTGTCAGACCTCTCCAACACTTTCTGCTCAGTCGTTGGAGGCCGAATGTAGATTCTCTGGATTAGGTGCTTCCGTTTCCGGAATCTCTGTATCCTCACCTTCTTCCCTGGACAGATGTTCAGTGGATTACGCAGGGTGTTCCATTGGACTTACCCATGTCCGATCGCGTTCTGACGGCAGATGCCAGCGATCTCGGATGGAGTGCGACGTTGGATCCTCTCGGTCTTTCCCTACACGGGATGTGAGACCAGGATCAAGCAGCTCTACACATCAACCAGAAGGAGCTTCTTGCTCTTCTTCTGAGTTTCAGGCAGTGGATCCCTCACCTGTCGAATCGCCTGGTCCTTCTGCTATCCGACAATTCGACAGTGGTTGCTTACATTCGGAACCAGGGTGGCACGCACTCGGTTCCGATGTACGGATTAGCTCGGGATCTTCTACTGCTCGCTCAGGATGTTCACGCCGGAGTGGTTGTTCGTCACATTCCCGGTCGTCTGAACGTCCTAGCCAACTCCCTGTCCCGACAGGGCAGGGTTATTTCCACCGAGTGGATACTTCATAGGGCAGTGTTCCAGTCGCTTTGCGATCTCTGGGGATGTCCCCACATCGACCTCTTTGCGACTCGTTGGAACCATCAGGTGGACACTTTTGTGTCCCTGTGTCCAGATCCTCTGGCTTTTGCCGTGGACGCTCTGTCACTCGATTGGAACGGTCTAGTCGGCTACGCCTTCCCGCCGGTTCCGATTCTTCCTCAGGTTCTAGCCAAAATTTGAACCTGCAGTTGTCGAATCATTCTGATCGCTCCCCTGTCGCCTCAGCGGGTGTGGATCAATCAGCTCCGCTCGCTGATGGCGGCGGTTCCGGCACATCTCCTGCTACATCACAACCTTCTTTGTCAAGGTCGCCCGAGGAGGTTTCACGTCAACCCGACTTCATTGTGCCTTCACGCATATCTTTTGTCAGGTCCTGTCTCCTCCGTAGAGGTTTTTCGAGATGAGCAGTGGAGTGCATTTCTTCTTCAAGGAGGCGCTCCACTGGTTTAGCTTATGCAGCTAAATGGAAGGTTTTCTGTCGATGGTGTGCTGATCACTCTGTTGATTATGCCAATCCTTCGATTTCACAGATTGCAGAGTTTCTGGTATATCTGTTTGATTCTCGGGGTCTCCAGCCTGTTACCATCAAGGGTTACAGGTCCATGCTTTCAGAGACTTTTTCTTATGTGGGGAAGCGTCGTATCGGCACTAATCCTTACCTCTCCAAGCTTGTTCGGCACTTTTCTTTGAAAAGGCCTCGGACTTTGCAGCTTACTCCACGATGGAATCTTTTGTGGGTGCTGCTTTGCTTGGGGGGGGGGGGGGGGGGGGGGGGGTTGACCCAGCCTTTTTTAGGAGCTCTCCCAACAGTGTTACTTTTACCACTGATTGCTCTTTTTTGGCCAAGAATCAGTTACCAGATACTACTCCTCCTCCTATCTGTATCAGGGCTCTTCCTTCTGTTGATGGTAATCGCCCTTTGCTCTGTCCGGTCCGTGCTATTCGCATTTATCTCGATTGGACACGTTTCATACGGAAAGGCAGGAAACGTTTTTTTTCTGTCTCTTATTCCGGGTCGACAGAAGATCTCTCCTCAATCCATTTCTCGATGGATTTGTCTTGCTATTCATACGGCTTATGGTCGTTTAGCAGCTGGCGATTGTATTACCAATCGTATTTCTGCCCACGAGGTGCGGGCACTATCCACCTCTTGGGCATATTCTAACTCCGTCAAGTTGTCGGATGTTATGCAGGCAGCCTACTGGAGAAATGCTTCTACTTTCTCCACCTTTTATCTGCGCCTGTTGCAGGAGCAATCGGAGGACCTTTTTGCCCTGGGTCCTCTTTCTTCTGCTCAGGCTGTTGTCTGCCATAGCCATTAGGCTTCTTGAAGGTCAGTTTCAGCCTTGTGCTGTTACTGCCCTTTTTCTGTCTGTGTGTCACACAGGCCCATATGTCTCCTTTCATTGTCCTTTACCAATGATTGCGACGTTATGGTTGATAAGCCTCGGGACCTCTTCCTTCTGTTTCACGGTTCCAGTGCACTGGGGTTATGTGTGGGTTGGTTATGCGATTCCCTCCAGCCTATTGTCTATTCAGCCTGAAGTAAACAATTGTGAGTAGGTTGATAAGAAATCTAAATTTTATAGTAAATTTCCTTTCTTATTATACCTACCACAATTGTTTACATGGAGGCCCTCCCGTCTTCTTTACGGGTAAAGAATCTTTCCTCCCTGCTGATCACATAACTCTAATGTTGACGGATTCAAAAAGAATGAGTCTTTAGAGATGGTATATGCACACTGGCAACGGAAGTCGTGGAGTTATACTTGGGAGAGAGCGTCCCGTACTGGGTCTGCGCCGGTTGCACTCGACCCAGTTTTGGCTTATTTTTTCTTGGTGCTTTTGCACCACTTTTCTTTCCCAAATTGCTTGGGAAAGACAAAAATAGAGAGTATTTTATCCGAGTTAGGGACTTCCACTGTAGTGCAAGCCTGAAGTAAACAGTTGTGGTAGGTATAATAAGAAAGGAAATTTACTATAAAATTTAGATTTTCATTTCTCTGGAACTACTGAGCCGACGTGAACCAAACTTTGCAGGAATGGTCTATGAAAGGATGGAAATATGTGGCCACCAGAGGCTATATTCTAATGCTTAACCCAATGCCTCTCCTGTCTGCACAAAGATCGGTACTGTCAGCAAAATACATGTTTTTTGAGAATCTGGTAAGGGTTGGTTATTGTGTATACAGTACAAGTCAAAACAAGATGTAGCATAACTGCAATAAACTAAGTAAACTGCTGCTCCTGCCCTGACAAGATCAGAATCTGACGTTTTCTGGAAAGCAATCAGTTAGAGCTTTCCAGAAAATGATGTCAGCTTCTGGTCTTATAAGTGTAGGAAGAGAAAGATACATAGTTTATAGGATTATCCTACACAACTTATTTTGACTTGTACTACTGTAAACAATTGCAACTGTATGTTGATTCTTAGTTTCAAGTTACTTATCAGAAAATACTGATTGATGACAGATGTTTGGAAAACAAGGGAAGTTTTTGTTTACATTCACTTCCCATCATGTCAGCTTAAATGACAGTGATTATTGTATATCTTTTAAGATTTAACAAAATTTAAGTAAAATGTGTTTGACTGTAACCCTTTACATATCCAAAGCTTTTTTGAAAGAGAATACTGTCTGAGAAAATTGTAATTTTCAAAATATTTAACCTTCTTTTACTGATTTTTTTTTTGTTGAAACAGAATTCATAAATGTGTGCATTTTCAAGAAAATCTTCTTTGAAACTACAAGGCCAAATGGTTTGAAAACTTGGTGTGACTGATGACTGTAACCCCCTCTACCAATGATCCTCATTTTAATCTTCATCGGGTTGCAATTATGGCTGCAGCTGTGGCTTATAGTTACTATAGAAACCCTATAGGAAATCACATTTTTATCATCTTCACTGAAAGTACTGAGCCAATGTGAACCAGACTTGGCTGGCATTGTCTATGAGAGGTTCTCTGCAACTGTTACTCATTTTATTCCTGTTGGGTGAAAAAACGTGGCCACAAGAAGCATTCTTTGATTCTGATTGGTCGATTTTGAAAACTCTTGTCCTCTGAAACCACAGGGCCAAATGTTTTGAAACTTTGCATGGTTAATAACTGGGACACCCTCCACCAACGTTCCTCATTTTAATGTTGATCATATTGCAAACATGGCCACAATTGCGGTGTACAATTACTATAGAAAAAACCGATGGGAAATCATATTTTCATCTTCTCTCTGGAACTACTGAGCAGACGTGAACCAAAACTTGGCAAGAATGGTCTATAGGAGGCCCTCTACAAATGATCCTCTATTTGTTCCCGATGGTTGGAAAATATGGTCACCAGAGACATTCTATGATTCTGTTTGATGGATTCAGATGTTTTGAAACTTCACGTGATTGAAGACTGGGACACCTTCTCCCAATGAGCCTCATGCAATGTTGATATAATGTTGCAAACATGGCCACAATTGTAGCTTATCATAGTTACCATGAAAAGCTTATGGAAATCACATTTTTATATGTAGTTCCAGGTGAGCGATTACAGGCTTTGTAGAGCCTCTAGTTGAAATTATTTTGAAAAATTTAAAAAGATAGTAATTAAAATAATATATTTTGATATTCTCTGCATTGGTAAAGGGTTAAGCAAATTTCAAAGTTTTATACATGTTCTGTCAAGTGAAAGAAAAATTTAACCCTTTACCTAACATGAAAAGCAAGTGAAACATGCAAAACAAATTCTTGAATAGGCAACACAAAGTAGATCTTCTGTTTCTCAGGCCATTATTTGTAAAATTTCATGCAGGCGAGCGGGTTTTTATTTTATTTTTTATTTCTGTAATTATTTCTTTTCCACCAAAAGTTTCAAGTCCTTGGTATGTTTTAGGCCTCATAATCTATGGAGAAGCATGGGTGGTGGTGTATTCCGTCCCTTGAGAGCAAGAAGGCTTTGCAATGCTAAAGCATTGCAAAGCCTTCTTGCACTCAAGGGACAAATTTATCAATTTTTTTTAACTTTGGTAAAATATCAGACATAAACCATTTAATTTTAATTTTTTTTTTAAGTTTGCATTGATTATAAAAAGAGAGCATGCGGCAGCCAAAAGGACCATGCGGGAGGGCCTGAGAAACAGATTTTTTATTTTTTTAGGCCATAACTAATTTTTTGTCTCAAAAACATAGGTGATGACCCCTTGTTGGAACAAGCTCGATGAGCTCGTTCCAACAAGGGGTCATAACCTATGTTTTTGAGACAAAAAATGAAAAAATAATGAAAATTTATTGCCGATTTTTTAGAATAGCGCTGGACGGTTTTGACGTTATGTCGGGTAAAGGGTTAAAGGGAAAGGGCAAAGGAAGTAAAACCAAACCATGCCGATTCCATGATAGAAGATGAGGAAAAGGTTTTGTATGAAAAAAAACAGAGGCTCAAGTGGGCCTAAAACGTTCACCTAGATCAAGTTGCTAAGATGGAAATTAAAAGACAGAGGGAGGAAGCAAGTGAAAAATAAGGGTGTTGTTCATGTTAAGGAATTGGAAAGACAGAGGCAAAAAGGAAGTGTCACCTTGTACATAATGCAATGACTATCACCAAAAACACTCTGAAGAAGGATTCCTGGTTCTCAACCACTGTCCCCATCACAACAGACATCCTACCTGAGGCATAAAGTTATGTTGAAAAATTTACTAACAAGCTTCCCTCAGATCAGAACTCCAAAGTTGGTTAGGCCAAACAAATTCAAATAATTGATTCTCAGGCAATTGTTTTTTTTAACCCTTTACCCAATGCAGATGTTATCAAAATATTGTATGAATGTATATGACATATTGCATCGCAAATTGTGATGCGATACCACTAAAATTACACCCTGTGATGGTTTTATACATTTTGAATTTTGCCTCCGAAATAAATATGACATATGCGGGCCCAAAAAACGAATGCGCTGTTGCCTGAGAATCAAAAGATTAATTTTGTTTAGCCTTAGAATAAGTGTTGAAATTAGGGCATTTGCGATGTGTGTTCTTACACACTCAAACAGATGGAATTATTAATGAAAACAGGACATTTGTTTGAAATAAAATTTGTTTTACAGTGGAGCCCACTTAATTGGATATCTCTTAACTGAATAACCCTGTTAATTGAATATAATTTTCCATTTACCATACCTAAAGTACAAATTTAACCTGTTAATTCAATATAGGTTATAGAGTAAACTCCTGTTAATTGAATAAAAAATCTTGTAACCTGTCGAGAAATTACCTTTGTTTTGTAGACCTATTTGGCCTCAGTACATTCAATACAGGCACTTAATCTCATATCGTGTTTGACAGAGCTCATGGAGCTCTGTCAAACAAGAAATAATAGAAAAAATGCAAAGTTTATCTCGAGAATACAGGAAAATGACACAGTCCCTGTTAACTGAATACTCCTGTTAATTGAATAATTGAATAATTTGAAAAATGTCAACAAAACCATATCATGTGACCCCCATTTGGAACGAGCTCGTTCCAAAGAGGGGCCACATGATATGGTTTTGTTGACATTTTTCGAAATATAATATTTTTTTCAGCTGCTGAATTTGCATATTAAGCGGGCGGATGTGGGTAAAGGGTTAACAGTGTCATTCAGTTAACAGATATCCAATTAAGAGGGACCCACTCTGTATATTTTATTTTTTAGGATCTTAGCCAGTCTGGTCAAGAGATGATAAACTTGCAAACAACAGTCCATGGCAATGAAGTTTACAGAGGTTGTTTTATAGATTCATCAGATCGCATATTTAGTTTCACAGTGCCCCATACAAGTGAACTGATGCGAAAGATGACACCTCAGTATTGTATTCAACGGTGTCGCAAACAGGGATACAAATTTTCTGGAACACAAGCATCAAATTGGTGTTTCTGTGACAATCATTTAGACATGACTAAGAAGCGAGCTGATCATGAATGTAACTCTGCGTGTCCTGCAGACAGACGTCAGTTTTGTGGTGGTGGCTGGAGAATGTCTGTTTATGGTCCCCCTCCAATGACTCCTGCAGTTGGTCATGATGTTACTAGGAAGTGTCAGCCATGGTGTGTCACAGATATGACATCCAATAATATTCAGTCAATGAAATGGGGACTCTGTTCTCTTGATCCTAACACTCCAGTTACTTGGAAAACTCAGTGTGATTGTCCTGCAGGCAGAACTGGACAACAGTGTGAGAAAGTAAGTTACAAATTATTTTGCATGTACGTTTCCATGTATTGATGTGTTCCCTTTGAGATAAACAAACTTGTCCCTATATCCCGATAAATTCTGTCTTTTGATTGGTCAGAATACCTTGGACAAATAGCTATGGCAAAGGATGCAACCAACATGCAAGGTATATGAGAGCGTGCGACATCCAGGGTATATGGGCACGCAAAACATCGGAGGCATATGGTTTAAATGAAAGCTTTTCGCATTCACTCACCTAGGTATAAGAATCAAACCAAAAAACCTGAAAATAGTCACAAATATTATCAGATTTGCAACAATTCGATCATATTTTGCCATTATAAATCAAATAGTCAAGTAATTAAATGAAACAATTTGAGAAAAATAATATAAGAGAAAATATCGTCCCCTGAGTTCCAATGTGTTCTATGTCCCAGTAGGCACATAGAACACATTGGAACACAGGGGATGATATGTCAACAAATACTGTTTACTCGTTTCCTTAATGACCCAAGGGAAGTAACTCTATCTGTTGTCTTCTGCATTTATAAAAACAAAAAAATATTCACAAATTTGGTCCATTGATTGCGGAGCGTGAGAAATGTGTCCACAAATTTATTTCCACTATGTTTGTATTGTGTTTCAAACAGGACAATAACGTTATCTCTGCCAACATGTATGGTATATGGAGATTTAATACCTGGATGTCTCATTTGAACACCTCACCAGTGGCTCGGTGTTTAAAAACTGACATCCAGGAATTAAATATAGAATATACCCATAGTAGCTTGGTGTACCAAATGTTCACCATGAGTGGTGAAGTGCTGTTAACCGCAAGCCTTCAGCATGCGGTTAACACCACTTCACCACGAGTGGTGAACATTTGGTACACCAAGCTTCTTTGGGTATATTTATTTATACCATGATCATCAGATTATTAAGAGTCGCTATTATTTTTTCTTGATTTTACTGAGCAGCAGCCGTGTACATAGGTGTGAATTTGTTTTTGTTTACATGAGCATCAGTGGGCAGTACTTCCGCTGTCAATTTTATCACCAAAACGAAATAGAAAAAGAAACAGGGTCTTTTTCATTTTAATAACATATTTCGAGTTATGGATGCTTTATTAACATGAGACAATGCATGTTTGATAATTTTTGGTGTTTTATGGGGTAAACTCATTTAAAAACATAATAAATAATTGCCATTTTTCGTTTCGCTCTTCGCGAGGCGATGTGCGATGAATTTAGAGTTCGCATTCAGGTTGACATCACCAAAGGTCAACTTGGATGTAGTTCCACTGTAGGTGTAAATTTTAACTACTGAAATCCTTTGCTGGCGTGTTCACCACAGTTGCGTATAAAGCGAAAATTTATGTCATAGGCTTTTCATATATAGTAGAATAGGAAATCATGGTATAAATCTCCATATACCATACATGTAGGGGGAGATAACTTATAATGGCTTTTTTCTCACCCTTTTCTCTTCCCTCCCAACCCACACGCTTGCCCATATGTTGTAACTAGCAGAGTGCTGAAAACTCATATTTGGCGTTATTATACTCTAAACGATAGATTATCGAAGAAATTGCGGAAAGAGATAAATCGTATCCCCCACTGTGAAGATATAGAAATTTTCACTTTCACAGTATCAATCAAAATAGTGGCTTTCAAAGCATCACTTCAAGGTGAATATGAGTCAAATTATCACTGAAAATGATCAATTTGTTCTAAAAATGTATACTGAAAAGTAAATCTAGTGTTTTTGAGTGGATACCGATAATTTCCAGCAATAATTCAACACATATTCACCTTGAATTGATGCATGAAACCCACTAGTCCAAACATGGCCTGAAAGTCTGTAATATAAGTTTTTGGTTGGGTACGTCCTTTCAAAGGATGTACCCAACCATAAACTTATATTACGGACTTTCAAGCCATGTTTGGACTAGAAACCTGCCAGCTGAATCAGATTGCAATATGCTATCTGATCAAATCACTTCTGCGTTTCAATGGTTCAATGCACTGTTTACTTTCATGCATCAATTCAAGGTTGAAACATGTGGAATTATCAGATTCTTATAAAAAGCGTATAATAAAAAGAAAATCTAGTGTTTTTGAGTGGATATCAAAAATTATCTCACTTGTAACCAAGACAAATGGTTATTTTCCCTCGCGCTATTTATTTGTAAGTGTAGGTAGAGATGCAGGCTGCAAGCCAAGAAATCCTCGATTTGAATCCCACCTGCGGCAATCGCATTGTGTCCTTGGGCAAGACACTTCACCCCCCCTTGCCCATGTGTGGGCACAGTGGCATTGTGTATTAAGGCATACTGCATGTCAATGGTGTACTTATCTTCAATCAATGCTAACCCTGCTTGTGTGGAGTTAGTATGCTGCTTGTGTGGATTTGGTATGTTGGATAGACAGACAGTTGCTCACCACTGCTCGCAGGTTCTCTCTGGGTACTCTGGCTTCCTCCAACCATAAAACTGTCCGACATGAGGTGACCCTGGCTGTTGAAAGTGTCATGAAACCCCAATAAATAAATAAATTTGTAAGTGTAGGTATCGCAGAATATTCAGTGCATTATAACTGAAGTAACATTGTTTAGTGTGTAAGCATTTGCCGTGTCACAAATTAGAGTGCTTTTAGGAGACGTGAACAAATTTTGATGGCCGAAAATTATTTAGCTCTGGACCAGTTAAATTTGAATGCAATTAACAGGGATATTCAATAAAGAAACAGTGCTTCATTTCTGTTAAACAAGGAAAGTAAAATTAATGTATCTAAAATTATTAATAAGCACTGTTTTGGAAGGTAAAGTTGTCACAGAAGCTGTTCAAGTGAAGAGATTTTAGAAAGTTTACGTTATTTTCTTTATACAAATGTATTTTTAACATGTAATATCAATAAGTTTACTCAAGAGTTTCTGTGTCAATAGCTGTTATAAACAAGCCTGAAAATAAGCAGTCTGACATTTGCAGAATGAGGTCCCCAGAGGGTGAATTCGAAGATGCTATCCCATACAGTGGGCCAATTTATCCTCTGGATACCTCTTTCTGTTTAGTTTTGAGATCCTGATTCAGACTGAGGCTCACAGAGGGTAAATTTAATGATGCTACCCTGCTGTGCAGGGTAGAATCACTAAATTCACCCTCTGGGGACCTCATTTTGCAGATGACAGTCTGCTTATTTTCTGGCTTGGTTATAAATATAGGTTATTACCACCATGTGGGTTTCTGAGATGGTGACCTTGTCCTGCCTTTCATGACTTGTTCGCATATATTTTGACAATCGTTCAGCATCTTGGAGTTGATTTTTATGAATGAAAATCATGACGTCATAGTACTGCATTCTTACGCAGTGCATGCCATAATCCCCATTCATTATTCTACTTATACTATAACCACTGAAGTTTATAGCAGTGTTTCAGCTGTGTGTTTCTTTGTTTTATTTTTCAAGTTTCACCCATGGTTGACCTATTTAAAAAATATCATCATGGCAAAACACAAGCCAGAAAATAAGCAGACTGTCATCTGCAAAATGAGGTCCCCAGAGGGTGAATTTAGTGATGCTACCCTGCGCAGCAGGGTAGCATCACTAAATTCACACTCTGTGAACCTCAATCTGAATCAGGGTCTCAAAACTAAACAGAAAGAGGTACCCAGAGGATAAATTGGCCCACTGTATGGGATAGCATCATCAAATTCTCCCTCTGGGGACCTCATTTTGCAAATGTCAGGAAGCTTATTTTCAGGCCTGGCAAAACATGATCTACTAGTCTAATTTATTTTAATGAGTTGGTGATTTATTTATCATTTAAGTATGCTTATCAAAAACGGTGGCCCCGACATCAGTTTTTGATGAGTGCAGGTAAAAAACGTTCTATTTCTGAATCGAATGATTGCATGTGTGGTAGAGCTGGTCGGTTTAACCAAACCAAAACCGAAACTCAGTTTTTAAATGGAAACCAAAACCGAACCGAAAAAGATATTAAAAACCATATATTTTCGGTTTTGCTTAACATTTGAATATTCACATTTAACACGCCATAGATTTTGTATAATCAACAAAATTCCACTTAAAACATGTAGTAGCATATATCTATTTTGTAAGAAGCAGCGATAGAAATGCCAAATGCCAATTATGCAATAAATAAGTCGTCGCCCAGTTTGTAATCATCACGCCGAAGAGTACAAAACTGTTCTAGAAAAAGAACGGACTGTGACACATGCAAAGTGACCTGGTGTCAAGGTAAGAGAAAAGTGTCAATTCGCTTAATGCTTCGTTAATGGAGGGGAACTAGGGACTGCATGAAAGGGGTAAAATTAATATTAATACAATGTTAGCTGTACATACCTGTCATACAAAGTGCCAATCGGAAATTTGAAAAGGTTGAAAATTAAAAATACAAAATACAAAACGAACGTTGCTATGTTGTTTTTCGAAGTGATGGGAAGTCTCAGAATTCAGGGAATACTCTTTCATAATGATAATTCAGTGTAAACCAAAAGGAAGAATGGACTCGGAAATTAAGTCAGGTTAGCTCCTTTCGACAAATGTCAACTTGTCCAAGTTAGTTAGCTTGTGAAATAGGTATCTGTCTTTCCGAAAGTAAGAGGCATGTTCTAAAGTTCTCAACTTCTCCTCGATTTCGGACAGTTACTTACTAAAATTCTGACCCTATTCTGTATTCACTTATTGTCATATCAGGTAATACATCAATGCCGTGAATGGAAATGAAAAACAAATTTGACACGACGGTCGAATGATAAATTTTCCACCTCAGATGGCATCTTTGTGACTAAATGTTTGAGCCCCCCCCCCCCCCAACACACACTCCCGACTCCCGTATCTATGCCCTTGTGTTTGAATGACTTTTTTACGAAAGCATATGCAGATTGCAGATGTAATTTTCTGTTCATCGAATTTACAGGAAACAATCGCATTAAAGTTTTATTTCATTTCTAGTTCACTTGTTTGTTATTAAACATGTTTTAGTACTACACTGTCCCAGTTTAATACATAAGATCTGGAAAATATGTACAGTGGAACCCTGTTAATTGAATAGCCACTTAGCCAATGAAAATTATTCAATTAACAGGAGTATTCAATTTACAGGGATTGCGTCACTTTCCTGTATTCTAGAGATAAAATGAGCATTTATTCTATTATATCTTGTTTGACAGAGCTCCATGAGCTTTGTCAAACAAGATATAATAGACTGAATGCCTGTATTGGATGTACTGAGGCCAAATAGGTCGATAAACAAAGGAAAACTGGGGAGATTCAGAGTATTTTCTCGACAGGTTACAAGATTTTTTATTCAATTAACAGGAGTTTACTCTATAACTTATATTCAATTAACAGGTCATATTTGTACTGGAGGTATGGTAAATGGTTTTGTGTTGGGAAATTATATTCAATTAACAGGATTATTCAGTTAAGAGATATCCAATTAAGTGGGCTCCACTGTATTGTGTTACAAAAACCGAAACCAAAAACTAATTTTTTTTATCCAAAACCAAACCGAAACCGAACCAAGGGAAAATTTCAAAACCGACTAGCTCTAATGTGTGGTTGCTACCCTCAATACAGAGTTGTATTTTGTGGAGACTTTTTTTCTTAAAATGGGGGAAATACATGCTTGTTGTAAGGTAAAACAAATTACAGTGATGAAAGTATCTTCCGTGATAATAACAGGAAAGTTTTTTGCTACTCCGTACACCTATTGAAATTAATGAGTGGGATAAAAGGTCTGTATCTAGTTTATGGCAGCCACATCACTATTTTAGTAGTCTCTCTAAAATTACTCCTCACCTCAGACCTATTTGGTACCTACACTTCCTTCTTCAGTATGGGCAATACAGTCCACTCTGGGAAACACTGTTTTCATGCATAGAAGATATATGTGGCATAAATTACTCCAATATTTCACCAGAAGGCTTCTTGAATAATTTCATGCAGACAGCTGATTATGAAATTACCCCTGAAATTATCAAGTTCATAACCACTGCGCTCGAATGTAGGAAAAGCAAGTTGCCATAAATCTCTATTAAGGTGCGTGCGCGTGTTTGTATGTATGTGTGTGTGTGTGGGGGGGGGGGAGGGGGGTTCGCGTGTGAGTGCGCACGTGGGTGTGAGGGCTTGCATGTGTGCGTATGTGCCTCACGCACTATATGTACATATATATCCAAGAGTGTATCACATTGCTTAATCTAAGCCGTCAATAAGTCGTTAATACCTGTTTGTAATCATATGCGTCCATTTGATTTGTTCCTGTAATTTGTTACATGTTATGCGAATTACCATTTTCACTTCAAATCGAATCTCAAATTGAATTGGGTATATTATTCAAATTCAAATCAAATTTCAAAATCGAATCAGGGGCATCTTGAAGATGGCCGACTGGGGGAAGGAGGTGCTGTAAACCTGATTTGTTTCAACAATGATGTCTTAAGTCCCGGCTGATAAAATATTCAAACTACATCACCAAGGCATGCCTTCGACGAAGGCATGCCTTGGTGATGTAGTTGGAATATTACCCAATAATGATTATAGTTCAAAAACAGAAATGTGTACGAGAATCATCGGTACTAGGCACTGCACTGGACTAACTGCTAACAAGAGATCATCGTTGATATTGCTTGGAAATGTAACAGGAGGAGAGATAAGTGCGGGAGTTGGAGTTCGAACCGTCGACTTCTAGCACACAAAGTGACCGATTTACCATGAGACTAACAGATCCAGACCAACCAGGCTGATTGGTAAATGGCCTTTATACCTTGACCGCTGCACTACTCTCCCCTTCTTTTTTGAGATTCACCCACCGTGAATCTCACCCCAGATTCCACCTCAAAGCAGTCGAAACATCCACCATGCTTCACCACAGCGTCCACAACGCCATCAACTGCTGAGGATCGGACAAGCCCCCAAATGTAACATGAGGAGAGATAAGTGAGGGAGCCGGGGTTCGAACTGTCGAGCTCTAGCACGCAAAGCGACTGATTTACCACGAGACTAAGAGATCTGAACCAACCAGGCTAGTTGGTAAATGGACTTTATACCTTGACCACTACAGAAACATAAAAAAAAATTCCACAGTGATAGTGTCTGGTGAGACAAGAATTAGCATGGCTGGTAGCATGTGTACAGACATTGTGTCTATTTAGATAGAGGAAGCTACACTCAGTCTTTATTTTCAATACAGTAGAACCCTGTTAATTGAATAGCCACTTTGCCAATGAAAATTATTCAATTAACAGGAGTATTCAATTAACAGGGATTGTGTCACTTTCCTGTATTCCAGAGATAAAATTAGCATTTATTCTATTATATCTTGTTTGACAGAGCTCCATGAGCTCTGTCAAACAAGATATAATAGATTAAATACCTGTATTGGATGTACTGAGGCCAAATAGGTCTTTAAACAAACAAAAACTGGGGAGAGTTAGGGTAATTTCTCGACATTTTGCAAGATTTTTTATTCAATTAACAGGAGTTTACTCTATAACCTATATTCAATTAACAGGTCAGATTTGTACTGGAGGTATGGTAAATGGTTTTGTGTTGGGAAATTATATTCAATTAACAGGGTTATTCAGTCAAGAGATATCCAATTAAGTGGGCTCCACTGTATTATTATTATAATTATTATTATTATATTCAATTAAAAGGGATATACAATTAAGAGATATCCAATTAAGTGGGCTCTACTGTATTATTTATATACAATTTCCACCAGAACTATACGGTATTGTGAAACGATGAAGATGGCTGATGCCATCCTATATTCCAGTGAAAAAATTTAATAGAAAATGATTCAAATCGAACCGAATAGCAACTTAAAATTCAAAATCGAATCAAATCATGAAGCATCACAGGGCCCTAACCTACAGGCCTCTAATCCCAAGTAGGCCTATGGTGTGGCATAGAAAATATTAGATATATCCGACAGCTGGCATTTTAGGGGTGAGAGAGAACATGTACCTGAGTTACAAATAAGATGCATCATTCGTGTGTGAGTATGATAGTGCACCCGAAAGGAGCTTTGAAGAAATTTTTAGTTTAGGCCTGAAAAAATAAAAAATCTGTTTCTCAGGCCCTCCCGCATGGTCCTTTTGGTTGCCGCATGCTCTCTTTTTATAACCAATTTAAACTTTAAAAAAATAAAAATTAAATGGTTTATGTTTGATATTTTACCCAAGTTAAAAATATTGATGAATTTGTCCCTTGAGTGCAAGAAGGCTTTGCAATGCTTTAGCATTGCAAAGCCTTCTTGCACTCAAGGGATGAAATACACCACCACCCATGCCATTCTGTAGATTATGAGACCTAAAACTTGAAACAAGAACATGAACTTTTGATGGCAAAGAAGAAATTACTGAAATAAAAAATAAAATAAAAAAACGCTCGCCCGCATGCAATTTCACAAATAATGGCCTGAGAAACAGAAGAACTACTTTGTGTGGCCTTAGTGACTCCACTGTATTACTGAAGTTCACCACTAAAACACAGCAGATCAGTTCACTTTTGTGCACACAATTTTCTATAAGATGAAACTTGTCACTGCAGCAGGGTTAAAAGAATTAACACTCTGCACGCTGATGCCAAAATACCAACTTTTTTTCCCATAATTCAACTCGAATTTATTTATTGGGGTTTAACGACACTTTTGACAACCAGGGTCACCTTGTGTCGGACAGTTTTGCAGGTGGAGAAAGCCGGAGTACCCAGAGAGAACCACCAAGCAATGGCCAAAAACTGTTAGGCTCCCCAATGTACTTACTTTGCACAAGCAGGGTTAGCATTGGTTGAAGACAAGTGCACCTTCGACATGTAGTATGCCTTAATACACAATGACACCGTGCCCCCACATGGGCAATGGGGTGAAGTGTCTTGCCCAAGGACACAACATGGTTGCTGTAGGTGGGATTCGAACCAAGGACCTCTCGGCTTGCAGCCTGCATCTCTACCTTCTGAGCCACCATGCTCCCAATTCAACTAGAAACATAACCATTTCAATCTTGTTTGACAGAGCTCAATGAGCTCTGTCACACAAGATTGAATTGGTTAAATTCCTTGTTGCATTATGGGAAAAATTTGCACCTTCAAATTTTGATATTTTGACATAAGTGGGAGGAGTTAGGATGGTTATCAAAAAGCTCTCTTGATAAGCTTTCCAAAACAAATATGTATAAGTGATGAAGAAAAAACAAGAAGACAACATTTTTAGCGTTTTTTTTCCCCATGATGTATTGGTACTGTCATCTATTGTAATGACCATATTTGGTCAACACTAATCACAAAACATGCCCTTCAGAAATCCAAAAATATAGTTTATAATCTCTCATTGAAACATGCCAGATGAGCTCATTCCAATAAAAGTGTCATAAACAATATTTTGTGTCAAAAAATGAATTCTGTCAACTGATATTGAATTTGTTAAATTCCTAGCTGTATTATGGGAGAAATCTGCAACATGAAATGTTTATATTTTGACATTCAGTGTGTAAAGGTTTTACAAACACCAACATTGTAAAACTCCAACACAGGCTGAATTAACAGGAGTATTGAATTAACAGGGATTGTGTCACTTTCCTGTATTCCAGAGATAAACTTAGCATTTATTCTATTATATCTTGTTTGACAGAGCTCCATGAGCTCTGTCAAACAAGATATAATAGATTAAATGCCTGTACTGGATGTACTGAGGCCAAACAGGTCAATAAACAGAGGAAAACTGGAGAGAGTCAGGGTAATTTCTCGACAGGTTGCAAGATGTTTTATTCAATTAACAGGAATTTACTCTATAACCTATATTCAATTAACAGGTCAAATTTGTACTGGAGGTATGGTAAATGGTTTTGTGTTGGGAAATTATATTCAATTAACAGGGTTATTCAGTCAAGAGATATCCAATTAAGTGGGCTCCACTGTATTATTATTATTATTATTATTATTATTATTATTATTATTAAAGGTTATCAAAAATCACTCCCGAGAAGGCTTTCTAATGCAAGGTTATAAATTAGGTTTTGAGGCAAAGGTGAGTTCTGTCAAATGAGACTGAAATGGTTAAGTTCCGATCTGCATTATGGGAAAAATTTGCAGTTTGAAATTTTTATATTTCAACATCAATGTGTAAAGGTTTAAGTGGTTAATGCTCTTATCACAAAGCACTCATTAGAAATTTATTTATTCATTTTTTTAAGTTTAACGACACTTTCGACAGCCAGAGTCACCTCGTGTCGAACAGTTTTACGGGTGGAGGAAGCCAGAGCACCCAGAGAGAACCACCGAGCAATGGCCAGCAACTGTCAGACTCCCCAACATACTAACCCCACACAAGCAGGGTTAGCATTGGTTGAAGACAGGTGCACCATCGATGTGCAGTACGCCTTAGTACACAACACCGCCGGCAATGAGGATGAAGTGTCTTGCCCGAGGACACAACGTGGTTGCCACAGGTGGGATTCGAACTGAGGACCTCTCAGCTTGCAGCCTGCTCATCTGCCTACTGAGCCACCATGCCCCCACTTTTTACAAAGCCTTTCAAAAGAAATTATGAAAAGCAAGAAGTCAATATTTTTATACTGTACCAATGACCCAGACATAGCTGGTGCTAACTCTTAAAATATAGGGCCAAACACAAATTTTGCCCCCCAATCCCCAAAATTTGCATCTAAAACTAAAGAAAACATGTCCTGAAAGGCCCTCCACACTTCGCCCCTACTGCGCATGCGCAGTGTCAAGGACGTTCCGAAATTGGCGCCATTAATCATTCTAAGTTTGGCCCTTCATCAGTTAACATCTGACTGATCTTTGTGCTTTTAAATCTCAGTTTAAATGATGCCAGACACATAAATATTAGTGAAATGGTGATTCTAAGGAGGATAGAGAAGGAGGAGAGGAAAAGAATGTGTGACAGAATATTATCAGGGCTGTAACTTAAAATTTTTTAATGAAATTATGTTAAGTTACCTATTTTCAAGGCAGCAGCCATTTTGTTGTCATTCTGATTATTTAGTTACACTGTTTTTTTTAAGTGTTTTCCTCTCTCCCTGTCCTTTAAGTTCCCCCTTGCTATTCTCCCATGCTTTTGGCATAGTTTCTGTAATTATTATTACTAAAATTTCTTGGGAGTTTTAGCTGAATAACAGAATGAATTCTGTTCTTTCCCCATGTTTACGTCTTCACCTACGGGTGGTTAGGCGTTGTGTTCTGCATCTACCATCTGATGTTCTGCAGTTTCTTCCCTGGAAGTCTCTGTTTTGCATCAGATAGTGTATTTTTGGTAACTGATTTCGGGCCTGGGTGCCTGGAGTCTTATTTTAGTGTTTTTACACTCATTGTTTACATTTACAACAGCCCTCTGTGTGAGGGGGGGATTTCTAAAAAATAATATCTTTATGTTATTTTAATCATAACTAGATACATTATTATTGTTCGTAAGTGTTGAATAAATTGTTTAAAATATTTTTAAAATTTTTGTCCACACTTAGGCTTGGGATCCATTGGGGCTCAACGTTACTTTTCAGAAACTTGGGCTGTTCTGAAAAAATATTTTTTCAAAATATTTTGATTTCAATTATTTTTTCTCTATTAATGGATCATATTATTATTATGTATTTTGATTGCCAGGGGTTAGTGCGAGTACCAGGACTTGTTTTCTTTTCACATTGAAAGGATATTGATCAATTGTTTTGAGAGGAAGTCTTCCTCTGACTTTATTATCATTCTATATGTGGTCAGTGTACTCGCATTAACTCCTGTTCTGTATCGTATGATTTCGATGACAATATGGGAAGCGTATGTCACGGTATGTTGTTGGGGATTTGGACACTCCGGTCCTTTCCCCGCAGGGTCACTCTACTTTATCAATTTCTATTTCAGATGATCAAGATTAGGGTGATGTATCTGTGATGTCTTCCAACAGTGTGCCTCCGTCGTCACAATTAATGAAGGGCTAGCGGAAAAGTGCTCATGTAAATACGCCAATTGCCTAAGAGGACCCTAGTAGGTTCGACGGCCTTTGACGTCCGCTAGCTCGCCCGGTGTAGCGTCCATTCACCGAATGGTTCGGCAGCCGGGTTCATCCGTTGCGGTCTAGAAGGAATTTTGGGGTGATGCGAGCACTATAAATTAACTTAATGCACACCCAGTGATGGCAGATCGGAGGGAGAACGCAGGAAGCCTTTTAGTCCGGTTCATAGCTCGTTCCGGTCCATCCGGACGGCAAGCGAGAGAGGCCCCTCTCTCGTTCAACAACATCTGGCCCCAGATGTTGTGGTACAAAATGTGTCACAAGCAGAGCATACGTCCGTCGCTCGGGACGCTCCGTTGTATAGGCAGTCCACTGAGACTGCTAAGGCTTCCTCTTCTCGTCAGCGCACACGACCGCACCTTGGCTGCGTGACCGCCGATATATTACCAGCTTCGCCGATCAAGGATTCTTCGGCGACCAGGTCACACCATCCGGTAGCCAGGGACACGAGGCCTGCAGACTCCGGACGTACGCATAGGAAGTGTGCGGGAGTCAACGTACACGGAGCTTCCGGCGGCAATGCATCGTAAGACCGCTACTGCACAGGCCTCGGGAACGGACGTGCTTTCCTTAATAGCACAGTTTATCGCAGCATCCCAGCATCAACTGAATCTGTCACATATATTTTATCCGACGATGCTGGGTCGGGACGCTCCGCGGAAGCGGGTACGGACGTCCGAAAGTTTCATCCGGTCCGACGGGATACCGAAAGGGATTCGGAGGATTTCGAGCTTTCCCTTTCGGAACAACATATGCTGTTGTGTATGTCATCTGACTTGGTCTTCTACAGCTTCTTTCGTCGGACCAGAATGCTGCGATGCCGGATAAGAAACTGATAGCGTCGGTGGACTTAGAAATTTTTGGTTCGGTTCAGGGACATCGTCCCTCAGTTCCGACATAGTCCAATAATGTCACACAAACTTTCGAATTATTGAACGACGCTATATATATTATTATTTTATGCTTGCTATCCAAGCATTTCTGGTTTCTTGTTCGAAGAGTTATGGAGATGTCTTTCAAAAGTGTGCCTCTGTCGTCATAGTTAATGAAGAGTTAGCGGCAATAAGTGCTCATGGAATATGTCTAACGCCTACGGAGTGACATTCGCTAGCTCACCCGGTGTAGCGTACATTCATCGAATGGTTCGGCTGCCGGGTTCGTCCGTTGCGGTCTAGGAAGGAGATTTGGGTGATGCGAGCACTTTAATTACTTTAGTACTCACCCAGTGACGGCAGATTGAGGACAGATCGGAGGAAGCCTGTTAGTCCGGTTCCTGGCTTGTCCAGGTCCGTCCGGGCTGTGAGCGAGAGAGGTCCCTCTCTCGCCCAACAACATAGGGGACCGCATGTTGTGGTTCAGATATTTTACATTCGGAGCATATGTCCGTTGGTCGGGACGCTCCGTTATATTGACAGTCCGAGAGACTGTCTTTAATGCTTCCTCATCCTCACAGCAGGGCACACGACCGCACATTGGCTACGTGACCTCGAGTATCCGATCAGTTTCGGCATTCAGTGATTCCACAGCGAATAGGTCGCGCCATCCGGTAGCCAAGGGACACGAGGCCTATACACTCCGTTCGCTCGCATATTGGAAGTATGCACGGGGTAACGATCATGGAGCTTCCAGCGGCAATGCATCGTAAGACCGCTTCTCCTCAGGCCTCAGTGACGGACGTGCTATCCGAGTTAGCACAGTTGTTTCGCAGCATCCCAGCAATTGACAGTTTCTCGGTCGAATCAGGAATTATCCGACGGCGCTGGGTCGGTGCGGTCCGCGGTTGCATCAGCTACGGACGACCGAATGCTTTATAGGGTCCGACAGGATGGCGAAAGGGATTCGAAAGATTTCAAGTTTTCCCTTTAGTAGTATCGGAAGATGCCTTTCATATCTTCTGGCATTATCTTCCAGTGATTATTATTTCGGACTTCATTGCTGCGATCTTGGATAAGAGACTTATAGCGTCATTGGACTCGGATTTTTCGATCGGTTCAGGGACATTGTCCCTGACTTACCGACGCAGTCCAATATTGTCATTACAACATGTGTTTTATTTTTCGACGCTATATATATATATATATACAAGCCTGCTACTAAGCATGATAGTTTAGTTTCTTGTCCGCGTTGCTCATTTCTGCCATTTTATCATTTATACAAATAGTTTATTTTGGCAGAGCAGGGCATACCGAGAGTTCATATGCGTCTAGACGGTGTGATTAAAGACTGCATATATTCTTTTTCGCCGTTTATGTCTTTTCCAATTTCAATGTTGGGAACGACATTATGTATAGTAGACTTAACTTAGACGCTTTATTATACGTAATCCGCCTTACTGAGGTGTTATCATTACGTCTTCAAGAAAAGATTTACGGGATATTATTCTCAATGTAATTTCTTTTGAGGGCAGTAGTTTGTTCACGTATAACTCCGCCCTTCAGTGGCTGATTGGAGTTAGTTAGATGTGACGCAGCCCTAGCTACATCCACACGCGTGGATAGTAAGGTTAAGAACTTTCTCAGAGTCGCTTCGTTCTCGGAGGAGCTTCTCTTCGACGGCAACTTTTCGGCAATCCACGAATTGCTCGATTTATACGTTCTCTTGTCTATCTAGTGTTACAAGAGATTCAGACTGGGGCAAACATTCGGTGGTTGACTCAGAGAGTGCCGCCGCAGTTTCCGGACCCGAGTGTGGCTGTTATGACGGTTGCCAGTCAAACAGATTGGGATATAATACTGATCCCTACGGATTCGAAGTGCCAGGGTCTTTGGGTTCCGCAGTCTTTTAGCAATCAGTTTAACTTCCGCGGAATAATGTTTTTTAGGCTTGCTTTATGTCATTGCATGAACATTATTCAGAAACGCATGCCCAAATTCCAGTCCTTTAATTCGACAGTAGTGGCGTATCTCCGGAACCAGGGAGGCACTCTTTCGTTTCCGTTATTCAATTTAATGGAAAGAATCCGTCTGTTGGTTATAGTACACCAAGTTCAGTTTTGGTCCGTCATATTCCGGGTCGTCTGATTGTTTTATCGGACTCCCGTTCTCTTACGGGTCGCTTGTTGCTGTCAGAATTGACTCTCAACAAACAAGTATTCAATCGGATTTGCTATCTATGGGAGCGCCCAATGATGATTTATTTATGACACAGCTTGCTAATCAATTGCAGACGTATGTGTTGGCTTGTCCAGATCTCTGAGCTAATATTGTTAACGCTCTATTGATCTATAGGACGGAATGATAGGATACGCGTATCCTCCGGCACTGTTGTTTTAGCAGGTATTGCTAAGATAAACAACCACAATACATTTCTGTTGATAGCATCTCTATCTTCACAGAGATCATGAGTAATTTACTCTCTTGTCTACTGTGGGTCTTAACGTGAAATCTTCCTCTATGTGAGGATCTTTTTCACTGGGTAAATCGTGTCATCTTTATCACAACCAGCAAGGTTGCAACCTTCATGTATTCCGTTGTGTGGTCCGTATTGCATTGTAAGCACTGTACTGGACGAGCTTTGGACGCGATTTCTTACTATAGGAGATCCTCTTCTTCGCTATTCTATGCGGCTAAAGTGGAGGCTCTTCCGTCGTGGTGTAGGGATCATTATGTTCATATTGTTGATCCCTCCATACTACTCATTGCTATTTTTTAGTATACTTGTTTCACAAGATCTACTGCAGCCTGTTATTATTTAGGTTATAGGTTTATGTTACCTCATACCTATGCACTCTACGATAGTTTACAATTGAGTCTTTTGTCTCTTTATCTAAGTCAGTTAGTAACTTTTTGATAAATAGACTTAGAATCTTTAGATTAAATTCCTATACGGATTTTAACTTCGGTTCTTATTTAGCTAAGTAATCATTTGAGCCTCTGGAAACAGTAGTTTTCAAATTCTGACCTTTTAGACAGTAATTCTGTTGGTTTCTCTTTTACTGTAGAGTCAGTGAGTTTCATGCACTATCGATGGATGATTTTCACTTTCATAGTTTCGGAATCAATACTTCCGTTACTATTTAGGTTGGATTGTTGCATAAGAGTTAGGCTCCTATTATCCGGAACCTATTGTTTTAAGGTCCTTCCATCTTCGTATGGGCATAGGTCTTTACTCTTTCCGGGTACAGTTTATGTATTTATAAACAGATATCTGTTTATTACAAGGGCATAAGCTTCTTCTGTCTTTGATGTCTAGTAGAAGGACGTTACGCTCCATTTTATTGTTAATGGATTCTATTAACTATCGGTACTGCTTATGGTATATCATTGACTTAGCAGTTGTGCTTAAGATTTCGGCTCATGAAGTAAAAGTTCTTCTACTTCTTGGGCTTACAT
This sequence comes from Pictodentalium vernedei, assembly GCA_031216915.1. Taxonomy (NCBI): domain Eukaryota; kingdom Metazoa; phylum Mollusca; class Scaphopoda; order Dentaliida; family Dentaliidae; genus Pictodentalium; species Pictodentalium vernedei. The sequence goes on from CM062294.1 coordinate 540,713,580, forward strand.
TAATAGAGTCGCTATTATAGATTTTTGAAGGCCGCTCATTGCGCTCAGCCATCCACATTCATGAATTTTATCTTAGAAATATCGAGTCCATTTCTGGAGGCCTCTATTGTTAGGTCTATTATCTACTGCTCAGAATGTCATTCACTTAACAGTTGCTACTATAGCTAGGTAGGCTGTCTGTTTCGGCAGTGTCTCCGTTCGGCTGCCCTCTTCGCTCTGGGCTATTTGACCCAGGGCAAGAAAAAGGGGTGGGGGGAGGGTGTTCCCTTGGGTCACCTGTTTTACTATGAAAACAAGGGGATACCTCCTCCGGAGTTAGTAATTCTGAGCTGTTATTGGGATGGTTGTTTAGTGAGAAGTTTAGGTTTTTAAAATTCATTCAAGTCTTAGTTTTTAAAGTATAGCTTTTGAATATTGCATATGTCAACGGACATGATTATGCAATCCTCAGACACTTTTAGGAGTATAAGAGTCTCTATTCTCTAGACTTACTTTATTTATTGGCTTACTTTAAAAATTATTAGTATAAGGATTATATTGGATATTAATAGAGTACATGGATGTATGAAGCTCAATTTTGGAAGGTGTTGTATCTTTCTAATTTATCATAAATAAGAAAGATACATGTAAGGCCTATTACTTCTTTTTCCCTACAGGGGATGACTCTATTTTATTTTATTGAGCGTATTCCTTTTTGCTCTATGTCCTTGGCCCTCCAGCCTTTTTACTATTCAGCTATGTCTGGGTCATTGGTACAGTATAAAAATGTTAAAAAATTTATAGTAATTTATATATTTTTTATACTTACCAATGACCCAGACGGGGATGGCCCTCCCAGGAGTTGGGAACTCTTGCCTCCCCGCTGAGTACATAGCGCTTACCAGGCACTGGTTATTAGAATGATTAATGGCGCCAATTTCGGAACGTCCTTGACACTGTGCATGCGCAGTAGGGGCGAAGTGTGGAGGGCCTTTCAGGACATGTTTTCTTTAGTTTTAGATGCAAATTTTGGGGATTGGGGGGCAAAATTTGTGTTTGACCCTATATTTTAAGAGTTAGCACCAGCTATGTCTGGGTCATTGGTAAGTATAAAAAATATATAAATTACTATAAATTTTTTAACTTTTTACTGGTTTTTCTACCATTGTGTATTGGAACTGTCTGCAAATTAGTAAAGCAATGTGATAAAAGTGTTTTAACCTTTTATCTGTCGGTAACATCCATATCCAATCAGCGCTATTCATAAATATCACCATTCTAAGTTTAGGCCTAAAAAAAATAAAAATCTGTTTCTCAGGCCCTCCCGCATAGTCCTTTTGGCTGCCGCATGCTCTCTTTTTATAACCAATTTAAACTTAAAAAAAAATAAAAATTAAATGGTTTATGTCTGATATTTTACCCAAGTTAAAAAAATTGATAAATATGTCCCTTCAGTGCAAGATGGCTTTGCAATGCTAAAGCATTGCAAAGCCTTCTTGCTCTCAAGGGACAAAATACACCTCCTTCCATGCTATTCTGTAGATTATGAGGCCTAAAACATAAACCAAGATATGAACTTTTGATGGCAAAGAAATAATTACAGAAATAAAAAATAAAATAAAAAAACGCTCGCCCGCATGCAATTTTACAAATAATGGCCTGAGAAACAGAAGATCTACTTTGTGGGGCCTTATTATATTTTTTATTTTTTGCCTCCCAAAATGTTTCTTATTAACTCTCATTGAAACAAGCTCAATGGCCCAGAAACATGATATGTCATGATTTCATTAAGTAGGATGGCTGTTAAGCAAATGTACGCTATACTCAGGTAGACCAATCAATATTTTGAATGTGCAGCCTTTGGGATGCACATTCAAAATATTGATTGGTCTACCCACGAGTAATGAATATGGACTCTTCCAATTGCTGCCACTGAGCTGACATGGAAGATGCAAAGGGTTCAAAGGGTTAACCCTTTACCTAACATGAAAAGCAGACGACACTTGCAAAAAAAATTCTTGAATAACTAATTTTTTTCATTTTTTGTCTCAAAAACATAGGTTATGACCCCTCGTTGGAACGAGCTCGACGAGCTCGTTCCAACGAGGGGTCATAACCTATGTTTTTGAGACAAAAAATGAAAATATTTTGAAAATTAATTGGCGATTTTTGAGAATAGTGCTGGCCGGTTTTGGCCGTTACGTTGGGTAAAGGGTTAAAGAAATCTTTTACAAGTGTCGTCTTCTATTGTTGTACAGTAAAACCTGTCTTGAGAGACCACCTGTCTTGAGAGACCACCTGTCTTGAGAGACCACATCTGCCAGGCACCGATTGGTTTTACTCTATAATGGACCTGCTAATGGGAGACCACCTGTCTTGAGAGACCACCTGTCTTGAGAGACCACTGTGACCTGGTACCAACTTGTATTTTTATGCCATAATGGACCTGTCTTCAGAGACCGCCCCTTTGAAGACAGAAACCATGACAAAAACTTTTTACCTGTTCTGGAATTAGAAAATCCATTGTGGTTATACTAACATAATGAAAAGTATTAAAAGCTCTTAATTGGGTTTCAATTGCTAACTCATTAAAGATTGAGATGTTTTTATAAGAGCCCTGTGAAAAGATTAGGATTATTGCTGAATAAACAATTTCATACATACCTGAAATGTGACAGATAGGAATAGAAATAAATTTGTGTTGAAAATCTTTTTGTAACAAATTGAAATGGACTGTTATAAAAATTATAAAAATAAATTAGTGTTGAAAATCTTCAATGAAGATTCATTTCCATTCAATTTGTTACAAAAACTTCATAAAAAAGAACAACTACAAAGTAATTACAAGAATCCATTCTTCTCCATTTCTAAATTTTGTGGTTGTTTATTCACTGACTTGAGAAAACCTGAAACCTGTTATGAGAGACCACCTGTCTTGAGAGACCACTTTTGTGTGGCCCAAAGGGCAGTCTCTCAAGACAGGTTTTTCTGTAATTCGATGGGTTAAAAATGATAGATTTTTGTCTATCTTTTCAGGAATGCTTTAACTGGACATGGGGGAAACAATGTAGCAATAACTGTACATGTAACAAGACCACAACAGTCAGCTGTAACATCTGGAATGGGAAATGTCGTTGTTTACCAGGTTACATGGGAGCTAACTGTCAGAGGTCATGTCCTGATGGTTTTTTTGGTGATGACTGTAGTCATAAATGTATTTGTGGTAACCAAGCAACATGTAATAAAACAACTGGAGATTGTATTTGTAGCGGAGGATGGACAGGCCCAGACTGCACAATCCCTTGCCCTCCTGGAAAATGGGGTGTGGACTGCAAACACCAGTGTCGGTGTTTTCATGGAACATGTTCACCAAAAGATGGCACCTGTTCCTGTCATCCAGGCTATGAATTACCCTCCTGTTATAACAAGTGTGACCCAGATAAATATGGACCCAACTGTGCCTTTAGCTGTAAATGTAATGGTCATCCATGCCACTCAGTGACTGGACAATGTAAATGTAATGCTGGTTACACTGGACACCATTGTGAATATGTCTGCCCATCTGGTACCTGGGGACCATCATGCTCTAATGATTGCAAATGTTCTAATAATGCTGGCTGTAATCATATTAAAGGGAACTGTTATTGCCGTCCTGGATATGTAGGAGATATGTGTGATGTGCCTTGTCTCAATTTCACATTTGGAAAACATTGTTCAAAACCCTGCAATTGTATTCGTGCCAATACAGCAATATGTGATAATGTGTCTGGGAAGTGTACTTGTAAACCTGGATACACTGGTTTGAATTGTTCTGTAAGTTGTCCTGTTGGTTTCTATGGACATGATTGTAATTCTACCTGTAAATGTTTACATGGTTCTCCTTGTGATAAAGTGACGGGGCGCTGTAAATGTCGGGCAGGTTTTACTGGTCCCACATGTTCTCAACAGTGTCGCAAAGAATTCTTTGGCCCAAACTGCACTTACCATTGTCAGTCTTGTCATCCTGGAGTGTGCAGCAAATTTGATGGCACCTGTATATGTGGTGGAATATTGCCTTGTAAATGTCCACAGGGGTATTGGGGAACTAACTGTCAAACTGTATGTAACTGTGTTCATGGAGACTGTTCTACATCTACTGGAATGTGTACTTGCTATGATGGATGGACAGGTAATTTATGTGACCAAAGATGTCCTGTGGGAAAATTTGGCAAAAATTGTCAAAGCAGTTGTCAATGTGTTCATGGTAAATGCAATTCAATAACTGGTGAATGTTCTTGTCAGTCAGGGTACATGGGAGTGTATTGTGATAAACCATGCACTGCTGGTTTCTATGGTCCCAACTGTATACAACCATGCCCTCTATGTGGCTTATATGCAGATCAAGGCTGTGATGCTATAACAGGTAATTGTAGATGCCATGTAGGGTTTCAGGGTTACAGTTGTGATCGGCGCTGTACAGCTAACACTTATGGAGCAGGTTGTAATTTGACTTGCAGTTGTCCGACTAGTAATTCATATTGTGATAATGTAGATGGTCATTGTCATTGTCATGCAGGATTTACTGGCACTAAATGTAAAGATTATTGTCCTCCTGGAAGATGGGGACTGCAGTGCATTCATTCATGTACCTGTGGTCCAAATGGAGCAGGATGTAAACCGTCAAGTGGAATATGTCTTTGTAAAAGTGGCTACACCGGTGTTGCATGTCGAGAAACATGTCCACCTGGCTTTTCTCAAAAGAATTGTTCAGCGAAGTGTATAGAGTGTGATTTGAACCATGCTGTCTGTAATCCATTTAATGGAGCTTGCGATTGTGATGATGGATATACAGGTAAATATTGTGACACAACATGTCCACAAGGTAAATGGGGGAAAAAATGTGTTGAATCCTGTATGTGCAGTAACCATGGCACATGTAATCCAATAACTGGACAGTGTGATTGTGATGCAGGATTCAGAGGTATTCATTGTAATATGCCTTGTAGAGAAACCTTTTGGGGAAAGAATTGTGCAAACAAGTGTAACTGCTTAAAAGGTGTTTGCAAACCAAGTGATGGATCCTGCAGCTGTCCACCAGGGAAAATGGGACAGACCTGTGAAAGAAACTGTGATAGTTCACACTTTGGAATTGATTGTAATCAAACCTGTACATGTATGAATGGGGCTACTTGTGATTCTACAAATGGTAACTGTCTCTGTCCTATAGGATGGATTGGCAACAGATGTAACCAACAGTGTCCACCTGGTCGTTTTGGTATTCAATGTGGCCAGATATGTCAAATATGCAACAATGGCGGCTCATGTAATCCACAGACAGGAGACTGTGTATGTGCACCAGGATACACTGGAACACAGTGTCAGCAGGTGTGTTCTAATGGAATGTGGGGGAAAAATTGTCTTTTACATTGTCCTGATGTGTGCAAAAACTGTGACCACGTGACCGGTGATTGCAAATGTGTAAGTACAACTTGTAAAAATGGTGGTGTTTGTGGCAGTGATGGTTCCTGCACATGTGCACCTGGATTTTATGGTGTAGATTGCTCCACTGAAATTGGACGAATTCAATCCAAAAATTCAGATAGCTCCAATAATATGGTGCACCTGACAGTTGGTGGGATAGTAGGAATCATTCTTGGAGTAGCTATACTTTTTTCAATAGCTACGGCTTTCATTGTGCTTTTCATAAAAAAGAGACAGAAGCCTGCCGTTCATGGTTTAATCGAGTATAGAGAGAATTCGGTTTCATTCAGAGACATTGGAGAGACAACAACAGGTCAGGACTCCTCTAATAATGAAAGTGGCCATGACAATCCTCTGTTTGGAATGGTGAAAACAGAAAAGTCAGAAAATGTTAGAAGAAAAATTCCTGGTTTATCTGCAGACAACTTTTCAACAGGTTCAGTGCCAGAACAGGGTAGGTTGGATAATGAGACGGGAATTGATAATCCTTTGTATGCAGAAGTTGAGAAAAGGAAAACGGAAACCAAGCCACAGCAGTTCAAAGATTTATCTTCAGACAATGACACTGATGCATAATATTAGGTCATGCTAAGTGGAAATAGACAGAATTCGATGTGTGTTTGAATCGGTGGGTGTTTTACATAACGATTTGGAATGGCGTAGTCAGCTCGAGCGAAATATGATTATGCTATTCCATCGAGTTATGTAAAACACCCACCGATTCAAACACACATCGCATTCTGTGTTTATTACACAACCCATGCATTAAAATTCATTTAAATAAACAAATTTTAATCCTGATGTATAAACCCATAGGCGAAGAGTTTGTTTTGACTGAAGCTGTACTGATCATATGGATCGATAAAAAATCAAATCAACCTTTTCGGAACCAGTGTTTGTTGAATTTCGTATCGCTGTTTACTGACAGTAATAGCCACCAAATGGTTAGGCGTGAATTTGGTGACTATTACTGTTAGTAAAAATGTAAGTACAAATATGTGCAGATTTGCTAAACAACTGGGAGAAACATTTTTAAAAGGAGTTCGAAGCATGTCAAAATGTACGAAGATTTACTGAAATAAAGTTGACCAAATTAGATATAATGGGATCCACAAAACAAGACGGCCATGGGACTGGGTTAATGTTCTGGTTGGAAATGATTGGGTTTTTTAAAAATGTTATCTCATTTTTGGCTAACTAATTTTTTGTGGTCACAGTATAACAGCTTTCACCTCATCAAATGAAAGCCTGGCATCAAAACTGATAACACAGTTTCAAATTTTCATTCTGCCCCCTTAAGAGGGTGTCAAGTCAATCAACACTGTAACTCCTCCCATCAATGATATTTGATGATACGAAAGCTCTTTGGTTGTGACTGTAGTCACAGTATAACAGCTTTCACCTCATCAAATGAAAGCCTGGCATCAAAACTGATAACACAGTTTTCAATTTCCAATCTGGACACTTGTGTTTTGTTAATACAGTAGAATCCTCTTAATTGAATATCCATTTTGCCAATGAAAATTATTCAATTAACAAGAGTATACAATTAACAGGGATTTGGTCAGTTTCCTGTGTTCTGGAGGTAAACTGAGCATTTATTCTATTATATCTTGTTTGACAGAGCTCATAGAGCTCTGTCAAACAAGATATAATGGAATAAATGCCTGTATTGGATGCAGTGAGACATAAAAAGGTTGATAAATAAGAGGAATTTGGTGCGTGTCACAGTAATTTTTCGACACAATACAAAAATTTATATACAATTAATAGGATTTACTCTACAACCCATATGCAATTAACAGATCAAATTTGTACTGAATGTATGGTAAATGGTTTTGTGTTTGAAAATTATATTCAATTAACAGGGATATACAATTAAGAGATATCCAATTAAGTGGGCTCCACTGTACCTAAAATATGTTGAAAATATTAAAAGTGTCCCTGTGGGAACCCTGGGAAGTGATGCAGTACTCATTTACTGTGGCAACCAAGCTCTGTTTTACTGGTAAAATAGAACCCAGTCACCAATGCTTTGGGTGGAAGTCCTATAAAATGGGCAGTGTGGGTATAAACGATTGGCTGGACTTGACTTTATCTCCATGTTGTGGTCATGATTAGCCATTGTGCAGAAGTATGTGACCTTAAACACCAATAAATAAATAAATATTAAAAGTGTACTGCCACAAAAAAATGTGCACATTAGGCCTTAAAAATCTGTTTTTCAGGCCCCCTGCATGGTCCTGTTTATGTCTGATATACCCAAGTTAATAAAACTGATAAATTGTCCCTTGAGTGCAAGAAGGTTTTGCAATGCTTTAGCATGTTCTGTTTCATTCAGAGACATTGAAGAGACAAAGCAATGTTCCATTCAGAGACAAAGCACAGCTTAGCATGGCAAAACCTTTTTAACTCAAGGGACGAAATACACCCCTACCCATGCTATTCTGTAGATTATGAGGCCAAAAACATAAAACAAATCAAGAACATGAACATTTGATGGCAAAAAAATAATAACAAAAATAAAAAATAAAATAAAAAACCGCCCACCCACGTGCAATTTTGCAATGGCCTCAGAAACAAGATCTACTTTGTGGGGCCTTGTCAGCATATTCTTTTTTTTAGAACTCAAAGTATATTCTTTAAATAGCGATAAGCAGTGGCAAGGTGGCAGAAAATTTAAAATTAAGAAAATGTTTTTTGTTAAACATTGTTTATAACAAAATTTACCCCTCCCCCAAGATCAGGGATTCTTCTGCCCTTGTTGAAAAAGGGTACGGGGTCAACTGGGAAATTCTGCATCATGAAGGCTCCAATTGGGAATTTGTTTGGAAGAAGAAACACACAAAGAATGAGAAATGTTACCTTCATAAGGAACTGAGAGGGGGCGCGGTGGCTCAGTAGGTAGAGGTGCAGGCTGCAAGCCGAGAGGTCCTTGGTTCGAATCCCACCTGCGGCAACCGTGTTGTGTCCTTGGGCAAGACGCTTCACCCCCATTGCCCATGTGGAGGCACGGTGACACTGTGTACTAAGGAGTACTGCACGTCGATGGTGCATTTGTCTTCAACCAATGCTAACCCTGCTTGTGTGGAGTTAGTATGTTGGGGAGCTGACAGTTGCTTGCCGTTGATCGATGGTTCTCTCTGGGTACTCCGGCTTCCTCCACCCGTAAAACTGTCGTGGTCATGATTAGCCATTGTGCAGAAATATGTGACCTTAAACACCAATAAATAAATAAATAAGGAACTGAGAACATTAACCCTTTACCCAATGCAGACATTATCAAAATTTATTATTTTAAATATAATTTTTTAAAAATTTTTCAAAAAATTTCAACAAAACCATATCATGTGACCCCTCATTGGAACGAGCTCAATGAGCTCGTTTCAATGAGGGGTCACATAATATGGTTTTGTTGAAATATTTTGAAAAATTTAATTTTTTCAACTGCTCAATTTCCATATAGCGCGGGCGGATGCGGGCGATTCGTTCGGTAAAGGGTTAATGCAGAATCTATTACAATGTACAGTACATGTAGTAGGTTTTCTAACAAACAGTCATATCAAATAATAATCAGTCTCTAATTTCAATTAAATAAATTGTTCTTATACTGTTAATTGATAAAGATATCTATGCATTTTGCTACACTCCGACAGTCCACATTCTGTGGCTTTGTGGTAGTGTCTAGGCAAGTCTTGGCTGCCTACAAAGGCAGCCAAGACTTGCCAAGAAATAACTGACAAGGTTCTTGGGATGTAACTTCCTAATGTATCTAAAAAAGCTGATTGTTGAGGCACCTGTCTTGTTGCAATAAAAAGTGAATAAAGTCAAAATGAGGCCTTCAGAGGTCAGATTCAAGTTATTCCAAATTTGGTCCCGAGGTTAATATTTGGGCTCGCTGTAGTAGCTCAAATTTTAACTAAGTGCAATATGAGGAAATTTCTTTAAAAATGTTCTTCTTCAGATTCACCCGTCGGAATCCTTTCATATTTGGTTTGCAAAATCCCTAGGGGAGTCAGATTCAACTTTGTTCAAATTGGGTCCCTGGGTTAACATATGAGCTCGCTATGGTAGTCCAAATTTTAACTTAGTGCAATATGAGGAAATTTCTTTAAAAATCTTATTCTTCAGATCCACCAGTCAGAATGCTTACATTTTGACATACAACATCTCAGATTCAAGGTTGTTCAAATCGGGTCCCTAGGTTAATATCTGGGCTCACTATGGTAGACCACATATTAACTTAGTGCAATATGAGGAAATTTCTTTAAAAATCTTCTTCAGATCCACCAGTCGGAATGCTTAAATATTTGGTATACAACATCTCAGGGGGAGGGCGGCAGATTCAAGTTTGTTCAAATCGAGTGCCTGGATTAATATATGGACTCCCTATGGGAACCCAAATTTTAACTTAGTGCAATATGCGAGAATTTCTTCAAAAAATCTTCAGATTCACTAGTCAGAATCCTTTCATATTTGCTTTACAACATCTCTGGGGGAGTCCGATTCAAGTTTGTTCAAATTGGGTCCCTGTGGTAATATTTGGGCTCTCTTTTGAAGCCCTAATTTTAACTTTAATAGTGCAATATGAGGAAATTTCTTTAAAAATTTTCTTCTTCAGATCCACCGGTCAGTATGCCTTCATATTCAACTATCAGATTCAACTTTGTTCAAATCGAGTGCCTGGGCTAATATTTGGGCTCCCTATGGGAGACAGAATTGGCCATGTAGCTGAAGAATTAGGAATTTTTTATTAAGTACCCTCTAGAGGTGTGTACCTAAGATTAATCCACATAGGTCGTATCAAGGAGCTCCATGGGGGAGCTCCAGTTTTTTCATTATGATCAACTGAAGAAAAAGCATGATGCTTGGACTATTTTAGTCACTCCTGAGGGGTTCAAGGATTGACAATGTGTCCTATGGAGATTGATTGCTTAATGTAGATTCATTCTTGGACTCTGTTTATATCGGGTTAAAGGTGAGCACTTCAGGCCCTGTGGGGGCCTCTTGTTTTGCAAGTATCATTTGGTCATTGGTTTGGGAAAAAGGTTAAATGGCATTGTCATTATACACTTTGGTCCATTAGAAAATGGGTGAAAATGTATTATATCTAAATCCAACTAGTGACCTTCTGTCTGTGTACTCTATTTGTTTAATTCCTGCTTGTTACAGTATTCCTTTTCATCACATAATCTGACCACTTTCCAACCAATAAACAAATATGTCAACTGCAGTACAGCAGGATTCTTCAATTGTTCCAAGTGAGCGAAGTTGTACTGTTATGTACAACGCAGATGGATAATTGTTGACTGTGACTTGAGAAATGAGAAATGAAAACACTTCCAATGACATCATTTATGAGTTTTGAACCATTGTTTGAATAAAATTCTACTATTCAATTTTTCAAAATATAAGTGCAGCAAAAATGTGGCAAACAATCTCGAGGCCTCGATGTGTTAATGGAATAAACCTGTTACCTGCATATAGTCATCAAAGACTAAATCATTTACTATACAATGGAACCCTGTTAATTGAATTGAGGTAAACAGATTGAGTTGATCAAAGAAACTTTATGAGATTGCAGGATATTCTGGACAACTCGGTCATTCTTGATATAGTGGACCCTGTTAATTGAATAGCCACTTTTCCAATGCAAATTATTCAGTTAACAGGAGTATTCAATTAACAATGATTGTCACTTTCCTGTATTTTAGAGGTAAACTTAGCATTTATTCTATTATATAATAATTAATCTATTATATCTTGTTTGACCGAGTCCATGAGCTCTGTCAAACAAGGTATAATAGATTAATTGCCTGCATTTGATGTACTGAGGCCAAATAGGTCTATAAACAAAGGAAAACTGGGGAGAGTCAGGGTAATTTCTCGACAGGTTACAAGATTTTTTATTCAATTAACAGGAGTTTACTCTATAACCTATATTCAATTAACAAGTCAAATTTGTACTAGAGGTATGGTAAATGGTTTTATATGGGAAATTATATTCATTTAACAGGGTTATTCATTAAAGAGATATCCAATTAAGTGGGCTCAACTGTACCTTCAGTAGAAACTTGACCTGTTAATTGTACAAGGGTTATTGAATAAATTCATGTTGATTGAATATAAAATATTGTGAATGGTCGAAACATTCCACCATCAGTCATCAAACTATCAAACTATCACGCTTTTTAACCTCTTCTTCTTCCAATATCAGCATTTATTATCAGCATTTATTACATGACCACTACAAATAGCCCCTCAATACCACTGTAGTTTGCCATCAAATCCAGCTCTCCAGAAAACAAGAGTTTCAAGTTTTCCAGATTGTTATCATGCCTGTCTCAAATGAGTGTCTCATTAAACTCCATTGACAAACATTCCAGTTGAGGTCTGTTTGAAAATGCTGTGCTGAACTAAAATAAAAATTAACAACTATTTTCAAGATGCGAATCCAACAAAATGTAGGAGAATCTGTGTTATCGAAAGCAATTCAGATTGAAATTCCAAGTCTTGCCTCCAATGTTTTGACTTTCAAGTTTCATGTTCAACACGAACGTTCGATATTACTATGCATTTGATATTCCCCAATTCCATAACTTGTTAATGGTTATTTGGCTTGTTGCATTTGATTTTTCTTGCTTCCAAAACATGGGTTATGACCTCTCATTGGAACGAGCTCGACAGGCTCGTTCCAATGAGGGGTCATAACCTTTGTTTTGGAAGCAAAAAATGAATTTTTTTTAGTTATACGAGGATGTTTTTTCCAAGTGCCATCTGCAACTCAAGTTAGGTGATGGGTTAAAAAGTCATATTGTGTGTCATATGATAAATAGAATATGAAATGAGTGTTTTTCTCATATAATATTTATGAAACTTGTCCGAATTTTCCGTTTGGGCTTGCCAAAACGGAGAATTCTTAGACTCATTTCATAAATATTATATGAGAAAAACACTCATTCCATATCCTCTATTTATTATATCAATGAGTTCTGTTGACCAAGATTTAATTCAATTTATGACCAAAATGTAGACAAGTGATTAAATTCTGATTAATTACACATTCCTCTTAACTGAATATTTTATCACTTGAAAATGGTTATGCAGTTAACAGGCTTCTACTGTAATCTATCATAAAGACCATGTGTTTTATTAATATCAAATCATAATCACCAGATCACCCTCAGTCAAGTGGTTTTGCATACATATTATTATGATAATGTGCATGTCCTGTGATTTGTATCAGATTCGAGGTGGTGTCCAGAATGGGATCTCAACGAGGTGGCTTTGTCGGTGAGTTGTGATCCCATTTTTGGACACCACCAAGAATCTGATGCAAATCACAGGACATGCACATTATCATGATAATTCATTTATCTAACAATTCTGTCACATAAACAGATTAAATCTAAAATTATTAATACGGTTTTCGGACATAATGTTGCATGAGAAAAAGTTAAAATAAAAACCCATATTTTATGGAAATACATTAATATTTTTGTGCACTCTAACAATGAGTAATGCTGTCACCTCAATTTTCAAAGTTGTGTTGTCAAATTTTTCACTCTCTGTGTCACTTCCTATGATGATACGCTTGAATTTATGAGTGTGTAATATTGAATTGTGCAGTTTCTGTTTATTGTGGAGGGGGGGGGGGGAGGGAGGGAGCATTGGCTATTAATAGTTCTGTCGCTAACTGTAAGGAATTTTGATTTGTTTTGTAAGCGATCAGCTGAGTCGATCACTGAAATGCACATAGAATGTATTCATGCGCCTGTTATGATAGCCCGTTCCCAGAAACGAGTCGATATGATACGGAATCAGAATGAGTCGTCTATATGATATGGAATTGGAACACATTATGTGATACAGACCATTTCTCGTGGTTTTCAGGTCTCATCATGAGAGTGACACCGCATAACTTCAATCGATTCCATCCAAGTTCCTCTAGGAATGCTTCATTTTTGTAAATGGATACTTTATCTCCATTTATTTATTTATTTTTATTTTATTGGTGTTTTAAGGTCACATATTTCTGCACAATGGGTAATCATGACCGCGACAGTTTTATGGGTGGAGGAAGCAGGAGTACCCGGAGAGAACCACCGAGCAACTGTCAGCTCCCCAACATACTGACCCCACACAAGCAGGGTTAGCATTGGTTGAAGACAGGTGCACCATCGATGTGCAGTATGCCTTAGTACACAATGCCATCATGCCCCCATGTGGGCATTGCTGGTGAAGTGTCTTGCCCAAGGACACAACGCGGTTGCCGCAGGTGGGATTCAAACCGAGGACCTCTTGATTTGCAGCCTGCACCTCGACCAACTGAGCCACCGCACCACCTTATCTCCATTTGAGTTTATAATATTTTGTGTAACCACTTTTATTCTATTAACTCATCATTATTTTATTGCTTGAATTGGTTCTGTATGATACATGTTCATGACTTACAATTGGTTCTGTATGATAAATGTTCATGACTTACAATTGGTTCTGTATGGTACATGTTCATGACTTACAATTGGTTCTGTATGATACATGTTCATGACTTACAATTGGTTCTGTATGATACATGTTCATGACTTACAATTGGTTCTGTATGATAAATGTTCATGACTTACAATTGGTTCTGTATGATAAATGTTCATGACTTACAATTGGTTCTATATGATACATGTTCATGACTTACAATTGGTTCTGTATGATACATGTTCATGACTTACAATTGGTTCTGTATGATGAATGTTCATGACTTACAATTGGTTCTGTATGATAAATGTTCATGACTTACAATTGGTTCTGTATGATAAATGTTCATGACTTACAATTGGTTCTATATGATACATGTTCATGACTTACAATTGGTTCTGTATGATACATGTTCATGACTTACAATTGGTTCTGTATGATAAATGTTCATGACTTACAATTGGTTCTGTATGATACATGTTCATGACTTACAATTGGTTCTGTATGATAAATGTTCATGACTTACAATTGGTTCTGTATGATACATGTTCATGACTTACAATTGGTTCTGTATGATACATGTTCATGACTTACAATTGGTTCTGTATGGTACATGTTCATTCATGACTTACAATTGGTTCTGTATGATAAATGTTCATGACTTACAATTGGTTCTGTATGATAAATGTTCATGACTTACAATTGGTTCTGTATGATAAATGTTCATGACTTACAATTGGTTCTGTATGATACATGTTCATGACTTACAATTGGTTCTGTATGATAAATGTTCATGACTTACAATTGGTTCTGTATGATACATGTTCATGACTTACAATTGGTTCTGTATGATACATGTTCATGACTTACAATTGGTTCTGTATGATAAATGTTCATGACTTACAATTGGTTCTGTATGATACATGTTCATGACTTACAATTGGTTCTGTATGATACATGTTCATGACTTACAATTGGTTCTGTATGATAAATGTTCATGACTTACAATTGGTTCTGTATGGTACATGTTCATGACTTACAATTGGTTCTGTATGATACATGTTCATGACTTACAATTGGTTCTGTATGATACATGTTCATGACTTACAATTGGTTCTGTATGATAAATGTTCATGACTTACAATTGGTTCTGTATGATAGATGTTCATGACTTACAATTGGTTCTATATGATACATGTTCATGACTTACAATTGGTTCTGTATGATACATGTTCATGACTTACAATTGGTTCTGTATGATAAATGTTCATGACTTACAATTGGTTCTGTATGATAAATGTTCATGACTTACAATTGGTTCTGTATGATAAATGTTCATGACTTACAATTGGTTCTATATGATACATGTTCATGACTTACAATTGGTTCTGTATGATACATGTTCATGACTTACAATTGGTTCTGTATGATAAATGTTCATGACTTACAATTGGTTCTGTATGATACATGTTCATGACTTACAATTGGTTCTGTATGATAAATGTTCATGACTTACAATTGGTTCTGTATGATACATGTTCATGACTTACAATTGGTTCTGTATGATACATGTTCATGACTTACAATTGGTTCTGTATGATAAATGTTCATGACTTACAATTGGTTCTGTATGATAAATGTTCATGACTTACAATTGGTTCTGTATGATAAATGTTCATGACTTACAATTGGTTCTGTATGATACATGTTCATGACTTACAATTGGTTCTGTATGATAAATGTTCATGACTTACAATTGGTTCTGTATGATAAATGTTCATGACTTACAATTGGTTCTGTATGATACATGTTCATGACTTACAATTGGTTCTGTATGATACATGTTCATGACTTACAATTGGTTCTGTATGATACATGTTCATGACTTACAATTGGTTCTGTATGATACATGTTCATGACTTACAATTGGTTCTGTATGATAAATGTTCATGACTTACAATTGGTTCTGTATGATACATGTTCATGACTTACAATTGGTTCTGTATGATACATGTTCATGACTTACAATTGGTTCTGTATGATACATGTTCATGACTTACAATTGGTTCTGTATGATAAATGTTCATGACTTACAATTGGTTCTATATGATACATGTTCATGACTTACAATTGGTTCTGTATGGTACATGTTCATGACTTACAATTGGTTCTGTATGATAAATGTTCATGACTTACAATTGGTTCTGTATGATACATGTTCATGACTTACAATTGGTTCTGTATGATAAATGTTCATGACTTACAATTGGTTCTGTATGATACATGTTCATGACTTACAATTGGTTCTGTATGATACATGTTCATGACTTACAATTGGTTCTGTATGGTACATGTTCATGACTTACAATTGGTTCTGTATGATAAATGTTCATGACTTACAATTGGTTCTGTATGATACATGTTCATGACTTACAATTGGTTCTGTATGATACATGTTCATGACTTACAATTGGTTCTGTATGATACATGTTCATGACTTACAATTGGTTCTGTATGATACATGTTCATGACTTACAATTGGTTCTGTATGATAAATGTTCATGACTTACAATTGGTTCTGTATGATACATGTTCATGACTTACAATTGGTTCTGTATGATAAATGTTCATGACTTACAATTGGTTCTGTATGATACATGTTCATGACTTACAATTGGTTCTGTATGATACATGTTCATGACTTACAATTGGTTCTGTATGATAAATGTTCATGACTTACAATTGGTTCTGTATGATACATGTTCATGACTTACAATTGGTTCTGTATGATAAATGTTCATGACTTACAATTGGTTCTGTATGATACATGTTCATGACTTACAATTGGTTCTGTATGATAAATGTTCATGACTTACAATTGGTTCTGTATGATACATGTTCATGACTTACAATTGGTTCTGTATGATACATGTTCATGACTTACAATTGGTTCTGTATGATACATGTTCATGACTTACAATTGGTTCTGTATGGTACATGTTCATGACTTACAATTGGTTCTGTATGATAAATGTTCATGACTTACAATTGGTTCTATATGATACATGTTCATGACTTACAATTGGTTCTGTATGGTACATGTTCATGACTTACAATTGGTTCTGTATGATAAATGTTCATGACTTACAATTGGTTCTGTATGATACATGTTCATGACTTACAATTGGTTCTGTATGATACATGTTCATGACTTACAATTGGTTCTGTATGATACATGTTCATGACTTACAATTGGTTCTGTATGATACATGTTCATGACTTACAATTGGTTCTGTATGATACATGTTCATGACTTAAATTGGTTCTGTATGATACATGTTCATGACTTACAATTGGTTCTGTATGATACATGTTCATGACTTACAATTGGTTCTGTATGATAAATGTTCATGACTTACAATTGGTTCTGTATGATAAATGTTCATGACTTACAATTGGTTCTGTATGATACATGTTCATGACTTACAATTGGTTCTGTATGATACATGTTCATGACTTACAATTGGTTCTGTATGATACATGTTCATGACTTACAATTGGTTCTGTATGATAAATGTTCATGACTTACAATTGGTTCTGTATGATACATGTTTATGACTTACAATTGGTTCTGTATGATAAATGTTCATGACTTACAAATGGTTCTGTATGATAAATGTTCATGACTTACAATTTGTTCTGTATGATAAATGTTCATGACTTACAATTGGTTCTGTATGATACATGTTCATGACTTACAATTGGTTCTGTATGATAAATGTTCATGACTTACAATTGGTTCTGTATGATACATGTTCATGACTTACAATTGGTTCTGTATGATACATGTTTATGACTTACAATTGGTTCTGTATGATACATGTTCATGACTTAAATTGGTTCTGTATGATACATGTTCATGACTTACAATTGGTTCTGTATGATACATGTTCATGACTTACAATTGGTTCTGTATGATAAATGTTCATGACTTACAATTGGTTCTGTATGATAAATGTTCATGACTTACAATTGGTTCTGTATGATACATGTTCATGACTTACAATTGGTTCTGTATGATACATGTTCATGACTTACAATTGGTTCTGTATGATACATGTTCATGACTTACAATTTGTTCTGTATGATAAATGTTCATGACTTACAATTTGTTCTGTATGATAAATGTTCATGACTTACAATTTGTTCTGTATGATAAATGTTCATGACTTACAATTTGTTCTGTATGATAAATGTTCATGACTTACAATTTGTTCTGTATGATAAATGTTCATGACTTACAATTTGTTCTGTATGATAAATGTTCATGACTTACAATTTGTTCTGTATGATACATGTTAATGACTTACAATTGGTTCTGTATGATACATGTTCATGACTTACAATTTGTTCTGTATGATAAATGTTCATGACTTACAATTGGTTCTGTATGATACATGTTCATGCCTTACAATTTGTTCTGTATGATAAATGTTCATGACTTACAATTGGTTCTGTATGATACATGTTCATGACTTACAATTTGTTCTGTATGATAAATGTTCATGACTTACAATTGGTTCTGTATGATACATGTTCATGACTTACAATTGGTTCTGTATGATAAATGTTCATGACTTACAATTGGTTCTGTATGATACATGTTCATGACTTATAATTGGTTCTGTATGATACATATTCATGACTGACAATTGGTTCTGTATGATACATGTTCATGACTTACAGTGCTTATTTATTTATTATTTATTGGTGTTTAAGGTCACATATTTCTGCACAATGGCTAATCATGACCATGACAGTTTTATGGGTGGAGGAAGCCAGAGTACCCAGAGAGAACCACCGAGAAACGGCGAGCAACTGTCAGCTCCCCAACATACTAACTCCACACAAGCAGGGTTAGCATTGGTTGAAGACAGGTGCACCATCGACGTGCATTACGCCTTAGTACACAGCGTCACCGTGCCCCCACACGGGCAATGGGGGTGAAGTGCCTTGCCCAAGGACACAACGCGGTTGCCGCAGGTGGGATTCGAACCGAGGACCTCTCGGCTTGCAGCATGCACTTCTACCAACTGAGCCACCGCGCCCCCACTTACAGTGCTTTTATCCATGTACATTATAATAGTAAATAAAATAACATCTTTGTTTTAGGCTTAATAAAATTAAAAATCTGTTTCTCAGGCCCTCCCGCATGGTCCTTTTGGCTGCAGCATGCTCTCTTTTTATGACCAATGCAAACTTGAAAAAATAAAAATTAAATGGTTTATGTCTGATATTTTACACAAGTTAATAAAATTGATAAATTTGTCCCTTGAGTACAACAAGGCTTTGCAATGCTTTAGCATTGCAAAGCCTTGTTGCACCCAAGGGACGAAATACACCGCCACCCTTGCTGTTCTGTAGATTATGAGGCCTAAAACATAAAATAAACCAAGAATATGAACTTCTGATGGCAAAGAAATAATTACAAATATAAAATAAAAAAACGCCTGCCCGCATGCAATTTTACAAAACTTGGCCTGAGAAACAGAACATCTACTTTGTGTGGCCTTAACATAGTTCCTCTTTCAATTGGATGTTATTCACGCCTCATTTTTCAATGAGAATCCAGGAATCTGATTCTCATAATATTCGCGTAAAATGAAATTGAGAATTGGATGTCATTCACGCATCATTTTTCAATGAGAATCCAGGAATCTGATTCTCATAATATTCGCATAAAATGAAATTGAGAATCCAAGTGGATTACCATTGTTCAAATGTAAACTGTATTTCTTGTTTCATTTTGCATCACTGTTTTCTGAACTAATATATGCGTAAGGCGAATCAATTCCCGAAAATTAATTCCCACTGTGCACATTTAGTTGTTACATTACAATGAATGGTAAGTTGGGCTTGTTAAGTTAATTACGAAGTCTCTGAAATTTCTTCAAATTTCGGTTTGGAAATTTCATCCGGTAACTATTTCATTGATAAATTGCATATATTATTCCTACTATGGTGTTGTGATTGGCTGTTGTATTGGAGTTGGACTTAGCAAACCGTGTGGTGTAGTCACATGTCAAATAGAACCTATCCAGTAATTCCCTATACGGTATTCAGGCCACCTAATTGGGGCAGTTATATGATTATTTTGTCACACTGAATATGAGCCGTACACCAGCAATAATGCAAAAATAATAAAAAAAAAATAACGTCACATTGATATTTAACTCCTTGCTGCTGCTGGATATTCCTGCCTAGGACAGGACGTCTCTTGACATTGAAATATGTATAATTTGGGAACATTCATCCAATTTGTACCCTGTAAACTGAACGGATATTTTTTCCAATAATTATTTGAGTTAAATTTAGAAAAAAAATTTCATTAAATCTAGTCATGGCTGCTAAACAGCAGCCATGACTAGATTTGATGAAAAATATCTTAAAAATACTCAGCGAGTCAAGAGTTAAGATATTGCAACATTAGACCAGCAATAATGCAAAAATAAATGGCACGTTGACATTTAAAATATTGCAAATTGCCAATGGAATTTGCCAAAGTAAATAGAGGATATTCACGAAAATTTGATGAATACCGAAAATATCTCGTGAGTGGCTACAAAGAAATATGAGGATCTTCACGAGCGACGCAGTCGCTCGTGAAGATCCTCATATTTCTTGTAGCCACGAACGAGATATTTTCGGTATTCATCAAATTTTCGTGAATTTTCTTTTTATTTAATGCTCTACGACTACAAACTCTCCAATTTGTGGCCTTTATTTGCCATTAAGGCGCAAAATTTATGTGCCGAACCGGCGTCCATACAAAAATTACAACAACCAAACTCCAACCATTGGAATGTGTGAATATCCGCACAAAAAGTAGTCCCGTCTTATTTCTCCCCTAACTTTACGATTTACCAAGGCTGGCGAATTGAAATAATCGCAATGTGTTTCGAAGAAATAGAACAATAACAAAAAACACCACTTTCTTATTTTCAATAACAAGACACGTCATTTTATTTTTTTTGAACTCAATGCACTGAAGACGTGTGAAGTTGAACTGAAGAAATTTGAAAGTGATTTCGGCTTTTCGCTGGAAGGTGAATGAGAAAGTCAAACTTTGAAACCGCTGATTTGATGAATTGATTTAGTCACTGTCACTATCAATTATTCGAATTCGTTTGTATTTGGGACTCTGGAATTCATTACTGATGTGCTGACTCGTTTAAAGTACATGTGATTCGTCATCCGAACCTACGATGAAATATCGATTTCTAAATATCATTTTGATATTTCGTTTTGCCGACCGACAGGGGAATATGACTTAATTTTTCAGCGTGAATTGATGCCTGAGCATTAAATAAAAATTGGTTATCTGTTATACACAAACAATAACTTGAGGTATAACAATGTCTACCCATCAAGATAATACAAGTTATATATTTGCAATGTGATCATTGAGTACGTCAAGTTCTAAGAATTAAAACAGAAATTTCTTGATCATCAGTACTGAATGTCAGGACTGTAGGGTGGGTCGAGTATATATTGTACCACCAGGGACGAACAGGGGAAACAGGTCAGTTGTCCTGGTGAAATCATCACAGGTCAAGTTGTCCCCACAAAAATTAACAAAATGTTTGAACTCGCCCATTTCATATTTTTGTTTCTGACTTCCTATTTTAATTTCTAATTTTAGCTTTGAAATTTTCGTTTGTGTTTTGGTATCAGTTTTAGTCTGATCGATAATTTAATCATGTTGTGTTTGCTATCCAATTCCTGTTTGCTGTACTCATCAATCCCCATGTCTGTTACCTCTAGGACCCCAGACCACATCTCTGTATGCACTCATATGCCATGGTTCTCTCGATGAAAAAGCCATTAACTCCGCTGTCACAACCCAATCCCTCTCCCATCTCCCCTCCTCATCACCTACCACCCCATGAATAAGGGGTTAATGTTCACATTTTTGGCACACTGGGCTGAACCATGGTTAGTCCAGTATGTTTGGGTCCTCTCAAACTATTGGATTTTGGTGGATTCCTGTAAAAGAAATTTGTGAGAATCCAATTAGATTCCCCCCAAAATATGTGAAAAATGAGGCTGGTTATTTACCTTTGTGTTGATTTCTCGGGAAATGATGAACTTTTGATAATAAACACATCACTTTGAGAGTGAAGTTTTGTTGATTAGATTTGTTAAGTTCCACCTCATTATCAGGGTAAGATTACTTCATGAAACTCTCAATCTTTGACCATGTGCTTGATCCATTAATCTTAAAGGTGGATCCAGGAATTTTGATTAATGGTCGAGTACTAAATTATTTTTCAAAGGTGATTTGAAACATGGGTACTTTTTTCAAAGAGAACATGCTACCAGAAAGCGTAGCCTTAGTTTTGCAAAATTTTGTTCATAAATAATTTTGTTACAAATTATTGGAGAGTGCCAATGGGCACTCTCCAATAAATTGAAACCAAATAATTTTATATAATTTTTTTTCTTCTACTGCTGAGCAATCATCAGGCTAATACATACAGTGCAAAGCCACTAACCCTTTACCTAACGAATTACCCGCACCCGCCCGCGAAATTTGCAAATTCGTCAGTTGAAAGAAAGAAATTGTTCAAAATATTTCAACAAAACCATATCATGTGACCCCCTCATTGGAACGAGCTCATCAAGCTCGTTCCAATGAGGGGTCACATGATATGGTTTTGTTGAAATTTTGTTTAAAATTTTAAAAAATAGTAATTAAAATAATAAATTTTGATATCGTCTGCATTGGGTAAAGGGTTAAAGTGGCTTCCATCACTTTTCAGTAGAGCCATGATGGTGGCTTCCAGCACTCAACCAGTTAAGGGGGAATTCTGAGGGATCCAGGGCCAGTAATTGTTCTTCTCATACAAAATAGCATGGTGATAACAAGCTCTCAAGCCACCAGTCTAATTCTGTAAGGAATCTGATTCTGTTATGGCCTAGAACCAGTCTAGCCCTTAATAGTCGATCACTCATGGTCAAATTCAATCAGCTGGAATATTTCAGTTGGTTGAAAAAGTTAACCTCCAGATTGCTTTTCCAGCCAACTGAAATATTCCACCAGATTGAATGTGAGACAAGGCCACCGCCAGGCATGGGCTATGTCCCCCAACAGCAAGTTCTTACATTAGACATATTTCCAGACAACAAATTTTCAAAGTCGAAAAAATGGAAAAAGGGCCATAATTCAGTCAAAATTGGTTGGACTGCAACCAAATTCAAACTTGACCTGTGTATTCTTGAGACAAACTTTTGTAAAAAATTTGGTGCTGATTCAATAACTCAAATTAAAGTTATCAGTCGGACATCCAATTTTCAAAGTCAAAAAAATAAAAAAAGGGCCATAACTCAGCCAAAATTGGTCGGACCGAACCCAAATTTGAACTTTACCTGCATATTCTTGAGACAAACATATAAAAAATTTGGTGTTGATTCAATAACTCAAACTGAAGTTATCGTCCGGACACCAAATTTTCAAAGTTGCGAAATTGGGTGGAAAAGCATTGAAAAGGAGGTATAACTCCAACAAAAATTATCAGATCCAGCCGATATTTGGAATTCACCAAATCATTGGGGTAAGGGAAATGTACACTAAATTTGGTTTGATTCGATGACCCAAACTTTAGTTATCACTCCTTACAGATGGATGGACAAATGGATGGATGAACAGATGCATGCATGCACGCAAGGATGGATGCAAGCATGCATGCACAGACGAATGGATGGACGCAGCTGATTACAAGTCCGGTGACAAAATGTTTTGTCGAGGGACAAAAATTAGATCAACATTCATTTTCTTTGCAAGAAATGTTTCTCAATCCAGACTTGAATCTTTAATTGGTAGAGTGCTGGAAGCCCATATTTGGGCTTTATTCTGAAGTGCAGGTGCCGCAACTTGATGCCTTCATATTCTGAGGATATGCTTCATATCAGCTTGGAATTAAAATTATTTAGTCTGTGAGGGTTTGCCTTGTTGCAATTTATGGGAGAGTGCCAAGTGGCACTCTCCCATAAATTGTAACAAGACAAAGAGACGTGAACAAATTTTGGTGACCAAAAATAATCTAGCACTCTACCAGTTAACCCTTTACCCAACGCAGACGATATCAAAATTTATTATTTTAAATATCACATTTTTAAATTTTTAAATAGACTGGGATATCTATAACTGAAGCATGGCAGAATATCTGTATATCTTTGTGAGTAAAGAGATATTACATTATATCAATATATATATATACGTCTGTGCGCAAACTGCATGAAAAGTGAGTGAATGAAAAACCTAAAACAGCATCAAAATCCGATCCTAAAAGCTTGAGTGCTTACAGGGTAATTTCCTTGCTCATGAGATTACTGGTATTGGTGGTAGTGGTGGGGTGGGGGGGGGTGGTAATGTGAGAACTAAAATAAATTTGCAGATCATATAGAGGATCTCTAAAGAGTCGCGATTTCATATGAAATTTCTGTACCAAGTTCCCTAAAATTGATCTGAGCCAAGGTTTACTGAGTCTCAAATCAATTTTAATCAGGTTCAGACATTTCATATCAAATCATGACAACTTTGAGATTCTTTTTCTCACAATTTTTCCCCCTGCAATAAGTTGGCAGGGGGAGGGGCGAGTGGGTATACTGGAATCACCTTGTCTGTCCATCCATCCATCCATCCATCCATCCATCCATCCATCCATCCATCCATCCATCCATCCATCTGTCTGTCCGCGCTATAATATGGGAGTTACGAGTTTTTTTTTTGTCCGGACAGGTATTATGAGCTTACCGAAATATTATGAGCTTATTTGATATATTATGAGCTTAATAACTAAGATATGATACTTATGAGGCAAATAGCGATTTTTCAGGGTTTATATTAAGGGTTAGGGTCAGTGTAGGGTTGGGGTTAGAGTAAGTTACTAACAAGCATTACGTTGGGGGATGTAACCATGTCTATGCCCCCCCCCCCCCCCCCCCCCCAAATTTAAAAAAAAAAAATGAGGTTTTAACCGTTGTGTGAACGAATTAAAATGATCAATTTTTCCGTAAAAAATTAAGCCCACAACTCCCAATTCTGTCCATCTGTCGGTAGACATAATTTTGTCCGGAGATTTTCTCAGATGTTTATGGGTTGATTTCTTTGATTTGGTCTGGATGTTCACTACCATGGGAACCTGTGCACCTGTGATTATAGTTTCGATCTGACTATTTTTAGCTCAACTTTGGCGAAGCCAAATTTGAGCTTTTGTCATGGCCCTTCGTCCGTCTGTCCGTACGTCAACAATTGGATACGGCTCGGGCTAGAGGCCGTATTTATGAACCGATCTTTACGAAACTTCTTGGGTACCTTTGCTATGACCGTGGGACGAGAACAAGTGTTTTTGGGTGCGGTCCGAAATTCAAGATGGCTGCCAGCCTCCATTTTGTACCGACGATGCAGAAATCTGTTTTTTGTACAGAACTTCCATATGAAAGCTCTGATTTGAATAATTTTTTGTATGAATGTTTAGTACCATGGGATACATCACATATAATATGGGTTTTTTTCTCGTGCGTAAATTGTGCAAATTAGACTAATTTTGATGTTTTTTTGTGTTACTTTCAGCACTGTAAGTGCAAATGCCAATGCGGCTCGGGCTAGAGGCCGTATTTATGAACCGATCTTTACGAAACTTCTTGGGTACCTTTGGTATCACCGTGGGACGAGAATGAGTGTTTTGGGGTCCGGTCCAAAATTCAAGATGGCCGATGGCAGCCATTTTGTACAAAATTAGGTGCAATCAGATTTTTGCACAGAACTTCCATATGAAAGCGCTGATTTGAATAATTTTTTGTGTGAATGTTTAATACCATGGGATACATCACATATAATACAGGGTTTTTTTGTCGTGCAGAAATTATGCAGATTAGATGAACTTTGATTTTTTCAGTGCGACTTACACACAGTAAGTACACATGTCAATATGGCTCAGACTAGAGTCTGTATTTATGAATACCTTTGTTATCACCTTGGGACGAGAACGAGTGTTTCTGGGTGCGGTCTAAAATTCAAGATGGCTGCCAGTGGCCAGTTTGTACCGAAATTAGGTCTAATCAGTCTTTTGTACACAACTTCTATACAGCTCAGACTAGAGGCCATATTTATGAACCAATCTTTACGAAAATTCTTGCGTACCTTTGTTATCAACGTGGAATGAGAGTGAGTGTTTTTGGGTGTGGTCCAAAATTCAAGATGGCCACCAGCAGCCATTTTGTACCAAAATTAGTGCAATCAGTCTTTTGTACAGAACTTCTGTACGAAAGATCTGATTTGAATAAATTTTTGTATGAATGTTTAGTAACATGGAATACAACACATATTGTAAGGGGTTTTTTTTCATGCAGAAATTATGCAAATTAGATGAACTTTGATTTATTCAGTGCTACTTACACAATGTGAGCACACATGTCAATATGGCTCAGGGTAGAGGCTGTATTTATGAACCGATCTTCACAAAACTTCTTGGGTACCTTTGTTATCACCTTGGGACAAGAATGAGTGTTTCTGGGTACGGTCCAAAATTCAAGATGGCTGCCAGTGGCCATTTTGTACCAAAATTAGGTCCAATCAGTTTTTTGTCACAAGTTCTATACAGCTCGTATTTATGAACTGATCTTCACAAAACTTCTTGGGTACTTTTGTTTTCACCTTGGGACAGGAACGAGTGTGTTTTGGGGTGCCTTTGTTATCACTGTGCTATGAGAACAAATATTTTGGGGTTCAGTCAGACCCACTCTGGGACTCAAAGATTTTTTTCTAGTTTAGCATCTGACTGTCACCCACCTTTACAATACTTTACCTATACATTTGTTACAGGCAACGGTCAGTATTTATGTACAGACCGTTACAATACTTTATATGTACCTTTGTTATCAGATCATTACCTAGATGTTTGTCATTGCTGTGTCACATACTATACATGTGCATGTCCTTGTCTTGACAAGTTGAGCTACAGTGTCATTGACACTTTCATTTACCAGAGTTGTACCCCTTTTCATCTTAGAATAATGGGGATGGTGGTGGGGGGGGGGGGGGGGGGGGGGGGGTAAGGACAGGCCTATCTGGGACAGTCATACCTCTAGTTTAAACTTTTAGCTAATGTAACAAGAGACCTGCATCGTAAAGCGCTGCTAATGCCCCCATGATAGTTTTGATCAAACTTTGCCAGAGTTATGCCCCTTTTCATCTTAGAATGCCTGAATTGCCCAGAATTTTGTCAGATGTTTATGGGTCAATTCCTTTGAAACTTGGTATGGATTTATTATTTATTTATTGTTGTTTAAGGTCACATACTTTTGCACAATGGCTAATCATGACCACAACATGGAGATAAAGTCCAGGTCAGTCAATCGTTTATACCCCATGTTGCCTATTTTAGAGGACTCGCACCCCAAGCATTAGTGACTGGGTCCTATTTTACCAGTGAAACAGAGCTTGTTTACCACAGTAAACAAGCACTGTTTCACTTCCCGGGGTTCCCACGGGGAACTTGGTATGGATGTTCACTACCATGGGAACCTGCACACCTGCGATTATAGTTTTGATCTGACTTTTTTTTTTACCAGAGTTGTGCCCCTTTTCATCTTAGAAAGATCTTAGCAGAATAATCATAGCGGTGGGGGATATGGAAGTCCCATCTCTAGCTTAAGTTTAAACTTTTAGCTAATGTAAATAGAGACCTGCATCGCAAAGCACTGCTAATGCCCCCCCCCACCCCCCCCCCCCCCTGCAAAAAATGTTCTAATTTGAAAGAGTGAAAAAGGGCCATAACTCTGGACAAAATGTGTGGAAGAAACTCACACTATACAGGAATCATTCCCCCATGATGCTCTATCACAAGACCAAATATCATTCAAATTGGAGTAGCAGTGGCCGAGATACAAGCGAAAATGTTGGTATGGATGGACAGATGGACGGACGAATGTATGGATGGACAGACAGATGAATGGATGGACAGAGGTCTCCACTAGATACCCCTTCGACTTTCAAGTTGGGGGCATAATAAATAAAGCTGGCCAGTGCTGTTCACAAAAATTGGCACCCAAATTTTAGTATTCTTCTTTCAATTTTTGCCTCAAAAACATACCTTACGACTCCTCTTTGGAATGAGCTCAACAAGCTCATTCCAAAGAGGTGTCATAAGCAATGTTTTCGAGACAAAAAATTAATATATTTAGTTATTCAAGAAATGTTTTCTGCATATGTCATCTGCTATTGGTATTAGACAGACAGTGGACAGTTGATAAAAAATAAGAGAAGATTAATTCAGTTCTACCTCCGAAAGCAACTCACAACGTTACCATGGCATTGACTTCTGATGTCATTCCCATGTTAGACATGCTGTGAATTATATTTCCCTAATGAGCTATTTAAAGGTGATTGTGTGATAAATAGAATATGAAATGAGTGTTTTTCTCATATAATATTTATGAAACGAGTCTAAGAATTTTCCGTTTGGGCTTGCCAGAGGCTCGCCCAAACGGAAAATTCTAAGACTCGTTTCATAAATATTATATGAGAAAAACACTCATTTCATATTCTATTTATCATATGACACACACACGCATGCACAAATTAGCCACTTAGTATGACTTTTTAACCCATCACCTAACTTGAGTTGCAGACGGCACTTGGAAAAAACATCCTCGTATAACTAAAAATTTTCACTTTTTGCTTCCAAAACATAGGTTATGACCCCTCATTTGATAGAGCGTGACATACTAGTTCCAATGAGGGGTCATAACCTATGTTTTGGAAGCAAAAAGTGAAAATATAAAAAAAAATGAATGGCATTTTTCTTGTAGATAAAAGATTAATACAATATAACCCACCCTAAATAGGACAGATAACGTAAATTCTCCCTACTGAAATTATGCAAATGTCACCCAGTTGTATTTTGTTTAGCCTATCAAATTGTCCAGTTTTGAAATTGACCAATGAAAGCTCCCAACTCTAATTATGAAAATGTGGCCCAGTTGTATTTTGTTAACTTTTCCACTGCAAATTATTCAGTTAACAGGAGTATTCAATTAACAATGATTGTCACTTTCCTGTATTTTAGAGGTAAACTTAGCATTTATTCTATTATATATTGTTTGACAGAGCTCTATGAGGTCTGTCAAACAAGATATAATAGATCAAATGCCTGTATCGGATGTACTAAGGCCAAATAGGTCTATAAACAAAGAAAAACTGAGAAGAGTGAGGGTAATTTCTCAACAGGCTACAAGATTTTTTATTCAATTAACCAGAGTTTACTATTTAACCTATATTCAATTAACAGGTCAAATTTGTATTGGAGGTATGGTAAATGGTTTTGTGTTGGGAAATTATATTCAGTTAACAGGGTTATTCAGTTAAGAGATACCCAACTAAGTGGGCTCCACTGTGCTTATATGTTAGGCCTAAAAAGTTAATAATCTCTTTCTCAGACCCTCTGACATAGCTCTTTTTCTATAACCAATGCAAATTTTAAAAAAAAATGAAAGTGTCAATGACACTGTAGCTTAACTTGACTGTGTAGTGTTTGATGAAAAGGATAATGTTCAATGTTTATGAAAGGATTATGAAATAAGACAAGAATTGTGATAATTGAGAATATATTAATTTCTATGCTATGTTTTCAATAAGAATAATTTGAGGTGTAGACTGTACTAAAGAATTGAGGCTTGGGTTGATGTGGCACTCACAGTTAACGTCTGTCACCCAGAGTTACCAAGTTACAGACAGTAAAATTATTCCAAAATGAGTCATCCTACCAAGATACAATGAAATCCTTTCATAAATATAACTCGTAAACTTTGCTGAAGGAATCTAGGTCATGTGATAGCCTGGCGGTCACAGTTGACCAATCATGACCAAAATAGGACAGTCCCATCTAAATATCATACCAAGTTATCCCACCAAGTTACAATGAAATCCCTTCAAAAAAGCAACCTGTAGACAGTGCTAAAAGAATCTAGGTCATGTAACCAGGTAACAGCTGACCAACCGTGGCCAAAATAGGAGAGTCTCATCTGGACATCATACAGAGTTATCCTTCCAAGTTACAATGAAATCATTTCATAAATATGAACTGTGGACTGTGCTAAACAAAGCTAGGTTACGTGCCTGTGTGGCTGTCCGGTTGACCGATAAACGCCACTTAGAAGTGTGTCATCCATGGAAGACGTGTGTCGCCTGCACTATATTTTAATATTTCAGACAGAATTCTAAGTGGAAAAGGGGCATAACTCTGGAAAAAATACAGTGGATCAAAAAATAAAATAGGAGGTGCACAATGCCATTATGTGATAAACAATCACTGAAAGTTTCATCAAAATCCATTCATAGGTTAAAGAGGAGTGGCGGATAAGAGAAAGTGTGACGCGGACGGCGCAAGACGACAAAAGTAATCCCTATATGTCGCTCCCCACTTTGTGGGGCAGGCGACACAAAAATAGGACATTCTCACCTGGACATTATACCAAGTCATCCTACCAATTTCAATGAAATCCCTTCATAAATGCAAGCTGTAGACTATGCTAAAGGAATCTAGGTAATGTGACCCTGCGGCCATCACAGTTGACTGAACCCAACCAAAATAGGTCGTTCTCATCTAGACATTATACAGTCATCCTACCAAGTTACAATGAAATCCCTTCATTATTTATTTATTTATTGGTGTATTAAGGTCACATACTTATGCACAATGGCTAATCATGACAGTGACAGTTTTACAGGTGGAAGAAGTCGGAGTACCCGGAAAGAACCACCAAGCAACGATGAGCAGCTGCCAGCTCCCCAACATTGTAACTCCACACTGCAGCACAGGCAGGGTTAGATTGGTTGAAGACATGCGCACCATCGATGTGCAGTACACCTTCGTACACGGTGTCATCGTGCCCCCATGCAGACAATCGGGGTTAAGTACCTTCCCCAAGGACACAATGCAGAGTCCGAATCGATCGCTCGGACGGTCACCCATCTGAGGACTAACCGAGCTCGCCGTTGCTTAACTTCGGTGATTTGATGAAAACCGGTTACCGCAACGCCACCCGCGCCCCCGGAATCCCTTCATAAATACGACCTGTAGACTGTGCTAATGGTTTTTGGGTTTCGGGCCTGCACAGCCATCATGGTTGACTGCTCATGACCAAAAGGGGACGTTCTCATCTAGACATTATACAGAGTCATCCAAATAAGTTACAATGAAATCTCTTCATAAATACGACCTGTAGACTGTGCTAAAGGTTTTCGGGCACGCAT
This sequence comes from Pictodentalium vernedei, assembly GCA_031216915.1. NCBI lineage: Eukaryota > Metazoa > Mollusca > Scaphopoda > Dentaliida > Dentaliidae > Pictodentalium > Pictodentalium vernedei. The sequence continues at coordinate 540,744,808 of CM062294.1, forward strand.
AGTCGTCACGGTTCACCGATCACAACCAAAAAGAGGACGTTTTCATCTAGACATTATATGGAGTCATCCTATCCCTTCATAAATATGACCTGTAGACTGTGCTAAAGGTTTTCGGATTTCAGGCTCACGAAGATGTCACAGTTGACCAATCGTGACCAAAAGGGGATGCTCTCATCTAGACCTGACATCGAACCTGCATATGAAATTTCGTGCAGGGTGTTGCCTGTGCTAAAGAAAATGTGAACAGACTCAGAGCCTCCCACATGCGTAATGGCAATAGCTTATCTTGACTTTGTCAAGTTAAGCTTGTAGTAGGGCCGTGTTCGAAAAGTGGTGTGGGTCGGACTAACTTGGTTCTGATCACTGGATGTGGTCACTGTCGAGTATAACAGACAAGATGAAAACAAAATCCCCTTTTAATTTCTTTTATTTTGAATATCAACAAACTTCAATTACAGCCTTTCATTAATTTCAGTTCATGACCCAAACCTAAGTAACCCAAATTTCAACTGATAGCAAATTTTTAATCTAGCTTATTTAATTCATTCATTTGTACAAACGAGGTCGTCGAGTCACAATTCAAACATTCAATGTCAAGGTAGGGGAAACAGAAACCAAAAACAAATGGCGACTACGACAAGGTGCTTTCACGTTATGAACCAAACTAATGGAGAAAAGTAATCCTTTCAAGTCATACCGGATTTCCAATACTGAAGAATTCTAGCTTGCACCTGGTTTTTATACACGTTGGAGACAATAGGAACACTGAGTGTGACAAGACGAATCTGATTGGAAACAAAGAACCAATCAGGATCCACCTTGCTCCCCAGTGTCGGCATTGTCTCCAAAGTGTTTACAAATAACAACAATGAAGTCCAGGAGAAATAATTTAAACGGAATAATTTCAAGAGAAATTATTCATGAGCCGAAATACACATATCACTCAAAGTATTAAAATGCATTTTATTTCTAAACACCTTTGAGAATTAGACTGACCTATTACAAGCTAATAAAAATTAAATGGTTTATGTCAGATATTTTACCTAATTTAATAAAAATGATAAATATGACTCTTGAGTGCAACAAGGCTTTGCAATACCTTAGCATTGCAAAGCTTTCTTGCACTTAAGGGACAAAATACACCACCACCCATGCTATTCTGTAGATTATGAGGCCTAAAACATAAAACAAACCAAGAACATGAACTTTTGATGGCAAAGAAATAATTACAACTAGAGGTACTGTGAGCAAACTCACAAAGTGATACCCCCCCCCCCCCCCCCCACCTGAAATGTATAAGTTAGATTATCTCCCCTTGGAAATGTCAGAATGGAAATATATTGCTTCATGCACATCTTCATATGGTGTTCTTCCATTGTGTAAAGTTTCATGAAAATTCTTCAAACGGTTTAGGAGGAGTTGCGCTTACAAGGATGGACAGACGGACAGACGGATGGACAGGGTGATTCCTATATACCCCCCCAAAACTTTGTTTGCAGGGAGTATAAAAATAAAAAATAAAAAACTGCCCACCCACATGCAATTTTACAAAAAGTTAAAAAATTTATAGTAATTTATATATTTTTTATACTTACCAATGACCCAGACTTAGCTGGTGCTAACTCTAACAAAACCAGGGCCAAACACAAATTTTGCCCCCCAATCCCCAAAATTTGCATCCAAAACAAAAAGAAATCATGTCCTAAAGGACCTCCATACTACGCCTCTACTGCGCATGCGCAGTGACGCAGACGTCCCGAAATTGGCGCCAATTATCATTCTTACTGGCAGTGCCTGGTCAGCGCTATGTACTCAGCAGGGAGGCAAGAGTTCCCAACTCCAGGGAGGGCCATCCCCGTCTGGGTCATTGGTAAGTATAAAAAATATATAAATTACTATAAATTTTTTAACATTTTTATACTGTACCAATGACCCAGACTTAGCTGAATAGTAAACAGGCTGGAGGGCCTAGGACATAGAGGAAAATCCAATAAGCTCAACTATATAGTAAAGAGGTAACCCCTTAAGGAGAAAAGGAGTATTAGGCTTTACATGTATCTTTCTTATTTAATATTAAATTAGAAAGATACACTACCCTTAATAATTGAGCACAATAACATTCATGTTCTCTATTAACATCCAGTATAACCCTTATACTAATTATTTTTAAAGCAAGCCAATAAATAAAGTAGTCCAGAGAATTGAGACTCTTTATAGTCATTTAAAAGTGTCCGAGTATTGTATATTAAAGCCTGTTTGACACTTGACATATACAAATGCTTCACACCGAGCTACACTTTAAAAATAAGACATGAATGAATTTTAACATTAATATTACACTTTAAAACCATCCCGGAAGCGACTCAGAAATACTGACTTGGAGGAGGCATTCCCTTGCTTTTCACTATAAAGCAGGTGACCTAAGGGAACACCCGCCCCCCCCCCCCCCCCCCCCCCCCCCCCCCCCTTCCCCTTGGTCAAATAGCCCAGAGCGAAGAGGGCAGCCGGACGGAGTCACTGCCGGAACAGAAAGCCTGCATAACTATAGTTGCAACTGTTTAGTGGACAACATTCTGAGCAACAGATGACGGACCTAAACAATGCAGGTCTCCAGAAATGGGCTCAATATTTCTGAGATAAAAATTCGTAAATGTGGATGGCTGAGACCAATAAGCAGCCTTCATTAAATCTGTAATAGCAACACTATTAGCATAAGCCCAGGAAGTAGAAAGAGCTCTTACTTCATAAGCAGAAATCTTAAGCACAGACTGCTGAGAAGAAGATAAATCTTCATAAGCAGTACGGATAGTTAATTGAATCCATCTAGCAATAGAATGGACTGAAATGTCCTTTCTATTAGGCATCAAAGACAGAAAGAAACGTTTCCGTCCCTTTCTGATAAACTGAGATCTCTGTTTATAAATACGTAATGCTCTAACAGGACAGAGTAAAGGCCTACGCCCGTCTGAAGACGGAAGAGCCTTAATAACAATAGGTTCCTGATATTTATTAGGAGCCTGATTCTTAGCTAAAAAACCCACATTAGTAGTGAAGGTAATAGTGTTCCCAACACTACGATAATGAGAATCATCCACCGATAGTGCATGAAGCTCACTGACTCTTCTAGCAGAAGAGAAAGCTAAGAGAAAAGCTGTCTTATAAGATAAGAATTTGAAATCTACTGTCCCAAGAGGTTCAAATGGCTTTTCCTTCAATTTAAGAAGAACCCAAGCTAAATTCAACTTTGGAATTAATCTAAGAGTTCTGGGTCTATTTATCGAAAAGTTTCTAACCAACTTAGATAAAGAGACATTAGATCCAATTTGTAAACTATCATGATGTGCATAGGTATCAGATAACATAGATCTATAACCCTTTATAGTAACAGGCTGCAGTCTGATTTCGTCAAACAAGTATACTAGAAAGTTTGCAATGTCTGGTATAGAGGGATCGAATATATCTACAGAATGATCCCTACACCAACGACGAAAAACCTTCCACTTAGCCGCATAGTTTAGCGAAGAGGAGGTCCTCCTACAGTTAGATATCGCGTCCACTGCTCGTCCTGTAAAGTGCTTGCCATGCAAGAAGGACCGCACAACGGAAAAACGTGAAGGTTGAGACCTTGCGGGTTGTGATGGAGTTGGCGTGATTTCCCCTGCAAAAGAAGATCCTCCCGTGGAGGAAGCTTCCGTGGTAGGTCCTACAACAGACACCTGAGTAGATTTATCCACGGTCTCTGTGGCGACAGAGATGCTACCAACAGAATCTTGCATTGAGATTGTTTTATCTTTAGCAATACTTGTTGAATTAACGGCGCTGGAGGATACGCATATCCTATCATTCCGTCCCAAGGGATCGACAGAGCGTCTACTGCAAATGCTCTTGGATCCGGACACGGAGACACATACGTCTGCAACTGATTGTTGAGATGTGTCGCAAATAAGTCTATCATTGGCCGTTCCCATTGGTAGCAAATCTGATTGAATACTTGTTTGTTGAGAGTCCACTCCGACGGCAACAAGCGACCCTTTCGTGAAAGGGAGTCTGCTAGCACATTCAGACGACCCGGTATGTGACGGACCGAAAGAAGAACGTGATGTTCTAGCGCAAACAGAAGGATTCTTTCCGTTAGATTGAACAACGGAACTGAATGAGTGCCTCCCTGATTCCGTATATACGCCACTACTGTCGTATTGTCGGATAGGATTTGGACATGAGCATCGTGAATAATGTCCATCCAGTGACGTAACGCAAGCCAAATTGACATCATTTCCTTGATGTTTATGTGCTTGCACAGGAATTGCGGATCTCAAAGTCCCTGGCATCTCGAATCCGTTGGGATTAATGATGCACCCCAACCTGTTTGACTGGCATCCGTCATAACGGTAAAACTCGGATCCGGCAACTGCAGCGGAACTCCCTGAGTAAACCACTGAATGTTTGCCCAAGTCTGAATCTCTTGTTTCACTTGATCTGACAAGAGAACGTCTACATCGAGCGAATGAATTTTCACACTCCAATTCTGAGTCAAGAAAATTTGAAGAGGACGTGTGCGTAACCGCCCCATCGGAATGAGATCCACGGCGGCTTCGCACAGACCTATCAGTCTCATAAATTCTCTCGCCGTGACTTTGTCTGCGTGCAGACAATAGCGAGCGTAACAACTGACTAATTTCGCTCTGGTTAACGGCAGACGAACGAGATTGTTGTGCGTCTCGAAGCTCATTCCCAGATGAGTGAATGACTTGGACGGCACCAGATCCGACTTCTCTTCGTTTACTATAAAACCGAGACGTCGGAGCAATAGAAGAAGATTCTGAACATCGTTCTGAAGCGTTAACTCATTGCCGTACCTCTGAAGAATGTCGTCCAGGTAGGCCGACGTTACCGCAGACGAATGAGCTCGGAAGTAGATCATTACCGAGTTCATTACCCGAGTGAAAGCCCAGGGTGCTAGATTCAATCCGAAGCACATCGCCCGGAATTGATACACCACTCCTAGGACTGCGAAGCGTAGATACTTTCGGAATGTCGGATGTACCATGACGTGAAAGTACGCATCCTTGAGATCTATGCTCGTTGCATAATCGTTCACCCGAATACTCGCTCTGACCGATCGAATCGTCTCCATATAAAACTTCGGAGCGACGATCAGCTTGTTTATCCAGCTCAAATCTATGACTGGACGGAACGAGCCGTCTGGTTTCGGAACCAGAAACAGATGGCTGTAGAATCCCGGAGATTCCTGGTTTTCTACGACCTCTACCGCGTTCTTCATTAAAAGAGACTGCACCTCTGATTACAGAGCGTCTCTTTTCTGCGGATTTGACGGAAGATGAGTCCACTTTGGACTTCGAGTTAATGGAGGCTTCGTTTGAAGGATATCTTTGGACCTTCCGAAGTCACTCCTCTCACCCAAGGGTCGTCCGTAATCGACGCCCATTCTTGTGAAAAGCTCGACAACCTTCTGCTAACCAGAACGCGATAGAGGTTTAAGCCATCACCTCCTGGACCTGCGAGGCCTGCGGTAGGAGAAACCACGTCTTCCACGGCCCACACCTCGCCCCGTCGACCTCGGGGCGTCCGACCGATTGTCCCGGACTGAAGGACGCCCCGAACGAGAGTCGCTATCCTGATGGTCTCTCGAATAAGACCAAGAGGACGCACCGGAACCTCTATAGGAACCTCTCTTGGGCGCATTAGACCCAGAAGTGCCTGTCTTATTCGTGTCTGCTGTATCCGACTTCTTAGGAGCAGATTTGAACAACAGAGAATCCTTAGCTTTCTTTGTAATTTTATCATAAATAGCGGAAAGCTTGCCGTCAAAGAGAAGTTCTCCTGAGACCGAAGCGACTCTAAGAGAGTTCTTCACCTTAGAATCCACTAGTGTGGATGTAGCTAGGGCTGCGTCACGTCTAACCAACTCCAGATTTGCCACTGAAAGGGCGGAGTTACACGTGGAATAAGCTACTGCCCTTGAAAGAAGTCTTAAAGAGGATTGTATATCCTGAAACTCTTTCCCCTGAAGGCGCAGTGATAACGCCTTAGTAAGGTGATCTGCGTAAGATAAGGCATCTAAATTGGCTCTGTTGGACGCAATAGCTGTTTCCAACACCGCGGTTGGAATAGAAGCTGACGACGGTAATGATAGCTCTAAGTTTTCCGCCTCGTCGTCCATACGCAGAGGAACTCTCGGTATACCCTGTCCTGCCGTATCAAATTTATTCCTTGCATTAATGAAAGGCAGGTTGAGAGTATTAGCGGACAAGAAACCTGCTTTCCCCGTCCTGGAAGCAAGTTTAAATATAGCGTCGTTCAATAGTTCAAATGTTCTTGCAACATTATTGGACTGCGACGGAAACTCGGGAGCGATGTCCCTGAAACGCTCAAAAAATTCAGAGTCCAATGACGCTATAATTCTCTTGTCCGGAAGTGCAGCAGTCTGGCCCGACGGAGCAACTTGAGGGAGAAAGTGCCGAATGAAGTCCACGGCAGCTTTATGTTGTTCCGAAAGGGATAGCTCCAAATCATCCGTATCCCTTTCACCATCCGGTCGGACCTCATGATGTTCCCGGTCGTCCGCCCCCCGATGCTTCGGCGGAGCGTACCGACCCAGCGCCGTCGGATAATTCTCGATCCGACACCGTTTCTGTCGGCTGCTGGGATGCTGCGATAAGCTGTGCTATCTGCACAAGAATGTCCGGCGTCGAGACCTGCGGAGGCGCAGTCTTTCGCTGTTTCGCCGAGGGCAGCTCCGCATCAGATGGCTCCCGCATACTTTTCCTATGCGAACGTCCGGAGTCCATCAGTCTCGAATCCCTGGCTGCCGGATGGTGTGACCTGGTCGCCGAAGAATCCTTGATCGGCGAAGCTGGTAATATATCGGCGGTCACGCAGCCAAGGTGCGGTCATGTGCGCTGACGAGAAGAGGAAGCCTTAACAGTCTCTGCGGACTGCTTATACAACGGAGCGTCCCGAGCGACGGACGTATGCTCCGCTAAAGACACATTTTGTACCACAACATCTGGTCCCAGATGTTGTTGTACGAGAGAGGGGCCTCTCTCGCTCGCGGCCCGGCTGGACCTGGACGAGCTAGGAACCGGACTCAAAGGCTTCCCCCGTTCTCGCTTACTATCCGCCGTCACTGGGTGTGCATCTATTATGTTTATAGTGCTCGCATCACCCAAAACTTCCTCTTGGACCGCATCGGACGAACCCGGCTGCCGAACCATTCAGTGAATGGACGCTACACCGGGCGAGCTAGCGGACGACATTTGTCTAATCTCCATGAGCACTTTTGCCGCTAGCTCTGAATTCATTTGTGACGACGGACGCACACTTGTAGAAGATAACATGGAAACATCACCCTGTTCTGGTTCCTCTGAAATAGAAACTGAGAGAGTAGAGTGACCTTGCTGAGAAAGAGCCGGCATTACCCTTTCTCCAGAAACAACATATCGTGACACACGTTTCCAATGTTTCTCATCCCAATATTCACATATAGCACAGGGATTAATGCGAGAACACTGACTACAATTAATACAATGATCATGAAAGTCAGAGGAAGATTTCTTCCTATTACAATTTGAACAACGTCCCTTCATTGTGAAAGAACAACAATAAGTCCTAGTTACTCGCAAAAACCCCTGACACAAAGATACATAATAACATGATCCATTAATAAATGAAAAAACAATTGCAAATCAAAATAATTTTGAAAAAATATTTTTTCAGCGAAGCCCAAGTTGCTGAAAAGTAACGTTGAGCCCCGATGGATCCGATGGCAAAGTGTGGTCAAAAATTTTAAATTTATATTAAATAATTAATGAGACACTTACGGATAATATAAATGTATCTTATAGTGAGATAAACTACAGCAAAGGCAAACAGCCCCCCTCAAAAAAGGCTGTTGCCAATGAAAACAAACAGTGTAAAACACCAGAAAACATGACTCCAGGCACTGAAAAAACTGGCCCGGAATCAGTCATCAAATTACACTCTATCTTATGCAAAACAGAGACTCCCAGGGGAGAATCTGCAGAACATCAGATGGAAGATGCAGAACACAAACGTTATACACCCATGGGTGAAAACGTAACTATGGGGAAAATAACAGAAAACATTCTGTAACCAAGCAACTCTCCCAGGAAATTTTATAAATGAAATTTCTCAAAAATATGCCAAAAGCATGGGAGAATTGCAAGGGGGGACTTTAGAAGGCTAGGGGAGAGGAAACACTGAATAAGCAGTGCAACATTTAGCAAGAATGACAACAAGAGGCCCATGCCTCGAAAATAGGCAACTTAACATAATTTCATCAAAAAATTTTAAGTACAGCCCTGATTATTTTTTTGTCACTTCTTTTTCCTCTCCTCCTTCTATCTTCCTTAGAATCACATTTTCTCCAAAAATTACGTGTCTGGCATCCTTTAAACTGAGATTTACAAGCACAAAGATCAGTGAGATGTTGACTGATGAAGGGCCAAACAGAGAATGATAATTGGCACCAATTTCGGGACGTCTGCGTCACTGCGCATGCACAGTAGAGGCGTAGTATGGAGGTCCTTTAGGACGTGATTTCTTTTTGTTTTGGATGCAAATTTTGGGGATTGGGGGGCAAAATTTGTGTTTGGCCCTGGTTTTGTTAGAGATAGCACCAGCTAAGTCTGGGTCATTGGTACAGTATAAAAATATGGCCTGACAAACAGAAGATATACTTTGTGGGGCTTTACCACTTGTTTATTGATCTCAACATGTAACAATTCCGTTAGAGGTATAGTAGCCCATTGATTAATAACTTGGGCTGTGTCTTAAGCAAGACACTCAGGCTCACATGTTCATACTGCAGTACAGTGGTTCAGGGTGTTAAACCAAATGGAATGTTAATGGAACATATACCTTCAACCAATAGAAACTGAGATCAACCTTCACTTATGACCGATTTATAAGATATATATATGAAAACAATTGACAATCACTTGCCACAACTTAGTGGTTCTCACTGAGGACTGTTTTCTTCCACTTATGAATCTCTCCAAGACCATCTGAAATTAGTTGTTGCAGTGTAATTAACCATTTACCCAGTGTGATGGCCAAAACCAGTCACTAGTATTCACAAATCTCACCCTTCACATTGTGTCTTAATTTTTCATTTGTTTTTTGCCTCAAAAACATAACATATGACCCCACAATGGAATGAGCTCATTTCAATGAGGGTTCATAAGCTATGTTTTGGAAGTAAAAATGAAATTTTTTTTAGTTATTCAAGAAATTGTTTCGCAAGTGTAGTCTTCTATTCATCTTGAGTGAAGAGTGAAAATCCAGTTAACCCTTTACCCAACATAACAGCCAAAACCGGCCAGCACTATTTACAAAAATGACCATTCATTTTTAATTATTTTTTTCCATTTTTTTGTCTCAAAAAACATAGCATTGGTTTTTATGCAAAAAAACTCTAGTTCATTCCTTTGTAACTTCACATTTGGATTATTGTAATGACTTACAGTTCAACCTTCCACAATACCAGTACTCTCACCTGCAGAGTATAAAATGCATCAGCCCGAGTGGTATGTAGAATATCACGATCTGAACACATCACTTGTTTTGATAGATCTGCACTGGATGCCAGTAAAGTACAGAATAATTTTCAAAACTTTATTATTAGTTTTCAAGGCACAAAATAATATAACAATAACATGATTTTGGAATGCATTATGGCTCATTAGCGGCCCTGCAGCAATGATGAACAGCCCGAGGGTTTATTAAAGGCCCAAGACCAAGGGCTGTCCATCATTGTGGCAGGGCCACTAATGAATCATGATGCCTGACAACAATCATGTTATTACTGTTATTACCACTCCCTGTACCGCCCAAGGGAATTGCTGGAAAAAATAATCACTAAAGTCGGTTCGATATTTCTGTTATGATCATGCGTTCAACTTCAGTTCAGAAATACAAAGGGATGTCATCCGAATGGGAGTAATTCATTAGACCATAGAATCTAAAAATAGCTGGGCCGCTAATGGCTATTTATACCATTATTGCCTGTGGCCTGGCTCTGTCGAATGACGTCACTGAAATTAGGGAGTTTTAACGGCCCTCCAAAATCATGTTAATCGCCTAGTAACTTATAGATTGAGTGGTAATAATGTCACTTAGTAGAACTCATCAATACCAAGAATGTGGGTCAATACAACCTGAGGCCTGATGGTAAAATGCTACTACATGTTCCAAAAAATAGGTGTAAGACATTTGGAGATAGGTCATTTTCATTTGCTGGTCCTCACTTGTGGAATAATTTACCTGATCATCTAAAAAGAATGTCAAATGTCAACACTTTCAAGAAAGATCTCAAAACATATCTATTTCAAAAAGCAAAAGTGATGTTCTGAACAGCAAAATACTGTATATATTCTGTTTGTATATTACCATGAGTTCAGTACCATGTTCAGCACCTTAGAATATGGTTCTTTATCCACTGAACTATAATTTTGGCGCTATATAAATGGATATATTATTATTATTATTAAAAAAAATAGTTATTCAAGAATTCTGTTTGCAAGTGTCGTCTTCTTTAAAAGCAGACGACACTTGCAAACAGAATTCTTGAATAACTACTTTAGTTTTCCAACAAAGCATGGTAAGCACAATTAAAGCTTCAGCTAAAGGACCATCAGTTTAAAAATGACTTTTAACCCAACAAACAAAAAACTTAAAGGCCTTGCTATAAATACTTCTAATTTAAAAAGTATTCAAGTATTCAAAAATGTATTCATGAACACATTGTAATGTATTTGTATTCGTATTCAAATACATTTGAAAATTTGTGTATTTGTATTCGTATTCATGAAATTTCAAAGTATTCGTATTCGTATTCGAATACATTTACAAAGTATTCGCCCCAAGCCTGGGTGCTATCAGATTTTTGTGCAGAACTTCCATATGAAAGCGCTGATTTGAATAATTTTTGTGTGTGAATGTTTAGTACCATGGGATACATCACATATAATACGGGTTTTTTTCTCATGCATAAATTATGCCAATTAAACTAACTTTGATCTATTTAATGTTACTTTCAGCACTGTAACTGCAAATGCCAATGCGGCTCGTGCTAGAGGCCGTATTTATGAACTGATCTTTACGAAACTTCTTGGGTACCGGGCTAGAGGCCGTATTTATGAACTGATCTTTACGAAACTTCTTGGGTACCTTTGTTATCACCGTGGGACGAGAACGAGTGGTTTTGGGTGCGGTCCGAAATTCAAGATGGCCACCAGCAGCCATTTTGTACTTTAGTTAGTGCAATCAATTTTTCATGCCAGGTAAAGGGTTAAATAAATAAGAATTATGTGAAAGATTTAATGATTTTTCTGTATATTTTTTGTTTACAGAAAGAAATACACACGGAGAAAGAGTTTTACAAATCATTTTAGATATTTGTTCAGTCTGGGCAAGGCATGTAATGTTTATCAGTTGTACTGATAATTTCACTTTGAGATTCCAGTCTATTGAAACAGGTTTTTAGACTGTTTATGTTGACTTTGGAATACTGTAATGTCTTGTGTAGTTCATCTAGAATATGAAATATATAACATCCTTTCTCCATATCTGAAAAATAGTAATATACTCCATTACAACTTGAATAAGGCATGAACAGAGCTGTGAGCAAAGACATTTTAAAACTATGATGCTGGCAGAAGTGCACCCATACCCCAACAGTGAACCTGAAAGGTATCAAAACCGTGCTCACAAAGATTAAAATGCCAATAACACTAAAATTGGCAGAACCAATAGTCTGATAAATTTTGGTCCAGTCATGTCAACTGACCGCCAGTTCCCTTATGCTCCAATCAGTGCTCGTATCAGGAAAAATTATTTTATGGGGAAATTCCTATTTGAACGAGAGTAAACAGGGTGATAATTGTGGTTCCTTCCCACTAGACCAACTCCCACGAGGCAATTCACAAAAGACCAATTCCCCCTAGACCAACTGGTGTGTTCTACCGTACTTTAAAAATAATTCTATATCAATAATTTTATATATTTATAAATATTTATAAATGTATTTAATGTTATTGATATTCAAGCCTGAAAATAAGCAGTCTGTCATTTGCAGAATGAGGTCCCCAGAGGGGGAATTTGCTGATGCTATCCCATACAGTGGGCCAGTTTATCCTCTGGGTATCTGTTTCTAATTATGTTTGAGACCTTGATTCAGTTTGAGGTTCACAGAGGGTAAATTTAGTGATGCTACCCTGGTGTGCAGGGTAGCATCACCAAATTCACCCTCTGGGGACCTCAGTTTTCAGATGATATTCTGCTCATTTTCTGGCTTGCCGATATTTTATAGATGTTGGGCAGATTTTATACATAATTGTTTTCGTAATTATCCTTAATCTACCCTTAATCAGAAACACTATGTAGTTGGTCTAAGGGGAATTGGTCTAGTGGGAAGACACCATAATTGTGTATGGCAAACTTGCACGACATACTTTTAATTTATTTGTGAATAAACATATCAAAACACTCTACAGGTGCACCACAACCTCGATAAGGCTGAGCATTTTGACTTTTCAAACATAACATTAAAGACAATGAAAGGGCCGTCATAGGCTACTTCAAAGAAATTATTCTTGGGAACTGAGGCAGTTCAAACGTTAATTTCTCCCATCTGATTGCGATATCTCACCAAATAGTTGATTTGTCCAGTACCAGTTTCATGGGACAGGCTGTGTCCTGCTGCGGTACCTGTTGTGTTGGTACTGGCGGTACTTTGACATGTACTTTTACACATGAAACTGAACCAGTTTCGTGGGACAGGCTGTGTCCTGTTCCGGTACCGGTTGTGTTAGTACTGGCGGTACTTTGACATGTACTTTTACACATGAAAATTAAGGAACTCGGTGTCTTCCCACTAGACCAATTCCCCTTAGACCAACTACATAGTGTTTCTGATTAAGGGTTGATTAAGGATAATTAGGAAAACAATTATTTATAAAAATCTGCCCAACATCTATAAAATATCGACAAGCCAGAAAATGAGCAGACTATCATCTGAAAAATGAGGTCCCCAGAGGGAACCTCAACCTGAGTCAAGGTCTCAAACATAATCAGAAAGAGGTACCATGAGGATAAACTGGCCCACTGTATGGGATAGCATCAGCAAATTCACCCTCTGGGGACCTCATTCTGCAAATGACAGACTGCTTATTTTCAGGCTTGAATATCAATAACATTAAATACATTTATAAATATTTATAAATATATCAAATTATTGATATAGAATTATTTTTAAAGTAGAACACATCAGTTGGTCTAAGGGGAATTGGTCTTTTGTGAATTGGCCTCGTGGGAATTGGTCTACAGGGAATTGATCTAGTGGGAATGAACCAGGAGCTCTGGTGATAATTATGAAGTTATTGAAAGACATCAGCAAAAAAAAAGACCAAAATAGAAATCCAAAGAGCAATAACTCCTGATACTCTGAAATTATTTTAAAGTACATATATTTATTTATTTATTGGTGTTTTAAGGTCACATATTTCTGCATAATGGCTAATCATGACCACGACAGGTTTACGGGTGGAGGAAGCCGGAGTACCCGGAGAGAACCACTGAGCAATGGCGAGCAACTGTCAGCTCCCCAACATACTAACTCCACACAAGCAGGTTAGCATTGGTTGAAGACAGGTGCACCATCGAAGTGCAGTACGCCTTAGTACACAGTGTCACCGTGCACCCAAGTGGACAATGGAAGTAAAGTGTCTTGCCCAAGGACACAATGTGGTTGCCGCAGCTGGGGTTCGAACCGAGGACCTCTTGGCTTGCAGCCTGCACCTCTACCTACTGAGCCACTGTGCCCCCTTTTAAAATACATATACGCATAACAAAAATCAAGAGAATCAGATGATAACTTTGAATTATCATATCCTGAAATAAAGATAAAATTGCAGTTCAAAGGATAATAAAAATAGATAGCCTTTGTTGGCAGAGTTAAAAAAAATTATACAGCTGTGCCCCTTCACCCAACTCACACAATATCAAAATCTGTAATTTTAATGTTTTTTTTTTTTTAATTTTTCACAAAATCTCAACAAAAAGTATCATGTAACCTTTCATTGGAACAGGCTTGTCCTAATGAAGGGTCACATGATATGGTTTTTGAAACTCTTTTTCAACAATTTTTTTCAACAGGTCAATGTATAAATTATGTGAGTGGATGTTCATTAGATAAAGGGTTGATAACTGCACACCAAAAATTGGGAAAATCATATTTTTTTTAATAATTCTCTTAAAACTGCAATTTAACAGGTAAAATTCTAGACACAAGAGTGCAAAAAATATACAGTTCTGACCCTCATATACATACACCACTACTAAAAATCCAAAAAATCACATAATTCCATAATATCAACAAATGAAAAAGTCAATGACACTGTAGCCCAACTTGTTTAAAACATGAACATGTATAATATGTGACACAGCAATGACAAACATCTAGGTAATGACCTGATAACAAAGGTACATGCAAAGTACTGTAACGGTCTGTACATAAATGTTGGCCGTAGCCTGTAACAAATATATAGGTGAAGTATTGTAAAGGTGGGGGACAGTTAGATGTTAAACTAGAAAAGAAATCTTTGAGTCCCAGAGTGAGTCGGACTGAACCCCAAAATATTTAGACTCTAGCCTGAGCCGTATTGATATGTGCACTTACTGGGTATAAGTAGCATTGAACAAATCAAAGTTCATCTAATTTGCATAATTTCTGCACGAGAAAAAAAACCTGTATTATATGTGATGCATTCCATGTTACTAAACATTCATACAACAATTTATTCAAATCAGAACTTTCATACAGAAGTTCTGTACAAAAAACTGATTGCACTAACTAAAGTACAAAATAGCTGCTGGTGGCCATCTTGAATTTCAGACCGCACACAAAACCACTAGTTCTCGTCCCACGGTGATAACAAAGGTACCCAAAAAGTTTCGTAAAGATCGGTTCATAAATACAGCCTCTAGCCCAGGCCGTATTGGCATTTGCATTTACAGTGCTGAAAGTAACATTAAATAGATCAAAGTTAGTCTAATTGGCATAATTTATGCACGAGAAAAAACCCGTATTATATGTGATGTATCCCATGGTACTAAACATTCACACAAAAAATTATTCAAATCAGCGCTTTCATATGGAAGTTCTGCGCAAAAATCTGATTGCACCTAATTTTGTACAAAATGGCTGCCAGTGGCCATCTTGAATTTCAGACCGGACCCAAAAACACTCGTTTTCGTCCCACGGTGATAACAAAGGTACCCAAGAAGTTTCGTAAAGATCGGTTCATAAGTACGGCCTCTAGCCCGAGCCGTATTGGTATTTGCAGTTACAGTGCTGAAAGTAACACTAAATAAATCAAAGTTAGTCTAATTTGCATAATTTATGCACGAGAAAAAACCTGTATTATATGTGATGTATCCCATGGTACTAAACATTCATACAAAAAATTATTCAAATCAGAGCTTTCATATGGAAGTACTGCGCAAAAAATCTGATTGCACCTAATTTTGTACAAAATGGCTGCCAGTGGCCATCTTGAATTTTGGACCGGACCCAAAAACACTTGTTCTCGTCTCACAGTGATAACAAAGGTACCCAAGAAGTTTCGTAAAGATCGGTTCATAAATACAGCCTCTAACCCGAGCCTTGTGTACAGCACGACGGACAGACAGATGGACGATGGGCCATGACAATACCTCAAATTTGGCTTCGCCAAAGTTGAGCTAAAAATATCCAGAGTATAAGGGACAATAAAAGTTTATATACCATCGTAATAACTCTCCACCAAGCTTTCGGCACCAGGCCTCATCAAGATGCTTACACACAATCACAGCTTAGTCTCAAAACAACACATTTAGAAATGGATTAATTAGCGTCGCCATTCCACATCAGATTTATTACCCATTGAGCAACTCTAGCACCACAACCTCCAAATCACTCACACTGTGATGACCAGCCAAACTAAAGTGACCATATACAGGCATGTTTGGGTGGAGTCGGATGTCATGCTGGTGCTCCTTGAATCGATCCTGCAGTTGTTACTCTGATTTGCCCACATAATCTACTGTTTTGCATTTTTGCATTCAAGTGCATATATTATATTGTTAGTTTTACAGCTTACATTATGTTTCACTGAAAATTTGTATTTATCTGATGTATCAGTGATGTCATCAAGACAGATGGAAGGACAGATATTGCAATTTCCAGAGCACTTTTTTATTGGGTTAATAATTACTAGTGCATAGAAAGACGGCAAAAAATGATGTACCCACCGATAAAAAAGTGCTCTGAACATTGTCATGGTCACAAACACTACCATTGCCCAAAAATGGCTGCAGTAATAAAAATTAAATTTTTTTAGTAAATTTTGTTTCTTAACATACCTACCACAATTGTTTACAATTGGCTGTAACATAAGTGCAAGCCCTACTTCGGAACTAACTCAAGCTTTTAGAATCTTTTCCAAACGAGTTGGAAAAGTACTAGAGTGCAAAAGCATGAAAAAGATCGAAAAAAGGGTCGAGCGAGACCAGCGCTCGAAATTACAGGTACTCTCTCTGCACACCTCTTGCGTTTACCGAGCACATGCACAACAACCGTGACGTCAATTCCGTATTTCCGCCAACGAGAAGTTTGTGATTTAGCGGGGAGGCATCGATATCAAAGATATCCCCAAGGAGGGTGGGCCTCCGGTAAACAATTGTGGTAGGTATGTTAAGAAACAAAATTTACTAAAAAATTTTAATTTCTTTTCAACCTACTCACAATTGTTTACAATTGGCTGAATAAACAATAGGAGGAGGTGAATCACATAACCAATACCAACAAGAGTAGCAGAACGAAAGCAAGGATGGCAGAGAACAAAAACGAAAACCTGTAATGAAGACAGAGAGAAGGCACCTGAAAAGAACAAGGCTGAGCGAAGCGCAACCTCGACAAAAACAATTTTAACGAGGGTGCACAACAGCCTGAGCAGCAACGAGAGGGCCTAAAGAATAAAGGTCCTCAGATTGCTGCTGAAGGTGGCGGAGATAAAAGGAGGAGAAGGTAGAAGCATTCCTCCAGTAAGCCGCATTCATAACATCACGGAGCGAAACAGAATTGGAGAACGCCCAGGATGTAGAAATGGCACGAACCTCGTGAGCATTAAGCCGGTTCGAAACAAGATCCGATGCAGACAAGCGAGAATAAGCCAGCTTGATTGCAAGACAGATCCATCTGGAAATAGAATGGGAAGAGACAGACTGCCTCTCAGGAATGAGAGACAGAAAGAATCTCTTCCGACCCCTCCTAATGAACTGAGTGCGAGTAATGTAAGTCTTGACCGCACAAACAGGACAAAGAAGAGGCCTCCGTCCATCTACAGCAGGGAGAGCCCGAATGCAGATGGGAGGAGGTACCGAATCGGGGAGTTGATTCTTAGCCAGAAAAGAGCAATCAGTAGTGAATGTGACACTGTTAGCCTCATCTCGGGAGAAAGCAGAATCAACAGATAGCGCATGAAGCTCACTGACTCGACGAGCAGAAACAAACGCTAGAAGAAAAGCCGTCTTATAGGTGAGAAAATGCATGTCGGTCTCAGATAAAGGCTCGAATGGTGCCCCCTCCAAACAGTGCAACACCCATGCCAAGTTCCACTTGGGTGTAAGACGCAAAACTCGAGGCCTCTTCAAAGAAAAGTGCCGAATAAGTTTGGAGAGGAAAAGATTACGACCGATGCACCGCTTTCCCACATAAGAGAAAGTATCAGACAGCATAGACCGATAGCCCTTAATCGTAATAGGCTGGAGGCCCTTGGAGTCAAAAAGAAAAACCAGAAAATCCGCAATTTGAGCGATTGACGGATCACGGTAATTCACATTGTGATCTGAACACCAGCGGCAGAAAACCTTCCACTTGGCAGCATAAGTCATTCCAGTGGAATGTCGCCGCAATGCAGAAATGCACTCCACTGATCGTCTCGAAAAACCTTTACGTCGGAGACTGGACCTGATAAAAGACAGGCGTGAAGGGACAGGCTCGCCAGGTTGTTGTGATACTTCCTGGGATGACCCTGTGAAAGAAGATCGCGACGTAGAGGTAGACAAATCGGTCGATCGGCCAATAGAGGCCGCAGCAGATTGATCAACACCCTCTGTGGAGACAGGGGTGTGATCAGAATGATCCTGCAACGAATCTTCGCTAAAACTTGAGGAAGAATCGGTGCAGGAGGAAAGGCATAGCCGACCCAACCTGTCCAGTCCAGAGACAGAGCGTCTACTGCAAATGCCAGAGGATCTGGACAAGGGGAGACAAAAGTCTCTACCTGATGATTCCAGCGAGTAGCGAAAAGGTCGACCTGAGGACGACCCCACTGCTCGCAAATCGCCTGAAACACCGACCGATGTAGCATCCATTCGGTTGGAAGGACACTGTCGCGTCGGGACAGGGAGTCTGCTAGGACGTTGAGATGCCCGGGAATGTGTCAAATGGACACCCGAGCGTTCACATCCCGCGCCAACAGAAGAAGATCCCGAGACAGCCGATACATGGGAATCGAATGTGTGCCTCCCTGATTCCGTATGTAGGCCACTACTGTCGAATTGTCCGAAAGAAGTAGGACAACATGGTCCAACAGATGAGGGATCCAAAGCCGAAAACTCAACAGAAGAGCAAGGAGCTCCTTCTGGTTGATATGAAGGCCCACCTGCTCGCTGTCCCACTCTCCGTGAGTAGACAGACCGAGAGGATCCAACGTCGCACCCCAGCCCCGATCGCTGGCATCCGCAGTAAGGATGCGATTGGCCAAAGGAAGATCCAACGGAACACCCTGTGTCAGCCAGGGAATATCTGCCCAAGGGCGGAGGTGACAGAGCAGAGACCGAGGAATAGTGAGTTCCAGGTCCAGCAGATCTACATTCGGACGCCAATGATCCAACAGGAAGTGTTGGAGAGGTCGGACAAACAAGCGACCGAGCGGAATGAGATCTGTCACCGAACCGCAAAGGCCCAGCATCCGAAGTTAAGTCCTGGCCGAGACCGAGGAAGATTGAAGCAGGTCCCAAGTCAAGGCGGAAAGAATCGTCGCCCGAGCCTGGGGGACCGACACTACATTGTGAAGAGTGTCGAAATCCATCCCCAAATGACGGAATCGCTGAGAAGGAAGAAGATCCGACTTCTCGCGATTGACTCTGAAACCCAGCGACGCTAACAGGCAAAGAAACTGCGGGACATCGAACTCCAGAACAGCAGCATCGTGGTGCCGTTGGAGGATGTCGTCTAGGTAGGCTGACGAAGTCACTGCCGACTGAGTGCGGTGGAAAGCAAGCACATGTGACATCAGTCGGGTGAAGGCCCAAGGAGCCAGGTTCAAACCAAACGGGAGAGCTCTGAATTGAAAAACTCGATCCCGAAACGAGAACCGAAGGTATTTCCGTGACGCCAGATGAATGGGTACATGGAAGTAGGCATCCTTCAGGTCGATACTGGCCGCAAAATCGCCCTGATGAACTGAACGTCGAACCGACCGGAAAGTCTCCATACTGAAACGAGGAGTAATTATGTACTCGTTCAGGGTACTTAGATCGATGACAGGACGATATTGGCCGTTTTTCTTCGGCACCAAGAAAAGTCTCGAGTAAAACCCCGGTGAAAGGGTGTTCCTGACCACCTCGATCGCCCCTTTGGTGAGGAGATTGTCGATCTCCTGCACCAGAAGGTCCCGACGCAGAGAATCTGAAGGGACCTGAGTCGGAAGGGGCACCCGAGATAAACTGGGGTGCCGATGGAAGGACAGTCGCAGACCGGATTGAATGACGTCGAGGACCCAAGAGTCCGACGTTATCTCTGTCCAACAGTCGTAAAACAGCGACAGCCTTCCCCCGACTGGAGGCGAATCGAGGTGAGAACCTTCACTTGCGGCCTCGACGAGGCCCCCGAGAGGAGAAACCACCTCGGGAAGTGACAGAGTCCTGAGACTTTCCAGCCTGAGGCTGCCAGCGGGCCTGGCCACGTCGGCGCTTCTTATGAGCAGAAGGAGCAAACGGAGCCGAAGGCGTAGCCGACGAGGCAGATGCAGCAGCACGCTTGGCGGGCCTGGAACGACCCCCACCCGCAGCAGCAGGTGGGTCAAGCTGTCTCAGCAAAAGCTGGTCCTTCAAATGACGAAGAACTTCGCCACGAACAGCTTCCACGGAACCATGGAACAGCTGAGGTCCCACCAAAGAGGCAGACCTCAGAACAGCACGTTGCTCAGAAGGAAGGGATGGTAAAGAATCCAAAACCGCATCCCGGCGTGCCAGCTCCAAATTAGCCGTGTTACAGGCGTGAGCGTGAGTCAAGTTCATAAGAGCCTGTGACAAAACGCGAAAAGGCACCTGAGCGTCATCAAACTCCCCTGGTGGAAAATATTCAGCCAGAGCAGCGACGACATGGTCCGCGAGAGATAACATACCCAGCATCTCTCGGGACAGGCCCACCATAGACTCAACTACCGACATCGGGAGAACTGCCGACTTAGGCTTAGTCAACCCGAGGGAAGAAGAATCCTCATCCACAGTAGTCATCCCTTGGAAGACTGGTGGAGAGACGGAATCGTACACACGAAACCGCGATGGAGGCAGAAAGGCATCAGCTCTAGAAAAGAAGGAACCCTTGAGGGCCTTAGAACACATTTTAGCGTCTAAGCCCTGGAAGGACTCAACCACCTGAGCCGATTGCAGAGGACGCAAAGCCCCGGAGCTAGAAGGCTCAACAGGGTTACGGCGCTCCACAGTGGACCGTGGACGGACGGTCACAGAAGGCTGGTCGGAAGGTTGAACGTCCGGCAATAAGCCAAAGACGAAATCCAAAGCCTGCCCCAAGACTGACGAGGGGGGCCCATCACCTTCAAGAAACTCGTCATCCTCCGTAGCAGAGGAGACGTAGCCCAACACAGGCTGACCAGCAGAAACCTCCTGTGAATACTGTGTAGTATCCAAGGGGCCAGGCGAGACATCTCGGCGACCGACCAAAGGAGGCTGTGCCTCAGGAGGCACAGGGAGGCCAACTTGAGGGTTGCCAGAAAGCAACCGGGTGAGCGCCAAAACGGCCTGGCACAGGTCACCCTGAGAATCCGTCGTAGCAGAATCGTCCGACAGAGTGTCCTCCCAATGTACCCTCTGGTAGAAGAACCCAAATCCTCAGAAGAGACCGACGGCGAACGTCGATCGGCAGACAGAATAGGAGCACGGTGAGAAGACACCGGAGGATAGTCCCGATTGTGACGCCCAGGGGCCATCACTGACCTCTGCGAAACAGAAGGCCCTGCCTGCAAATCCTCTAAAGAGACCGACGGCGCACGTCGATCGGTAGCTGGACCTAGGACATGGTGAGAAGACACCGGAGGATTGTCCCAAGAATGACAGGAACCTGTCATTGGCCTCTGCGCAGCAGACGGCCCCAACTGCCTATCCTCTGAGACCGACGGCAAGCATCGATCGACACCCAGACTCGGAACACAGTGAGGAATCACCGGAGGAAGGTTCCGAGAGTGACAGCTAACAGGGGCTGTCACTGACCGCTGCCGAACAGCAGGCCCTGGATGCCAACGTCCCAACACCATCCCGCTAGGCGGCAGACTAGCAGGCGAAGGTGGAACAATAAACGATTCACTCGAGGGACGAGGAATCGCTGCCGAAGCAACCGGCCGGCTCAACCGACTAGGAGCAAACCTAGCCAGATGAGACGGAGCAGACAGCAAACCCGCACAGCCCCGCCGCGAGGCTGGGGGAGGCTGAGAACACACAGACACACCAGCGGATACAGCCTCGGTCCCCCGAGACTGTAGACCATCCCCAGAGGAGATGGAAGAGCTACCATCAGACAGAATAGGATCTGGAGTAGCAACCTCCTCAACAACGGTCGACGGTGTAGGAGGCAGATCGGAGAGGGTTACCAAGCTGACCTCGGAAAAGCTCTCAACGAAAACAGACGCCTCAATAGTGACATCAGAAGACAAAGAGACCACGGTCTCCTCGTCAGGTATCACTGAACTAACACCGCCAACAGTTGCAGAGGAACTCGCCACAGAAGTCAGATCCGAATCCTGTGTGACAGAGTCATCACGTGCACCAGCAGAAATGTCTGCTACGGCACGGCTACCCTTACCCCGAGAACGAGGGGTTCTAGCTCTGGAAAGAACCACCTTGTTCACAGAAGCCCAAAAATTAGAGGACCAAACCCCACAGATACCACATGATTGGGCCTGAGTGCAATTGTTGCAAGTGACACATGTGGCATGAGAATCGTCCACATGTTTCACCAGCAAACAAGAGGTACAAGGAATAGTCTTAGGCATGATATCAAAACAATAATCAAGCTTCCCGCCGACGGAAAACAGTACTAAGGTCGTGTTCACACGTGGGGGAAAGACAAGATAAAGTGTGAAGAGAACAGCAATAAAAATACAAATTAACATTAAATAATAATAATAATTTGGTAGCTTGATAAAAGGATACAATCCAGTAGCACACTAAATATGAAGAATAAGTTGTTCACGAAGAATACATAGCATAATTAGCACAAGTCACAAAAAATTCCGACCATGTACAATGGCGGAAAATAAAGGAATTGACGTCACGGTTGTTGCACATGCGCTCGGTAAACGCAAGAGGTGTGCAGAGAGAGTACCTGTAATTTCGAGCGCTGGTCTCGCTCGACCCTTTTTTCGATCTTTTTCGTGCTTTTGCACTCTAGTACTTTTCCAACTCGTTTGGAAAAGATTCTAAAAGCTTGAGTTAGTTCCGAAGTAGGGCTTGCACTTATGTTACAGCCAATTGTAAACAACTGTGAGTAGGTTGAAAAGAAATACACATGTAACGTGTGAACACATATCGGGAGGTGCGACATGCATAGAGTAAGGTTAGTTTCAGGGAAGTATACAGGTGATTATGAGGAAGGTGGGGCACAATGGAAGAACCAACAAAAATATCAACCTGTCTATACGGCATGAAATATAAAATTAAAAGCACACTGACTGTACTTAGGAAGAAGTATTTATTTATTCTATGTCCTGTCAAAACGCTGGAATCCATTGATGCGTAGTAATCTCAAGTTCACAATTTGGAGAAAATATTGTGTGTATGCCAAATCATGTTGCGAGCGTGTCGGGGGATTCCCTCAGTGTTAAAATATTGTAATCAACCCGTCACTGGTTTTTGAAATAATACGAGGGGAATTGGTCCTCATATATATATACCTGTATACTAATTATACAGAATACAAAGAGGGTGGAGTACAGAAACCAATGATACGAGTTGAGGTTTTCCAAGTGTTTTCTCCACTTGGGCAAGTGAAAAATACTACTTTTTGGTCCACACGAATGAGATAGTTCCAGATATTCACTAAAATACCATATTCACTCTATATATTGGGACACTCTATAATCTGGGACACACATTTTTTCAAGAAATTTTTTTTTTTTTTAACTAAAAATTTTAATTTTTTGCTTCCAAAACATAGCTTATGACGCCTCATTAGAACGAGCGCAATGTGCACGTTCCAATGAGGGGCATAAGCTATGTTTTGGAAGAAAAAAAATGAAAATCTAAAAAAAATTGGATGGTGATTTTCGTATATAGTGATGGAAAACGAATTATACACAACTTGATTTAGCATCAAAACAAGACCAGGTTGTGTTTTTTCCCCATTTTCTAAGATGTGGGACATCTGCGAAAATATTTATTTTTAGCTGTCCCAATACATAGAGTAAATACGGTAGTGCATATTTTCTTTTTATTATATGCTAAGCCTATGTAACATTTTACTGCCCAATATTCAGTCCAATTCGACTGCAAACAGATTCAAGACAAGAACAAAGATCTGCTGATCGTTCCTTCAAGGCGATGCCATGACCAAAGTGTGATGTCATTTAGGAAGCTACTGAGGGATATTTCACCATATTCATCAACTCGATAATCTTTTAAATAATTTGCGGTAATTCACAGGCTAGCCTATAATAAATTGTTTTACACAAAATGTTGTATGTGGTCTGAAATTACACAGATCGTATTGGGGTGAAGGGGGATGGGAGTAGTGTGGTGGGGGAGGGGTGCAGTGTTGATCCCCAAGTGCATGTTCTTGTGGGAATGGGATGTGTGTGTTAGTCCCCATTCTTCTCATGTAAGGTTTATCTACACAACTAAGAGTTACTCTTAAGAGAAGGCTATATGATAAAGCTTGTACATAAACTAAGTGGAATAAACTTAAAATTTTATTAATGTTATTAGTCTGGAAGGGGTTAACAGTATTTTTCTACTAATCAGTGCTAGTTACAGATAGGTTTTTTCCAATGGTTGGGATGGGGAGGGGTGGCAAGATCAGAAAATTAGTGATGTAAAGCATCACCACAGGCTCCAAGAGATGTGTGATACATGGTCAAAATTTCATTGTTTCAATCTTCCCCCCCCCCCCCCCCCCCCCCCCCACACACACACACACAATGTTATACTCCCTTCAGAGTTTTCTTCTGAAAAACTGAAGCTCAAAGAGTGAAATCTCTATCTGTCAATTGGCATTATTTCTAGTCTGAATGGACCATTATGTGAGCAAGAATAATAATTTATGACAAATCCTTGGTAGGATAGCTGTCCCCACCAATGTCACAGTGAACCAATGTGCAATAGAATGGTCAGATGTTTCTAGCTTCTTTGGAAATGATTTTGTGTTTGAAAAATGAGAAAATACAGTAGAGCCCACTTAATTGGATATCTCTTAATTGTATATCCCTGTTAATTGAATATAATTTTCCAACACAAAACCATTTACCATACCTCCAGTACAAATTTAACCTGTTAATTGAATATAGGTTATAGAGTAAACTCCTGTTAATTGAATAAATGAAAGTGTCAATGACACTGTAGCTCAACTTGTCAAGACATGTACATGTATAGTATGTAACACAGCAATGACAAACATCTAGGTAATGACCTGATAACAAAGGTACATATAAAGTATTGTAACATTCTGTACATAAATACTGGCCATAGCCTGTAACAAATGTATAGGTAAAGTATTGTAAAGGTGGGTGACAGTCAGATGCTAAACTAGAAAAGAAATCTTTGAGTCGCAGAGTGGGTCTGACTGAACCCCAAAATATTTGTTCTCATAGCACAGTGATAACAAAGGCACCCCAAAACACACTCATTCCTGTCCCAAGGTGAAAACAAAGGTACCCAAGAAGTTTTGTGAAGATCAGTTCATAAATACGAGCTGTATAGAAGTTGTGACAAAAAAGTGATTGGACCTAATTTCGGTACAAAATGGCCACTGGCAGCCATCTTGAATTTTGGACCGCACTCAGAAACACTCGTTCTCGTCCCAAGGTGATAACAAAGGTATCCAAGAAGTTTTGTGAAGATCGGTTGATAAATACAGCCTCTAGCCCGAGCTGTATTGACATGTGCACTTACAGTGTTTTAGTAGCACTAAATAAACCAAAATTCATCTAATTTGCATAATTTCTGCACGAGAAAAAAACCTGTACTACATGTGATGTATTCCATGTTACTAAACATTCATACAAAAATTTATTCAAATCAGAACTTTCATACAGAAGTTCTGTACAAAAGACTGATTGCACTAATTTTGGTACAAACTGGCTGCTGGTGGCCATCTTGAATTTCGGACCACACCCCAAAACACTCGTTCTCATCCCACGGTGATAACAAAGGTGCCCAAGAAGTTTCGTAAAGATCGGTTCATAAAAACGGCCTCTAGCCTGAGCCGTATAGAAGTTGTGTACAAAAAACTGATTAGACCTAATTTCGGTACAAAATGGCCACTGGCAGCCACCTTGAATTTCGGACCGCACTCAGAAACACTCGTTCTCGTTCCAAGATGATAACAGAGGTACCCAAGAAGTTTCGTGAAGATCGGTTGAAAAATACAGCCTCTAGCCCGTGCCGTATTGACGTGTACTTACTGTGTGTAAGTAGCACTGAAAAAATCAAAGTTCATCTAATTCGCATAATTTCTGCACAAGAAAAAAACCCGTATTATATGTGATGTATCCCATGGTACTAAACATTCGTACAAAAAATTATTCAAATCAGAGCTTTCATCTGGAAGTTCTGCGCAAAAATCTGAATGCCCCTAATTTTTAACAAAATGGCTGCCAGTGGCCATCTTGATTTTCGGACCAGACCCAAAAACACTCGTTCTCGTCCCACGGTGATAACAAAGGTACCCAAGAAGTTTCGTAAAGATCGGTTCATAAATGTGGCCTCTAGCCTGAGCCGTATTGGCATTTGCACTGACAGTGCTGAGAGTAACACTAAATAAATCAAAGTTAGTCTAATTTGCATAATTTAAGCACGAGAAAAAAACCTGTATGATGTGTAATGTATCTAATGGTACTAAACATTCATACAAAAAATTATTCAAATCAGAGCTTTCAAATGGAAGTTCTGTACAAAAAACAGATTTCTGCATCGTAGGTACAAAAAGGCGGCTGGCAGCCATCTTGAATTTCGGACTGCACCCAAAAACACTCGTTCTCGTCCCACAGTCATAACAAAGGTACCCAAGAAGTTTTGTAAAGATCGGTTTATAAATACGGCCTATGGCGCGAGCCTTATCCAATTGTTGACGTATGGACAGACGGCCAGACGGATGGCGGACAATGGGCCATGACAAAAGCTCAAATTTGGCTTCGCCAAAGTTGAGCTAAAAATCTTGTAACCTGTCGAGAAATTACCCTGACTCTCCCCAGTTTTCCTTTGTTTATAAACCTATTTGGTCTCAGTACATCCAACAGTCATTTAATCTATTATATCTTGTTTGACAGAGCTGAGGGAGCTCTGTCAAACAAGATATAATAGAATAAATGCTAAGTTTATCCTTAGAATACAGGAAAGTGACACTTTCCCTGTAAATTGAATACTCCTGTTAATTGAAAAACTTTCATTGGCAAATTGGCTATTCAATTAACAGGGTTCCACTGTACAACCAATCAACAAGGACATTATAATGTTAGTCATCCAGTTATAAATGAATTTGATAATCACGAGGACCAACAATGAAATATTCTTCCACTCCCACAACTGAAGGGTTTCACCAAGAAGGAACCATTCAGGAGAAATCTGACTTAATTCGTAGAGTGCTACATTTTTCAGGACCACAAATTTCTTTCCATCATATATTGTTGCATTTGATAGAATAGTGCCAAGCCAGAAAATAAACAGACTGTCATGTGTAAAATGAGGTCCCCAGAGGGTCCCACAGGGTAGCATCACTAAATTTACCCTCTGTGAACCTCAATCTGAATCATGGTCTCAAAACTAAACAGAAAGAAGTACCCACAGGATAAAATGGCCCACTGTATGGGATAGCATCATCAAATTCACCCTCTGGGGACCTCATTTTGCAAATGTCAGACTGCTTATTTTCAGGCCTGGATAGTGCCATATCCAATCAAAATGTAACTGAGCAATGTGTTAAAAATTCTGATTCTTGCCAGAGTCGATATGAAACCTATTCCAACAGAGTTTAGATGCTATAGTCACAACCTGCAGTATTTCGTAAAGCCCATATATGGGCTTCCAGAACATAAGTTAATATTTAATTTTATAACTTGTCAAATAATATTCTCAATAATCTGTTCAACTGAAACTAAACACAACTTGTTTCAACTTACATTTGGGTTTCTCGCATTCCTTTTTCAAAATATTTTTAATCATATTTTCAAGTTTACTTTTCACCAATAAGTTCTGAAAATAACAAAAAACAAACGATTCAAACAATGAATTATCAATAATTAAAAGATATCGTGACTTTATTCTTCAATTTTAAACTTTTACCCAACGAATCGCCCTGCTTCAGCCCATGTAATTTAGAAATTAATCATTTGAAAAACACATATTTTTCAATAAATGTTAACAAAACCATATCATGTGACCCCCTCCCCCCCCCCCCCCCTTCCCCATTGAAATGAACTCAGCAAGCGCATTCCAATGAGGGGGCACATATGCTTTTTAAGAATCTTTTTAAAAATTCGTAAAAACAATATTTAAATAAAATAATAAATTTTGATATCCTGTGTTTGGGTAAAGGGTTAAACCTTTCCCTAATACAGTGGAGCCCACTTAATTGGATATCTCTTAATTGTATATCCCTGTTAATCGAATATAATTTTCAAACACAAAACCACTCACCATACCTTCAGTACAAATTTGATCTGTTAATTGCATATGGGTTGTAGAGTAAACTCCTGTTAATTGTATATAAATTTTTGTAATATGTCGAAAAAATTACGCACACCAAATTCCCCTTATTTATCAACCTTTTTGGCCTCACTACATCCAATACAGGCATTTATTCTATTATATCTTGTTTGACAGAGCTCTATGAGCTCTGTCAAACAAGATATAATAGAATAAATGCTCAGTTTAACTCCAGAACACAGGAAACTGACCAAATCCCTGTTAATTGTATACTCCTGTTAATTGAATAATTTTCACTGGCAAAATGGATATTCAATTAAGAGAATTCTACTGTATTAACCTCCACTGGAACAAGCTAACTCAGCTCATTCCAATGAAGCATCACAACCTTTATTCAAGATTCGTACACTCAAACTTGGTTGAATTTTCACTACATTTCCAGTATATTTCCAGGGTCCATTGAGAATTTTAGATTACCGTATACAAAATTCTTGACTATAAACGTACTTAAACTTGTGATTACAAAGGAATGTACCATATTTCTGAAGATGAAGAAGTAATGAACAGGTCTTCAAAATTCACCGAGAGAATGAAGCTACCTGTACGACAGCTAGTACCAAGCAGTATCTATGCCAAACAACTTCAATTCATCATACTGGCTGGGAGCATGGTGGCTCAGTGATAGACTGTTTGACTTCTATGCTAGAGGTCCCAAGTTCGATCTCCATCCGGGACGACCTGCGTTGTGTCCTTGGGCAAGGCACTTTATCCCAGTTGCCTACATGGGGGCACGATGACGCCGTGTACTAAGGCGTACTGCACGTCAATGGTGCACATGTGTCTTCAAACGCTGTAACCCTGCTTGAGCGGAGCATGAACAGAGTTAGAATGTTGAGGAGCAGACAGTTGCTCATCGATGTTCGGTGGTTCTCTCCGGGTACTCCGGCTTCCTCCACCCGTAAAATTGTCATGGTCATGTTTAGCCATTGTGCATAAGTATATGATGTGACCTTTAACACCAATAAATAAATATAAATAATCATATCGGCTAGAATTTGTTTGGAGTGGTAAATAAGTGAAGGGGTAGCACAAAATTACAATTCAAGTATATTTCCAGTATTTACCAACTTCAGATCATTTCACCAGTGTTTTTCCAGGACCGGTGTGCCACGATATCTGCCCCCCCCCCCCCCCTGGATATCTAGGTTATCTCCCCCCCCCCCCCCATTCTGGATATCCCCCCCCCCCCCCCCCCCACCACACCTCAAAAATAAAATATGAAAAGAACTGAACAAAAAGATAAAGATAATGACATTTATTTATGGAATTTTCATTGAAATTAACACAAAAAAGTGATTCAGCTCTTTAATATATACATGAACAGTGAATAGAAAATCTAAATTTTATAGTAAATTTCCTTTCTTATTATACCTACCACAATTGTTTACTACAGGCTTGCACTACAGTGGAAGTCCCTAACTCAGATAAAATACTCTCTATTTTTGTCTTTCCCAAGCAAGTTGGGAAAGAAAAGTGGTGCAAAAGCACCAATAAAAATAAGCCAAAACTGGGTCGAGTGCAACCGGCGCAGACCCAGTACGGGACGCTCTCTCCCAAGTACAACTCCACGACTTCCGTTGCCAGTGCGCATACCGTCTCTAAAGACTCATTCTTTTTGAATCCGTAAACGTTAGAGTTATGTGATCAGCGGGGAGGAAAGATTCTTTACCCGTAAAGAAGACGGGAGGGCCTCCATGTAAACAATTGTGGTAGGTATAATAAGAAAGGAAATTTACTATAAAATTTAGATTTCTTATCAACCTACTCACAATTGTTTACTACAGGCTGAATAGACAAAAGGCTGGAGGGAATCGCATAACCAACCCCCACATAACCCTAGTGCACTGGAACCGTGAAGCAGAAGGAAGAGGTCCCGAGGCTTATCAACCATAATGTCGCAATCATTGGTAAAGGACAATGAAAAGAGACATATGAGCCTGTGTGACACACAGACAGAAAAAAGGGCAGTAACAGCACAAGGCTGAAACTGACCTTCAAGAAGCCTAATGGCTATGGCAGACAACAGCCTGAGCAGAAGAAAGAGGACCCAAGGCAAAAAGGTCCTCCGACTGCTCCTGCAACTGGCGTAAATAAAAGGTGGAGAAAGTAGAAGCATTTCTCCAGTAGGCTGCCTGCATAACATCCGACAACTTGACGGAGTTAGAATAAGCCCAAGAGGTAGACAGTGCCCGCACCTCGTGGGCAGAAATACGATTGGTAATACAATCGCCAGCTGCTAAACGACTATAAGCCGTACGAATAGCAAGACAAATCCATCGAGAAATGGATTGAGGAGAGATCTTCTGTCGACCCGGAATGAGAGACAGAAAAAAACGTTTTCTGCCCTTCCGTATGAAGCGTGTCCGATCAAGATAAATGCGAATAGCACGGACCGGACAGAGCAAAGGGCGAGTACCCTCAACAGAGGGAAGAGCCCTGATACAGATAGGAGGAGGAGTAGTATCTGGTAACTGATTCTTAGCCAAAAAGGAGCAATCAGTGGTAAAAGTAACACTGTTGGGAGAACTCCTAAAAAAGGCCGGGTCAACCGAGAGGGCGTGAAGCTCACTAACCCGTCTGGCCGAAGCAAATGCCATCAGAAAAGCCGTCTTGTATGTGAGAAATTGCATATCCACCTGGGATAAAGGTTCGAACGGCGCCCCCCCCAAGCAAAGCAGCACCCACGAAAGATTCCATCGTGGAGTAAGCTGCAAAGTCCGAGGCCTTTTCAAAGAAAAGTGCCGAACAAGCTTGGAGCGGTAAGGATTAGTGCCGATACGACGCTTCCCCACATAAGAAAAAGTCTCTGAAAGCATAGACCTGTAACCCTTGATGGTAACAGGCTGGAGACCCCGAGAATCAAACAGATATACCAGAAACTCCGCAATCTGTGAAATCGAAGGATTGGCATAATCAACAGAGTGATCAGCACACCATCGACAGAAGACCTTCCATTTAGCTGCATAAGCTAAACCAGTGGAGTGCCTCCTTGAAGAAGAAATGCACTCCACTGCTCGTCTCGAAAAACCTCTACGGAGGAGACAGGACCTGACAAAAGATATGCGTGAAGGCACAATGAAGTCGGGTCGACGTGAAACCTCCTCGGGCGACCTTGACAAAGAAGGTCGCGACGTAGCGGGAGACGTGCCGGAACCGCCGCCATCAGCGAGCGGAGCTGATTGATCCACACCCGCTGAGGCGACAGGGGAGCGATCAGAATGATTCGACAACTGCAGGTTCGAATTTTGGCGAGAACCTGAGGAAGAATCGGAACCGGCGGGAAGGCGTAGCCGACTAGACCGTTCCAATCGAGTGACAGAGCATCCACGGCAAAAGCCAGAGGATCTGGACACGGGGACACGAAAGTGTCCACCTGATGGTTCCAACGAGTCACAAAGAGATCGATGTGGGGACGTCCCCAGAGATCGCAAAGCGACTGGAACACTGCCCTGTGAAGCATCCACTCGGTGGAAATAACCCTGCCCTGTCGGGACAGGGAGTCGGCTAGGACGTTCAGACGACCGGGAATGTGACGAACAACCACCCCGGCGTGAACCTCCTGAGCGAGCAGTAAAAGATCCCGAGCTAACTCGTACATCGGAAGCGAGTGCGTGCCGCCCTGGTTCCGAATGTAAGCAACCACTGTCGAATTGTCGGATAGTAGAAGGACCTGGCGATTCGACAAGTGAGGGAT
The DNA here is from genome assembly GCA_031216915.1 of Pictodentalium vernedei. Classification (NCBI taxonomy): domain Eukaryota; kingdom Metazoa; phylum Mollusca; class Scaphopoda; order Dentaliida; family Dentaliidae; genus Pictodentalium; species Pictodentalium vernedei. Next base: position 540,776,801 of record CM062294.1, read on the forward strand.
CCACTGCCTGAAACTCAGAAGAAGAGCAAGAAGCTCCTTCTGGTTGATGTGTAGAGCTGCTTGATCCTGGTCCCACATCCCGTGTAGGGAAAGACCGAGAGGATCCAACGTCGCACCCCATCCGAGATCGCTAGCATCTGCTGTCAGAACGCGATCGGACGTGGGTAAGTCCAGCGGAACACCCTGCATAATCCACTGAACATCTGTCCAGGGAAGAAGGTGAGGATACAGAGAGTCCGGAAACGGAAGCACCTGATCCAGAGAATCTACATTCGGTCTCCAACGACTGAGCAGAAAGTGTTGGAGAGGTCTGACATGCAGCCGACCTAGAGGAATGAGATCCGTCACCGAACCGCAGAGACCGATCAGCCGGAGAAAACTCCGAGCGGTAGCGGACCTGGACTGGGACAGAGTCAGAGCAAAAGCTGAGAGAATCACAGCCTTGGCCTGGGGAACAGCCACCAAATTGAATTTGGTTTGGAAAGACATCCCCAGATGACAAAACGACTGAGAAGGGACCAGGTCCGACTTCTCCTCGTTGACTCTGAATCCTAGCGACGTGAGCAAGCTCAACAGAGTGGCGACATCCGGTTCCAGTAAGGCAGCATTGGAATGCCTCTGGAGGATATCGTCCAGATATGCCGAAGTAGTCACCCTGGACTGTGTGCGATGGAACGCTATCACATGCGACATCAGTCTGGTGAACGCCCAAGGAGCCAGGTTGAGGCCGAAAGGCATGGCCTTGAACTGGTAAACTCGCCCCAGAAAAGCGAACCTGAGATACTTCCGTGACGCCCGATGCATCGGAACGTGGAAGTAAGCGTCTCGCAGGTCAATGCTGGCTGCGAAATCTCCCTGGTGAATTGAATGGCGGACCGACCTGAAAGTCTCCATGCTGAACTTGGGAGCAATGATAGACTGGTTCAGGATGCTCAGATCGATAACCGGTCGGAGTCGGCCGTCCTTCTTCGGCACCAATAACAGGCGGGAATAGAAACCCACTGACTGAACGTTCTTGACGACCTCGATCGCCCCCTTTGCCAGGAGATTGGCAATCTCCGTGGACAAAAGTTCCCGACGTAAAACGTCTGAAGGAACTGTGGTTGGAAGAGGCACCCTTGACAGAGTGGGGTGCCGTCGGAAGGATATGCGCAGCCTGGACCGAACAACATCTAACACCCATGGATCGGATGTGATGGTGGTCCAATGGTCTGCAAACTCTGCTATCCTTCCTCCAACCTGGGACGAGTCGAGGTGAGGACCTTCATTTCGAGCCCCGACGAGGCCCGCGAGAGGAGAAACCACCTCCTCTGCTAAATGAAGAATCCTGAGACTTCCCTCGATTCTGCCGACCCCTACCTTTACCCCGTGAGTAAGAAGCAGAGGCGGCGGCAGAAGGACCAGCCTTTTGCTTCACAGAGGAAGCAGAAGGGTACTTGTTAGGCTTGGAACGGCCCTTGCCTCCCCGAGAAGGCTGATCAAGCTGACGAAACAGCAGCTGATCTGTGGAATGACGTAGGACGTCATCCCGGACCGTCGACACGGAACCATGGAAAAGTTGCGGACCTGCCAAAGAAGCAGATCGAAGAGTAGCACGCTGCTCCTCGGGAAGGGATCGTCCTGTGTCCAGCACAGCGTCCCTTCGAACTAATTCCAAATTGGCCGTGTTACAGGCATGCGTGTGAGTAAGGTGCATAAGCGCCTTGGACAGCACACGCAAAGGAGCCTGTACCTCGTCAAACTTATCTGGAGGCAGATAAGCAGCCAAAGCTGAGACGACGTGATCTGAGAGAGAAAGCATGCCAAGCATCTCTCTAGATAAGCCCAACGTGGACTCCAGAGTCGTCATTGGAATGACGGCAGACTTGGGCTTGGAAAGCCCGAGGGAAGTGGAGTCCTGATCCAGAACCGTCAAAGTCTGGCAGACTGACGGATTGGCGGAATCGTAGGAACGATAACGCACAGGAGGCAAAAAGGTGTCAACCCTGGTGAAGAACGAAGTCTTCAAAGCCTTGGAATTCAGCTTGGCATCCAATGCTGAAAAAGCTTCAACCACCTGTACCGACTGGCACGGTCGAAGGCACCCAGAAGCAGGTTGCTCCATAGGCTGTTGGCACGCGACCGAAGATCGCGGCCAGGCTGACACTGTCGGCTGGTTAGCAGGTTTGAGCTCAGGCAGAAACCCAAACACAAAGTCAAGAGCCGCCCCCAAGTCCGAAGACTGCTGGCCCTCGACCTCAAGCATGTCGGACTCCTCCCCAGAGTCGGAAGACACATAGCCCATCGTGGGCAAACCAGCCGACGCCTCCCATGGTGTCGGGACACCAGAGGAATCGGAAACCGGCCTGTTTCCAATCCCGGGAGGCGGCGCCATAGGAGGCGCCTGGAAACCACCCATAGCCTCGCTGGAAGCAACAGGAAGGCTCTTTGAGAGAACCTGAGTGAGTAAGGAGAGGGCCTCCCTAAGCTCACTGCCTGTACCGACCGGTTCGACAGGGGAGCGAACCGGCAAAGTGGCTTCACCTCTGACCCTCTTAACCAGCGAAGGGTCACGATCCTCCAAAACACCCGACGCGGGACGACGGGCGGCAGCCGAAACATCTGAAGGCAGACGTGTATAGGGGTACGATGCACCCCGTGGATCAATATTGCGAGAACTCATGAGAGTCACTGCGGACCTCTGCGGGGCAGAAGGTCCAGGCTGCACAAAAGGCGTTGGTCCCCCAAAACTGGTCGTGTGACCAGAGTGAGCGGACGGAAACGCCACGGAGTTCATAGTGTTTCCACTATGAACATCCGAATCCAAAGACACAACTGTGGTACTCGACGGCGACGAGACCACAGCGATGGGCTCGGCCGGCAGCCCCTTCCGACTTCGCCGAGTTGAAGTCAGGGAAGGCTGGGGCCGATATCCCACGTCTACAGTATCGGACAGTTCTGCAGTCCCCTGCAGCGAAAAGCCGAGGCCGGCTGAAACAGACAACGAAGCAGACGGACCAGCAGCAGTAGTAGATACGTCGAGAGTCGTTGAGGCTGGTGAAATAATGGAGAGAGCACACCGGCTCGGCTCCGAAGGAGGAGTCACAACCCTAGTGACAGCCTCAGATGTCGACTGGAGGGGGACCGTAGTCCCGGAACCAGGCATCTCTACACCAGAACACTCAACGGCTCCCGCAGTATCCACCACAAGAAAAGACTGCACATCCCCCACGGAGGAGGAATAACTCTCACCAGACAAAGTCGGCTCGGGAGGCCCCGAACGACCACGTTCTCCTTTCCCGCGGGAGCGGGAGGCACGGCCACGAGAACGAACGACACGATTTACAGACGCCCAAAAGGTGGAAGACCATGTTCCACAGACACCACACGGCCGCTCGGCCGAACACCCATTACAGGAGGAACACGACGAATGTACATCGTCCACATGCTTAGGCAGCAGACACTGCCCACAAGGAATTGTCCTAGGCATGAAAGAGGTGAGAGGAGCAGAGAAGGTGAGATCAGAAAACAGAACACCCCCAAAGAGAGAAAGGTGACAGAAACAAAGACCCCAGACGGCCGACCGGGAACCACCCAACAGGAAGACTACTCTCAACAGAAAGAAGAAACACTGTAGGAGTGGTACCCCGCTGACACCTAACTCTAACACAATTAAAAAATTTTGCAAAAAAAGCATTAACAATAATTGTGAAATAATCTAAGTCCGAACCGCGTGGCCCGCGAAATTCGCGCGCGACTCGAGAGAGAGCAAATAAATATACATGATGGACATATAATAGAAAAAAGAGAATATAAAACACTGTTCCTGAGAATACAAAGGATACACTGTGGTATAATGAATCAGGAATCATCAAACATCGAGTTGGTGGAACACTGATAAGCGTGCAAAAACATCTCGACACGAAGCGGATTTTAAAAAGAATGAGTCTTTAGAGACGGTATGCGCACTGGCAACGGAAGTTGTGGAGTTGTACTTGGGAGAGAGCGTCCCGTACTGGGTCTGCGCCGGTTGCACTCGACCCAGTTTTGGCTTATTTTTATTGGTGCTTTTGCACCACTTTTCTTTCCCAACTTGCTTGGGAAAGACAAAAATAGAGAGTATTTTATCCGAGTTAGGGACTTCCACTGTAGTGCAAGCCTGTAGTAAACAATTGTGAGTAGGTTGATAAGAAATAGGCAATCTCAGAAGCAACTATTTCACAAATATCAATAGGTTTTTTTTACACCGTGGGGGCCAACCATAACAAATTCCAAACAGTGGCTGCAAAAGGTTCTATGAATGTCTATTGGGAGTTTGACATGGATGGGGGGGAGGGGGGGGAGATAACCAGGCCTGGATATCTTCCCCCCACCCATGTCAAACTCCCAATTGGCCTGGATATCTTCCCCCCCTCCCCATCCATGTCAAAATCCCAATTGACATTCATAGAACCCTTTGCAGCCATTGTTTGGACTTTGTTATGGTTGACCCCACAGTGTAAAAAAAACTATTGATATTTTTTAAATAGTAGCTATGTTTTATGGATGGGTGAGGTGGAAGATGTGCAGGTTGAACATCTCCCCCACCCCAACCCCATCCACGTGTTCGGAAAAGTCCCCAAAATTGCTGGAAAGGTTCTAAGATTGCCTATTTTCAATTCACTGGTCATTATTCAATGGTTTAAGCCAAGTTGAAACTGTTTTTAATTTGTTCTATATTTTTTGACATGGGTGGGGGGGGGGGGGGGGGAAATAACCAGGCCTGGATATCTTCCCCCACCCATGTCAAACTCCCAACAGACATTCATAGAACCTTTTGCAGCCATTGTTTGAACTTTGTTATGGTTGGCCCCACGGTGTAAAAAAAACTATTGATATTTGTGAAATAGTTGCTTCTGAGATTGCCTATTTTCTATTCACTGGTCATGTATATATTAAAGAGTTGAACCACCTTATTGTGTAAATTTCATTGAAAATTCCATAAATAAATGTTCTTTTCCTTATCTTTTTGTTCAGTGCTTTTCATATTTTATTTTTGAGGTGGGGGAGAAGATATCCAGGGTGGGGTGGGGAAGATGACCTAGGATATCTTCCCCATGGGGGGGAGATATCCAGGGTGGGGGGAGATAACCTAGGATATCTTGGGGGGGGGGGGGGGGGAAGATATCTTGCTACACCGGAAAATGCAAAACCATTTTTCCAGTATGGTGTTCAAACCCTGCTATGTTTCGTGGAAGAAATAAAGATTTTTTCTCAGTTTTTCACGAAATTCTCTTGCAAGTCTTACTTCTATTTATGTTAGGAAAGTGCTAATCTAATACAGTGGAGCCCACTTAACTGGATATCTCTTAAATGTACATCCCTGTTAACTGAATATAATTTTCAAACACAAAACCATTTACTATACCTTCAGTACAAATTTGATCTGTTAACCCCTAGCACACTGGTAGTGCAACAGAATTCCTCTTATCGCTCTGTTTTTCTCTAGTTTAACTATAAATTTAACCAATTATATATTTGGTTAAATATCAAATTGCATTACGGAAAATATTTGCTGCTGAAATCTTACCCATTTTGACATCAGAGTGCAGAGGGTTAATTGCATATGGGTTGTCGAGTAAATTCCTGTCAATTGTATATAAATTTTTGTAACATGTCAAAAAAAATTGCTGTGATACGCACCAAATTCCCCTTATTTATCAACCTTTCTGGCCTCATACATCCAATACAGACATTTATTCTATTATATCTAAGAGCTCTGTCAAACAAGATATAATAGAATAAATGCTCAGTTTACCTCCAGAACACAGGAGACTGACCAAATCCCTGTTAATTGTATACTCCTGTTAACTGAATAATTTTCACTAGCAAAACGGATATTCAATTAAGAGAATTCTACTGTATCATTATTTTCTTCAAGAATTTCATATGGGATATGAATTTTAATATTTGATTGAAGGAGGTTTGTTATATGTATGTAGCAGCTTATTTTTGTAACATGTATGGCCAGTTAGTTGGTGCTAGTAAAAAATACTTGATTAGCAGGAATAGTTCCTTGATGAGTATCCAGTTAAAACAAGCCATTGATTGGAAATAGAATATGTTTTCATTTTCGGAATTCCTATTTAAAAACTTTCCACAATCCAGTATAAGTATTTCCATTTATTTGTTTTTAAATCCTGCACCCTATGTAACATGTAACCAACTACCCCTGTGCATTTTACAGCCTTAGTCAGTGTATGTTTTCATGTGGTGTGTGATATGGCAGTTACCAATTTTTTATAACCAGAAAGTGTGACTAACCCTGGGCAATCAGTACAGCCTTAGTGTAAATTTCATTCATATCAACTCTTTACCCAATGCAAACATACCAGAAAATAAGTGGTCAGACAAGGACACTGTTAGATGTAGGTACAAAAAGGCCAATGTCTGACAGAGGTTTAAAATCATCAGTCAAAATGTCTGATGCCAAAATTATCAAGGAGGTTCAGTGATCAGAACATCATGCATGCTGGAAATCATGTACATAACTAGCAAGCCTAAAATTAATGATTATTGTGATTTCTGGTCCTGGCAAGTGTGAAGAAAGTGACTGTACAGCACATCAGTATTAATAGCGTGTGAAGGAATATGCTTTGATATAGCCATACATGTATCTAAATTATGTCTGAAGGGTAATTCTGTTCCAATTCGGAATGAAACCAATCATACCTTGTTTGGCAGGGCTCATTGAGCCCTGCCAAACAAGGTATGGTTGGATGAATTCTGAGCAGTTTTAAGATGAAGGTACATGTACACCCAAAACACATTATTTTTAATACTCAAACTCCATTTTGTAATATGTCAGATATCATTCTTAAATGACAGACATGATTCATTTGGTGTCTGACATTTTGTCTGGAAGCGCAATGAAAATTATTTTCAGGCCTGAATGCAAGGGCTAAAACCAGCTAGTACTATTCTAAAAAAGCATTCAATCTCAGTTTATGACCCTCATTGGAATGAATTGTGGCAAATTTTTTTCCAGTAAATTCCAAAAATGAAAGCATATTCTATTTTCAATTAATTGCTTGTTTTAAGTATCATGCATTGTATCCCAAAAATCACTATTAAAAAACATACCTGTCTTTATTTGTGCTGTTCAATACAACTACAAGAGTTCGAGAGAATTTGTTTTCGGGAAATCCCGTATAGTATATAGCCTAACTGGTTTCGTGCGTTTGTGCACTTCGTCAGAGGCAGTGGAAACACTCGTGGCTCAGCCTTATATATCTGAAGCTCTGGCGGGTGCATTTTGGTGGATGCATATTGGCGGATGCACTTAGACAGATGCATGTTGGCGGGTGCATACGGCCGTTGTATTTGGCGGATGCATTTTGGCGGATGCATTTTCGCAGACGTATTCCGCAGTTGTGTTTTAGTGGGTACACCTGATATGTCTAGGGGTCCGGTTTAGGAGAAGTTTAACTTATTGGTTGGGGTTAAATAAACTGATCCCGGATAGTGGGTGTGCTGAAATTTTAATAAGTCTCTTGGAAACTTCTCTAACAAAATTGTGTTTCTATTTTGTTCTATTGTACGATAGAGCACAAGGCTTGAGACATGTTAAGGCCCGAGTGTACGGCCAGAGTAGCTGTTCAATCTTCACAATTGGTATGAGTGAGGCAGGTGAAGAAGGTTAAAAGTGAAGAAGTAAAAGATGGTTACATTCATCATAAAGTTATAGAAAACAGTGATCACTAATAAATGAGAATATTATAACTCTGTTGTTTCTTATTTATTGCTTATGTGCACGGTAGTCTGCTTGATTGCAATATTAGTGGGGCTGGTGGTGGTACAGAGTCATTGCCACATATTTTAACACTTTGGCGGTATTGTATAGACTCGTGATGTCCATGTTTAATTCTGGTGGTGCATTCCCATTGTGTAATGGGATCTGAGGGTGGGGAGAGCCAATGTCCACATTTATTGGGAAGTCCGTCATTTGGTCTGGCTGTGTATCAATATAGTTGTCTCTGTTGTTGGCTAAGCTGACTGTATTTGTAACAATATTCCTCGGTGAAGTATGCCTGGATACAGTTGGGTCTAATAAGTCTCTTGTGGGACCCGCCAACATGCAAAATGCATCTGCCAAATACAACAGCCGTATGCACCCGCCAACATGCATCTAAGTGCATCCGCCAATATGCATCCACCAAAATGCACCCGCCAGAGCTTCAGATATATAAGGCTGAGCCACAAGTGTTTTCACTGCCTCTGATGAAGTGCACAAATGCACGAAACTGGTTAGGCGAAATACTATACAGGATTTTCCGAAAACAAGTTCCCTCGAACTCTTGTAGTTGTATCGAACAGTATTTAACCTATAAACTTGTTCAAGAATTATGGCAGCAATACCGGCCGCTAGCGCTATTAGTGACATCAGCCTGAGCACCAACGCTGACACAGTTATTCTCACATCAGACAGATATCCTCACCCATTCAAGATTACCCACACTATATGGTATTAGTGGGAGAATTAACAAAAACCCGCACACGAAATGTACTAAAATAGATTGTTTCATCTGCAAACACCTCCCACAGGGCCTTTGGTTCCATAGTGAAATCACCTCCATACGCTATAAGGGACCTCAGTACACCAACTGCATGACTAGGAATTGTGTTTACCTTTTAAATTGCCAAAAGTGCGGCAAACAATATGTCGGGGAGACGAAACGCCATTTCCACACCCGAATACACGAACATCTGGCAGATATTAAGCATAAACGGGACATGCCTGCCTCGAAACATTTCAACCAAATAACAACATATTGTCTGATGTGTGTTACCGCATCATACAGGTATTATCCTCCGATCCCGAGGAACCAAATGCGACAGAACAGTGCCGAACTTGTGAAATACATTGGATTTTCACTTTAAGAATGCTACAACCACTCGGCCTAAACAGAAAGGACTTCTAAGAAGTGTTTTTAATTTGTCTTTATTTGTGTTTAACCCTTTGCATAACATCAATGGAACATGACACTTGCAAAAAAAATTCTTGATTGACTAAAACTTTACATTTCTGGCCTCAAAGACATAGCAAATCAGGATTAAGTGCCTTGTTCAAGGACACAACACAGTTACCACTGAGCTACTGTTCTCCCAAACTTCTGTCAATTGAATGGAAATTTTTGTAATCTATTGAAAAATTACCCTAGAAACCATTGGATTGGCCTCATTATATCCATAAGGGGCATTTAATCTATTATCTGTCAAATAAGGTAACAGAATAAATTCTCAGTTTATCACTAGAGTACAGGATAATGTCCAAACTCCTGTTGATGGAATACACTCAGAAAATGGTTAGTCAATTATTCACTGTATTACAGTGTGTCGGGGGCGCGGTGGCATCGCGGTAACCGGTTCTCGTCAGATCACCGAAGTTAAGCAACGTCGAGTGCAGTTAGTAGTTGGATGGGTGGCCATTTCAGCGACTGATTCGTGTCCTTGAGCAAGGCACTTCACCCCGATTGCCTACATGGGGGCACGATGATGCTGTGTACTAAGGCATACTGCACGTCGAATGTGCGAATGTCTTCAACCAATCTAACCCTGCCTGTGCCGCGGTGCAGAGTTTTGAGTTACGATGTTGGAGAACTGACAGCTGCTCGTCATTGCTCAGTGGTTCTCTCTGGGTACTCCGGCTCCCGTAAAACTGTCATCGACATGATATGACCCTGGCTGTTAATGTGTCGTTAAACCCTAATAAAAAAAAAAAAATTACACTGTGTCAAAATTGCAAAGTGAGAATGGAAATTGTTAATTAACTTTTTATTGCAATGCATGTACAGCTCACATCCCATCCAGTGTGTTACATCTTTATCAGGAGATATTTTTTTAACCCTTTACCTAACATGAAAAGCAGACGACAATTGCAAAAAAAATTCCTGAATAACTAATTTTTTTCATTTTTTGTCTCAAAAACATAGGTTATGACCTCTCATTGGAACGAGCTTGACAAGCTCGTTCCAAAGAGGGGTCATAACCTATGTTTTTGAGACAAAAAATGAAAAAAATAATGAAAATTAATTAGTGATTTTTGTGAATAGCAGGCCGGGTTTGGCTATTACATTGGGTAAAGGGTTAATAAAAGATTAATAATGATAGTGAATTACCTGTTAGGCCTAAAAAAAATAAAAAATCTGTTTCTCAGGCCCTCCCGCATGGTCCCTTTGGCTACTGCATGCTCTCTTTTTATAACCAATCTAAACTTAAAAAAAAATAAAAATTAAATGGTTTATGTCTGATATTTTACCCAAGTTAAAAAAATTTATGAATTTGTCCCTTGAGTGCAAGAAGGCTTTACAATGCTTTAGCATTGCAAAGTCTTCTTGCACTCAAAGGATGAAATTCACCACCACCCATGCTATTCTGTAGATTATGAGGCCTAAAACATGAACCAAGAACATGAACTTTTGATGGCAAAAAAGTAATTACTGAAGTAAAAAATGAAATAAAAGACCGCTCGCCCGCATGCAATTTCACAAATAATGGCCTGAGAAACAGAAGATCTACTTTGTGTAGCCTTATATTGGATACCTCATACACCATCTTCAAATCTGGCCTTTTGTATAAATAACCATCTTCCTCAAAAGATGTTAATGTTTGCTCTAATATCATATCACTGGAAGTGCTTCTATCCTGGAATGTAAAAAAAACAAAACCATCTAGAGAAGAGTGATTTAATTTAATTCAACGAAGTAAATTAATTATTTGAGTTTTTTGTTTAAAAAAACCAAACAAACTACCCTCTGTCTGTTAGAGTATGTTTGAAAACTTGACACAGTATCTGAATAGGTCCCAGAGTCAACAGGAAAGCATGATTTCAATCTACATTTACAAAATTTTCTTAACAATAGAGGACAACCCCTGTCATCAGTCCCCATGAAGGCTTCCGTGGTATACATTAGATGTATGACAATTTGGCAAATTCCATAAGGAAAAGAAAAAGTGTTATTACAGTGGAGCTCTGTTAATTAAATAGCCACTTTGCAAGAGGGATTATTCAATTAACCCTTTACCCAATGCAGACGATATCAAAATTTATTATTTTAAATATCATTTTTTCAAATTTTTAAAAAAATTTCAACAAAACCATATCATGTGATCCCTCATTGGAATGAGCTCAACGAGCTCATTCCAACGAGGGGTCACATGATATGGTTTGGTTGAAATTTTTTGAAAAATAATAATTTTCAACTGCTGAATTTTCATATTACGTGGACGGATGCGGCCGATTCGTTGAGTAAAGCGTTAACACGGGTTTGGTCAACTTACTGTATTCTTGTGATAATCTGAACATTTATTCTATTACATCTTTTTGGACAGAACTCATAGAGATATAATACATTAAATGCCTGTATTGGCTTACTGAGGTCAAATAGTTCTATAAATGAGGGGGAGGGGGAGTTTACTCTTTTACCTTATAGGCAGTTAATAAGTCAAATTTGTACTGAAGGTGTGTTAACTGGGTTGGTGTTTTAAAATTATATTCAATTAAGAGATATCCAATTAAGTGAGCACCACTTTATTACTTTATTGTACTTTGTATGGAATGTAAGAAACATAAGAGCTTAACTGGTCACTGTGGTTATAAACTTGTCAGTGTTATGAACTGTATATAAAGCCACATGGGTCAGTTTGACAGAAAAATCTGTGGCATCTAAATCCTCTCCTGTGGTAATAAGCCAAAGTCACAGATGTTAATTAACACGAAATAGAGAGCTCACAACATGACACAAAGGTTTAATTATCAGATGATGATAATTCATTTACAAGTAATCCCCTTCAGCTGTTGGAGTACTGTTATACAGTAAAAAGCAAGATAAATGTTTGTCCCATTTCCAAGGGCATATAACCCTTCCTCAGTTTGATTCTATGGTCTCATATCCATGTGTCGTTCATGCTGTCTCTCAGACGGTCTGTCCTCGATTGTCCTCAAGAGTAGAGAAGTACATGAACCATGAGAAAAATTAACTGCGCTTCTGTCACTGAGTGGGTCCAGGAAGCCGATGCCCGATGAATGACATCTTCTTAACCCTTTACCCAACGCAGACGATATAAAAATTTATTATTTTAATTACTATTTTTTAAAATTTAAAAAAAAAATATTCAATAAAACCATATCATGTGACCCCCTCAATGGAACAAGCTCAATGAGCTTGTTCCAATGAGGGGTCACATGATATGGTTTTGTTGAAATGTTTTTAAAAATTTATATTTCTTTCAACTGCTGAATTTGCAAATTACGTGGGAGCATGCAGGCGATTCGTTAGGTAAAGGGTTAAGACTGTAACACCTGAATGTGACAAGAGTACTGTACAAAATACGATAAATTAATCTTTTTTTTTTAATAATTTTTTTCTGAGTTTGAAACTTCAACACAGAGTGATACCTCATATTTTAGTCTCCCAGTAACATCACGGATTATAATTTTGATGCAAAAATTGAAGGATTCCCATTGGACACTGAACTTCATTTTCTGTTATCTTTGGCAGTAAAGCTCATATTTGAAGCCTCACAGTGTATCAAAACTAAAAAGATAAAATTATATATTTTTATTTTTAGCTCAACTTGACAAAGTCAAGATAAGCTATTGCCATCACACGTGCGTGCCGAAGTCTGTTCACATTTTCCTTTAGCACAGGCTCCACCCCATAGTTTTTGTCTGATCATCATGAAATTTCATATGCAGGTTTGAAGTCATGTCTAGATGAGAACGTCCCCTTTCGGTCGCGATTGGTCAACCGTGATGGCTGCCCGAGCCCAAAACTCGAAAACCATAAGCACAGTCTACAGATCGTATTTATGAAGGGGTTTCATTGTAACTTGGTAGGATGCCTCTGTATAATATCTAGATGAGAACGTCCCCTTTTGGTCATGATCTGTCAACCCTGATGGCTGCCCAAGCCCGAAACCCAAAAACTTATAGCACTGTCTACAGGTCATACTTAACATGGAGGGATTTGATTGTAACTTGGTAGGATGACTCTGTATGATGTCTAGATGAGAACTTCCCCATTTGGTCACGATCTGTCAACCGTGACGATTGCCCGAGCCCAAAACCCGAAAACCTTTAACACAGTCTACAGGTTGTATTTATGGAGGGATTTCATTGTAACTTGGTAGGCTGACTTCATATATTGTCTAGATGAGAACGTTTCCTTTTGGTTGCAATTGGTAAACTGTGACGGCTATAGGGGCCCAAAGCCCAAAAACCTTTAGCACAGTCTACAGGTCATATTTATGAAGGAATTTCATTGTAACTTGGTAGGATGACTCCAGATAATGTCTAGATGAGAACATCCCCCATTTGGTCACGATAATTCAGCCATGATGGCTGCCCGAGGTGACTAAATAATGTTCTCAAATAGGGGGTGCAGTGGCGTTGCGGTAACCGGTTCTCGTCAGATCACCGAAGTTAAGCAACGTCGAGCCCAGTTAATCATTGGATGGGTGACCGTCTGAGCAATCACTTCAGACTCCTGCGTTGTGTCCTTGGGCAAGGCACTTAACCCCCGTACGCATGTCTTCAACCAATCTAACCCTGCCTGTGCTGCAGTGTGGAGTTACGATGTTGGGGAGCTGACAGCCACTCGTCGTTGCTTGGTGATTCTCTCCGGGTACTCCGGCTTCCTCCACCCAAAAAACTGTGACGGTTATGATTAGCCATTGTGCATAAGTATATGACCTTAAACACCAATAAATAAAGAAATATAAATAAATGTTCTCAAATTCCTTAAATTTTCTCAGAATCAGAAAAATAGCAAGAATTAAACACAGTCCTCGTAGGAAACGGTGGTGCTGTGTTCTAAGGCATAATGCACGGCGATGGTGCACCTGTCTTCAACCAGTGCCAACACTGCTTGTGTGGAGTTAGTATGTTGGGGAGTCTGATAATTGCTTGCCACCGTTCCGTGGTTCTCTCCAGGTACTCCAGCTTCCTCCAGCCTGTAAAACTGTCCAACAAGAAGTGACCCTGGCAGTCGATGGTGTAGTTAACCCTTTACCTAACATAGCGGCCAAAAATGGCCGGGAAATGTACCCAAATAAGCCTACCGTAGCCTAAAACATTTTACAAATGTCTCGATAAAACCAAACAAATATGGATATCATTAGAACCGGCTCATCAAGCCGGTTCTAATGATATCCATATTTGTATGGTTTTACTGAAAAATTATGAGAATTTTTTTTTTGAAAAATGTGAAATTTAAATTTTTTAAAAAGCTGTGTTAGGTAAAGGGTTAAACTACAATAAATAAATAAATAACTTGGGTAAAATATCAGACATAAACCATTTAATTTTTATTTTTTTAAGTTTGCATTGGTTATAAAAAGAGAGCATGAGGCAGCCAAAAGGACCACGTGAGAGGACATGAGAAACAGACTTTTAATTTTTTTAGGCCTAAGATGAAATATTTCTAATTAAAATGGGATGGGGATGGCCAATTTTGAAATGGATGACAGGGAAGAGTAATTAATATTTAAGGCCACACAAAGTAGATCTTCTGTTTCTCAGGCCATTATTTGTAAAATTGCATGCGGGCGAGCGGTTTTTTATTTTTGTTTTTATTTCTGTAATTATTTCTTTCCCATCAAAAGTTCAGGTTCTTGGTTTATGTTTTAGTCCTCATAATCTACAGAATAGCATGGGTGGTGGTGTATTTCGTTCCTTGAGAGCAAGAAGTCTTTGCAATGCTAAAGCATTGCAAAGACTTCTTGCACTCAAGGGGCAATTTTATCAATTTTTTTTAACCTGGGTAAAATATCACACATAAACCATTTAATTTTAATTTTTTTTAAGTTTACATTGGTTATAAAAAGAGAGCATGCGGCAGCCAAAAGGGCCATGCGGGAGGGCCTGAGAAACAGATTTTTAATTTTTTAGGCCTAATCTTAAATTGTTTAAGCTTCCCCATACTATTCACAAAAGTTTGCATTGATATTCTGTTGCATTTATACAGCTTTTACTTCAACGTTCAGTGGAGAAGCCTGAGGTTTCGGAGCTAAAAAAAAAAAATGAAATTGCATATTTATGAAGATATTGAAGCTGTGTTAGGTAAAGGGCTAGCCTTGAAAGCTGAGCTGAAATGGTGTTCTCTGCAAACTGGGAATTATTTTCTTCTATCTCTTGGAATAATCCTTCGATGTCAAATCCTGACTGCAGAGTAAGCTCATTTTCAAAACTGGGATTACTGTTGTCATACTGAGAGGCTTAGTGAAGCATTTAGTGAAACAAACAAGGTTACCATTATGTTATACTTTCAAGCATATTTATATCTGAAGAAGCAACATGCAATGATCACAAGAGGAGCATCAAGAATATGGAAAATTCATGGTCCCTGGGAAAAATATTACAGGTAAGAAAATCATTTATTTACACTTCTATTAGGAAAACCTTAATTATTTTGCAATAATTTATATGCACCTGTACCAAGAGTTCCAAGTAATGTCAATAGCATACATGTCATTTTGAATCCCTGATCATTCACCTAATGAGCAAAAATCCTCCCCCCCCAGGTTTTTTTTTCAGGCGAACAGAAATCCCTCCCACCATAATTTCAGATGAACAAAATCCCCCCACCCCCCACATATATATCAGTTGTTTACAGAGCAGTTTTGGGGCAATCAGGTGTACTGCGGAGAACCCCACCCAGATTTCCAGATTTGAACAATCAGCACAGGACTGATAACTACTGTGAGTCGTGGAACAATGGGTTCAGATATTTAGTGGAGTACAAGAAACCTAGCTTTTGGAACCTAATCATGTGTCTACAAAAGGATTGTGCTTTAATGCAGAAACAGATTTTCCAGCATCAGAGAGAAGAAATGGCAGCCAAAAGGGTGAAGAAAAGCACACTTATGCACAAACGGAAACTAAAAACTTGATGGGAACAGTTTGTGTCAGGTGAAAAGTCACTTGCACAGTTCTTGCATGTCATGCCATTGAGTGTATCACAATACATTAAATGATCATAAATGAAAATAACAGTCTTGATAAACATTTATTGATGAATGTTTTCTTGTAAATAGTGATGAGTGTTTATGTAATTTACAAATTATTTTAAATCCTCTTTTTTATAACTAACCTTGTACTGTCTTCTAACCTTTTAGTGTAAGAAGCTGGGGGCAGGGATTTTTGTACTGCTATTAGAACAATTGGGGGGGGGGGGGGGGGGGGGGAGATTTTTGTGGAGTAAAAATTTTTGTGAGGGGGGGGGGGGGGGGGGGGGTAACCTACATTCCATTTCGAGGCACGCAATCACCCTCAAAAACCCACATAATTTGAACATACGGAAAGTAGGAAATGCCCACCTGTGCAAATCTTGATACCGGTAAATTGAGAGATTCTAAAATCTACGTTTACACAATAAGTCTAATGAAAACATACAGAGTCTCTTTTAACCCATATATGACTGGATAATTTTTCAGACATTCTACTTTTGATACACCCCATTGTATGAGTCTACTAGTCTAACAGTGATTTCTAACCAAGTGTTGGCTGTCTCTCCAGGCAGCCAAGACTTGACTAGAAAACACTGTCAAGATGATTTGATAATTGCCAACAGGATCTCATGTTAAAGTACCTGTTCTCAGGCTGCACAGTTGTCAAAGTTGGATAAATACTATTGACAGTCAACAGTTTGCAATGGATGGTATCATTCTCCTGTGATTTTCAAAAATGACAGGCCCAATGTATTATCAGTGTTCATACAGGTTTAGCTTCCTACTTTTCCATAGATTATCAGAGAGTTTTCCATGGTTTTTCCACATCCTTCGTTTAATTTTTCCACAACTCTACACACCACTGAACTACAGTACACACAGAGGTTGATAATCAGCCATTCGATAGGTAAACATCTATACATTTACTTTCTAGATCAACAGAAGCTTGAGGATGAAACATACAAATCTTCACTTCCTGGATCGCCTGATAGAATACTCAGTGGTCCATGAACTGCAGTCTTGCTTGTTGGGTCCTTAACTGGTAGAGTGCTCAATTATTTTTCAAAGGTGATTTGTAACACACATATACTTTTTTGAGGATACCATGCTACCAACATGAGGTGCCTTAGTTTAACAAAATTTTACTCATGAATAATTGTTTTGTGACAATTTATTGGAGAGTGCCCTTTGGCACTCTCCAATAAATAGTAACAAAACAATTTTATATTAACATTTTTCTAGATACTGTCTGGCAGCTAATGCATACAGTGTAATGCCACTAAAGTAGCTTTCAGCACTTTTCCATAGAGCCATGGTAGTGGCTTCTAGTATTTATTTATTTATTTTAAGGTCACATATTTCTACACAATGGCTAACCATGACTGTGACAGTTTTACGGATGGAGGAAGCCAGAGTACCCGGAGAGAACCACCAAGCAACGGCGAGCAACTGTCAGCTCCCCAACATACCAACTCCACACAAGCAGGGTTAGCATTGGTTGAAGACAGGTGTACAATCGACGTGCAGTACGCTTTAGTACACAACGTCACCGTGCCCCCACGTGGGCAATGGGGGTGAAGTGTCCAAGGACACAATGCGGTTGCCACAGGTGGGATTCGAACCGAGGACCTCTCGGCTTGCAGCCTGCACCTCTACCAACTGAGCCACTGTGCCCCGCATAAAAAAAAACAAAAAAGATTTTCCGAATTTTGGTCCAAAATTTCTAAGTCCGGAACGAGACCCCAAATTTTCAGCTTAAATATAAACCCAGGGCTTTGGCTTGAACAAACTTGAATCTCACCCCACTAAGCATGCTGCACACCAAATATCAAAACATTCTGACTGCTGGATCTGAAGAAGAAGGTTTTTTAAGAAAATTCCTCATTTTGAACTAAGTTACAATTCAAGCTCCCATAGTGAGCCCAAATATGGACCTTGGGACACAGCTTGAACAAACCTGAATCTCAACCCCCTAAGGATGCTGCATACCAAATATCAAAACATTCCGACTGCTGGATCTGAAGAAGAAGATTTTTAAAGAAAATTCCACATTTTGAATTAAGCCCACAGTGAGCCCAAATATGAACTCAGGGACTTGGCTTGAACAAACTTGAATCTCACCCCCCTAAGCATGCTGCATACCCAATATCAAAAGATTCCGCCTGCTCGATCTAGAGAAGAAGATTTTTTAAGAAATTTGCCTGAAATGCACTAAGTTCAAATTCGGGCTCCTATACTGAGCCCAAATATGAACCCAGGAGGCCAATTTGAACAAACTTGAATCAGATCCACCCCACAATGTTGCATACCAAATATCAAAAGATTCTGCCTGCTGGATCTGGAGAAGAAGATTTTTTAAGCAATTTGCCTGAAATGCACTCAGTTCGAATTTGGGCTTCTATAAGCCCAAATATGAATCCAGGGGGCCAATTAAGACAAACTTGAATCAGATCCACCCCATAATGCTGTATATCAAATATCTAATGATTCTGCCCATTTGTGCTTGAGAAGAAGATTTTTTAGTAATTTCTCTAATATACATAAGGTGTTATCAGAGTTATGCCCCCTATGGAGCCCCAAGTGGGCATGTCCATTTCATTTGAACAAACTTAAATTGACATATGGTAGTGAACATGCATACCAAGTTTCGAGCAAATTGACGTAGCGATTTCAGAGGAGAAGTCGTTTGAAAAATGTTCACGACGCCGGCTGACGATGGACGGAAAGTGATAAGTTTAGCTCCCTTCGGTGAGCTAAAAAGTAACAGAAATTACAAAACTTTCACTGCCCTTGAATAGAAGATTGTGGTTTCCTATAATTTTTTAACAGCTTCTAATGCCTGTGGATAAAATTTTCAGAATTTTCAAAAAGGATAGACAATTTATAATGGCTCCTAAGAGACCAGTCCAGGATCTATAGTTGTATGCAAGGGGTATGGTATTATCTGAGAAAACACAATGGCAGGGGGTGCACATGAAAGGATCTGCCCATGAGGTGCTGAAACACTACTTCAATTTCAAATGACCAAAATATATTTCATAAGCAAACCTTTTTCCAGATGGTCTATGTAAGCATTAGCAGCAATGCAGTCAAACTCTATTAACCCTTTACCCAAAATAGCGTCAAAACCAGCCAGTGCTATTCATAAAAAATCACCATTCAATTTTCATTATTTCTTTATTTTTTTGTCTCAAAAACATTGCTTATGACCCCTCATTGCACAAGCCCATTCCAATGAGGTGCCACAAGCTGTGTTTTTGACATAAAAATTAAATAATTTTGTTATTCAAGAATTTTGTTTGCACGTGCCATCTGCTTTTTGTGTTTGGTAAAGAGTTAACCCTTTACCTAACACAATATTTTTATAAAATAATTAAATTTCACATTTTTTTAAAACAATTTTCACGATTTTTCAATAAAACCATACAAATATGGATATCATTAGAACCAGCTCGACGAGCTGGTTCTAATGATATCCATATTTATATGGTTGTATTGAGAAACTTCCGAGATATTTTAGGCTGTAGTACGCTTATTCTGGTTAATTTTCTGTCCGTTTTTGGCCGCTATGTCAGGTAAAGAGTTAATTAGTCCTCAATCTAACATGACTATAAGCCAGTATATGCACAAAAACAAACCCTCTTGAAGAAATGAAAATTGTCATTTCTTGCCTCAAAAACATAGCTTATAACCTCTCATTAGAACGAGCTCATCCATGAGGGGGTCATATGCTTTGTTTTGGAGGAGAAAATTGAAAAACTTTAACAAAATTTGAATGGCGTTTTTTGTGAAGAGCACCAGTTGGATGATCATTGTGTAAAGATAATTGAATACCGTAGCCACTGGAAAATGTTCAATTAACAGGAATATTCAGTTAATCACAATTTCACAAGATTATTTCTCCTCAATTAACAGGGATTAGCCATTTTAACTGTTTGCAATTAACATGTCAAATCTGAACTAAGGTATGGTATATGGTTTGGTGTTTGAAACATATATTCTGTTTAGCAATATTCATTTAGGTAGGGGTCTCATCATATCTATTACTAAATGTGCTGAAATTCTTTTTATTACATGCCTGTTCTATGAAATCTCCATCCACAGCAATACAAAACAATCTGGAAAATGAAAATCCATTCCGCTCACATGTACCAAACGGAAATCGTAGACAGACTATTTTTGGACAATCACGTCATCTGTCAAAACTTAACATAACCCAGGATACTTGGAATTTCCATTTGACCTACAATCACGGAAGCTGTGCAGTTTAAATGAAGTGATTGCATTCTAATAAGCTATCACAAAGACAATAAACTAAATAAAAACATCTTTGTGTATAGAATTACTTCTAAAGTTTTGAAGGGAGAGTTCAAACCAATCATTATTCGCTATATAATCATAACAATTGAATAGAACTCAAATATACATGTACTACAATAGTTCAAACATACGTACACCACATGTTTGACCTATTTATAAATCTGCCCACGGGAATTCTCCAAAAACTGCACCTGTGTTTGTAAACATTAGCAGACGACGAATCGCCCGAAACTGAACCGATTGTGAAATAACTTGTTGATAGTTGTCAAATGAATTGCTCAGTGTCCTTCTAATAATTGTTTTTATAGACGTGAAGGCATGTAATAAACACAGAAAGACATTCATGCATGAATGGGTTAATCAATATGGCACGAGTGCCAGCGTGGAAGGATAAAAGGAGAGGCCGCATCTATAGCATCTGCAGCATAACTTATGACCACCGTAACCTCTTCCTCCACCACTTCTGGGATGAATTTTATAATCTTGTTAAATATATTAGGTTTTGGATACACACAGAAACAAAAATTGAACAAAATGGAAAAGCATATATCAGTGTTTTAGATTGGTTTAATAAGGGCACAGCAAGGAGAGCCCAAACCTGACTAGCTGACCATACTATGGTGTCATGTGAGGAAATGTAAAATTCAAATTCCAAGATGCAATACCTGGAAATGTTGTCATAGTGCTTCCCGTCCACCTCAAATGAAAGTTTTTT
The DNA here is from genome assembly GCA_031216915.1 of Pictodentalium vernedei. Lineage (NCBI taxonomy): Eukaryota > Metazoa > Mollusca > Scaphopoda > Dentaliida > Dentaliidae > Pictodentalium > Pictodentalium vernedei. The sequence goes on from CM062294.1 coordinate 540,797,802, forward strand.
TCCCCATCATACACACAAAAAAATAACATATTTACGCCTAAAAAAAGTTAAAAATCTATTTCCAAGGCCCTCCCACATGGCTGCTTTTGCCGCATGCTCTCTTTATATAACCAAGGCAAACATAAATAAATAAAAATAGGTCGATTAAATCATCAGATGTGTACCCATATGCGCAACTAGTAGAAAGCTGTATGACGGAGGGCTACCCCCCCCTGCCGACATTATGTACACCATACATGGTATGGGTACATATAGAAGTGGATTGGAGGAGTGCCTGATTTGATGGATAAAGGGTTAATATCTCCAGATCAAATTATTAGATTTACATAAGAAAACTATACAGCACAGCACATCAGTAACCTGAATACAAAAATAAAGTAACCTGATAATCGGATTAATATTTTTTGAGTTATTGCATGCCGAAGAAATGGATTGGAGGAGTTCTCAATTTGAAGGATAAAGGGTTAATATCACAGGATCAAATTATCAGATTTACACCAAAAACTATACAGCTTGGCACATCAGTAACCTGAACACATATATGAAGTAACATGACAATCGGATTGATATTTTTTGAGTTATCTCATGCCAAAGGGACTGAAGGAATTTTCAATTTGAAGGATAAAGGGTTAATATCTCCAGATCTAATTATCAGATTTACACCAAAAACTATACAGCTCGGAACATCAGTAACCTGAAGATATATATACAGTAACATGACAATTGGATTGATATTTTTTTGAGTTATCTCATGCCAAAGGGATTGGAAGAATTTTCAATTTGAAGGATAAAGAGTTAATATCTCAGGATCAAATTATCAGATTTACACCAAAAACTATACAGCTCGGCACATCAGTAACCTGAACACAAATACAAGAGGCCCCACGGGGCCTGAAGCGCTCATCTTGTACAGAACACAATTTAAACAGAGTCCAAGAATGAGTCTACATTAAGCAAGCCATCTCCATAGGCTACACTGTCAATCCTTGAGTTCCTCAGGAGTGACAAAAATAATCTAGGCATCATGCCTTTTCTTCAGTTGATCATAAGTAAAATGTAGAGCTCCCCTATGAAGTCCCTTGATACAACCTATGTGGATTAATCTTAGTACCTCTAGAGGGTACTGAATACAAAATTTTTAATTCTTCAGCAAAATGGCCAATTCCGGCTCCCATAGAGAGCCCAAATATTAACCCAGGCTCTTGATTTGAACACAGTTAAATCTGACTTCCCTAGAGATGTTATGTACCGAATATGAAAGCATTCTGACCGTTGGATCTGAAGAAGAGAAATTGTAAAGAAATTTCTTCGAATTGCACTAAGTTCAAATTTGGGCTACCATAGCGAGCCCAAATATTGACCTATGGATCCGATTTGAACAAACTTGAATCTGACCCCCCTAGAGATGTTGTATACCAAATGTGAAAGCATTCTGACAAGTGAATCTGAAGAAGATTTTTGAAGAAATTCCCTCATATTGTACTAAGTTAAATTTCATGTTCCCATATGGAGCCCAAATATTTACCTAGGCACTCGAATTGAACAACCTGGAATCTGACCCCCCCTAGAGATGTTGTATACCAAATATAAAAGCATTCCGACTGGTGGATCTGAAGAAGAAGATTTTTAAAGAAATTTTCTCATATTGCACTAAGTAAAAATTTGGGCTACCATAGTGAGCCCAAATATATACCTAGGGATCTGATTTGAACAAACTTGAATCTGACCCCCATAGAGATGTTGCATACCAAATATCAAAGCATTCTGACTGATGGATCTGAAGAAGATTTTTTTAAATTACCCTCCATATTGAACAAAGATAAAATTTGGGCTTCCATAGGAAGCCCAAATATTACCCTAGGGACTTGGATTGAACAATCTAGAATCTGACCCTCATAACAATGATGTATACCAAATATTAAAAGATTCTGACTGGTGGTTCTGAAGAAGAAGATTTTTAAAGAATATTCCCCATATTACCCTATGTTAAAACTTCGGGCTCCTGTAGAGAGCCCAAATATGAACCAATGAGCTTTATTTCAACAAACTTTTATCCGACCCCCCTATGAATGCTGTAGACCAAATATCAAAAGATTCTGATGATTGGTTCTGGAGAAAAGATTTTTTTAAATTTTTGCAAATATGCTGACTCAGCATTTTTTCGATGCCCATTACAGAACACCCTAACATAACCGATGGCAATTTTTTTTTACCATTCAATTCTACTGGTCATAAGGATACTTCATACCAAATAAACGCTCTCTGTTCCGTGGGGTTTGGGAAATCAGGGTGTTTGAAAATATTTCTATTTTTAGCTCCCAGGGTTCCCATGGGGATGCGGGAATTTTTTTTTTTTTGCATGGGTCAAGTACTTATGACCCAATACTACTACAAACCAAATTTGGTTCATACCGGACCTTCGGTTCAGAAAATAGAAATTTTGGGCGGGGCCAAAAATCTTACCCCTCCTATTACAAAGCCAAATATTACTTCACGAACTTCGTTTGAACAAACTTGATTCTACACCTCATATGGAAGCTCCATAGCAAATATCAAGTCAATGTACACACTGGTTCTTGAGAAGAAGATTTTTAAAATATTTTGGAGCATTTTCCCCCACTCCCTCCCTATGGGGCTGGGCATGCTGAGTTGAACAAAAATGAAATGCCCCTTTGGGACCATCACTCACACAAACTTTCACTTGTATTGGCCCAGTGGCTTTGGAGGAGAAGACCAAAACATGGTGTTGACGGACGACGGACGGGAAGCGATGAGATTAGCTCAGCTTGACTTTGTCAAGATGAGCTAATAAAGTAACTTGACAATTCAAGCAATATTTTTCAAGTTATCGAATGCCAAAGAAATGGATACGGACGCCAGATGGATGGATGGAGACTGATGAACGGATGGACAGACAAAGGATGGACGAACGATGGAGGGCCACCCCAGATTCCGGCATTATGTGTACCATACATGGTATGGGTACACATAAAAATTAAATGGTTTATGTCTGATATTTTACCCAAGTTAATAAAATTGATAAATTTGTCCCTTGTGTGCAACCACAGTTACTGGAAGTTGTGGATACAACCACTTTTTTCACTGATAACAATGAAAGCACCACGCCAGTCCTGACCCCGTGTTACACATACAGTAGTCCATATAATAATAGACAAGTAATGAAAGCTTTTTTGCCCTGACCGATACCCCCTTCCCAGTTCATTTGTGAATTCGTTCTAATCAGTTGCATTCACATGATTATTTTTGCCTGCTTTAGCAGATGTGACAAAACTAAAGGAAAAACTTGTTGAAAACATTTTGAACATCACATAACTTGGGCACAACTTAACACTTTACCCAACACAGACGATATCAAAATTTATGATCTTAAATATCATTTTTTTAAATTTGTCAATTTTTTTTAGCAAAACCATATCATGTAACCCCCTCATTGGAATGAGCTTATGGACTCACTCCAAAGAGGGGTCACATTTCATGGTTTTGTTGAAATTATTTGAAAAATCATATTTTTTCAGCTGCTGAATTTGCATATTACACGGGCGGATGTGGCAGATTCGTTGGGTAAAGGGTAAAGGAATTTGAGTACGACATTTACTAATTTGGCAGAACATACTGGCATGAAATAATGTTTTCAGCAGTGGGTGGATTTGACAGATTTCTAATGTAGGGTAAATCACTACCATCATTGAAACACTATTTTAATGTAACTAAACACGCAAAAAATATTTTTTGAACACCACCTTACTTTGGCAAAACTACACAGGGCCAGCGAGGTTGGCCCATGAGTCCAGGATTCTTGGGTTAGGCCTGTGCCCCCAGCCCCCCCCCCCCACCCCCCACCACCCACGCCCCCTTCCCAGTTCAACCCCATGGTCTGAAAGACTGTGTTTTAATTTTTTGGTTTGGTACGTCCTTTCAAAGGACGTACCACACCAAAAAATTAAAATACACACTTTCAGGTCATGTTTGGACTAGCTCCCACACCCAATCCCCACCCCACCCCCTTCCTCTATCTATTCTAACTTCTGTACCAACAGTTAAGAAGGGAGCTATGGGGGAAACCCCATATTATTGATCACACCTTTGACAATCATGGCAGATGCCTTTGGCCTCTCCATCAGTATTCCAACACTTTTGAAAGGGGGCCCATCACAGAATTAACCCTGGGGCCCGAATCTACTCTCCCTGGCCCTGCAACTACATGAATGTGGGCACAGCACTTACCACTGCTAATTTGGCCTAATTTGAACTCTCGCACAATGTTACAGGGTTGGGTGGGCGGATTTGACTGATTTGTAAAATAGGGTAAATCAATACTGGACACTTTTATTTTAATGTAGCAAGTCAGCAATAAGTTCACAGAACATAATGCAAACAGAAACTCTAACAGAACCTTCAGAGAATATAAAGAAGCAAAAAGACACAGTCCTAGTTACTGGTGGCAATGGATTCCTAGGCCAGCATATAATTCAACTTTTACAGGACATGGCAGATTATGTGAAAGAAATCAGAGTTCTTGATCTTAACACATATGAAGACAAACTTGGTTTGTAGCTTTTATTACATATTTTGCTGCACTTGAACAGATAAATGTGAGGATATACATGAGCCTTTATCATGAATATTGTTTGTGAAATGATTCCAAGAATTTCCCATTTTTTGCCGAGGCTCTGATAAAGCAAAAGAGAAAATTTGTGATGAGTTTTATGAATATTATTCAATATGAACACAATTTTCATATTCTATTTGACAAATGATATCATATAGTACAATGATCACAAAAGTGGTATTTTTTCAATTCTCACACAAGTGAGTCAAATAAACTCTTGTTAACTGGGCAAGTAAAAAGTTGGTACAGCCAATAGATGTTACCTGAAATGCAAACTGATGGAACCAACATACTGATTTTTTTCAATTGCAGAACAGTGAAATGGTTTAACCCTTTACCAACGAATCGCCCGCAACCGCCTGCGTAATATGCAAATTCAGCAGCTGAAAAAAAAATTATTTTTCAAAAAATCTCAACAAAACCATATCATGTGACCCCTCTTTGGAACGAGCTCATTGAGCTCGTTCCAAAGAGGGGGTCACATGATATGTTTTTTGAAAAAAATTTTGAAAAAATTTTTGAAAAAATTTACATTTAAAATAATAAATTTTGAAATCCTCTGCGTTGGGTAAAGGGTGAAGCCATATAAAAAAAATACAAAAACGTGTGGAAGGACAAGGGTAACAGTACACAGTAAACCTGTATTAAAAGATCTTGGGGAAGGAAATTAAACTGGCCTTTGAAGACCGGTCACTGCTCAGTTAGGGTGAATGTATAAGGAGGTTTGATACTTGAAGAAATGTTTCATCACTTTACCATTTCTTATCAACCTACTCACAATTGTTTACTACAGGCTTGCACTACAGTGGAAGTCCCCAACTCGGATAAAATACTCTCTATTTTTGTCTTTCCCATGCAAGTTGGGAAAGAAAAGTGGTGCAAAAGCACCAATAAAAATAAGCCAAAACTGGGTCGAGTGCAACCGGCGCAGACCCAGTACGGGACGCTCTCTCCCAAGTACAACTCCACGACTTCCGTTGCCAGTGCGCATATACCGTCTCTAAAGACTCATTCTTTTTAAAATCCGCTTCGTGTCGAGATGTTTTTGCACGCTTATCAGTGTTCCACCAGCTCGATGTTTGATGATTCCTGATTCATTATACCACAGTGTATCCTTTGTATTCTCAGGAACAGTGTTTTATATATTCTCTTTTCTATTATATGTCCATAATGTATTTTTATTTGCTCTCTCTCGAGTCGCTCGCGAATTTCGCGTGCCACGCGGTTCGGACTTAGATTTTTTCACAATTATTGTTAATGCTTTTTTTGCAAAATTTTCTAATTGTGTTAGAGTTAGGTGTCAGCGGGGTACCACTCCTGCAGTATTTCTTCTTTCTTTTGGGAGTAGTCTTCCTGTTGGGTGGTTCCCGGTCGACCTTCTGGGGTCTTTGTTTCTGTCACCTTTCTCTCTTCTTTGGGGGTGTTCTGTTTTCTCATCTCCACTTCTCTGCTCCTCTCACCTCTATCATGCCCAGGACAGTTCCCTGTGGGCAATGTCTGCTGCCAAAGCATGTGGACGATGTACATTTGTCTTGTTCCTCCTGTAATGGGTGTTCGGCCGAGCGGCCGTGTGGTGTCTGTGGAACATGGTCTTCCACCTTCTGGGCATCAGTAAACCGTGTCGTTCGTTCTCGTGGCCGTGCCTCCCGCTCCTGCGGGAAAGGAGAACGTGGTCGTTCGGGGCCTCCCGAGTCGACTTTGTCTGGTGAGAGTTATTCCTCCTCCGTGGGGGATGTGCAGTATTTTCCTGTGGTGGATACTGCGGGAGCCGTTGAGTGTTCTGGTGTAGAGATGCCTGGTTCCGGGACTATGGACCCCCTCCAGTCGACATCTGAGGCTGTCACTAGGGTTGTGACTCCTCCTTCGGAGCCGAGCCGGTGTGCTCTCTCCACTATTTCACCAGCCTCAACGACTCTCGACGTATCTACTACTGCTGCTGGCCCGTCTGCTTCGTTATCTGTTTCAGCCGGCCTCGGCTTTTCGCTGCAGGGGACTGCAGGACTGTCCGATACTGTAGACGTGGGATATCGGCCTCAGCCTTCCCTGACTTCAACTCGGCGAAGTCGGAAGGGGCTGCCGGCCGAGCCCATCGCTGTGGTCTCTTCGCCGTCAAGCACCACAATTGTGTCTTTGGATTCGGATGTTCATAGTGGAAACACTATGACCTCCGTGGCGTTTCCGTCTACTCACTCTGGTCACACGACCAGTTTTGGGGGACCAACGCCTTTTGTGCAGCCTGGACCTTCTGCCCCGCAGAGGTCCGCGGTGACTCTCATGAGTTCTCGCAATATTGATCCTCGGGGTGCATCGTACCCCTATACACGTCTGCCTTCAGATGTTTCGGCTGCCGCCCGTCGTCCCGCGTCGGGTGTTTTGGAGGATCGTGACCCTTCGCTGGTTAAGAGGGTCAGAGGTGAAGCCACTTTGCCGGTTCGCTCCCCTGTCGAACCGGTCGGTACAGGCAGTGAGCTTAGGGAGGCCCTCTCCTTACTCACTCAAGTTCTTTCTAAGAGCCTTCCTGTTGCTTCCAGCGAGGCTATGGGTGGTTTCCAGGCGCCTCCTTTGGCGCCGCCTCCCGGGATTGGAAACAGGCTGGTTTCCGATTCCTCTGGTGTCCCGACACCATGGGAGGCGTCGGCTGGTTTGCCCACGATGGGCTATGTGTCTTCCGACTCTGGGGAGGAGTCCGACATGCTTGAGGTCGAGGGCCAGCAGTCTTCGGACTTGGGGGCGGCTCTTGACTTTGTGTTTGGGTTTCTGCCCGAGCTCAAACCTGCTAACCAGCCGACAGTGTCAGCCTGGCTGCGATCATCGGTCGCGCGCCAACAGCCTATGGAGCAACCTGCTTCTGGGCGCCTTCGACCGTGCCAGTCGGTTCAGGTGGTTGAGGCTTTTTCAGCATTGGATGCCAAGCTGAATTCCAAGGCTTTGAAGACTTCGTTCTTCACCAGGGTTGACACCTTTTTGCCTCCTGTGCGTTATCGTTCCTACGATTCCGCCAATCCGTTAGTCTGCCAGGCTTTGACAGTTCTGGATCAGGACTCCACTTCCCTCGGGCTTTCCAAGCCCAAGTCTGCTGTCATTCCAATGACGACTCTGGAGTCCACGTTGGGCTTATCTAGAGAGATGCTTGGCATGCTTTCTCTCTCAGATCACGTCGTCTCAGCTTTGTCTGCTTATCTGCCTCCAGATAAGTTTGACGAGGTACAGGCTCCTTTGCGTGTGCTGTCCAAGGCGCTTATGCACCTTACTCACACGCATGCCTGTAACACGGCCAATTTGGAATTAGTTCGAAGGGACGCTGTGCTGGACACAGGACGATCCCTTCCCGAGGAGCAGCGTGCTACTCTTCGATCTGCTTCTTTGGCAGGTCCGCAACTTTTCCATGGTTCCGTGTCGACGGTCCGGGATGACGTCCTACGTCATTCCAAAGATCAGCTGCTGTTTCGTCAGCTTGATCAGCCTTCTCGGGGAGGCAAGGGCCGTTCCAAGCCTAACAAGTACCCTTCTGCTTCCTCTGTGAAGCAAAAGGCTGGTCCTTCTGCCGCCGCCTCTACTTCTTACTCATGGGGTAAAGGTAGGGGTCGGCAGAATCGAGGGAAGTCTCAGGATTCTTCATTTAGCAGAGGAGGTTGTTTCTCCTCTCGCGGGCCTCATCGGGGCTCGAAATGAAGGTCCTCACCTCGACTCGTCCCAGGTTGGAGGAAGGATAGCAGAGTTTGCAGACCATTGGACCACCATCACATCCGGTCCATGGGTGTTAGATGTTGTTCGGTCCGGGCTGCGCATATCCTTCCGACGGCACCCCACTCTGTCAAGGGTACCTCTTCCAACCACAGTTCCTTCAGACGTTTTACGTCGGGAACTTTTGTCCACGGAGATTGCCAATCTCCTGGCAAAGGGGGCGATCTAGGTCGTCAAGAACGTTCAGTCAGTGGGTTTCTATTCCCGCCTGTTCTTGGTGCCGAAGAAGGACGGCCGACTCCGACCGGTTATCGATCTGAGTATCCTGAACCAGTCTATTATTGCTCCCAAGTTCAGCATGGAGACTTTCAGGCCGGTCCGCCAATCCATTCACCAGGGAGATTTCGCAGCCAGCATCGACCTGCGAGACGCTTACTTCCACGTTCCGATGCATCGGGCGTCACGGAAGTATCTCAGGTTCGCTTTTCTGGGGCGAGTTTACCAGTTCAAGGCCATGCCTTTCGGCCTCAACCTGGCTCCTTGGGCGTTCACCAGACTGATGTCGCATGTGATAGCGTTCCATCGCACACAGTCCAGGGTGACTACTTCGGCATATCTGGACGATATCCTCCAGAGGCATTCCAATACTGCCTTACTGGAATCGGATGTCGCCACTCTGTTGAGCTTGCTCACGTCGCTAGGATTCAGAGTCAACGAGGAGAAGTCGGACCTGGTCCCTTCTCAGTCGTTTTGTCATCTGGGGATGTCTTTCCAAACCAAATTCAATTTGGTGGCTGTTCCCCAGGCCAAGGCTGTGATTCTCTCAGCTTTTGCTCTGACTCTGTCCCAGTCCAGGTCCGCGACCGCTCGGAGTTTTCTCCGGCTGATCGGTCTCTGCGGTTCGGTGACGGATCTCATTCCTTTAGGTCGGCTGCGTGTCAGACCTCTCCAACACTTTCTGCTCAGTCGTTGGAGACCGAATGTAGATTCTCTGGATCAGGTGCTTCCGTTTCCGGACTCTCTGTATCCTCACCTTCTTCCCTGGACAGATGTTCAGTGGATTACGCAGGGTGTTCCGCTGGACTTACCCATGTCCGATCGCGTTCTGACGGCAGATGCCAGCGATCTCGGATGGGGTGCGACGTTGGATCCTCTCGGTCTTTCCCTACACGGGATGTGGGACCAGGATCAAGCAGCTCTACACATCAACCAGAAGGAGCTTCTTGCTCTTCTTCTGAGTTTCAGGCAGTGGATCCCTCACCTGTCGAATCGCCAGGTCCTTCTACTATCCAACAATTCGACAGTGGTTGCTTACATTCGGAACCAGGGCGGCACGCACTCGCTTCCGATGTACGAGTTAGCTCGGGATCTTTTACTGCTCGCTCAGGATGTTCACGCCGGAGTGGTTGTTCGTCACATTCCCGGTCGTCTGAACGTCCTAGCCGACTCCCTGTCCCGACAGGGCAGGGTTATTTCCACCGAGTGGATGCTTCACAGGGCAGTGTTCCAGTCGCTTTGCGATCTCTGGGGACGTCCCCACATCGACCTCTTTGCGACTCGTTGGAACCATCACGTGGACACTTTCGTGTCCCCGTGTCCAGATCCTCTGGCTTTTGCCATGGACGCTCTGTCACTCGATTGGAATGGTCTAGTCGGCTACGCCTTCCCGCCGGTTCCGATTCTTCCTCAGGTTCTCGCCAAAATTCGAACCTGCAGTTGTCGAATCATTCTGATCGCTCCCCTGTCGCCTCAGCGGGTGTGGATCAATCAGCTCCGCTCGCTGATGGCGGCGGTTCCGGCACGTCTCCCGCTATGTCGCGACCTTCTTTGTCAAGGTCGCCCGAGGAGGTTTCACGTCGACCCGACTTCATTGTGCCTTCACGCATATCTTTTGTCAGGTCCTGTCTCCTCTGTAGAGGTTTTTCGAGACGAGCAGTGGAGTGCATTTCTTCTTCAAGGAGGCACTCCACTGGTTTAGCTTATGCAGCTAAATGGAAGGTCTTCTGTCGATGGTGTGCTGATCACTTTGTTGATTATGCCAATCCTTCGATTTCACAGATTGCGGAGTTTCTGGTATATCTGTTTGATTCTCGGGGTCTCCAGCCTGTTACCATCAAGGGTTACAGGTCTATGCTTTCAGAGACTTTTTCTTATGTGGGGAAGCGTCGTATCGGCACTAATCCTTACCTCTCCAAGCTTGTTCAGCACTTTTCTTTGAAAAGGCCTCGGACTTTGCAGCTTACTCCACGATGGAATCTTTCGTGGGTGCTGCTTTGCTTGGGGGTGGGGGGGGGGGGGGGTGGGGGGGGCGCCGTTCGAACCTTTATCCCAGGTGGATATGCAATTTCTCACATATAAGACGGCTTTTCTGATGGCATTTGCTTCGGCCAGACGGGTTAGTGAGCTTCATGCCCTCACGGTTGACCCGACCTTTTTTAGGAGCTCTCCCAACAGTGTTACTTTTACCACTGATTGCTCCTTTTTGGCTAAGAATCAGTTACCAGATACTACTCCTCCTCCTATCTGTATCAGGGCTCTTCCCTCTGTTGAGGGTACTCGCCCTTTGCTCTGTCCGGTCCGTGCTATTCGCATTTATCTTGATCGGACACGCTTCATACGAAAAGGCAGAAAACGTTTTTTTCTGTCTCTCATTCCGGGTCGACAGAAGATCTCTCCTCTATCCATTTCTCGATGGATTTGTCTTGCTATTCGTACGGCTTATAGTCGTTTAGCAGCTGGCGATTGTATTACCAATCGTATTTCTGCCCACGAGGTGCGGGCACTGTCTACCTCTTGGGCTTATTCTAACTCCGTCAAGTTGTCGGATGTTATGCAGGCAGCCTACTGGAGAAATGCTTCTACTTTCTCCACCTTTTATTTACGCCAGTTGCAGGAGCAGTCGGAGGACCTTTTTGCCCTGGGTCCTCTTTCTTCTGCTCAGGCTGTTGTCTGCCATAGCCATTAGGCTTCTTGAAGGTCAGTTTCAGCCTTGTGCTGTTACTGCCCTTTTTCTGTCTGTGTGTCACACAGGCTCATATGTCTCTTTTCATTGTCCTTTACCAATGATTGCGACATTATGGTTGATAAGCCTCGGGACCTCTTCCATCTACTTCACGGTTCCAGTGCACTAGGGTTATGTGGGGGTTGGTTATGCGATTCCCTCCAGCCTTTTGTCTATTCAGCCTGTAGTAAACAATTGTGAGTAGGTTGATAAGAAATCTAAATTTTATAGTAAATTTCCTTTCTTATTATACCTACCACAATTGTTTACATGGAGGCCCTCCCGTCTTCTTTACGGGTAAAGAATCTTTCCTCCCCGCTGATCACATAACTCTAACGTTTACGGATTCAAAAAGAATGAGTCTTTAGAGACGGTATATGCGCACTGGCAACGGAAGTCGTGGAGTTGTACTTGGGAGAGAGCGTCCCGTACTGGGTCTGCGCCGGTTGCACTCGACCCAGTTTTGGCTTATTTTTATTGGTGCTTTTGCACCACTTTTCTTTCCCAACTTGCTTGGGAAAGACAAAAATAGAGAGTATTTTATCCGAGTTAGGGACTTCCACTGTAGTGCAAGCCTGTAGTAAACAATTGTGGTAGGTATAATAAGAAAGGAAATTTACTATAAAATTTAGATTTTGCCACATTTCAAGGGGTATAACTCTGGAACTGCATGTGCAATAACAATTACAATCGAACTTGACCTGCATTTCATGGAATATAGTATTGTTGCGAAATTATAAGGTCATACAATAAAGCGAACTAGAGTTATCATCTTGAAGCCAATGATTTTACCATTTTGACACTTTTTAAGAGGCATAACTTTGGAACGGTAAATGCCATAACAGTGAAAATCGAACTTGACCTGCATTTCATGGTAGGTAGTAATGCTGTAAAATTATAGGGTCATACATTAAAGCAAACTTGAGTTATCATCTGGCAACCATTGATTTTACCATTTTGTGAGGTTTCAAGGGGCATAACTCTGGAATGGTAAATGCCATAATGCTGAAAATCGAACTTGACCTGCATTTCATGGTAGGTTTGTTTTGTTTGTTGGTGGTTAATGTCACATATTTATGCACCATGGCTAATCGTGACACAACACGGAGATGAAGTCAAGTTTAGTCAATCGTTGATCAACATGTTGCCCATTTTAGAGGGCTTTCACCCCAAGCATTGGTGACTGGGTCCTATTTTACTAGTAAAGCGGAACTGGTTTACCACAGTAAACAAGTGCTGCTCACTTCCCGGGGTTCCCACAGGGATCATGGTAGGTAGTAATGCTGCAAAATTATAAGGTCACACATCAATGCAAACTAGAATTATCATCCAGAAACCATTTGTTTTGGACAGATGGATGGGCAGGCAGTCAAAGCGGCGACTATATGCTCACTCAAATTTTTTCAGGGAGCATCATAAAAATCTTGTAATTGTTTGATAAATTAGCCGACAATCACCAGATTCCCCATATTTAAATACCTGTTTGGACTCTGTACATTCTATACAGACATTTGATCTATTCTATCTTGTTTCACAGAGCTCCATGACAAGATATAATAGAATAAATTTAGAACATAGGAAAAATGTCAAAATCCTGTTAATTGAACACCCCTGTTAATTGAATAGTTTTAACTAGCAAACTGGATTTTCAATTAACAGGGTTTCACTTTACCATAGTAAAAAATAACATATCTGTTCCCCCATGCAGATCTATCAGCATACCATAGGGGATCCAAATCCAACCAATGGCTATGAAATTACAATGCAAAACGTTTGTACAGACAGACGGATGGACGGACATTCTTACAAATGGCTACTTAATATGTGGCTATTTTATGGACATGTTAGGTGGCTAACCTAAAACACATGTCCAACATAATAAAACAAGTTTTTGGGGGAAATTTTTTGGGGGGTCAGCTAACCCTACCCTTTACTGACCCTAACCCTACCCACCCCTAACCTAACCCTAGCCACATAACTCTAACACCCCTTCACTGACCCCACCCCACCCCACCCTGGAATGCCATAACCCTACTCTACATTTATCCCCCCCCCCACAATAAGAGATTCTGTTATGTGGCTAGCCACATAACATACTTTAACCACATAAGTATCCTGTTTTACTAACTCGTTGCCATATAAGTAGTCATTTGTGTGTGTGGCCAGATGGACTCTGACCCCTTCACTGAACCCCACCCCACCCTGGAATGCCCTAACCCTACTCTACATTTATCCCCCCCCCCCCCCCCCCCCCACACACACACACACACAATAAGAGATTAGCCACGTAACATACTTTAACCACATATGTATCCTGTTTTACTAACTCGTAGCCACATAAGTAGTCATTTGTGTGTGCGGATGGACGGACGGACAGACGGACGGACGGACGGATGGACAGACAGACAGAGGGCTTTGGTTTAGGCCCAATAAGCTTCAAAAAAGCCTTCTTGCGCTCAAGGGACAAATTTTATTAACGTGGGTAAAATATCAGACATAAATCATCTAATTGCATTGGTTATAAAAAGAGCGCATGCGGCTGCCAAACTGATCATGCGGGAGGGCCTGAGGAACAGATTTTTAACTTTGTTAGGCCTAATCTGTTAATAATTTTTCTTGAAATTGTTAACAACAACCATGATTAGAATTAATAACGACATTTCAGTAACAAGTTTAATCTTATTTGTTTTACAAGGATTGGAGAACAAGTTATGCAACTTATATTATTGTCTCTCTTTGGCCTAATGGCGCAGGTGTGTGGGGTGACCTTCGTAGCAGCAACTTCGTGGCCTCACTCTTCTTGAATACTACGAACGGATCTTTAGACTGCACGGAGTGTGTATCTCTCTGCACAGAAGACAGCCATTTTACATCCCCATCCAATAGGACAGTATACTGTGACAGCATCAACCCCACAATTGATGCTGACAGAGAGTGTTCGGATGCCTCAAGAACTTTCCCCAACCGGAGATCGATCCTGGGACCTCTGGCATGAGAGACCAGCACACTTATTCACTCGGCCACCAATCTCTTTTAGTAACAACTCTTTATCAGTTGAATGTTAGAAGCCGATATTTGGCTCTACTGAAAAGTGCTTGTGCCTCAATTAAAAGGAATCATATTCTAGGGACATGGGGCATTGCTTAGGGAGATTTTCACTTTTGCTAATAATCATGTACTTTAATACATGCCTGTTCTATGAATTCTCCATCTACAGCAACACTAAACCATGAGGAAAATGAAAATATGTTCTGCACTTATGTGCAGAACGGAAATCGTTGACAGACTATCGTATTTACTCTATGTATTGGGACACTCTATGATTTGGGACACACATTTTTTCCAGAAAACTATATATTTTTTATGCTCCAAAGTTTGGGACATTCAGGAGATTTGTTTCCAGTTGGCCCGCCGCTAGTAGCAGACGACACTCATAAAAAAAAATTCTTGAGTAACTAAAAAGTTTCATTTTTTGCTTCCAAAACATAGCTTATGATCCCTCATTGAAACGTGCGCAATGCGCTCGTTCCAATGAGGGATCATAAGCTATGTTTTGGAAGCAAAAAATGAAAATTCAAAAAAAAATTGGACGGCGATTTTCGTATATAGTGATGGAAAATGAATCACACACAACTTTATTCAGCATCAAATCAAGACCAGGCTCTGTTCTTTCCCCATTTTCTAAGAATTGGGACACCTGTGAAAATAATTATTTTCAGCTGTCCCAATACATAGAGTAAATACAGTATTTTTAAATAGAAGCGAAATTTCTCTGAAATTTTCTACCAATCGAGCACTTCAATTACTATTTGAATCCCTAGCGATAGATAAAAATCGTTCCCTGAATTCCAATGTGTTCCATGTGCCAGTAGGGGATGAAATAATAACACAGGTTCCCCTTGGAAACTGGGTTGGTGATAAAATGTGTTCTTTTTGTTAATAGTTGTCAAATGAATTGCGGTGACCGCCATTCGAATAATTGTTTTTATAGACTTGAAGGCGTGTATGAATGGGTTAATCGATATGGCACTTGTGTCATCGCGGAAGGATAGAACTCACAGCCGCTCGTTTTACCCTTCTGTGCTGGCACATGTGCCATATCGATTTACCCATTCACAGGCATGTGTCATTCTGTGCATTTCTTACAAGACTAGACATCACACTTGAACTGATGTTACACACACAGTCACCTGTCTCTGTGGATATATTTCAAATTCTCTTTGGAGTAAAAATGTATTGTTCATATGGATTTGACTTGACACAATTTATCAGAGAGTTCCTAGATATGTTTTTTTTTAAGGGAGAATAAACCGCAAATTTGAAACAAGAGGTGCGCATCGGAGGCAAGAATTGAGTTGTCATGGCAATCGGAGGGTTTTCCATGTCCATAACCCAGTTATCAATCATATGCCAGTTGTCAAATCTGGAACCTTTGTTCAAGTTATAATATTAATAAGCTCAGAATTCATAAAAATTAATTAAGGTCCATAACTCTGCAATGAAAGATTGGGTTAGGCCAGTTTTTGCACCTGCTTGAAATATTATTGCAAAAGACCTGAATGACAAATATTAGTCAAATCGAACATTTGTTCGAATTATTGCACTAACAAAGTCAAAATTCATAAAAATTAACTAATTAAGGCCCATAACTCTGTAATGAAAATTTGGAACAGGTCAGTTTTCGAACTTGCTTGAGATATTCTTGCAAAAGACCTCGATGGCAAATATTAGTCAAATCGGAGCACGTTTGTTCAAGTTTTTTCACTAATGAGCTCAAAATTCATTCAAGTTATTTCACTAATGAGCTCAAAATTCATAAAAATTTACTAATTAGGGCCCATAACTCTGTAACAAAAATTATGGCTGGGCCAGTTTTCGAACTCGCTTGAGTCATTATTGCAAAAAACCTGTATGGCGAATAGCAGTCAAATCGGAGAACGTTTGTTCAAGTTATTGTGCTAACAGTGCGAGGATGCCTAGATGCCCGCCCGGATGCACACCAACCATAGACAAAGCATAGCATTTATTTATTTATTGGTGTTTAAGGTCACATATTTCTGCACAATGGCTAATCATGACCATGAGAGTTATACGGGTGGAGGAAGCCGGAGTACCCAGAGAGAACCACCGAGCAACGGCGAGCAACTGCCAGCTCCCCAACATACTAACTCCACACAAGCAGGGTTAGAATTGGCTGAAGACAAGTGCACCATCGACGTGCAGTACACAGCATCACCGTGCCCCCACGTGGGCAATGGGGGTGAAGTGTCTTGCCCAAGGACACAACACGGTTGCCGCAGGTGGGAATCAAACTGAGGACCTCTTGGCTTGCAGCCTGCACCTCTACCTACTGAGCCACCGCGTCCCAGACAAACCATAGGTCTCGGTTGTTAACACAACTTGACCAAAAATATGTTGACCATTTGACAAAACGATGATTCTTGTCATGCAAAAGTGCCTTTATTTTTCCTACATCATTCATATGAACATGCTCGTATCGATGAAATTCATTAACTTGAAGGCAAGAATTTAACGGCTTTATAAACAAGAGGCCCCATGGGGCCTTAATCGCTCACCTGCCAAAGTGGTTCAAAGAAGTATTTGGGCATCACATTCAGTTAGACATGGTTCATCAACACTACAAAGGAATGAAGTCATGAAATTTTATGGAAAAACACTAAGGAATAGATTTGAACAAACCTGAGCCTAACACATGCCCCCCCCCCCCCCCTGCACTCTCACCCAAAGAGAGCCCAAATATTAAGCCAGGGACTCAAATTGACCAAACTTGAATCTGATCCCCCTTGAGATGTTACATACCAAATATGAAAGAATTCTGACTGGTGGATCTGAAGAAGGTTTTTGAAGAAATGTCCTCACATTGCACTAAGTTAAACTTTAGGCTCAAATAGGGAGCCAGAATATTAACCCTGTGACCCGATTTGAACAAACTTGAATCTGACCCACCTAGAGATGTTGTATACCAAATATGAAAGGATTCTGAATGGTGGATCTGAAGATTTCTTAAACAAGTTGTTCAAAGAAGTATTTTGGATCACATTCAGCTAATCATGGCTCATCAAACAGTTTGTTACTTCTAACTGCCCACCCCCCCCCCCCCCCCACTCTCCCCTGATAAGGAAGGGAGGGGAGGACATAGGGTAAAAACATTTTTGCATAAAACCACTCTAATTCATCTAGGAACTCGATTTTGAAAAGAACTGAACCAAAAAAAATTTTCAGGGTAAAAGTTTTTTTTTTTCGTCTCAAAATTGAACAAAATGCATCAAAAACTGAATTTTTTTTTCTCAAATTTGGTCAAAAATTTCCGTCCCAACAGGACCCCAAATTTTCAGGCTAATATTTTTTTTTTTCATTTCAGAATTGAACAAAACACATGAAAAACAAAAAAAAAATGGTCCAAAATTTCCGTCGGCACCGGACCCAAAATTTTCAGACTGACAATTTTTTTTTTTCTTCTCAAAATTGAACACAACACATAACAGATCTAAAAAAATTTTTTTTTTTATAATTTTGGTCCAAAATTTTGAAGTCCAAACCAGACCCAAAATTTTCAACCCAGGGACCCGATTTGAACAAACTTTAATCTGACCCCTCTAAAGATGATGTACACCAAATATGAGAGGATTCTGACTGGTGGATCGGAAGAAGATTTTTAAAGAAATTTCCTCATATTGCACTAAGTTAAAATTCAGGCTCCCATAGAGAGCCCAAATAATAACCAAGGAACTCGATTTGAACAAACTTGAATCAGGCCACCCTAGGAATGATGTATACCAAATATGAGAGGATTCAGACTGGTGAATCTGAAAAAGAAGATTTTTAAAGAAATTTCCTCATATTGCATTAAGTTAAAATTTGGGCTCCCATAGGGAGCCCAAATATTAACCCAGTGACTCTGACTGGTGGATCTGAAGAAGGAGATTTTTAAAGAAATTACTTCATATTGCAATAAGTTAAAATTTTGAGCCCAAATATTAACTCAGTGACTAGATTTGATCAAATTTGAATCTGACCCCCCCACCCCCTACCCTAGAGATGTTGTGTACCAAATGTACCAAATATGAAAAGATTCTGACTGGTGGATCTGAAGAAGGAGATTTTTAAAGAAATTACTCCATATTGCACTAAGTTATAATTCGGGCTCCCATAGGGAGCCCAAATATTAACCCAGTGACTCAATTTGAACAAACTTGAATTTGACCCCCCCCCCCTGAGAGATGTTGTGTACCAAATATGTAAAGATTCTGATTGGTGGATCTGAAGAAGAAGATTTTTAAAGAAATTACTTCATATTGCAACAAGTTACATTTTGGGCTCCCATAGGATGCCCAAATATTAACCCAGTGTCTCGATTTGAACAAACTTGAATCTGACCCCCCTAGAGATGTTGTATACCAAATATGAAAAGATTCTGACCACTGGATCTAAAGAAGATATTTTTGGTATTTTATGGGTGCTATCAGAGTTATGCCCCTAGTGGTGCCCCCCGTGGGTGTGAGTTGATAATGTAAAGTTTACACCAGACGGATGACGGATGATGGACAGAAAGTGACTAATAAAGCTTCCCGTGAGCTTCGCTCAGATGAGCTAAAATTGCAGGCAGCATCTTTTCATCCCCCTCCAGTTACCTGATCACTCATGGAAACTTCAGAGACAGTGCCAAGTGCAATGTCATTTTCCATATTCGTTGATATTGGCTCTCTCGGAAGGACAAAGGTTTAGTTTGTGTACATGTGATTCTCTTTATAGCCTAAGCATCCATGCAACCTATTTTGGATTACTGTTGTTGAAACACAATCTGTTTGTTTTATTGAAAGTATAACTGTGCTTTATTTAAAATAATACAAAGTTTTTGATCTGATAATGTCTAATTATTGCTAAATTATTAATTATATAGAGGATATGAAGTGAGAGTTTTTCTCATATAATATTTATGAAATGAGTCTAAGAATTTTCCATTTTGGCGAGCCCAAACGGAAAATTCGGACAAGTTTCATAAATATTATATGAGAAAAACACTCATTTCATATTCTATTTATCATATGACACACACACGCACAAATTAGCCACTTAGTATGACTTTTAACCCATCACCTAACTTGAGTTGCAGACAGCACTTGGAAAAAACATCCTCGTATAACTAAAAATTTTCATTTTTTGCTTCCAAAACATAAGTTATGACCCCTCATTGGAACAAGCTCGTTGTGCTCGTTCCAATGAGGGGTCATAACTTATGTTTTGGAAGCAAAAAGTGAAAATATAAAAAAAATGAATAGCGTTTTTCTTGTAGGTAAAAGATTAATACAATATAACCCACCCTAAATAGGACAGATAACGTAAATTCTCCCTACTGAAATTATGCAAATGTGACGCAGTTGTATTTTGTTTAGCCAATCAAATTGTCCAGTTTTGAAATTGACCAATGAAAGCTCCCAACTCTAATTATGCAAATTACAAAAATGTGGCCCAGTTGTATTTTGTTCAGCCAATCAATTTGTCTAGTTTTGAAATTGACCAATGAAATTGATGGAAGGCTTTATTTATCACTGATTAATATGAAAACAAAATATCAAATGTTTTAAAGTGAACAAAACGGATGAGTCATATGATAAAATAATATATTAATTTATTTCCATGTGTATTAGAAATTGGGAAGAGATAAACGAAGTGACTCAAACTGTTCGGAAGTAAACACAAATGCTGGTTATAATTTCTGATACACATGGAAATAATTTACTACCTCCATTGCATTCCAAATGCTCAATCACTACAAACAACTGTGTATTATTTTAGCAATAATTGGACATTATCAGATCAAAAGCTTAGTACAGTAGAATCCTCTTCATTGAATATCCATTTTGCCAGTGAAAATTATTCAATTAACAAGATTATACAATTAACAGGGATTAAGTCAGTTTCCTGTGTCCTGGAGGTAAACTGAGCATTTATTCTATTATATCTTGTTGGACAGAGCTCATAGAGCTCTGTCAAACAAGATATAATAGAATAAATGCCTGTATTGGATGTAGTGAGGCCAAAAAGGTTGATAAATAAGGGGAATTTGGTGCGTGTCACAGTAATTTTTTCAACATATTACAAAAATTTATATACAATTAACAGGAGTTTACTCTACAACCCATATGCAATTAACAGATCAAATTTGTACTGAAGGTGTGGTAAATGGTTTTGTGTTTGAAAATTATATTCAATTAACAGGGATATACAATTAAGAGATATCCAATTAAGTGGGCTCCACTGTACTTTGAACAAAGTTTATTAAAAAAAACTTTATCTGCATTAATGTTTTTTCAATCACAGCTTCAAGTACATGTCCCAGTAATTTTGTGTTGTTTCTGACATCTAACACTTTGCACACAGTGGATTTTTAACATGCTCTTTCACATACAGTACGTGTAGTGTATTATCACTAAATCACCTGTGGAGTGGAGATTCCACCCAAGCAATAATTGCAAATTTGTTGCAAAGCATAACAAGCACAAGCAAAGTTCCAGTTAATGGACCTCCGGGCTCAAACCTGGAGGTCCATTTGCTGAAACATTGCTTTGCTTGTGTTTTTTATCAATATGTACAACCTATTTATTTATTGGTGCTTAAGGTCACATACTTACGCACAATGCCTAATTGTGACTGCAAAGCATAACAAGCACAAGCAAAGTTCCAGTTAACGGACCTCTGGGCTCAAACCCGGAGGTCCATTTGCTGAAACATTGCTTTGCTTGTGTTTTTTGTCCATATGTACAACTTATTTATTTATTGGTGCTTAAGGTCACATACTTACGCACAATGCCTAATTGTGACCGTGACAGTTTTATGGGTGGAGGAAGACAGAGTACCTGGAGAGAACCACCGAGCAGTGATGAGCAACTGTCATCTCCTCAACATTCAAGCTCTGCTCAAGCAGGGTTACAGTGGTTGAAGACATGTGCACCATCGATGTGCAGTATGCCTTAGTACACAGCATTATCGTGCCCCCATGTAGCCAACTGGGATAAAGGGCCTTCTTGCCCGAGGAAACAACGCGGGTCGTCCCTGACGGGGATTGAACTCGGGACCTCTAGCATAGAAGTCCAACAGTCTAGCACTGAGCCACCGCACTCATGCCCATATGTACAGAATATGAAAGTGATACTTTGGGTGATAACTCCACAGGTGATTTTGCTACAATCCACTCTCCACGTACTGTACAAGCAAAATTTGAGTCAATATTTTTTCAAATTATTGACCCTTTAACCAATTTCACAATCAAAATTATTTATTTATTGGTGTTTAAGGTCACATATTTATGCACAATGGCTAATCATGACCATGACAGTTTTATGGGTGGAGGAAGCCGGAGTACCCGGAGAGAACCACCGAGCAACAGCAAGCAACTGTCAGCTCCCCAACATACTAACTCCACACAAGCAGGGTCAGCATTGGTTAAAGACAGGTGCACCATCGAAGTGCAGTACGCCTTAGTGCACAGTGTCACTGTGCCTCCACATGGGAAATGGGGGCGAAGTGTATTGCCCAAGGACACAACGTGGTTGCTGCAGGTGGGATTCAAACCAAGGACCTCTCGGCTTGCAGCCAGCACTTCTACCTACTGAGCCACCGCGCCCCCACAATCAATATTATTTATTTATTTATTGGTGTTTAAGGTCACATACTTATGCACAATGGCTAATCGTGACCGTGACAGTTTTACGGGTGGAGGAAGCCGGAGTACCCGGAGAGAACCACCGAGCAACGACGAGCAGCTGTCAGCTCTCCAACATCGTAACTCTGAACTCTGCACCACAGCACAGGCAGGGTTAGATTGGTTGAAGACATGCGCACCATCGACGTGCAGTACGCCTCAGTACACAGCGTCATCGTGCCCCCATGTAGGCGATCGGGGTGAAGTGTCTTGCCTAAGGACACAACGCGGTTGCCGCGGGTGGGATTCGAACCGAGGACCTCTCGGCTTGCAGCCTGCACCTCTACCAACTGAGCCACTGCACCCCCCCCCCCCCCCCCCACAATCAAAATTAATCTTGAACTACACCAGTTGATAACAAATAGAAATGATATATATTGATGACATTTCAGGAAATTCTTCACGAGAAAATATAAAACCAGTATCATCCCATGTTTGTGATGTTAGGAATTTTGACAGTGTTCTTAAAGCTTGTGAGGGAGTTGACAGTGTCATACATGTTGCTGGATTGATCAGTTTTGGTACTTTTCCAGACAATGATGCAATGATGGACATTAATGTGAATGGTAAGATATATACAGGTAAACATGAGGTAAATTTATTTCAAGTCTCTAAACTTTTTTTCCATTATGAAGTCACTTAACTGGTAGAGTGGTAAAGTTTTTTTCACAAGTGATTGTAGCAAGAGTATTTTTTTCCCAAGATATCATGCTTCCAGCCAAAGTAACCTTATTTGTGCAATATTTTGTTCATAAATAATTGTTTTTTTTACAATTTATTGGAGAGTGCTAACAGGCACTCTCCAATAAATTGTAATAAAACAACTGCATGTAAATACTTTTTCCTTCTGTTGAGAAGAGACCAAGCTACAGTTCAAAGCCAATGAAGTGGCTTTCAGCACTCTTCAGTAGAGACAACATAGTGGCTTCTAGCACTCATCTAGTTAAATCTTTGAAATGCAAGAGATCAACCTAATATGATGCACAGAAAATATTTGTCCCTTCTGCAGTCATATCCAAACCACAAAGTGCAATGTCACCAGAATCCCCTCACCAAGGGCTTCTAAGTTGAATAAAGTGAAAAGGCCCATAACTCTATAAAACAGTGGACAAAACCTGTTACTTGTGAATATCCTTTCCCCCATGGTGGTCTATCAGGATATCATAGATCATTTAAATCCAACATCCACTGACTGAGATATGAAGGTCAAAAGTTGGACGGATGGATGGATGGACAAATGGTTGGATGGACAGATAGATGGACAGATGAATGAATGGACGGACAGACCCCATTTCTATATCCCCTGCAAACTTCATTTGGTGGGAAATAATTTACTGTTTTATTTTTAGTTGGTGAAGCAACAACATAGACAAATCTCTAAATTCACAATGAATTGAATTACCCTTACACTAAAACATTTAATAGCAAGAACGTGTGTGTGAGTGTATTTGCATTTTTGAGTGTTTATCTGTGTTTGAGGGCGGGTTTTGTGTAGGTGTGAGTGTGTGTGTTTTCATGACAAGGGGAACTGGAGGCTTTATCAGTTTACTTGACATGTTAGGACAGGGAGCAATTTTGCCTTTTCAGGAGTGGAAGGCACCTAGGTTGAAACCAAGCACTGTAGTCAGCAATGTGACTGATCTCAAACTTTTTTTTTTTTGATAGATAAAAAAGAAAGAAAATGAATATTTTATTTCTTTCAGTTTCAGTGAATTTCTCAAATGAGTATGGGCGGAATTTGAATCTTGAGTTTTTGATAACCATCCTCAGCCTCATACTTCATCTCTCTGCACACCATACCTACTGAAGCATTAACATACCATGAAAGTTAAAAAATTTATAGTAGTTTATATATTTTTTATACTTACCAATGACCCAGACTTAGCTGGTGCTAACTCTAACAAAACCAGGGCCAAACACAAATTTTGCCCCCCAATCCCCAAAATTTGCATCCAAAACAAAAAGAAATCATGTCCTAAAGGACCTCCATACTACGCCCCCACTGCGCATGCGCAGTGTGACGAACGTCCCGAAATTGGCGCCAATTATCATTCTTACTGGCAGTGCCTGGTCAGCGCTATGTACTCAGCGGGGAGGCAAGAGTTCCCAACTCCAGGGAGGGCCATCCCCGTCTGGGTCATTGGTAAGTATAAAAAATATATAAATTACTATAAATTTTTTAACATTTTTATACTGTACCAATGACCCAGACTTAGCTGAAGAGTAAACAGGCTGGAGGGCCTAGGACATAGAGGAAAATCCAATAAGCTCAACTATATAGTAAAGAGGTAACCCCTTAAGGAGAAAAGGAGTATTAGGCTTTACATGTATCTTTCTTATTTAATAATAAATTAGAAAGATACACTACCCTTAATAATTGAGCACAATAACATTCATGTTCTCTATTAACATCCAGTATATCCCTTATACTAATTATTTTTAAAGTAAGCCAATAAATAAAGTAGTCCAGAGAATTGAGACTCTTTATAGTCATTTAAAAGTGTTCGAGTATTGTATATTAAAGCCCGTTTGACACTTGACATATACAAATGCTTCACACCGAGCTACACTTTAAAAATAAGACATGAATGAATTTTAACATTAATATTACACTTTAAAACCATCCCGGAAGCGACTCAGAAATACTGACTTGGAGGAGGCATTCCCTTGCTTTTCACTATAAAGCAGGTGACCTAAGGGAACACCCGCACCCCCCCCCCCCCCTTCCCCTTGCCCTGGGTCAAATAGCCCAGAGCGAAGAGGGCAGCCGGACGGAGTCACTGCCGGAACAGAAAGCCTGCATAACTATAGTTGCAACTGTTTAGTGGACGACATTCTGAGCAACAGATAACGGACCTAAACAATGCAGGTCTCCAGAAATGGACTCAATATTTCTGAGATAAAAATTCGTAAATGTGGATGGCTGAGACCAATAAGCAGCCTTCATTAAATCTGTAATAGCAACACTATTAGCATAAGCCCAGGAAGTAGAAAGAGCTCTTACTTCATGAGCGGAAATCTTAAGCACAGACTGCTGAGAAGAAGATAAACTCTCATAAGCAGTACGGATAGTTAATTGAATCCATCTAGCAATAGAATGGACCGAAATGTCCTTTCTATTAGGCATCAAAGACAGAAAGAAACGTTTCCGTCCCTTTCTGATAAACTGAGATCTCTGTTTATAGATACGTAACGCTCTAACAGGACAGAGTAAAAGCCTACGCCCGTCTGAAGACGGAAGAGCCTTAATAACAATAGGTTCCGGATATTTATTAGGAGCCTGATTCTTAGCTAAAAAACCCACATTAGTAGTGAAAGTGATAGTGTTCCCGACACTACGATAGTGAGAATCATCCACCGACAGTGCATGAAGCTCACTGACTCTTCTAGCAGAAGAGAACGCTAAGAGAAAAGCTGTCTTATAAGATAAGAATTTGAAATCTACTGTCCCAAGAGGTTCAAATGGCTTTTCCTTCAATTTAAGAAGAACCCAAGCTAAATTCCATTTAGGAATTAATCTAAGAGTTCTGGGTCTATTTATCGAAAAGTTTCTAACCAACTTAGATAAAGAGACATTAGATCCAATTTGTAAACTATCATGATGTGCATAGGTATCAGATAACATAGACCTATAACCCTTTATAGTAACAGGCTTATAAAGGGTTTGATTTCGTCAAACAAGTATACTAGAAAGTTTGCAATGTCTGGTATAGAGGGATCGAATATATCTACAGAATGATCCCTACACCAACGACGAAAAACCTTCCACTTAGCCGCATAGTTTAGCGAAGAGGAGGTCCTCCTAAAGGTAGAAATCGCGTCCACTGCTCGTCCTGTAAAGTGCTTGCCATGCAAGAAGGACCGCACAACGGAAAAACGTGAAGGTTGAGACCTTGCGGGTTGTGATGGAGTTGGCGCGATTTCCCCTGCTAAAGAAGATCCTCCCGTGGAGGAAGCTTTCGCGGTAGGTCCCACAACAGACACCTGAGTAGATTTATCCACGGTCTCTGTGGCGACAGAGATGCTACCAACAGAATCTTGCATTGAGATTGTTTTATCTTTAGCAATACTTGTTGAATTAACGGCACTGGAGGATACGCATATCCTATCATTCCGTCCCAAGGGATCGACAGAGCATCTACTGCAAATGCTCTTGGATCCGGACACGGAGACACATACGTCTGCAACTGATTGTTGAGATGTGTCGCAAATAAGTCTATCATTGGCCGTTCCCATTGGTAGCAAATCTGATTGAATACTTGTTTGTTGAGAGTCCATTCCGATGGCAACAAGCGACCCTTTCGTGAAAGGGAGTCTGCTAGCACATTCAGATGACCCGGTATGTGACGGACCGAAAGAAGAACGTGATGTTCTAGCGCAAACAGAAGGATTCTTTCCGTTAGATTGAACAACGGAACTGAATGAGTGCCTCCCTGATTCCGTATATACGCCACTACTGTCGTATTGTCGGATAGGATTTGGACATGAGCATTGTGAATAATGTCCATCCAGTGACGTAACGCAAGCCAAATTGACATCATTTCCTTGATGTTTATGTGCTTGCACAGGAATTGCAGATCCCAAAGACCCTGGCATCTCGAATCCGTTGGGATTAATGATGCACCCCAACCTGTTTGACTGGCATCCGTCATAACGGTAAAACTCGGATCCGGCAACTGCAGCGGAACTCCCTGAGTTAACCACTGAATGTTTGCCCAAGTCTGAATCTCTTGTTTCACTTGATCTGACAAGAGAATGTCTACATCGAGCGAATGAATTTTCACACTCCAATTCTGAGTCAAGAAAATTTGTAGAGGACGTGTGCGTAACCGCCCCATCGGAATGAGATCCGCAGCGGCTCCGCACAGACCTATCAGTCTCATAAATTCTCTCGCTGTGACTTTGTCTGCGTGCAGACAATAGCGAGCGTAACAACTGACTAATTTCGCTCTGGTTAACGGCAGATGAACAAGATCGTTGTGCGTCTCGAAGCTCATTCCCAGATGAGTGAATGACTTGGATGGCACCAGATCCGACTTCTCCTCGTTTACTATAAAACCGAGACTTTGGAGCAATAGAAAAAGATTCTGAACATCGTTCTGAAGCGTTAACTCGTTGCCGTACCTCTGAAGAATGTCGTCCAGGTAGGCCGACGTTACCGCAGACGAATGAGCTCGGAAATAGATCATTACCGAGTTCATCACCCGAGTGAAAGCCCAGGGTGCTAGATTCAATCCGAAGCACATCGCCCGGAATTGATACACCACTCCTAGGACTGCGAAGCGTAGATACTTTCGGAATGTCGGATGTACCATGACGTGAAAGTACGCATCTTTGAGATCTATGCTTGTTGCATAATCGTTCACCCGAATACTCGCTCTGACCGACCGAATCGTCTCCATATAAAATTTCGGAGCGACGATCAGCTTGTTTATCCAGCTCAAATCTATGACTGGACGGAACGAGCCGTCTGGTTTCGGAACCAGAAACAGATGGCTGTAGAATCCCGGAGATTCCTGGTTTTCTACGACCTCTACCGCGTTCTTCATTAAAATCTGATAACAGAGCGTCTCTTTACTGCGGATTTGACGGAAGTTGAGTCCACTTTGGACTTCGAGTTAATGGAGGCTTTCGTTTGAAGGATATCTTTAGACCTTCCGAAGTCACTCCTCTCACCCAAGGGTCGTCCGTAATCGACGCCCATTCTTGTGAAAAGCTCGACAATCTTCCGCCAACCGGTACGCGATAGAGGTTTAAGCCATCACCTCCTGGACCTGCGAGGCCTGTGGTAGGAGAAACCACGTCCTCCACGACCCGCACCTCGCCCCGTCGACCTCGGGGCGTCCGACCGATTGTCCCGGCCCGAAGGACGTCCCGAACGAGAGTCGCTACCCTGACGGTCTCTCGAATAAGACCAAGAGGACGCACCGGAACCTCTACAGGAACCTCTCTTGGGTGCATTAGACCCAGAAGTGCCTGTCTTATTCTTGTCTGCTGTATCCGACTTCTTAGAAGCAGATTTGAACAACAGAGAATCCGAAGCTTTCTTTGTAATTTTATCATAAATAGCAGAAAGCTTGCCGTCAAAGAGAAGTTCTCCGGAGACCGAAGCGACTCTAAGAGAGTTCTTCACCTTAGTATCCACGAGTGTGGATGTAGCTAGGGCTGCGTCACGTCTAACCAACTCCAGATTTGCCACTGAAAGGGCGGAGTTACACGTGGAATAAGCTACTGCCCTTGAAAGAAGTCTTAAAGAGGATTGTATATCCTGAAACTCTTTCCCTTGAAGGCGCTGTGATAACGCCTTAGTAAGGTGATCTGCGTAAGATAAGACATCTAAATTGGTTCTGTTAGACGCAATAGCTGTTTCCAACACCGCGGTTGGAATAGAAGCCGACGACAGTAATGATAGCTCTAAGTCTTCCGCCTCGTCGTCCATACGCAGAGGAACTCTCGGGATACCCTGTCCTGCCGTATCGAATTTATTCCTTGCATTAATGAAAGGCAGATTGAGAGTATTAGCGGACAAGAAACCTGCTTTCCCCGTCTTGGAAGCAAGTTTAAATATAGCGTCGTTCAATAATTCAAATGTTCTTGCAACATTATTGGACTGCGACGGAAACTCGGGAGCGATGTCCCTGAACCGCTCAAAAAATTCAGAGTCCAATGACGCTATAATCCTCTTGTCCGGAACCGCTGCAGTCTGGCCCGACGGAACAACTTGAGGGAGAAAGTGCCGGATGAAGTCCACGGCAGCTTTATGTTGTTCCGAAAGGGATAGCTCCAAATCATCCGTATCCCTTTCACCATCCGGTCGGACCTCATGATGTTCCCGGTCGTCCGCCCCCGATGCTTCGGCGGAGCGTACCAACCCAGCGCCGTCGGATAATTCTCGATCCGACACCGTCTCTGTCGGCTGCTGGGATGCTGCGATAAGCTGTGCTATCTGCACAAGAATGTCCGGCGTCGAGACCTGCGGAGACGCAGTCTTTCGCTGCTTCGCCGAGGGCAGCTCCGCATCAGATGGCTCCCGCATACTTTTTCTATGCGAACGTCCGGAGTCCATCGGTCTCGAATCCCTGGCTGCCGGATGGTGTGACCTGGTCGCCGAAGAATCCTTGATCGGCGAAGCTGGCAATATATCGGCAGTCACGCAGCCAAGGTGCGGTCGTGTGCGCTGACGAGAAGAGGAAGCTTTAGCAGTCTCCGCGGACTGCCTATACAACGGAGCGTCCCGAGCGACAGACGTATGCTCCGCTTGCGACACATTTTGTACCACAACATCTGGTCCCAGATGTTGTTGTACGAGAGAGGGGCCTCTCTCGCTCGCGGCCCATCTGGACCTGGATGAGCTAGGAACCGGACTCAAAGGCTTCCTCCGTTCTCGCTTACTATCCGCCGTCACTGGGTGTGCACCTAGTATGTTTATAGTGCTCGCATCACCCAAAATTTCCTCCTGGACCGCATCGGACGAACCCGGCTGCCGAACCATTCGGTGAATGGACGCTACACCGGGCGGGCTAGCGGACGACATTTGTATAATCTCCATGAGCACTTTTGCCGCTAGCTCTAAATTCATTTGTGACGACGGACGCACACTTGTAGAAGATAACATGGAAACATCACCCTGTTCTTGTTCCTCTGAAATAGAAACTGAGAGAGTAGAGTGACCTTGCGGAGAAAGAGCCGGCATAGCCCTCTCTCCAGAAACAACATACCGTGACACACGTTTCCAATGTTTATCATCCCAATATTGACAAATAGGACAGGGATTAGTGCGAGAACACTGACTACAATTAATACAATGATCATGAAAGTCAGAGGAAGATTTCTTCCCATTACAATTTGAACAAACTCCTTTCATTGTGAAAAGTCAACAACAAGTCCTAGTTACTCGCACAAACCCCTGACACAAAGATACATAATAACATGATCCATTAATAAATGAAAAAACAATTGCAAATCAAAATAATTTTGAAAAAATATTTTTTCAGCGAAGCCCAAGTTGCTGAAAAGTAACATTGAGCCCCGATGGATCCGATGGCAAAGTGTGGTCAAAAATTTTAAATTTATATTAAATAATTAATGAGACACTTACGGATAATATAAATGTATCTATAGTGAGTTAAACTACAGCAAAGACAAACAGCCCCCCTCAAAAAAGGCTGTTGCCAATGTAAACAAACAGTGTAAAACACCAGAAAACATGACTCCAGGCACTGAAAAAACTGGCCCGGAATCAGTCATCAAAATTACACTCTATCTGATGCAAAACAGAGACTCCCAGGGGAGAATCTGCAGAACATCAGATGGAAGATGCAGAACACAACGTTTATACACCCATGGGTGAAAACGTAACTATGGGGAAAATAACAGAAAACATTCTGTATCCAAGCAACTCTCCCAGGAAAATTTTAGAAATGAACTTTCTCAAAAATATGCCAAAAGCATGGGAGAATTGCAAGGGGGGACTTTAGAAGGCTAGGGGAGAGGAAACACTGAATAAGCAGTGCAACATTTAGCAAGAATGACAACAAGAGGCCCATGCCTCGAAAATAGGCAACTTAACATAATTTCATCAAAAAATTTTAAGTACAGCCCTGATTATTTTTTGTCACTTCTTTTTCCTCTCCTCCTTCTATCCTCCTTAGAATCACATTTTCTCCAAAAATTACGTGTCTGGCATCCTTTAAACTGAGATTTACAAGCACAAAGATCAGTGAGATGTTGACTGATGAAGGGCCAAACAGAGAATGATAATTGGCGCCAATTTCGGGACGTTCGTCACACTGCGCATGTGCAGTGGGGGCGTAGTATGGAGGTCCTTTAGGACATGATTTCTTTTTGTTTTGGATGCAAATTTTGGGGATTGGGGGGCAAAATTTGTGTTTGGCCCTGGTTTTGTTAGAGTTAGCACCAGCTAAGTCTGGGTCATTGGTATAGTATACAAATATAATTTTTCTTGAACAAAAAACATAACCATGCTATAATAGTGAGGGATGATGTTTCCCTGAACAATTAATATAACTAGCACTATTCTATACTTGAGAAAAAATGTACCATTCAAGCAGAATGTAATCTGCAGAATGATGTCACCAGAGTGGGAATTTGGTAATGCTAGCCTGCACAGCAGGGTAGCATTACTAAATTTACCCTCTGTGAACCTCAATCTGAATCAAGGTCTCAGGCCTAAACAGAAAGAGGTGGTACCCAGAGGATAAATTGGGGAATTCTAGCCCACTCATTCATAAATGGTTTATTCTCAACAAAACGAATCGCAACAAGACAAATGTCGAAAATGGTCATCCTAACAAGACGAATTCCAACAAAACGAATTTAATTAAAATGTCTATATAACCCATTTATTTTGAGGTTTTCCATCATAAACTACTAACACAACTTACTTTTGGGCAAAGAGATTTCAATTAACTGGTTGAGTGCTGGAAGTCCATTTTGGGGCTTTATCCTGCAGTGTGAGTACCAGAGCTAAAAGGCTTCATATCATGTGGATGTACATGTAGGCTACTTCAATTAATTTTTGATCTGATATTATTAAGTCTGGCTGGATTTGCCCTATAGGCACTCTCCCATTAATTGTAACAAGGCAATAATATGTGAACAAAATTTTGACAACCACAAAAAACTTAGCAAGCTACCAGTTAACAGAGGCGCCACGCTTTGTTACAAGACTCTATTTGCTACAGTTTTTTGTCTCTTTTTTTATCAACAAAACTCCAAAATACATGCATAAAATAAAACCCTAAAATACTTCATATAGCATACATTGTAATGTACATATTCTATTTAAAGTAAATTTTCCCCATATTTGATGAGAAACACAATTTTCAACTTGTTGGGATTCGTCTTGTTGGGATATTTTACCAATTCGTCTTGTTGGGATTCGTCTTGTTGGGATCGATTTTTTGGGATCGTCTTGCTGGGGTATTTTACCAATTCATCTTGTTGAGATTCGTCTTGTTGGGATCGACTTTTTGGGATCGTCTTGTTTGGATATTTTACCAATTCGTCTTGTTGGGATTTGTCTTGTTGGGATCGTCTTGTTAGGATCGTTTTGTTGGGATATTTTACCAATTCATCTTGTCAGGATCGTCTTGTTGGGATATTTTACCAATTCATCTTGTCGGGATCGTCTTGTTGGGATATTTTACCAATTCGTCTTGTTAGGATCGTTTTGATAGGGTATTTTACCAATTCGTCTTGTTGGGATCGTCTTGATGGGATATTTTACCAATTCGTCTTGTTGGGATCGTCTTGTTGGGATATTTTACCAATTTGTCTTGTTGGGATTGTCTTGATGGGATATTCTACCAATTCATCTTGTTGGGATTTGTCTCGTTGAGATGACACCTGATAGACACATGATAGATTGCTTATTCCCAGGCTTGGTACCATTTTTTATTGAAAATGGTACATGTATTTTCAACAAAACACCAAATCTTACAAGTATATATCTTACAGGAACAGCTAATATTATAAGTGGCTGTATAAGATCCAGTGTGAAAAGACTTATATTCTGCAGTACAGTAGATGTTGTGATTGGACACAATGATATTAGAGGAGGCACGGAAAACACTGTCCCTATTCCTGAGGAATTCCTTTTTCCTGGATATCCAGAGAGCAAATACAAAGCAGAACAGCTCATTTTGAAGGCAGATGGACGAAAACTGGCAGATGGTAAGAGAATAAATTCAGAGAAAATTTCAATTTCACGTTCACTCTGTTTACTGCAACTAACTTCCTCATTACATTTAATACTTTACCTAATCTAACAGAGATATCTAGTCTGTGCTATTTACAAAAAAAGCTCCATTCAAATTTTATTATTTTGTCAATTTTGTCCTCAAACACAGCGTATGACCCTGCATTGTTGAGCCCTTCCCCAGGGATGTGGCGACAGGGGGACTGTGGGGCAGCGGGTGTGTATGTCTCACCCTCCCCAGCTAGGAGTATTTTTTTCAATAGTTGGAAATTCCGAGGTCAAAAATCAAATAGTTGGAAATTTAATAAATTAACATTGTTCATGAAAAATATTAAAATTCCAACTAATGATGAGAAATTTTGATCTTTTATTTCCAACTGGAAACTTGAGTTCAAATTTCCTACTCTAAATTGACATGGAATCAAAATTTCGACTCTGACATCAATCCGGTAAATTTTCTGACCCAGACACATTATAAATGATGCTTTTTCCGTTTCAGAACTAGTGAAAATTTTCAGAAGGGTTCATAACCCTTTACCCAATTTTACCCAATGCAGACGATTTCAAAATTCATTATTTTAAATATCATTTTTTTAAATTTAAAAAAAAAAAATTTCAACAAAACCAGATCATGTGACCCCCTCTTTGGAACGAGCTTGACGAGCTCGTTCCAAAGAGGGGTCATATGATATGGTGTTGTTGAAATTTTTCGAAAATAATATTTTTTCAGCAGCTGTGTTTGCATATTACGTGGGCAGATGCGGGCGATTCGTTGGGTAAAGGGTTAAAATATATCACCCAGCACTGCAGTGCAACCACCTATCGAAACCACTCACCCTCCCCACCCCCCCCCCCCCCCCACCCTCCCCAGCTGAAACCCCCTGCACATCCCTGTCTAATGAAAGAAAAGGAGACTTCATAAATTGTAATAAATTTTTCTGATATCTTTTCCTGTATACTGTGGCAAATAAATATTATGTTCTACTTAAACATTTAATGACCACATATAATCAACCTTTGATACGTAAAAATGAGAACATTTGGGAAGAATACTATTAAAATGTTTACAGAGTAATCCATTTTAATGGCTACTAATTAACCCTTTAAGTAATGAATATTCAAATTTTCAGTAAATTTTGTTTCTTAACATACCTATCACAATTGTTTACAATTGGCTGTAACATCAGTGCAAGCCCTACTTCGGAACTTAAAAAAGCTCAAGCTAATAACTTTTTCAAATAAATTTGGAATAGTAGGAGAGTTCAAAAGCCAGAGAAAAAAGATAGAAAAGGTCAAGTGAGACCGCCGCACAAAATTACAGATACTCTCCCTGCACACCTCCTGCATTACCAAGTGCAAACTACCATAATGTTAATTCCGAATTTCCGCTGAGAAGTTTGTGATTTAGTGGGGAGGCAAAAGATATTAATGAAATCCACTAGGAGGGTGGGCCTCTGGTAAACAATTGAGGTAGGTGTGTTAAGAAACAAAATTTATGAAGAAATTTTAATTTCTTTTCAACCTACTCAAAATTGTTTACAATTGGTTGAATAAACAATAGGATGAGGTGAAATGCATAACCAATACCACTAATGGCAGCTGCACAACTGAAAGAAATGGAAGGGATCGACTGCAACACCTGTAACTAAGAGAAAAGGGCTTTAAACGTCTAGTAATTTTTGTGCGGACCTGTAATTTGACCATTTAATAATAAGTAAGCTGCATATTTTTTCTCCTTTAACCCTTTACCCAATGCAGACGATATCAAAATTTATTATTTTAACTCTTAGAACCCGGGAGTCAAGTTTTCTTGCCTCTGACGTAATACGACAGGTAATCTGGCTGTGACGGTTCGGCTATGTTTTGGCTAGGGGAGAATTAAACACTGAGCAGGTGCTTCTAGTCAAGTGTCGTCTGCCTGAATAGGCAGACGACACTTGACTAAAAGCACCTGCTTACTGCAAGTTTTTAGCGGTATGTTATGTTCAATAAATTCATTCTGATCCCTGGCTTCTAAGAGTTAAATATAATTTTTTTAAATTTTTCAAAAAATTTCAACAAAACCATATCATGTGACTCCTCATTGGAACGAGCTCAATGAGGGGTCACATGATGTTTTGTTGAAATATTTTGAAAAATTTAATTTTTCAACTGCTCAATTTGCATATTACGCAGGCGAAAGCAGGCGATTTGTTAGGTAAAGGGTTAAGATCTGCCAACTCATTGCTAACTCTTTATTCAACACAATTTTTCAGAAAAACTGAAGGAAAATCCATTGTAAAGTGTAGCAGTTCAATATGCAATAAATACAGGTGCGGAAATCTGGTTATTCATTTAGTTGGCTGTTGACCCTTTCATTGACATTCTCATATCACGATGCACATCAGATAAAAACTGTTTCTAAGTGAGATCAACATTTTTGTTTCTTTCACGGACGAGATAAATCTGGTTATGTAACACTTTCCTGTAAAGGGCTCTCAGCTCAATGAAAAAAACTCCAGGAATGAGCTGAGATGTTCTGGGCTAATGAGGTTCGCTGCGGTACCTAATAGTTGGAATCATTTAATAAAACTGTTAATCACAAACAGAAATTCTATGAAAGAACTATTATCATAAACTGCTAACGTGTTTTACTTGCTGCAGTCGTAGACTGTTTTGAGTGTTTATTACACGCCTGTTCAATGAAATCCCCATCTTCAGCAACACTAAACCATGCAAAAAATGAAAATCCGTTCTGCACACATGTGCTGAATGGAAATCATTGAGCAGATGATTGATCACCCGAAACTGAACTGATTGTGAAATAACTAAAAAAAATGTCTAAAATTGAATGATATGGTGAGTTTAATGTGTTCAAAAATAGTGAAGAAGAAATAGAGTCGATATATGAAGGGGATAATGAATATCCAGAAGAAGAAGAGTATGAGTACGCAAATTTTGTTGGCGATAAATGTGTTCTTTTCGTTGATAGTTGTCAAATGAATTGCTGAGTGTCCTTTTAATAATTGTTTTTACAGACATGTAATAAACACATAACAACACACATGTGTTAATGGGTTAATCGATATGGCACCCGTGCCATATCGATTAATCCATTCACATGCGTGTGTCGTTATGTATATTTATTGAATCTCCTGCAGCCTCTCATTTTATCCTTCCACGCTGGCACTCGTGCCATATCGATTAATCCATTCACATGCACGTGTCGTAATGTGTATTTATTGAATCTCCTGCAGCCTCTCGTTTTATCCTTCCACTCTGGCACTCATGCCATATCGATTAATCCATTCACATGCACGTGTCGTAATGTGTATTTATTGAATCTCCTGCAGCCTCCTGTTTTATCCTTCCACTCTGGCACTCATGCCATATCGATTAATCCATTCACATGCAAGTGTTGTTCTGTGTATTTATTGAATCTCCTGCAGCCTCTCGTTTTATCCTTCCACTCTGGCACTCGTGCCATATCGATTAATCCATTCACATGCACGTGTCGTAATGTGTATTTATTGAATCTCCTGCAGCCTCTCGTTTTATCCTTCCACGCTGGCACTCATGCCATATCGATTAATCCATTCACATGCAAGTGTTGTTCTGTGTATTTATTGAATCTCCTGCAGCCTCTCGTTTTATCCTTCCACGATGGCACTCGTGCCATATCGATTAATCCATTCACATGCAAGTGTTGTTCTGTGTATTTATTGAATCTCCTGCAGCCTCCCGTTTTATCCTTCCACTCTGGCACTCATGCCATATCGATTAATCCATTCACATGCAAGTGTTGTTCTGTGTATTTATTGAATCTCCTGCAGCCTCTCGTTTTATCCTTCCACGATGGCACTCGTGCCATATCGATTAACTCATTCACATGCATGTGTCGTTATATATATTTATTGAATCTCCTGCAGCCTCTCGTTTTATCCTTCCACGCTGGCACTCATGCCATATCGATTAATCCATTCACATGCAAGTGTTGTTCTGTGTATTTATTGAATCTCCTGCAGCCTCTCGTTTTATCCTTCCACGATGGCACTCGTGCCATATCGATTAACCCATTCACATGCATGTGTCGTTATGTATATTTATTGAATCTCCTGCAGCCTCTCGTTTTATCCTTCCACGCTGACACTCGTGCCATATCGATTAATCCATTCACATGCATGTGTTGTTCTGTGTATTTATTGAATCTCCTGCAGCCTCTCGTTTTATCCTTCCACGCTGGAACTGATGCCATATCAATTAACCCATTCACATGCACATGTTGTTCTGTGTATTTATTGAATGTCTTGCAGCTTCTCGTTTTAACTTTCGATGCTGGCACTCATGCCATATCAATTAACCCATTCACATGCAAGTGTTGTTCTGTGTATTTATTGAATGTCTTGCAGCCTCACGTTTTATCCTTCCATGCTGACACTCCTACCATATCGATTAACCCATTCACATGCATGTGTTGTTCTGTGTATTTATTTAATCTCCTACAGCTTCTCGTTTTAACTTTCCATGATGGCACTCATGCCATATCAATTAACCCATTCACACGCATGTATCAGATTAGTCTAATTTGGAGACATCACAGACTTGCCAAATCAGTCAATGTTCATCCCCGTTGAAGATAATGTTTGTAATACTGACTGTCTAAAATACCATTTCAGGGATTCTCATCAGTTCTAAGCACTTTTTTAGTGTCTTGGTATATTTGTTAATCCTTAGGGGCCTATTTTGATCACTTTCTACTGCAACAGAAGAGGTGCTATAACATGCAGTCTCTGGGTAAACTCAAAATTACATTAAAAATACCTTGGTAATTGTTCTGGGCAAGTCTTGACACACAGTTGCTAGTGAAAGCCCTCCTCAAATTTTTACTATAGTCAACGTGGATAAATGCTTAAAATGTGCTTGTCAAACTCACAATTAAGCAACAAGCTAAACAAAAGTTTGGTTTTGCGAACACTTGTGTTAACCCTTTACCCAACGCAGACAATATCAAAATTTATTATTTTAAATATCATTTTTAAAAATTTTTAAAAACATTTCAACAAAACCATATTATGTGACCCCTTGTTGGAATGAGCCCGACGAGCTCGTTTCAACGAGGGATCACATGATATGGTTTTGTTGAAATTTTTTGAAATATAATATTTTTTCAACTGATGAATTTGCATATTATGCGGGTAGATGCGGGCGATTTGTTGGGTAAACGGTTAAAAGGAAAATTGTGTCACACAGGTTAAATGTTTGATACAGAGACCTCTTCCATAATGAGAACATCTCTTTTCATCATTACCTTTGCTGATGAAATGCTAAAATATGACATACCAGTGAAAAGGGCACTTTTCAACAGTGTGTAACATAACAGCACATCATCAGCTGAATAAGGAAGACAGCAGCTGATTGGTTACAGTACTGGACTTGAGATCGAAACATCAGCGGTTAGTTTCTAACCTGCATTGTGTCAGTGAGCAAGACACTTCATCCCAATTGCCCATATGATGACAGTGGGGTACTAAGTCACAGGGCATAACACTAGTACACTTGACTTCAGTTGGGGAGTCTGCCAGTTACTTGCGATTGTTTGGCAGTTCAAATAATGGTGAAAGATTTTGCTGAAGGGAGATATGGGAGAGGGTGTGTCTTAAGTGTTCAGCACTTGCTATCCAATCCCTTTTGCTTATTTTGACAAATAATATATATTTAAACAAAACTGAACCAAAGAGATGCTGTTATGTAATATGCTGTTGGAAAGATCTCAGAGAGTCCTTTCTAACAGTGTTTCACATCACAGCACTTTGGGGAGCTTGGGGGTTCAGTGGTTAGAACATTGTACTTCAAACCAAAAGTTTGACAGTTTGATCCTGAGAAACAGTAACTGTGTTTGTCCTTGGGCAAGATACTTAATCCCAATTGCTCATGGGAGGGGGTGGGTGCACATTGATGTTGTGCACTAAGGCGTACTGCTCATGGATGGTGCACTGGCCTTCAACCAATGTTAACGCTACTTGTGCAGAGTTAATATGTTGGGGAGTCAGACAGTTGCTTGAAATTGCTAAGTGGTTCTCTCCCCGTATGTCAGTTTCCTCCACCCATAAAACTGTCCGACACTAGGTGACGCTGGCAGGGGGCGCGGTGGCTTAGTTGGTAGAGGTGCAGGCTGCAAGCCGAGAGGTCCTCGGTTCGAATCCCACCTGCGGCAACCGTGTTGTGTCCTTGGGCAAGACACTTCACCCCGATTGCCTACATGGGGGCATGATGACGCTGTGTACGGAGGCGTACTGCACGTCGATGGTGCGCATGTCTTCAACCAATCTAACCCTGTCTGTGCTGCGGTGCAGAGTTCAGAGTTACGATGTTGGAGAGCTGACAGCTGCTCGTCGTTGCTCGGTGGTTCTCTCCGGGTACTCCGGCTTCCTCCACCCGTAAAACTGTCACGGTCACGATTAGCCATTGTGCATAAGTATGTGACCTTAAACACCAATCAGTAAATAGGTGACCCTGGCTGTCAACCCCAATATATAAATAAATCACTCAAGTCAACGCACATGAATTTTTAACATCATAATAATGTAGATCATGCTCCAGGAAGCATTAACAAAGAGGTAGCGGAAGCACGATAAAAGAAGAGGGGCTCAAATTTTAAAGGCTACTATGGTATAGGGCTGCATGATATTCAAAACTGAATATCGGTATTCAAAAGAATTTTGCGGTATACCGATATATCGGAAACTGTTCAGATATATGAACACAAGTATCACAAGACTCGAGGCATCACAGTTGGAACGAATTAGCGTGCCTTGATGATGCGGTTCGAAACACCTTTACCCAACACAGATGATATAAAAATTTATTATTTTCAAAATAAATTTATCTTATTTTCCCCAAAAATTTCAACAAAACTATATGATGTGACCCCTCATTGGAACGAGCTCATTGAGCTCGTTCCAATGGGGGTCACATCATATAGTTTTGTTGAAATTTTTGAAAATTATTTTTTCAACTGCTGAATTTGTATATTACGAGGGCACAAGCAGACGATTTCTTGGATAAAGGGATAATATTATTCATTTGGGGCCACAGTTAAAAAACTCAAGACATCTCGAAAATTAAATTGTGGGTAAATAAATAATGACGATAAACCAATATTTTTGTAATTACACCGGTATTCAATCGATATTGGTTTGAATACCCCTACATATCGGTTTATCGATATACCGTGCAGCCCTACTATTGTACGGCTCAAAGGGAGAAAAGTTACTATCGTATATCAGTAAATGTACTATGACACACTATAGTCTCTAGTTTAGATGAGCTTTCCGCAATGTGGCCACTGTCCTGTCCATTTCTTCTATTTCAATCATCTTCCAACCCGAAGGCTGGCCTTCGGGTAGGAAGATGGTTGAAGTAAGAGAAACGGAGAGAAGCGACCCAAGGTGGAATTCTTTGGCCAAATGTTGTTTGAATTTACAAATAATAAATTACAGGAATGTTTCTATACTGACATGTTTGTTTGCACCCATTTAACCCTTTACCCAATGCAGACGATATCAAAATTTAATATTTAAATATCATTCTTTCCAATTTTTCAAAAAATTTCAACAAAACCATATCATGTGACTCCTCGTTGGAACGAGCTTGACGGGCTCGTTCCGACAAGGGGTCACATGATATGGTTTTGTTGAAATATTTTTAAAAAATAATATTTTTTCAACTGCTGAATTTGCATATTACGAGGGCAGATGTGGCCGATTCGTTGGGTAAAGGGTTAACTCATTGTGCAACCACACAACAGGTCTGTGGAAGAAAAAGTGGAAGGGCATGAGTCCACTATGACCCCTGGTTCCCCCACCTCTGAGCTAACATATGAATACTTAGGACAAATTGAGATCCAGTGATATAGGTGTACAAAAATCGGAACCTTTTTTGTTCTGAAGCAAACAAATGACAAACAATATGACCAATTACCCAATTTGTATGACAAACAATTTGACCATTTACCCAATTTGTATGACAAACAATTTGACCATTTACCCAATTTGTATGACAAACAATTTGACCATTTGCCCAATTTGTATGACAAACAATTTGACCATTTACCCAATTTGTATGACAAACAATTTGACCATTTACCCTATTTGTATGACAAACAATTTGACCATTTACCCAATTTGTATGACAAACAATTTGACCATTTACCCAATTTGTATGACAAACAATTTGACCATTTACCCAATTTGTATGACAAACAATTTGACCATTTGCCCAATTTGTATGACAAACAATTTGACCATTTGCCCAGTTTGTGCAGGCCTGAAATAGTGAAAGAATATCGGCCATTTTTCACATCTCCTTTTGATATCATGTATAACACTTTTTGTTTCAGGAGGGAAACTACAAACACTGGCTTTACGTGCAAATGTCATGTATGGGGAAATGGATCCATACACAGTACCTAATGGACTCCGAAGTGCTAAACTATTTGGAGGACATCTCATCCAGGTTGGCTGTGGCAAGTCACTTGGGCAGATGACATATGTTGGAAATACTGCCTGGGCATTTCTCTGTGCTGATAATGCATTAAGAGAAAGTAGAACAAAAGGTGGCATTGCACTCTTTATTCCCGATAACACACCTATACAAAATACATTTACCTTTATGCTACCCTATTTGCAATGCCATGGATATAAATTATCAAGGTTTTATATACCATTTTCACCGACTTACTGGTTCATGGTTGGGTTGGAATTTTTTCTGAAATGTTTATCTCCATTGTGGAAGATAAATATGAGAACATCAGCATGTAGTATAAAATATGTCAACATGGATGTGTATTTTTGTGGTAAAAAAGCAGCGGATGAAATAAAATATGTTCCCATATTTGCTGCTGAAGAGGCACAGAGAAGATCAGTAGAATATTATAAAAACATAAACCTCTGAAAAACTGATTTAATACATATTTTATTAGCTCACCGAAGGGAGCTTAACTTATGACTTGCAGTCCATCGTCGCCGTCCGTCGTCGTAAACATTTTTCAAACAACTTCTCCTCTGAAACCACTGGTCCGATTTTCACGAAACTTCACGTGGATGTTCATTACTATATGACAATTCATGTTTGTTCAAATGAAATGGCCACATCCCTTGGGGGCTCTGTATGGGGCATAACTCTGATA
This sequence comes from Pictodentalium vernedei, assembly GCA_031216915.1. NCBI lineage: Eukaryota > Metazoa > Mollusca > Scaphopoda > Dentaliida > Dentaliidae > Pictodentalium > Pictodentalium vernedei. The sequence continues at coordinate 540,839,726 of CM062294.1, forward strand.
GCACCTTATGAATTATAGAAAAATTATTAAAAAATCTTCTTCTCCAGAACCAGTGGGCAGAATCTTTTGATACTTGGTATGCAGCATCTTGGTATGGGTCTGATTCAAGTTTGTTCAAACTGGCCCTCTGGATTAATATTTGGGCTCACTATAGAAGCCCAAATTCGAACTTAGTGCATTTCAGGCAAATTTCTTAAAAAATCTTCAGCAGGCAGAATCTTTTGATATTTGGTATGCAACATTGTGGGGTGGATCTGATTCAAGTTTGTTCAAATCGGCCCCCAGGATTCACATTTGGGCTCAATATAGAAGCCTGAATTCGAACTTAGTGCATTTCAGGCAAATTTCTTAAAAAATCTTCTTCTCCAGATCCAGCATGCAGAATTTTTTGATATTTGGTATGCAACATTGTGGGGTTGATCTGATTCAAGTTTGTTCAAATCGGCCCCCTGGGTTCATATTTGGGCTCAGTATAGGGGCCCAATTTGAACTTATATTGGGTATGAAGCATGCTTGGGGGTGAGATTCAAGTTTGTTCAAGCCAAGTCCCTGGGTTTGTATTTGGGCTCACTGTGGTAGCCTGAATTATAACTTAGTTCAAAATGAGGAATTTTCTTTAAAAATCTTCTTCTTCAGATCCAGCAGTCGGAATGTTTTGATATGTGGTGTGTAGCATCCTTAGGGGGGTGAGATTCAAGTTTGTAGAAGCCTGAATTCGAACTTAGTGCATTTCAGGCAAATTTCTTAAAAAATCTTCTTCTCCAGATCCAGCATGCAGAATCTTTTGATATTTGGTATGCAACATTGTGGGGTTGATCTGATTCAAGTTTGTTCAAATTGGCCCCCTGGGTTCATATTTGGGCTCAGTATAGGGGTCCAATTTGAACTTATATTGGGTATGAAGCATGCTTGGGGGTGAGATTCAAGTTTGTTCAAGCCAAGTCCCTGGGTTTGTATTTGGGCTCACTGTGGTAGCCTGAATTATAACTTAGTTCAAAATGAGGAATTTTCTTTAAAAATCTTCTTCTTCAGATCCAGCAGTCGGAATGTTTTGATATGTGGTGTGTAGCATCCTTAGGGGGGTGAGATTCAAGTTTGTTAAAGCCAAGTCCCTGGTCCGTGTGGGAGCCCGAATTATAACTTAGTCAATATGAGGAATTTTTAGCTCACCGAAGGGAGTTCAACTTATCATTTGCCGTCCGTCGTTGTGAAAATTTTTCAAACGACTTCTCCTCTGAAACCACTAGTCCGATTTTCATGAAACTTCATGTGGATGTTCATTATTATATGGCAATTCAGGTTTGTTCAAATGAAATGGCCACGTCCCTTGGGGGCTCTGTATGGGGCACAACTCTGATAGCGCCATATGAATTATAGAAAAATTATTAAAAAATCTTCTTCTCCAGAACCAGTCAGCAGAATCTTTTGATACTTGGTATGCAGCATCCTAGTATGGGTCTGATTCAAGTTTGTTCAAATCGAGTCCCTCAATCAATATTGGAGCTCACTATGGGGGCGTGAATTTTTACTTAGTGCAATTTAAGAAAAGTTCTTTAAAAATCTTCTTCTCCAGAACCAATGGGCAGAATCTTTTGATATTTGGTAGGCAGCATCTTGGTATTGGTCTGATTCAATTTTGTTCAAATCGAGTCCCTTGTTCAATATTGGGGCTCCCTATACGGGCATGAATTTTTCCTTAGTGCAATTTAAGGAAAAATCTTCTCCAGAACCAGTGGGCAGAATCTTTTCATATTTGGTATACAGCATCTTGGTATGGGTCTGATTCAAGTTTGTTCAAATGGAGGCCCTTGATCAATTTTGGGGCTCACTATGGGGACCTGAATTTTTACATAGTGCAATTTAAGAATAAAAATTTAAAAATTTTCTTCTCCAGAACCAATGGGTCTTTTGATATTTGGTATACAGTATCTTAGTATGGGTCTGATTCAAGTTTGTTCAAACTGAATCCCCCGTTCAATATTGGGGATCACTATGGGGGTGTGAATTTTTACTTAGTGCAATTTAAGAAAAAATCTTCAACAATCTTCTTCACCAGAACCAGTGGGCAGAATCTTTAGATATTTGGTATGCAGCATCTTGGTATTGGTTGGATTCACGTTTGTTCAAATTGAGTCTTTTGATCAATATTGCAACTCACTATGGGGGCGTGAATGTTTACTTTGTGCAATACAAGGTAAATTCTTTAAAAATCTAATTCAGAACCATCATGCATGATCTTTTGATATTTGATCAGCAGCATTGTCCCATTCAGTCCTGTTGATGTTTTAGCTCCCCAGAGAGTATAGATTTACTCTGTAGAACCTTAAGAATAGCTTTTGATAAAATTTGTATCTTAACAGTATGGAACATTTGGTGAGCGCCTAAGGCCCCCTGGGGCCTCTTGTTAATCAAATAGATATACAGTACTTGGAGAGTGGATTGTAACAAAATCAGCCATCAAATGGAGTTATCACCCAAAGTATCATTTTCAAATTCTGTACATATGGATAAGGGGGCGCAGTGGCTCAGTCGGTAGAGGTGCAGGCTGCAAGCCAAGAGGACCTTGGTTATATCCCACCTGCGGAAACTGTGTTGTGTCCCTTGGCCAAGACACTTCACCCCCACTGCCCATGTGGGGACACGGTGATGCTGTGCACTAAGGCGTACTACACGGCGATGGTACACCTGTCTTCAACCAATGCTAACCCTGCTTGTGTGGAGTTAGTCTGTTGGGGAGCTGACAGTTGCTTGCCATTGCTCGGTGGCTGTCTCTGTATACTGCGGCTTCCTCCACCCGTAAAACTGTTGTGGTGATGATTAGCCATTGTGCAGAAATATGTGATCTTAAACGCCAATAAATAAATAATATACATATGGATAAAAAGCACAAGCAATGTTTCAGCCAATGGACCTCCGGGTTTAACAATTGGCTGGAACTCTGCTTGTGCTTGTTATGCTTTGCAACAAATTTGCCTGTGCCGCGTTGCCAAGTTCAGAGTTATGATGTTGGAGAGCTGACAGCTGCTCATCATTGCTCGGTGGTTCTCTGTGGGTACTCCGGCTTCCTCCACCCATAAAACTGTCACCGACATAATATGACCCTGGCTGTTAATGTGTCGTTAAAACCCTAAAAAAAAAAAAAAGAAAAGTAAGGCCACACAAAGTAGATCTTCTGTTTCTAAGGCCATTATTTGTAAAATTGCATGCGGGTGAGCAGTTTTTTATTTTATTTTTTATTTCTGTAATTGTTTCTTTGCCATCAAAAGTTCATGTGCTTAGTTTATGTTCTAGGCCTCATAATCTACGGAATAGCATGGGTAGTGGTGCATTTAGTCCCTTGAGAGCACAAAGGCTTTGCAATGCTAAAGCATTGCAAAGCCTTCTTGCACTCAAGGAACAAATTTATCATTTTTTTAACTTCGGTAAAATATCAGACATAAACCATTTAATTATTATTTTTTTTAAAGTTTGCATTGGTTATAAAAAGAGAGCATGCGGCAGCCAAAAGGACCATGTGGGAGGGCCTGAGAAACAGATTTTTAATTTTTTTAGGCCTTAGTATCACTTATCTGAGGAACAAACTGATACTCTCATCTTTGAGTGATATCAGTTCAATAGTTAATCTACAGTAGTCAGCTTAATCAGGTACAGTTCCAGAGCCGATTTGATACCTGTTACAGGTATGGCCGCCCTATCTCTGGAGCTCTATTGTCCCCAAATTCCTGAAGGAAAAATTCATTCAACTTTGAAATCTGCCAGTTTGAAGCAATTATTTCCAAAATTTAGCAGAAATCAACATAAATGCAGCTGATAAAAAGTACTTCAAGACACATACAGTGGTCAAATCATCTGTATTAACCCTTTACCCAACGTAGACGATTTCAAAATTTATTATTTTAAATATCATTTTTAAAAAAAATTTTCAAAAAATTTCAACAAAACCATATCATGTAACCCCTCTTTGGAACGAGCTCAACGAGCTCGTTCCAAAGAGGGGTCACATGATAAGGTTTTGTTGAAATTTTTCGAAAAATAATATTTTTTCAGCTGCTGAATTTGCATATTACGCAGGCAGAAGTGGGCGATCCGTTGGGTAAAGGGTTAAGACATCTCAATTTATTTGGGGACATCCTCAATTGAAAAACATGCGTCTCCAAAAAATTCCTGGATGCATCCCCGTTGAGAAAGAGTTTCGTACAATGGAACCAGACCTGGAAATTAACCCTTTACCTAATCCAAACAGAAGACAAAAAAATTTTGTGGAATAACTGAAAATTTTCAATTCTTGTCTCCAAATTTAGCTTGTGACCACTCACTGGAACAAGCTCAATGAACTTCGTCCATTAAGAGTTTCATAAGCTTTGTTTTTGAGACAAGAAATAAAGAAAATAATAAAATTTGAATGACCATTTTTGTTAATAGCTTTGGCCGTTTTTTGGTCGTTAGTACTCCTTACATAGGGAGCGTGGTGGCTCAGTAGGTAGAGGTGCAGGCTGCAAGCTGAGAGGTCCTCGGTTCGAATCCCACCTGCTGCAACTGCGTTGTGTCCTTGGGCAAGACACTTCATCTCCATTGCCCGCATGGGGACACGATGACGCCGTGTACTAAGGCATACTGCACGTCGATGGTACGCATGTCTTCAACCAATCTAACCCTGCCTGTGCTGCAGTGTGGAGTTATGATGTTGGGGAGCTGGCAGCTGCTTGTCGTTGCTCGGTGGTTCTCTCCGGGTACTCCGACTTCCTCCACCCGTAAAACTGTCCCGGTCATGATTAGCCATTGTGCATAAATATGTGACCTTAAAACATCAATAAACTAGAAAGTGTTTTAGCACACTAAAACATATGTCTTCCCTTCCTTTGAGGTCAGAGGTCAAGGTCACATGCAGTTCATCAAGGTAGCGGACATGCGGTTTCATGGTGACACATCCACATGTCAAAAAAAAAAAAATTCTGGTCTGGACAATTACTCCCCATTTAAAGTACATAAATTTGACCTTGAGGTCAAAGTCACATGAAGGTCATGATGACATGTGGTCTCATTGTGATACATCCACATGTCAATCATCTAAGTCCTAGGTCAAAAAACAAAAAAGTTCTGATCTGGACAATTATTCCATATTTGAAGTACATAAATTTGACCTTGAGGTCAGAGGTCAAGGTCACATGCAGTTCATCAAGGTAGCGGACATGCAGTTTCATGGTGACACATCCACATGTCCAAAAAAAAAAGTCTGGTCTGGATAATTACTCCCTATTTAAAGTACATAAATTTGACCTTGAGGTCAAGGTCACATGAAGGTCTAATTGCGATACATCCACATGTCAAATATCTAAGTCCTAGGTCAAAAAACAAAAAAGTTCTGGTCTGGATAATTATTCCCTATTTGAAGTACATAAATTTGACCTTAAGGTCAGAGGTCAAGGTCACATTGAGGTAAATGACATGCGGTCTCATGGTGACACATCCACATGTCAAATAACCAAGTCCTAGGTCAAAAAACAAAAAAATTCTGGTCTGGACAATTACTCCCTATTTGAAGTACATAAATGTGACCTTGAGGTCAGGGTCACATGAAGGTCACGACATGCGGTCTCATGGTGACACATCCACATGTCAAATAACCAAGTCCTAGGTCAAAAAACAAAAAAAATTCTGGTCTGGACAATTACTCCCTATTTGAAGTACATAAATTTGACCTTGAGGTCAAGGTCACATGAAGGTCACAATGGTATGCGACACACTGGCTCATGGTGATACATCCTTGTGCCAAATATCTAAGGCCTGGCTCAAAAGACAAACATGTTTTGGTCCGGACAAAGTTTCCTTGAAAAAAGCACAAATCTGACCTTCAGATCAAAGATCAAGGTCACATGAAGGTCACAATGGTACGCAACATACCGTCTCATGGTGATACATCCACATGCCAAATATCTAAAGCCTGACTCGAAAAATACAAAAAAGTTCTGGTCCAGACAGTTTCCCTTAAAAAAGCGCATAAATCTGACCTTCAGGTCAAAGGTCAAGGTCACATGAAGGTCACTATGGTACACTGCACACCGGTTCATGGTGATACATCCACATGCCAAGTATCTAAGGTGTAGGTCAAAAGACAAAAAAGTTACGGACCGGACAAAGTTTGTGTGATGTTTCCCTTAAAAAACACATAAATCTGACCTTCAGGTCGAAGGTCAAGATCACATGAAGGTCACTTTGGTACACTGCACACCGGCTCATGGTGATACATCCACATGCTAAGTACCTAAGGTGTAGGTCAAAAGACAAAAAAGTTATGGCCCGGACAAAGTTTGTATGAGAAGAAGAAGAAGGAGAAGAAGAAGAAGAAGAAGAAGAAGAAGAAGAAGAAGAAGAATATGCACTAAAACAATATGTCTCCCTTCTGGGAAGGGGAGACATAATAAATAAACTCCTTACATGCAGGGGAGTCTGCTTGTACTCTTTATTCCTGCATTTGCTCTTAATTTCAGCTTACCGGTTTGCAGAGCATATATTTTGATGAGAATCCAAGAATCGATTCACGCAACAAAACTAGTGAGAATCCATTTTTTTATTTATTGTTGTTTATGGTCACATAATTCTGCACAAGAGCTAAGCATGACCAAAACATGGATATAAAGTCAAGTGCAGCCAATGGTTTATACCCATGTTGCTCATTTTAGAGGACTTCCACCCCAAGCATTGGTTACTGTGGTCCTAGTTTACCAGTAAAACAGAGCTTGTTTACCACAGTAAACAAGCACTGCTTCATTTCCTGGGGTTCCCCTGGGGAAGCGAGAATCCATGTAGATTCTCACTGCACCTCTGCTAGGATTTACATGAAAAGAACTGAGTCAGTTTAACTCTTTACCTAACATAGCAGCAGCAAATTAACCAGTACATGGCTAATATGACCAGAAATATCCTGAGACTTTGTCAATACAATTGAGCCAGTTCCAATGCCATCCATATTTGTAAGGTTTTATTGGTAAATATTGTTTATTTTTTAAAAAATTATCAAATTCAGTTTATGTTTTGAAAATTGAATTATTGCAAAAGAATTGTGGATTACATGAAATTACATAAATTGGTCCACTGTATGGGATAGCATCATCAAATTCACCCCCATGGGACCTCATTCTGCAAATGTCAGACTGCTTATTTTCAGGCTTGTTCAGGACAGCCATTTTTCAAAAGAATGTTTGACATTATATTTGCCACCATAATCCACAGTTCTTTTGCAATAATTTAATTTTTTGCCCCCGTTTTCACGCGTCATTGGTTAAAAGCATACCGCATGACATTCGCCAAAATCGTGTAAACCAAATCACATAACGATTTTGAATGTCGACATGTTCATGTGCCTGATCAAATTTTGAAGACCCGGTGACCGGTAAGCCCCACCCGCTCAACCTTATTGTCACCGTGTCAGCCGACTGATCGATCGATATTCCTATCGCCTTCAGTGAACGAGAAAATAATAATTTCTTGGGAAAAAATAATTTAATAGAAACACCTAAGAGGGAGAAAAATAAAGGGTCTTATATTCGAACATAATTTTGAGGGAAACTAAAAAATTGTTTTTAATGATATTGTTACGTGACTTGCTAAATAACCATCGTCTGCGATCGAAAATCAAAACATAAATACTTTTAGTTTCACAAATTCAATATCTAAATTCATCATGGCTGTGGAATGTTATGGGAATTTCAATATCGGTGATCCTGCAGAGTTTATCGATTTAAGAAGGGTGACAAATGATAACTTTCAATCTTTGTTTAACAAGCAATATTTTTGCGTATTTCTGCTGAACAGTTGAATGCCAATGATGAATGACGACAAACCAAATCAACAAAAAATAACTTGATGACGTTGTGCAAAGCATTGATTGAAACGGGCCAATGAAACATCGAATTGATATATGATTGATGTGACCTTTTGTGACACACTTTCCCGTGTTTACCTGTTGTATTTTTGAAGAAATTCCATGTTTTTCGGTCTAACACACATCGTTATGTTTTTCTGTTAACGCCAGATTAAATTATAAGAAATAACTGTTGTTTTCTTTCGGTTTATGCGATATAAACCGAAAAGTTTCAGCACAAGCTTAATCATAACTCGCTACGCGAGTTATGAAGCTTGTGCTGAAAATTTTTGGTTTATATCGCATAAACCGAAAGAAAACAACATTATTTCTTAAATAATATTTATAGTAAGAGAAGTTGGTAAATGATATTCTGCCCATTAACACTTTACCTAACAAGAAAGGCAGACAACACTTGCAAGCAGAATTCTTGAATAACTATTTCTTTTCCATTTTTTGCATCAAAAACAGCTTATGACCCCTGTGTAGGTGCTAACATTGTTTTGAGACAAGCCGTCACCCTCTCTGTATTCCACCTGAATTAAAAATAAGGAGTGCAGAAAATGTCCACCTAGAAAATCTTGATAAACTAAGGAGTTCTAAAATCTGTTTTCACACCAAAAATTCAAGGGTAATATACCAAATCTCTTTTAAAACATTTTGTAATGCCACTGATGTAATCAAATAACATTGTCATGATATCTCGATATAAACTATAGACCCTTCTAAGTAGGTGGAAATTAGAGTTAATTAATTCCATTGTCTACTTGAATCACAAACCATTTGACTTAGATATAACTGCACTGTCAGTTTTGGATAAGACTGACCACCACAGACCACCCCCTCCCCTCCCTGTCCCCACCTCCTCCTGACCAAAGTATTTTTGCTTGAATACCCCCGAACAACAAAGTTTTTTCACATTTAAGATCCATAACTACCATTTAAAAAGAAAGAAAATACAGCAAATTGAATCTGACCCTTCTTTTTGTACTCATAATGATAGCACTGACATTTCAAATCATTAATCCAAAACACCCAAAAGTTATGTAGAAACCGGAAAATAACGTTCT